>BCII01000001.1:3115745-3747509 GCA_001972285.1 Erythrobasidium hasegawianum | reverse complement strand
GTCACTGCTATCGGAGGATACGGAGACGGTTTTATGAGGGCATTCGCGGACAAAGACATCATGGATCCAGACGACACAGGGATGCTTTACGGACGCGCTGCGGCCATTCACCACTTATTCAAATTCATTAGAAGTCGACGCCTCAGTCGCAATCTTCTTCCTGCTATCACAGCCCAAGACATAGATAAATTGACCGAACAGATTAGCCTTGATGCAGCACCTTCATCCTCATAAAAACATCTCAAGCGTATAGCACTCATACTCATTCGCTGTATAGATTCACTCGTACAACGCGACTATATACACAAAAAAAGCTGATCGCCTGCCTCGCCCAGTGTGTACAGTCTCCCCGGCCGACCTCCGGTCCTGTGAGTAGTCGCATGAGTGTCGTGCTTTCTGAGCGTTGTATGTGATGTATAAGTGGTCCTTATGTCGGCTGTAGTTGCATGTATGCTCGATGTGCAGTCCTCTTCCAGCCCTTTCTTCGTTGTCCACAGCAGGCCGTTCGCATACGGATGGGGGAATTTTTCTGAGCTTGCAGGTTACTCATATCAGTTATGTTACCTGTTTATCTATAGTATGGTAAATGCGACGCCCGACAGAAGTGCGATGCCTTGATATGCGAACCATGTCTTTGCAAGCGGACTTTGTAAATGTCCCTGGCTATTGCCTGCAGGAATAATTTAAAGTTCAGAGCATTAGTTGTGAGTATCATAGTCATATGTGAACACCTAATAAACGGTAGAGGGAGCCTCCCGGTCTCTGAAACACCGACACTTACAATGCTGCTGCCCGGAGAAGCTACAGAAGCTGCAGCCTTGCCTCGACAACGGCAATATGCCAATGACTTCCTGATATCGTCCTGGATCTGTGAAAGGCCAGTAGGACAGCTGTAACTGTCAGGTCCGATTGACGAACGCGATTAGAGCAGGTCTTCTTTCGCCCAGTTTCCGTTGATATAAGGAGACTCAGAGCAGATTATTTGACAACTGAGTGAGTTTGTCGTTATGCTCGTCTGCACGGTTCTCATATAACATTACTGGCCAGTTTGCTACAGCTTGCTACAATCGGGCCGCACCATTGCCCGCCGCAGACCTTCTGACGCACTGCCGCTTTACAGATATGAGTCGCTGCATGGAGCGCTGCTGCCCAGCAAATAAAACAACATCCTTCGTGAAGAACAACCGCTGAGACTCGAGTAGCCCGAGAGCACGTGCCGCAAAGTGCTTTCAGCCTTCCTCCAACCGCGACAGACCGAATGACCATACGATGAAGGTCAAGAAGACGCACGTCAAGTCCGAGAAGCGCAAGGCGCGCATACAGGAAGCTGCTGAGGCCCGGAAACGAGCTTCGAAAAAGTCAAAGTTCAAGTCGAAGCCGGCAGTTGTCGAGCAGAATGGCTTCAGAGTGGGCTGAGTTCCTCCCTAACTTATGTTCATGTCTAACGTATATACCAGTTCAAATCACAAGCCGAACGCTACAAGGACATCGCTGTCGACCTCCAGAGTCTTCTGGATGATGCAGCCGAACGATATGGCCGCTGGGACGTGCAAGAGAATCAGCAAGAGCAAGTCGCAGCAGATAGCGACGTAGAAGATGACGACGAAGGAGATGAATCAATGGTGAGTACTCAAGCCACTGCATGAAACGCTTACTGAATCGCATCCACAGCTGGCCACGCCCATGTCGTCTGCATTGGCTGAACTCGCTTTGCTCAACACATCTCTTCCATTTCAAGCTATGCACCGCGTGATGTATCCTCTTACCCGATCTCTTCCTCTCATCCTGCACAATCGGTTCAAAATCGCCTCTCTACTGGTACAAACACTCACGACCCCGAATCGCTTGGAACTCGCGCTATGTGCTTCTCACACACTCGATATCGTACCCGCGTTCATTCAGTCACTGTCGCCAGACCCCGACTTTCAGCTGTTAGACTTGGACAGCATTCTGACTCCGATAGTAAAGTCGCTGGTCGCACTAGCATTGGACCCTCCTTCTTCGCAAGCTACAGGCGACCGAGGCAATGATCTGAACTCTGCGACCGAGATCAGCAAGCGGGCTTTTCAAGTTCTAGTCTGGCTGTTTCGCGAAATTGGCGGAGATCTCGTCAACAAGGGAGACTTTGCAAAGCGTCAGCAAACATGCTGGATATGGGTAGAAGCAGGCTTGAGGGACCAGAAGACAGTTGTCGATCAATCAAAGCAGGAGGAGCTGGCTGCAGTCGAAGCGCAAGCGGCTGCTGATGGAGATGTTATGCTAGCAGACGATGAAGAGGTGTTGGATGAGACGCTTTCAGGAGGAGAAGACGTGCCTGTTCCAGCGGAAGAGGTTGACATTGAAGACCTTGAGGAAGAGGACACTGAGGAAATTGCCCAGGAGAACGTGAAGCGCCCAGAGCACATCTCATCCAGCGCAACAAGACCGCATCTACGACGGCTTCTAGCGACCTGCTTCGCTTTCCTGGTCAGAAAAGCCAAACTCGGCAAACCTCTCAACAGTCTCGTGTCCATTTTGCTTGCACAAGTACAAGTCGAGGGTGTCGACGGCAAAATCGCCGAAAGTATCGCCTGGATACTTGTTGAGAGCATCAAGTCTGTCGATCAGCATCTTCACTCGAAAGGTCCAGCTATCTTCAGTGCATGCATCAAGCAGGCAGAAGCTAGTCAAAGTGATGCCCAGATACCGATATTGGAGGGTGTCCTCACATCTATTCTGCACTATTCGCGAGTCGGCCTGGTCGATGATCTCGTCGAGATCGTCCTCCCGCAGTTTGCCAGCCTACGGGAGGCACACACACAGGCCTCGTCATTTCAGACTCTGCTGCTGCTACGCCTAGCTGGTGTACTTGCTGGAACTCGAAAAGGCTCAAGGCTATCGGAAGCGGCCAAATTAAGCATGCTAATAACATGCCGAACGATATCCCAGTCACCGGAGAATGCCACTCTAGAAGTTCTGGTCCAAACTTCTATGAAAATGCTCCTTGTAGCACCTTCCTTGCAAAGTATGCTAAGTCAAGGTCGGCCCCTCCTGCAAAATTTGTGGGCTCTCCGCAGCAGCGTAAGCCGGCTCCTAGCCGTCGAGAAGATAGTTCTGACCTATTCCTTACAGCACCCGGCGTTGATTGCAAGCTTAGTTTTAACGCTCTCCGAGCAGAAGTGGCCTTACTTTCGGGATTTCTTGGTGCCTTTGGTCTTCGCGGACCTTGCCACAATGGACGACTCCTACCGAACGTCAATCATCGCACGATTAGCAGAGAATGGGCATTTACCGAAGGAAGCTTCTTGGGCACAACATACGAGCGCTCAGCTGGAGCAGCGCTTTTCTACTTGGCTCACAAGCTGGAAGAACGGCAAGCTCACAGATCGCCAGGTAGGCTAGACAGCAGTCGCTCGATAAGCCGCCACTCACGTACCTTTTCAACCAGACAAAGGAGCTCTACGACAGCATAATCTTAGCCAGACACGCTGGTCTCACTTCGGAGACAGCTGAACCATATCTAGCAGCTCTAGAAACTATTATCGCTAGCGACAAGAGCGCATCTGCGAAAGAAGAGTTTCAAGAAACCCAAATGAGCTCAGCTGTCATAGTGGCTGCTCTCCTGGACCTCTTTGGATCTGTGGAGTCTGCTCAAACCCTAAAAACTAGTATCATTGAGCAGACTGTGGTGAAGTACGGCTGGCATCGTACAGTCATGGCTGCTCTTGCCGGCCTATACGAAGGTGGTCAAATATCGGATCTGCCGGCCACCTGTCACCCGATACTGCTGCAGCACGTTCTATCGTCCGACTCACTTCTACGTAGTTCGGCCTTGCAGATTCTTAGGGCAAGCAATCCAACTTCGGGTATCTTCGCGAAGTGCTTGGAGGCGGAGAATACGCCCTTGACCATACAGTCAGCTCGCGAGCGAGTGATGCATATCCGAAAGGTCGGCATGCTCTTACGCAATTTGGACACATATGATCTTGAATTCAGGGTAGGGATCGCATACTGTATTGCAGCCCTGAAAATCAACTTCAAGCCACTGTGGAGCGAAGCAATAGAGTCTTTGGCCACATTTCTCAAAGATCAAAAGTCTGCAGTGGAGGATATCGTGTGGGAGCTGCTTCTTGGCGAGCTTGAGAAAGCCGTCACTGGCCAACCTGAGTTGCTAGTCCTAGGACGTCCAATAGCTTGGACATCGGAAGCGAGCTCCGAGGACAGCGAGCTTCCCAGGTTGCAGCGGGGCGAGTTCCGGTGCACCAGCAATTCTCGTATATTTCAACGATTTCATGCCTACTTGGACGAGATCAATGGTGCGACGGCTTCTTTGCCATCATTATCGCTAGTGAGTGCTATATCTCATTGAAAACGTTTGGCGACTGAACGAAAATTGTCCACAGGCTCAAGTCACAGAGGACAGGCTTGCCTTGGCCAACTACGAAAGTCAGCTCCTTGAGCTATGTTCCAAGCTCGCCACTTTGACAGAGCGTCATAGTCGAGATATCATCCAGCTGTTCTTCCGCTACTTCGCTGATGCATCTTCGGATGATGCGGATGCTTCAGGCGGTAGGGCGGGGCGCCTCAGACTGCAAGCATGGCTTTCAGCCTTTACCAAATTCAAGAACCCTAAAGCTTTATATCGCGCATCCGACCTCTATGATTATTACCTAGCGCTCCTTTCACACGGTGATGTCGCTCTACAGACGTTAGCTCTGGAGTGCATCTTCATGTGGAAATCGCCCCATCTACTCGCGCATGAAGCAAATCTACGCAACCTTCTGGAGGAGACTAAATTCCGGGACGAATTACTGCACTTTTCGCTTGCTACAGAAGGCGGCGAAATCACACCGGCTAGAAGGGCGGAGGTGTTACCCATCACTATCAGGATACTCTATGGAATTATGAGCAGTCGTCAAGGACGAGCAAGTGCGGCGCACGTACAAGCTGGCCGCAAGTCTGCGGTGTTGTCAGCGCTTCGCTCCTGCTCCTCTGATGAGCTGAGTGTCCTCATCGACCTCATGCTCGGACCTTTCGAGGATCAAAAGGCTGTTGACCGAGCAACATTCACTTTTACACTCTTGGCTCCTTCTGCCTCTCCTGCTAGACAGATTGGTTTCCTCTCGCTGCTTGCGGATGTCCTGAAGAGTCTCGGCAGTAAAGTGGAGCATCGCTGGGGCAATCTGATTCCAGTAGTTCTCAACCTGGCTTATCATTCTCAGCCCACCGCGAGCATGACCCTCGACATCTTTCATGGGCAACAAGCCCGACGCATACGTCAACTTGCAATCAAACGTCTAGTCAACTTCTTTACATACAATCCATCTTTCGACTTCTCAGTATACCTCGACCCTCTTCTTACATCGCTGGTTGAGCCGAGAATACCTACGTTCGCTGTCGAGAACGCCCAGTCGCCATCGGCGCTGATGGAGCTATTCGTCTGCTGGTCGCAGCATATCGAACTGCTGCCGTTGCTGGTCAGAACCGACCCAGCGGTACTGCCCGCTCTATATGACTGCATGTCGGTGCCCAACGTCAAGAACCCTGTGGTCGCATCTGTTCTGGACATAGTGCAGCGCATCCTACTATATTCGGCCGAGGAAGAAAGTAACGATACGCAAGCAAAGGTTGTTCGCCCATACCTGCCGCGCCTCTTACAAAACCTGGCAATCCTCATGGGCAAGGGTAGCATCACCTTCAATGCCAGAGACCGTCTGGCATTGCAGCAGATTACCCTACTATCAGCGCTGGCCCCCTCTATTCAGGAACGCAGCGATGCTTCAGCTTTTCTTCCTCTGCTGTTGATTCTTCTAGGCAAGCCAACTATAGCAGTGCCTGAGAACATGAAAGCCAACGTTCTAGCCATTCTCCGCACTATGGTTCCCTTGTGCATTGATCCCTCACCACATCTCGCCAGTGACTCGAACATCAAAGCTACCTTCGATGTTCTGGCACCACTCTTCGCAACCCTTCAGACGCGGCCCGCTCGTCAGTCTTTGGTCGAGACCTTCAATTCTCTTGCGCTTCTCTGCTCGGACATTCAACTATCAGCAGACTTGTTACTTGAGCTCAACTCCTTCTCTGCCCGTCGGCTGGAAGAGCCGGACTTCGATCGACGTCTCGCTGCCTTCTCTCGATTGCAAGCAGCAGATTATAAGTCCTTGACCGCGCTACAATGGGTCCCAATTCTACACAGCCTGTTCTTCTTTCTACAAGATCTGGAAGAGCTTTCAATTCGCAGTAATGCGAATGCATGTTTGCGCAGATTCATAGAAGTGGCAGGCGTCAGCCTTGACCCGGAGATGCGTTTGGTATTCACTCGGGTACTCTTCACCGGGATAAGACTAGGCCTCAAGGCCAAGCAGGAGCTTGTACGCTCGGAAGTCGTTTCTGTACTGGCTGCAGCCGTGGAGGGCACGTCAGGTCAAGCAGAGATAGAGGAACTGAAATGTCTACTGCAAGGCGATAGCGAGGCGAGCTTCTTCAATAACATTTTCCATGTACAGATACATCGAAGAATCCGTGCGTTGAAGAGGCTGTCTGAAGAAGCAGAGGCAGGACATCTTTCTGGCAAAGTTATCTTCGACATCCTTCTTCCGCTCGTCAGTCATAACATTATCTCAAGCGACGAGACCAAAGGCTTGGATCTCGTAAATGAAACCATACAATGCGTCGGTCATCTGGCAAAGCAACTTCCGTGGTCAATGTATAATCGTCTCCTGCAACAATATCTTAAGCTGGCTCTGGAGAAACGTGAAGGGCAGCGTATCTTCGTGCGAACAGCTGTGGGCATCCTTCGTAGCTTCCACTTTGACCTTACAGGCGACTCGCCAGCTACAAAGGCCTTGCTGCCAACTATTTCTGAAAAGCTCTTACCCCGCTTGATGACATTCTTGGAGAAGCGGGAGGAATCGGAAGAAGCGCTTCGCGTACCGATGGCTGAAGGAATTGCCAGCGTAGTACAACACCTACCAGAAGATGACAAGAGAGCAGATGTGGCCAATCTCATTACAGCGCTGGCTCAGATACTCCGCAGCAAAGCTCAGGATACAAGGGATCTCACGCGAACAACCATAGTTAACATCGTATCTTTCCTTGGACCAGCCTATCTTGGCATAGCAGTCAGTGAACTGCGCAGTGCTCTTACGCGTGGTCCTCAGCTCCATATACTGTCTTTCACCCTGCATGCTCTGCTTGTCCGCGTGACAAGTAAGGCAGATGTGAGCGTGGATGACTGCTTAGACGATGCAATGGCGATCATTGCCGATGATACTGTGTGTATACGTCTACGTCCATGGTTTCGTTGTTCCTCACTGAGCGTGCTGTCTTCACAGTTCGGACAACCAAGCAAGGATCGAACATCGCAAGAATTCCGATCAAAAACCAAAGTTCGTGAGGTGCGACAGTACAAAGCTCTGGACTCTGTGGAGATACTCGCGAAGCACGCGTCACAAGCAAGCATTAGCAAATTACTGGGCCCGGCTCGGGATGTGATTTCGACCAGCGAATCGCACAAGGCCTTGCGAGATGTGGATGACCTCTTACGGCACATTGCATCCGGCCTTCAAGTCAACCCTCAGGTCGATGTGCAGACTTTGCTGGTGCTGTGCCAAGCCCTCATCAGCCAGAATACGGACTTTCTGAAGCAGCGCAAACCAAAGACGAAGCAAGGCAAGCAAGCCGCTGCGGAATACCTGGTTCGCACAAAACGACAAACGGCACAGTCAAGTGGTGCTTATGCACAGAATGCACATCGCTTTGTCTCCTTTGGTCTCGATCTACTCAACGGTGCCTTCCGCCGGAACAAATTCGATGTGCATGACCCTCTGGTCATTTCTCAACTGGATCCCCTTATTGCAATGGTAGCAGAGACTTTGTACACCGAAGAAACGCACATCATCGAACGGGCCCTTCGGGCAGTGTCTTCTCTCATCCGCTGTCCACTTGACTCGATCGCACGAGCTGCACCTGTGCTGGTCAAGCAGATGATGGCGATCCTTGAACATACTGGTAGCACATCCTCGGAGCTAGCGCAGACCGCCATTCGCGCTCTTGCCAACATCATTCGAGATCGCAAAAGCCTTACTCTCAAGGATGATCAGCTTACTACGCTTGTTGGCATAATTGCACCCGATATCGAGGAGACTGAGCAGCAACCGGCTATATTTGCGCTACTGCGAGCCATTATCTCCCGCAACTTTGTAGTCCCAGAAATATACGACCTTATGGACAGACTGGCGGAGATTATGGTAACGAACCAGTCAAGTGGGACACGAGAAATATGCAGATCGATATATCTGCAGTTTTTGCTGGACTACCCGCAAGGCAAGAAGAGATTGGCTACCTCGTTGCAATTTTTGGCAAGGAATCTGGGAGATTACGTGCACGAGTCCGGCAGAACGTCGGTCCTAGAGTTACTCAATGCAATCCTGAACAAGTTTGGCATCGATCTTCTGGACCAGTACGCAAGCCTGTTCTTCGTAGCTCTTACGATGGACATCGCCAATGATGCATCATCGAAATGCCGTGAGATGTCAGGAGAGAACCTCAAAGTGCTGTTCAATCGCGTAAGCCCGGCTACACGCCAGGAGCTCACCGATATGCTGTTCAGCTGGAGTCAAGACATGCAAGACAAGCGTCTGCTGAGAACCTCCGCCCAAGTGATGGGCCTGTCCCTCGAGGCTCTCAAGGATCGAAGCGATGTCGAGGCGTTGGCTTCCAAGACACTGAGTGTCCTTTCCGACATAATAGAAGCGTCGGCGGCCTCTACCGATGCAGAAATGGACTCTGAAGTAGATGAGGATGCCGATATGACTATGGCCGAGCTCGACTGGCAGATACCTTATCAGTCTCTACAGTCTTTGGGCCGTCTCTTCCGTATATCACCATCTGCTCTCACAACCACAAAGGCGGCTACATGGAGTGCCATTCGGTCGTTGCTTGTGTATCCGCACCTCTGGGTTCGTAATGCTGCAGCGCGGCTCGTTGGCATTCCTTACGTTGTCTCGGACGATTGCTCAAGCCTGGACGATCTCATCGACATCGTGTCCAAGACGACGTTTCAGCTCAGGAGCAAGCACCTGGACGATTCGCTCGCTCTTCAAATTGTACGGAACCTTCTGCTCGTCTCGAAGCGCTTCGCCAGTCAAGCCATCGATACATCCGAAGCGGCAGAGGAGAGTGATCGAGAAGACGAGGATGCTGACGAGGAGGAAGAAGGAGATGTCAACAAGTCTGACCCCAGAACACCAAGCTCCGACCCGCTGCATTGGCTCTTCGTCAAGCTCTCCCATCGAGCTCGTGTCGCACATCAGACTCGGCCAAGCAAGTATTCCGCAGAAGCCGTATGTCATATCCCTGAGTGCCTGGCAGAGTGTAGCTGACTTTACGCATTCCAGCGGGAATCTAAATGGTCAATGGAGCCCGCTACAATCTTACGTCTCTTCGGAGGTATAATATCAGATCCCACAATAACAACAGCACAGCTGGAAAAGCAGAAGCTGCAGATTCTTATCCCTATCGTCAGAATATCCGACGATCCGAACGGGGCTCAGGATCCTCAACTAGGTAAGCCAGAATTAACTACTAAGTGTTGTGTACCGTCTGACATGTTCCGTCAGACGAATTGCAAGTACTCGCCCGAGAAGTTCAAGCATTGTTAAGCGAGAAGCTGGGTGCAACCAGCGTCACCGAAACTTACAGCGAGATTCGCAGGAAGATATTGATGCGCAGAGAGGAGCGCAAGAGATCCTCTGCCCTAGCAGCACTGAATGACCCGGAACACGATGCAAAACAGCGTGCGAAACGTACAGAGTCTAAGGCCAAAGCTAAGAAGAGGAAAAATCAGGCTTTCAGTGAGACTAAAGCTAGATACGGTATGAAAGGAGGGGCAAAGAAGCCCAGAAAGGAGTGAGCATTAGGTGTCGTCGTTTTACAGGCTTGATTAGTATTTGCAGTACCGCATTTGGTTTACATGAGCCTGTTGTTGCAACAACAATGTAGTAACGAATTGTCTATTTACTGCATACTAGCCAAAACATCGTGCGTTCTCGTCCTCCATAGCCTGCAAATCTGCCTCATCGAGCTTTAGAAGTGGTCCATCTTCGCCCAGCAATTCCCACGCCTGCTCAAACTCTATATCCAATGCCGTCTCGTTAGCATCCTGTGCATCGATTTGAGGTGTAACAGACAGTTGTTTCCTGCTTTCTTTCCTGTAGTCTGCCAAGCTGACGAGCTTTCCTTCGCCTTGCACTGCTGGACTAGCTGGACTAGCCGGACTTGTATGTGCTGGACTCGCAGAAGTAGTAGTGAGGACTGTAGATAGTTTGGTGATTGACGCGGTCTCGGCTGCTGTAGGTACGGGAAGCACCCATATCCGTTCTCTCAAGCGTTTATGCCGCTCTCTGTCGTCTTCTATCCGCCGCAAAATATCGTTGCGAGAGAAGGTCACGGAAACTGGTGTGCTTTCGGTAGAAGAGGAGGAAGTAGGGAAGGTCGCGGATTGAAGGGAAGATAGAAGACTCTCCAGCTGAGAGACAGGTAGCAAACGCCGCATCTTCCAACTGTTGAGAACCTGGACGAACACATCAGTATGAATATGCTACGAAGCCTGAACTAAAGGCTCGCACCTGCATTGAGGACATCCGGTTGAGAACGCCTTCGCGAATGTCCGTTGGTACTGTCAGGCTGACGACCTTTTCAAGGTCTCTTCTGACCAAATCCCTATAGCTTTCTATCCCCATTGCTATACTCTGGTCTAGCAGCGAGTCCAGCATGTAGAATACGTTGATACGGGCGTTGATGGATGACTTTTCCAGCTCTTCCACGATACATTCCCACAGATCATCTTCGTAGCCTGCTGCTTGAGCATTAGGAAGACTTGCTGCTTTGCCTGGCAGAGTATGTACACCCGAAGAATGCTTGAGCAGAAACGAGACGACCCTGTTGATGCTCTGGGCTGCAGAGGTAAGCCTCCGCAGATGTTGCAGGAACTGCATACGAATCTGTAGATCATTCTCAGCTTTGCGCAAGTCGACATTGACCTGCTTCCTTACTTCGAAGGCATCCATCGTTATAACAAGCAATGATGTGAACCGCTTAGGGATGATCAGACGGATGCTGACGAGACCAGCAAGAGTACCTTGATTGTAGAAAGCGTTGGGAGACGCGCCGAGGTCATTCAAGGTCTGTCTTCTTTTCGGCTCATGAATGCCAGACAGTCGTGTTGCGAGACGGCCTTCGTTCTAGAGTTTATAGTGTAGCTACAATGTCAGCGTTCCGTAAAGATTGGATTGTAGCGGTCTGCAAGGTCAAGAGTATGTGTTGAAGAAACATGTATAAATTTCGACCATCGACTCTAGAGCTACAAAATCAAGGATTCCAAACACGATGTATGTCTACAGCAGGCTCCACTTCCCGCTCGACCTCTCGCCCTACTGAGTCTACCTTTTCCATCCCTTCTAGTTGTTTAATCCAGGCCAGCGAAATCGACACCTGGCTTCAGCGGGCAGCTGCGTCTCAAAGGGGATCTATCATGATGAAAGCTCGCTGCAAACCCTCTGTTGCCAGAGAGTTGAGGTGCTGTAAGAGTCATCCCAGCTCCAAGACAGGCTGCCCGTACAAGCTCGTAACGGCGAAGAAAACGCGACCTCGACCAGGATGAAAAAACGCAGAAACGCCAGCAGAGTTTGGTATCGATAGCGCCGAGCTGGAGGAAGCAGAAGCAGCTACTGCAAGACGTGACACACTGCCAGCACGTAGCCGCACAGCGTAAGCCTTCAGTCTAGGGGACTGGAACGGCTCGAAAGACTATGGAGTCATTCTGCGTACAGAAAAGTCTAGCGAGCAACCTGCAGTAGCTAGCATCAGCTCTGATGCCTCAGCTACGATTCAGCAGCCAATGTACGCACTTTGTGTACCCATTTGAAATTTGTTCGAAGAAAGGAAAGCAGCAACTGGCGAAATTTCAGTCATCAGAGGATCGATTTCAGGGCACCCTATACATGACATTTGAAAGGTATACTGCTTCACGTAATGACTATGCTAATCCCTAATACAACGCAGACACCTAGAACTTGAGCTTGAACAACTCCTTTGCCTTTCCAGAACCGATGCTCTCCAAGATGTCTTCCGTTAGCACGTTGTCTGGCTTGATGTTGTTGAACCAGCCGCAAGCGTTTTCGAAGCTCTCGTATGGGCTGTAGGAGTGGAATCAGCTATGTTCAGACAAGACCGACTGAAATAACGCGTACTAATCGGCTGAGAACATGATACGGTCAAAGCCGACTTGTTCACCAACAAACTTCATCGATGGGGTGTGGAAGTCACCGGATGTGGTGATCCAGATGTTGTTCTTGAAGTAGTAGTAGAGATCGTTCTTCATCTCGGTAACGCTCTTGCGTGGCTTGTGGACATCCTCTGCAGACAGTGAAACAGCCCCTCGTCAGCTCCACCTTAGAAAAACACAAGGGTCACAATGTTAGTCTCAATACCCACCGATCCAATGATTGCATCTCCACAGATCAATTGGAATTCTAAGAAGACGGATCAGCTTTCTGTGTACTGTTTCAGATCCTTCAGAACCTACTTCTCTCCTAGATGTCCGACGATGACGCGAAGCTTGGGGTTGCGGTCAAAGACTCCCTTGATGATGAGGGAGGTCAAGTGGAGAGCAACGTTGTTGGGGAAGGACATGCAAGGGCCGACGAGGGGTGTTCGGTCCTTGTAGAGCTTGTCAAAGACAGCTCCCTTGGGTGCAATAGGATGCAGGTAGAAGGGGACCTAGGCATCGGTTCAGCCTTTCTGTCAAGATCGCAGAAAATCTCTCACTCACGTCGAGCTCGACACAGGCCTTCCAGAAGACATCCCACTCGGGTGTGTCGTAGAAGATGGGCATGTCATCGGCAGTTCTTTGGTTGTCATTGACAAGGGCACCCAAGAAGCCGTATTTTGTGACACATCTTCGGAGCTCATCTGCAGCAGTCTGGGGATCGTGCATGCTGAGAGCAGCAAAGCCTCCGAATCTGTCCTTGTTGTCTTTGATCTGCTCGTACAGCCAGTCATTGGCCAGCACGGCATTATCGGCAGCTTCTTTTGGGTCTGTGAAGTCTTGGATACCAGGAGCGGTCATGGAAAGAATATTGTATGCGACGTTGTATCTATTTGAGAGGTCAGCTTCAGAAGTCCAGGACTTTCGGTCCGACCTCACTTGTCCATCTTCTGGAGTCGCTCGCCGGTGATGTCTACCAGACGTCTGGCGTGGGCATCACCATCGCCATCTGCAGTGAAGAAGGAGGCCTGGTAGGCGCTCATCTCTGCCCATTGTGGCAGGTTCTGTTCACATAGGTCGTATTAGCCGGAATCAAACAGCGGCTTTCTCTCTCCTTACGAAGGCTTCTTCAAGGATGATAGTACCGTTCTTGACCATGCTTGTATATGTGCGATTGAGGTTGTATGTAAAAGAGAGAAGAGCCAACCGCCTTGCTGATCTGTGTCTTAAGAAGCCGGAGAGGTTGACGGCCGTTCGGGGCCGCGAGCGAGCGGCAGAAGCAATAAGCACGCGTACGAGGCCCCGCTGATAAGGACGTACTGGCAGCTGGTCTTCTGTTTACGCTGCGGTCTCCCTTACGCTATCAACTTCTTGCAGTCTTGAAAGCTATAAAAAAGTCGCAAATCAAGCATCTGTTGCTAGCATAGCATCAGCAAGCAGCATCGCGGACTGCTTTCTACTCAACATCCTCCGCGCTGTACCGGGGTTAAGAGTCCTCGTTCGCTTGAGGTCGCACCCTTCGCATACCTCCCGATTGAGCTCCCTTGATGCCAGCCTTTCTGCTGACCCCTTGAAGCTACGGTTACCCAGCGCTCTCTGAGGTGCCGCATGAAAGCTAACAAGCACCCTGAGATGGCCTACAGGTTGCGTGACTACTCTCACATCAGCTTCGACTCTGGAAGTCATCGCTAGCCGACCACAATCCTAGAAAAAATCCCGACCCTAATAAACTTATCATGTCTCAAACTATTATGCCCAGGAGACCAAGCGCAACAAGCCGTGCCGCTTCTCATCAGTCTACAAGACGGCCCTCTGCCCAGATGGAAGCCTTGTCCCGTCAGACTAGCCTAGTAACCCCATCAGTATCAACGACTTCGACAGCGCAGTCAGCACGGTAGGTTGTACATTTAGCTTGCGGAATAAGCTCAACGGTAACTTGTTGGTACAGATCGATGGCGAAGAACCCACGTTTGCCCGGGACGGCCTTGTCAAGCGGTCCTCTGACAGCTCAACAATCGCTTGCTACGGACAGCGCCGGTGCGGTAGGCAAATCGCGTTGGCGACCGCATCGTCCACATTGATTTCATAGCAAAGCGAAAGCAGATGAAGGCCCGCTATATTACGAGAACCCTTGGGACGATCCCGATTATGGGGTAAGCTTGTGGAGTTTTCCAACAGCCTGGAAATCGCACGGCTAAACATCAGCTTGCCCAGAATAAACATTGCGAGGGGCATCGGCGAGGAAACTGGTCTTAGATATTCCTCAGACTAGGTTGTCTCAGGTAGTGACTATCGTCTCCTCCTGAGCTGACGCAGCGACCGTTGTGCGACAGACAGATTCCGGATTGATGTTTACACAAAATCTGAGGAAAAGTCTGAAACGCATGAGAGTCCGGCGCGTATGCTGACTAGGGCATGGTTTTGCATTCGACACTCTTCTGACTGCCAGTCCGCTGTCCCCGCAGCTAGCCCTCTTCTTGGCCAGAGCAAGCGATATGTTGGACAGTTCAGTTATTTCGCCTGCAGGGGTCCGAATAGAATTCCAGCTATGCGCTTCTTGATGTTGGGAAATGATTTAACGATACGGCTGTTTCGCAGATCGGTAGGTGAGGTCGTACAGAGGTGGGCCATACTTCGGAGCGTACGAATGCGAGAGTGTCAAAGTCAGGAAACGTATTCAACCAGCCAGAATATGAGACCAAGTGGCTTTGACACGTCTGCACGGGTCAGGTCTTGATGAAGTCGTTCTTGGCGGGTCTTGCTTCCTTGCACTGACTCGCTGAAAGGACGACCCTCACTCGCTCCTGTATCACATCCACCTTTGCGTCAAGCATCTGGCACACCGATTTAGCAGTCGTCGCGCGTTCAGATAGCGCTCGCAACAAAATGTCATTCGACCCGTATGCAGCGCAGACCAGCTCGTATGGAATAGCGCCCGACCTGCAGTTCTATTCTGGCGCGTCGTCTTCAACGTCTGGAACGTCCATGCATGCATCTTCATCCACTGGCTTGGGCTCAATGCATCATATGGGAGGAGTTGGGCACGCTGGACCTGGGGATTACTACGGCGCAGGAGGAGCTGGAGCAGCAGGGCCATCAGGAGCGATGCAGTCTGGTAATGTTGGAGGCATGATGCTGTCTCAAGGCGGATTCTTGAGCGCCTTCACAGCTGCCCCAATCTACGAAGGAGAGCCGCCTTTGCTGGAAGGTAGGATTGCACTCCATTACAAGACTGCAGATCCGGTTGCTGATACCTCCTACAGAACTTGGTGTCAACTTCGACCACATCAAATCCAAATCATTGACTGTCCTAAACCCTCTGCGGCGGCCTGGACAAAACATCATGGACGATGCTGATCTGGCGGGCCCAATACTCTTCTGCTTCTGCTTTGGTACTTTCCTCCTTCTCGTGAGTCGTCGTTTTCTCGTCTCTAGCGAAGTACCCTTCGCTGACTACGTGTCGCGAATGCAGTCTGGCAAGCCGCAATTTGGCTATATCTACGGAGTCGCTCTTCTCGGTGATCTATGTCTCTACCTTCTCCTCAACCTCATGTCCCCGACGGGCATTGACGCTTATCGCGTCACGTCGGTGCTGGGCTACTGTCTGCTTCCCCTAGTCTTGACATCCTTCTTCAGTATAGCCCTTAATCTCGACTCGCTCATAGGATACGTCCTCAGTATAGCTAGCATCGTATGGTGCTCTTACTCTGCATCAGGTATCTTCGTATCGGTTCTGCAGATGCAAAACCAGAGATTTTTGGTAGGATACCCTGTTATGCTCTTCTATGCAAGCTTTGCACTCCTTACGGTGTTCCAAACGAGAGGTGAGCACAGTCTGTTCTCCCTGTCTACATATCCCGCTAACTATCGCTGTTGCAGTTGTTAAAGTCTAGCATGCAGAGAAGCTGTTCCATGAAACACGAATTGCAATTTGAACAATCTACGCTACAAGCTGGTTTGACATATCCTTCTTCACCTAGTTCTGCGTGGCCCACTTGGGTGGCTCGTCTTTTCCGGCATCTTCGAGCTCCTCTCCTTCATCCTTAGTCTTGTGCACGGTCTTCTCGTAGTGCTCCGCCGGCGCATATACAGTGAAGAGGACCAGAGGAGTCTGGGACGTCACGATGAAATTGTGTTCGCACCCAGCTGGAACAATGACGATGTCGCCAGCGCCGACGTCTCTTTCTTCTCCATTCACAATAGCTTTGGCTGTGCCGCTTGTGAAGACCAGCGTCTGATCAACGTGATGTGTTTCCTTGCCTGTATGGAATATCAGCTTGGATCGTCTCCTTGATAAAGCAGTCTACATGCCGATGTCACCGCCAACGGGGATGGTCATCTGGACAAGCTGGAGTAGCTAGCTATTAGCATACAAGTATATAACAACAAACTTGGACCTTTTGCGCACCTGACTGTGCTGACCGGTCCAGAGCACCTTTCTGAACTCGGAGGCCTGGCTAAGCGTCTCGCTTGTCTTTGGCAAGACGAACATCTTGTTGAGATGAGCTATTGCGACCAATTCAGCTAGCTTCTCGCGCACGAAGGCAGATCCAACTGACCAGGCTTCGATGAAGACATTCTGATGGATGAGATGGGTTTAAAGCTTGTGCGACTTTGACGGACTGCTCTTGAACAGGTAGACAATGCTGTCTTTGAAAGCATGCAAGTAACTTATTGCTAAGAAGCGAAGAAACAGACAGCCTGCGGGATCACAGAAACACTTAGAAATCGGACAGATGTTGTCATCACGGCACGTGCAAGGGACGGATGTGTTAAAGCAGAAGCAGGAGCAAAGCGTTAGAGAGAGTGAAAGCAAGATCTTCGATCGATTGCCTGAGCAGAGGGAGTACACCAAAAGAAAGGAGTCAAGCGAAATTGAGCAAACCATCTAGATCGACCCTTCCAAGAAATAACAGCCAAGAAACGTTTCGGAGCATCTCCAAATCAGATAGCAGCGGCGAATGAGCCACACTCTACTCCTTGACCGTCTAGACAGCGACGAGATTCCAAGCTTGACTCTGCTCGTACTTGGGAGCACGGAATTGGAGGTAATTGTTGTCTGGAAGGATTTCTACAAAGGCGGAGTCTTGGGGATCTGCAATGTAGCAGTCCGATCCAACAACAGTGCCCGAAGAGATGGCAGATCCAGGGGCCAGGCAGCCGTTGCAAAGAAGTCTGAAGGTCGGGTTGCTATTGGAGGGAGTACTAGATTAGCATGCTGAGGGACCGTAGTACACTGAAGCGGACTCACTTGACAGACTGGACTGCGGCCAATTTGAGGATACGATGAGAGTCTTCGGCAATGACCAACTTGTTGGCAGCAGCTCCGTAGAGTCTGAATCGTCATATACACATTAGCGATAGCCCTAGAAGGAGGTCCCCTACTTGCTTGACTGTGTAGTAATTGTTCACAGAGCCATCGAAGGCGAACAGGAGCGGAGCAGCAGTGGATCCAGCGATGACGGGCGAGCCGACATTGGCATTGGAAGCGACAGACCAGACTTTACCAGTAGCAGGGTTGACAACCTTGACTACCGAGCCTTGGAAATTGGGAGAGCAAGCAGGAGGGCGCTGAGCAATAGCTAGAATGGGAAGGAGAAGGAGGAGTGTGGATAAAAGGAACTTCATGGCTGGGATATGTAGGTCTGTGGGTGTATTAAAGGGATTGGTATGAAGGAAGGAGAACCAGAGGGAGACTTTCTCAGGGAATTTTATAGTCAGGCTCCCTCACACCTATCGGATTGGGTAGACCGAGGCCAAAGCAGGGTAGCCTGCGTAGTCTTCTCAGCACCTCGAGAATGCTCGAAGGACCCTGCAGAAGGAGGGCACGTCTAGCATGGTCTTCCGTTATACGCCTTGCCCCCCCCCCCCCCCTTCAGATGGTCTTGACAAATGCACACGGAAGGCCCCATTCCTGTTTTCGACTTTGTAATGGGAGACGGTATATCAGCTATGCTGAGCTTCTCCCTGGTTCGCAGGGCACAGCCCGCTTCGCAGCCTTCTTCGGTACTCTAGATTCTTCCATAATTTGGTATAGCTTGGGTCACCAAAGCGCTTCTGTGCTCAGCTCAAGCAGAATAACAGGGAGTCGTCCGTCCAGGTGTCGGGAATACAGGCCTACCGAAAGGTAGACCGGGTTTCCTGCCCGGGAAGTATACGGTCCTGCACTGCCTTACAAAGATTTGGGCCTTCTCGCTGACCGGATACCAGCTGGACCGTCACCTGCGAACAAGCTTGTTACATTCGTCTGGACAGGGCCTTCACTCGATGAGCCAAAGGACCGAGTTGGGCTTTGTTCAGCTTTCCTAGGTGGAAGGCATATGCAATCCACACGTATGTGTATAGCTGGAGCGTTAGCAGGAGTATACGTCAGAAAGTAATGCTATGCCATGTGCTGTTCTCCATCTTTTCGTGAATAGCTTGGTTGCGCGCCGAAGGTTTGCTTGTAATCTGAAGTACACATCCGATGGTCTAGTGGCACACTCTAATCCTCTCCTACAGGTGCATTGAAGTTTAGCTTGACCTTGAGGTCGCTCATATCGACAGTGCTGCCAGGAGCAATGCCTGCGATAAGAGTCAGCTGAAGCTCGCCAAAGTGGGGAAGAACGAGATTGGACTGACCATGTGGGCTTGCTTGCTCAAACGAGCCAGGGTATCGAAGTCTCCTCATCTTTGGCCTTTGAGCGTCCTGGAGCAGTAACTGATCCTCCGCCTGCTGCAGGGTCAATTCTAGATGCTTGTCTGCTCTCTCTTTCCATAGTCCTTCTCTAGGCATGTGATAAGCTAGGTATCTTGTGAGGTAGGGCATGTCCTTGTCTGCGGCTTCCGCTGGCTGTTCATGAGGGTCGTGAGACTCGTCGAGAGCGGGTCCTTTTGCGGCAGGAGTGTATTGAAGCGAGACGCGGTAAGCTACTACTGATAGTACGACTGAAATGACGGTGTTGCGCCAGAATACGCCCGAGAACCCTGGAGATTTGAGTGTTCATTGCGGATTGGCAGGCCAGGTGAAGGTCGAGCGGTTTGCAGGTTGGAAGCGCAGGAATAGGGACATGAGAACAAGCTAACGTCAGCAAATCGCCTTTTCTTCGCGAGTATGAGTGCTGCTTCCTCACCTTCTTCTGGATACTGCGAGTCTCCATGGTCTGCTGCAGCGGCAGCGTGGGAGGCCTGTCTGGCTGAGCGAGCCCCCATCCGCTGGTTCTGACGAATCACACTGCGCACAGCGGCTGCACGCATTAGCGACGCCGTACTGCTGGGGACCATCGCTGCTTCTTTCGGTGGGCGAGATGACAAGGCAAAGGAGCAAAGACCACGAATCCGAAAAAGTGCTTCAAGTGCCAACAATGCATTGCTTTCGTACTGCTACATCTCCAACATCTATCAGGGCATGAAGCGTCCATGTCCTCAAAGTCATGCCCTAGGAGTCACCTAGGAATGAACTCTTACTCTTCCCCTCGTGCAGTAGTCGAATAGGAATGTCTCAGCGGTTTGTCCGATGTTGCAGAAGCTCAATATGCTCACCAAGTTCAGCAGATCCTGTCAGGCCCGGAAGCGACAGGATTCAGTAAACTTAGCTGACAGGGTTGTATTTACCGACCTACCAACCCATCATCAGCTTTTGAGCAAGCCCAACTAACTTATAGATCCACACCTCCTTCCTTTCAACATCTCCGATTTCTTGGTACAGTGCTCTGTGCTTGAATGAGAGCCGAGACTCTCGTCCTTCTTGCAGCTTTTGTTACAGATGTGACATACTGTCTGCTTGCATGTGGAGAGACAGCCTACAACGCCAGCATCCATCAGTAGCTTTCTTTTCACCCATCACTCAGCATCCGGTAGCTTTCGTCTACCCTTCTCCGACTTCTTGATGTCATGCACCTTACGCAGATGAAAGCGAGACTGTCATTGTTTTTGTAGTCTCTACCGCAAAGATGGCATTTTGGGCACTAATTAGGAGGAGGTGATGCCTTGCGCGTCTGGACGACAGGCTTTCCGCTCACCCCATACCTTGATGACTAGCCTATGCAGATCAACGCCGACCGCCTCATTGTCCTCCTGGACCAAGCCGCGGGCTTGACCACCGATTTGTTGCTTGGAAGTGCTTGCTTCATCATTACCCGAGGTTGGCTTCGTAACAGCGGCTTGTCCATGTCTGCAGTCCGGATGATTGTGTCGATATAGGTGGAGTTACGTCCACCAGCCTTTTTCTGGTGAGCCTTTGGGTTGTGGGCCATGCCACATGACTTCCTACCAAAATCGCGTTGGAAAGTCTTGGTCAAAGGATCATGTGTTTTCTCGTGCCTCGTACGGGCATTCTTCTTTCAGTCTTTCAATGAAGTCTCTCCCACAGCCTGGAAAGGTGCACCTGCAGAGCTTGACCGCAGCGATCTCCTGCTCTCTCTGAATACTAATCGGATTTCCGGAGACTCTGCTTAGGGAGGCAAATCTGAGCTTGTCCGGTTACTGATAGTGACTCGGCGAGGAGGAGGCTCTCTAGGTGCTGGTGCTCTGCGAGGTAGAGGTAGAACAGAGGAAGGAGGGGCTGCTACTGGCCTCGAGATCCATCGCTCTGCCAATATCGCCATGGCGTCATCGTGCACAACGACTGCCTCCTGCGAGCCAGTCAGCTTGCTCTTGACTCCCACCATTGTGTGTTGCTGCATGTCGGTCTCTCTCGCGTGTGGCGTGGGGAATTAAGTTGGAAGTAGTTGCATCTTGTGCAAACAAATAGGCCCAAAAACTTGCCTACCGCACTGAGCGTACCCTCCGGTGCTGTAGGGTAGATTGCTGGCTGCCGTCTCTTTATGCCGCCTGCGCATCCTAATCGCGCAGCAACCTCTTTAGCAAGCCTTGGGATGCGTGTTTCGCGGATCCATCGTACGAAGTAGAGCCTACTGACCCAAATAGAGTAGACTTCCCAGCTTCTCACTTCATTCGTCATCCTGCTTGCCTCGACCTTTTTGAAAGGCGGAATCAGACTCGCCATGCGGCTCGACTTTGAAGCGCTGTCGTTGTTCTCTTTCGAGATCCACCTAAAAGGTTTGACACCACTGTCTGGACTCGGGAACGGCCACCACGACGACGAGTAGGAGGGGAAGGGGGAGGAGTCGATGGCAGTAGGAAAGGAGCCTTCTGGGTTCCCTGCCGCTGAGGCGGGGCCTGTGCGGCTTGGCGAGCGCGCATGGCAGCGATCTCTGCCGGCGTCAAGCTAGCTCTCACCGTTTTAACCTCTTCGGACGCAGGAGGAGGAGGAGGACTGGGCTGAGTGGCGTCGTTGGAGGGATGATAGAGGGTTTTTTGACTCTTGTGCCACTACCCGCTTTGCCGAGAACCTCCGATATAGATGGCCAACTCGGTTCCACAAGAGTCTTAGCTTCTGTGTCCTCTTGTAACCAGAATCAAGGGCTGGCGACCCTGCGGAAGGCGGACAATGGGTAGAGGTGAAGGCAGAGCAAAGGGACGTGGAGGGGGACCGGCAACATGCGACAGCCAGGCTTACCAGCATCAGCAGGCGGGCCTGCAAGACGAAGCGCTTCGAGTTCAGCGACAGTCGCATCTAGCTGGTCCCGTAAGCGTAGAATCTCCTGTATACATGCGGTCAGATCAGTTGATGCTGCAGAATTGCAAATGTGACATAGCATACAGCCTGCTGATCGACATTTTCGTTAACAGCGACAGCAAGGTTAGCAGTGACGCGCTCGATTTCCTGTATACATGCAGTCATATCAGTCAACAGTGCAATACTGCAAGATTCGACGCGGCTTACAGCGTGCTGTTCGTTATTCATTTTCTCGCGGTCACCGCGCTCTCGCTTGATGCGTGCAATAAGCTGTACCGTGCATATATATTAGTCAGCGATGCAGTGCTGCAAGATACGAAGTGGCATACAGCTTCTTTGGTTATGTCATCCTGCACAAGTTTCGTGTTCATATCGTCGAGCTTGCGCTCTCGTTCAAGACTGGCCCATATTTCTTCTCCTTGTCTCGCAATAGAAGATAAGCGCTAAAGAAAAAGGTCTCAGCGATCATCAGAGCACAGTACGTAGACTTTGCCTACGCTCTTCATCCCCTTTTGGACTGTACTATCGTCAATGTATGCTGATTTCCAGATGGACGCGGGTTTCAAGCGGTAGCGAGCAGCGATGAATTCATGTCGTCTTGCAGAAGTTTCGAATTTGATCGACAGCCTTAGCCCTTAAGGGTGACGAGAGGCAGAGCACCCGGATCGTAAGGAGCCCACGCGGGTGGCGGATGAAGAGAAAAGTGCGGATGCCTGGACCATCTTCTTTGGCCGCACACCTGATCTGCGATAGCATGAACTTCCTGTACTTGGTACCCTTGACGTTTGGATCTTGCTCGACAGGAAACGATGCCGATTGTCGTGTCTTAAAAGCAATCATGTATATCTGCATACGGTCCTTAGTGGAAGCAGGTCAGTATCTGTACCAAGATAACAGCTGATGCTACTATTCACAATAGTCGATGTTAGTCCATATTGAAAATGATTTGTTAGATCATAGAAAGTATGAAATCATATGAAGAGAAGCAAGAGCAGTAGGAGTGAAAGCAGTCAATTTATAGTGTGAGTAGAAGCCAGGTATCTTCCAGTGTCGAACATGCTATGTCATCATTTCTTCCGCGGTCATGGAAGTGGAAGATTCCGCAGTCCAAGTCTTCCACAGATATGGAAGTGGAACGTGATGATCGGGCTAAGATTGGAAGACACAGTGTCAGACGTCTTCTGTAGAGAATGCCTTGGAAAGTTCGCTATTTTCTATCTTTGAGTATCGATCTGCATGGTCTCAAGATTCTCAAGATATTCAGAAGACATCCGAACGGAGTCGCATTCTCCCCAGGGCATCAGGCGACTTGTTCTACTGGCAAGGTGCTGTCGGCGAATCGCTTATTGCAGTCTTGCTTCCCGAAAGTCTTTCGTAGGTATAAGTGGCCATGCTGAGGCGCAGGTTTGGCGATGGCAGTAGATGCCCCTGAACCTGTGCTAGCGTAGTCCACCATCTATCAAATATCGTCACATTGGATTTCGATAGGCTGACTGATTGCGACCGATTAGCTTCACTATTCCGCATCATCTCGGAAAGAGGGGCATAGGCTAGCTGACTGCCGGGCACTGCATTAGCTCTGATATCTGATGTGCAGTTGTAGATGCTCTGTTCATAGTTGAAGACTTGATGAAGGGTTTGGAGAGGGGATCTTCCATTTTCAGTCTTGCCCAAGCCAAGCTTGGCTTCTCTGCAAGTGATTGAAGTCCAGTGGATGTGAAGAGTCTAGTATTATGTGACGAATCTTCCCTTCCCGGCCTCATGTCATTCATGTCATCCCGAGGGTGCATCAGGCGTCTTGGCAGCGTCGCTATTATTCAGGCTGCGTGATCGCTTGAGGGTGTCATCTTCTTGACTGTATCCTGCCCAATCACAGGTAGCTGTCGATGTGCTGTCAAATGATGCAAAGGCGTTTCTATCCGGTGCGACGAAAGTAGACCCGCTACTGAGCTCTCTTGCTCTGCTAGGCGGTACCAAAGATGCACGATAAACCTGACTACTTGACATGCGCAGTATGTATGTATGTACATGGCAGTGTTAACCCTCGTTCTGATGCGGTGTTCGCTTGCGATGCCTGGATGATTTCAGATTGCCAGGATGCAGATTGCTGGCTGTGAAATCTGGGAGCCCGACTTACGATCGCACATTTTTGACGCAACGTAACCCTCATCTTACACCTTATACTTGTTTAGGAGTGTCTCACTTTTCCTTGCTTTTCCCGGTTGCTCCCAAGCCTTTTCACCTTTACGGCACTTTTTCAACATCGACCTCTTTGCGGCCATTCAAGTTTTGGCGGGCTGCTTCTGAACCAACTGAACAAACAGTAAATAGCAAGGGCAGAGCATATACAGCTTTTGCTTCTACTTGATTACTACCTGTTCAAGTTCATCCATCCACTTTCCCTTCTTCTTCAACCTACATTCTCGACCAAGCCATCATGCCGTCAACATCCCGAATTGCCAAAGCGCTCGCTTTGACTTCGACCTTGCTGGGATTCGCAGCTGCTCAGTCACAGCCAGCTTATCGTGAGTGCTCATTGGCCTGGCGTCAGAACGTGCATTGGGCTTGGCGCTGAAACTGGCTTTTGTGACAGAAACCCGCAACCTGTAGGCTGGAAGACATAGCGATGTACAACTATATACTGATACTACTACTCGCAAAGCACCCCCGATGGCTTCTGGCACAACAGATACCAGTGAGCAGGGATCATCTACCGATTAGGGTGAGCTTGGGCTGACGTCTTATTTGTTCAGTGCTATCCTATCCATGGGAGCGTAAGCTAATAACCATCAGCAACAACATATCTCACTGCATACTCATTCTGCCTGTTTTTTCCTTTCTTTTTCCTGCTTCTCATCTCCAGTTACGGCGAGTAAGTGCCCGTCCCGCCACATCCGCATTTGACCTGTGCTGTGTAGCTGATGTTGCTGTTTTAACCTACCTCGTTGATAGATACGAAGAGACATGCCCTGTTCAGACATTCACTGAGGCAGCCAAGCTCAAAAACTTCCCAAACAGGTGCGTGCATTTTTCCAGGATTCTATCGCAATCGCACGTGGGACTGACAAGAAAATGTGATTAATGTATCAGCACACGACCTGCCTGGACTGTTCTCGAGACATGGGACACTCCATCAGGATGCAATGGATTCGCGGCCATTGTGCCAGAGATGAACAAGGTTCTTCTCGTCTTCCGAGGAAACTGGAACATGGAGCAAAACCTTCCACTGGAGGTATCTTCATGGAATGAACTTGGAGAAGGTATTGGATCTACATGCTGGAACTGCACAATGAACTCGTTTGCTCTGCAAGGCTACCTCGAAGCTAAAAACGCTACAAACAACTGGGAAATCACAAGAAATGCATATGCTGGTGCAGGTCTTGTCTTCTCTATCACTGGTCATGGTCTGGGTGGTATGCACTCGCTCATTGCGTCCGTCGATTTCAACTACCAAGAAATCTGCTACTACTCCCACACCTATGGTGCGTGCAAACACTCGGCATATTGAAGCAGATAGTAGGCTAATAATCGTCCCAATCATAGGCTCTCCTCGTGTCTTCAACCACCGCGGTATGCTCTGGTACAACGCCCGCTTCAACGGTGAAGCCGGCGAGCGAGGTGTCTTCAACAACGACCAGTACACCGAGTTCATCCCCGAGACTGCAGACTACACACACTCTGGTACTACGTTCTACTACTGGGGAGTCAACGCTACCGATACCGCTCAGCCCAACTGGACTATCTGCTGGCCTGATGAGGTCGAGGCAAACGGCAACGAAATGCTGCCCCAGTGCATGCCTGATCCCTCCAGATCCCAAGGCACGCCATTGCAAGACCACTTCTACTACTTCACTCCCGTCAGCGAGTGTGGACGACCTTCTGCCTACAATACCGACATCATCAATGGATTCCTGGCTTTCCACTCTGACCCTGACAAGTAAGCTGCGGACCAATCACTCTCGCAGCTTTCGTAAACCTGACCTTTATATGACTATCACAGCTCCGACGAGGCTTACGACTACGTAGGAACTGCTACTGCCACGACTACCTATTACCAGCGCCCTACGTCGACCGGTAGAAGCCGCACCACCGTCCAGTGGACCCCATCCAGCAGCTCTTCCAGCTCTTCCACCCGTCGTTACTATCAGTCTTCGTCCTCCTCTTCATATTCATACCGTCCTGCTACCTCTTCAAGCAGTTACGGAGGCAATTAAGCGCTCCTCTTGAGCGAGAGGAGCTGAAGCTACGTTAGCTGACGTGAGGGGACATGAAGATACGATAAACGCTCGATACAACGACTTTTTCGTAGCAAAGCAAATGCAAAAGAAACCAACGCAACAGGAACCATCAAACGAAAAGCAAAACCTCACGCTCTCCCTCTTCGCGCTCACATCTAGGCATCGTGCGATAAAGATGGACTATGTGCTTCTCTCGCTTAAAAGCTCACTTTCACTCACTATCCTTCACCTATCGTTTCTACACCCTCTTTTTCACGGGTTCAAGGGCTTTAATCGTCTTCTTTTCATTCATACACGCAGTTCCTTAGACTAGTCGGGCCGTATGGACAATTAATCGTGATTCATCATCTCTCTCTATATCTCATGTAGTGCTACACATTGTCTCGTTATATTCAATAGTTCAGCTTCTGGCTTGCCTTTGATGGCTTTACAATCCAAAATACAATTCTTTTGGTATTCCAACATGATCTTAGAATTGACGAATGTGTGCAAGCACACCATCTAAGGCAACAACTCAAAATTAATGAACAAGGAAGTGCTTATAGATGGCTTTCTATCAGGCGTAAGGCCTGCGGTACTCTTGCCAATCCGAGATCGGCTGAAGCACATTGTCAGACCCCGATTTCAAGCACCTGTACGCTAACGGATCCATGCTTGGCACATAATCCGCGTCCAGCGGATATAGATATTCGAGGACCACTCCAGGGCGTTTGGTTGAAGGCACGCGCTTGGATGACTTGCCATAGGGCAGAGGAGGAAGTGTATATGGCTTGCTTTGTATCGGAGGATTGTTGAAGGCAGGAGTATATCCGTATTCTTCGCGTGTGTATGTCGTTGATCGCCTAGGAAGCGGCCTTCGATGAGGTGATGGAATGCGTGGAGCTGGAGGAGGTGGTGTAGGATCTCGATATATGGGCCTTTCACTGGATTTCCGAGCTGCGACAGACACTTTCCTAGGAGCTGCAGAAGTGCGGCGCCGTATGAATGGAACTGTAGCATCAGACACTACCTGGCTGGGTGCTGGTGAGTAGGCAGGAGCTTGTCTGACTCCAGCTTGGACAGGCACTTCTGAGTACTTCGTACTTTTAAGTCGAGGAGGCTGCGGACGCTTCTCTACACGGGATTTCTGACGTTGAAGCGGAGGTTTCCTGTTCGACTTCCTTCGCGCCATACTAGGACGGCGCTTGATGATAGGCACTGGCTGCTGCGCTGGTGCTGGATTATCGCGATTCCACCATAGGTTTGGATCAATTCCCTCTTTGAGCATGTCCGCGACGGCAGCTTCCATGTCTATGTGAGCGTCCAGAGCATCTTCAACGAGTCCGCCTGCCCAGTCTTCTTTTGCTTGACCATCCCAATAGTGCATTGAGCGTATTTGCTCGTTAGCGACGACCATGTGGTTCAGCGGACAGTGGCCTGCCTTGTGTCGACAGGGCTTTATCTATTGACATGCCACGATACTCAAAGTCAGTCATTTGTATAATACAAGCGTAGCAAGTCTCGCCTTGTGAGTGGAAGTACGAGCGACTTGATCTCGCTGAGCTGTCGAGCTGCAATACTTGTACTTCCATTCGCCTTGACGTACATCTGTCTTGATTGAGCCAGCATCTTCTGATTGTGTCCCGTATCCTGAATTTGCACAGTCTGATACGTCAGCTGAAAGTGTTGGAAACCGAGCTCGGGCAGCCCAACCTGATTCGCTCATCCGCTAGTCACGCCGTCGATGCACTTTTGACGTATAGTAGCCACTACAAGGTAAGCTGTTCATACCGCTGTTGCTTTGCTTGTGCAGCTCGTCAGAGCGTAGAGGGTGCAGGACTCGAGGCATAGCCTTCGTGGTCAAAGGGATGATCAGTCTGGCATTTTGCTTTGGTGAGTATAATGGTGATGTCAGGTTGTGTTGCCAGATCATGTGTTACACATTGATATACACAATCCTACGGTTCTGGAGCCTGGTTGATGGTGACACAGCTTAGCGTTTTGGCGTGTAGACGTAGACGGTCCTTGTTGTCCTTTTCCTAGGGTTTCTACTCGGACTCTCATAGGACCCTTGATACTGGACATGGTCAAACTGGGTTGGCGGAGCATGATCATATCGACCTCTTTCGAGGGTAGGGTCTACAGGAGGCATGCGGGGGATTTGATCTAGATGCGCAAGTCTATGCTGATGACGAGGAGGTCTTCTGGGTGTTCGGCTTGGTCTTGAGTGAGGTGGTGGATTAATGTAGTCGTCGTAAGGGCCATGCTGCCGACGAGGTATGCCAAATTTGCGAGGTGGCAGAGGTATTTCACGTCTATACACTGCGCAAGATAAGTTACTAGGGTTAATACGCCATGAAGGTGAAACATAGCTGGGTCAAACTTACCATCCTTGCTGCCGTTCGGATCCTGGAGATGTGAGCGCGGACGCACTTGGTGCTTCCGCAGATCTGTGAAGTACTTGGTAGTATCTCTATAAGTTATAGGTGCTCCTCCTCTTGCAGCCCACATAGCTATAGCTTCATCAGAGTTCAAGGCCCTGCGAAGAGGCCGATGGGGGCGGCGTGACATGTCGAATGGCTTGAGCTGACCAAGGTGGGTACGGTAGGTCGGTGAAGGGCCGATATATTCGATATGAAAGATGAGAAAGTGTTCGGTAGAATCAGCGGAGATGTCAGTCAGGTTTGACAATCCAAGGCACAGCATGTGAACGCTGTAGACTCTGTGTAAAGGGTCCTAGCAGTCATAGCGTTGAATGCTCGTGGGCCCCAGGACTGGAGTTTCGGATCAGGATGTGAGTAGACGTGAGCACGGTTGCTGGGGAAGATGAGCACTGGCGTTAAGCTAGGTTTAATGGATGAGGCGAGGTAGGTTTGCAGCAGAATACATACGTCTATGATTTGCATACAACACGACGGGTTCAGGCAGGGTTTCTAGAATGTGCAGGTAGCACCATTACGAAAGCTATAGATCGAGGATCCAAGTCAGCCAAAGAACGCCTTGAAGGCAAGGAGAGAAGTGAGGATAAGAGGAGATCAGGCAGCATTATATGCCGAAGTATCACATGCTGTCGCTCATGGCTGCCCTTTGGACAGATTTCGGAGTGAGCTGGGTAGAGTGAATCATCGCGGAGGTGGATAGGATTGGAAGGTAACAAACAAGGGAGAGGATAGAGGAAACTTACATAGTACAGTATTACATCGTGCGAACCTAAGGAGCGTACGCAGAGACAGCGGGAGAAAAAGCCAGTCAGCGCAATGCTCTCGAGCTCGGAAAGTGAGGTGAAGGGAGGAGGGACGGGGAAGAAGAGGCCATATTATGCACTGTGAATGCATAAGCTGTGCATCTTTCTTGGTGTCTCAGCTACCGTTGTAGTTATGATTTATAAAATTTTCGTCTTCATTTTGGACCTCGCTTTGATGGAGCGGGCGTGCAGACAGTGTGAATATCTTATTGTGTCATCGTGTAGTGGTATAGGGAGAGTGTTGAAAGTGTTTAAATGCAATGTAAGACTCACCTTTAAAATCGCTTTGATTTGTGCAGAGGAAACCTGTAAAATCGACTTCTTGATTTCACGACTTGAAGAAACAACGATGCGCCCTCAAGTCGCAAGGCTTTCGAGGCCTTTAACGCTGACAAGAACACTCGCAACAGCTGTATCGTCAACTTCTTCTGCGTCTGCCTCGACCTCTTCGTCTTCTGCGTTTGTGCCCTTCTCTGCGCTCCCTCCTGGCACTTCAGCCTTTCCCAAACCACCTTTACAGACATGGTACATGGGCAAACCTGCGCTTTCTGCGTTTCTTATGACTCTACAAGATGCTTTGAAGACCAGCAGGGCTTCGCTGTATAGGGCCGGCTACCTGGCGTCGGTCGATGCTCCGTCGTCTTTACCTGGTCAAGCACCGTCTACGAAGTGGATCACTGCAGAAGAGATGGCTACACAGCTGCAGATCAGCAGGATCACCCTGTCCTACTATAGGAAGATCACGGCGCTCCTAGTTGAGCTGAACAATTTACAACCCATGCTCAACAAGCTAGACAATGAGGCTCTTGGAGGAGATCTACAGGGTAATGCAGCAGGGATAGAAGGTATGCTGAAGCGATTCAAGAAGCCCGATGCGAGGAATGTAGCCATTCTAGGACAGGGAGGAGAAATCACGATGCCTCAGAAAAGCAGGAAACAAGGCTATCTAGATCCAGAAACGGGGATCGCGTATGGTTTAGGAAAGAAGAAGGAGAGCAGTGTGAGAGCTTGGATCGTGCCTGTGCAAAGTAGCACGAATTCGAGCAGTCCGAGTGCGAAGAAAGAGGTGGATCTTGGGCCGAACAGTGTGTTCAGCGCTTTACAGGGCGAGACGCAAGATGCCTCCCCTTCATCTTCCTCTTCTTCTTCGTCCAAAGCTTCAGCACCTGCATCGCAAGAAGCAGAGAATAACGACGATGATTTCAGCTTTACTCCACCACCTCGTACCTCCTCCCTTTCTCTACGCTCCAAGAGCGGTATCGATATCAACAACCTCCCCATCGGGCGTATCTTATGCAACAACCTTCCCATATCTTCTTATTTCCACACAGCGGCAGAACGGTCCGTCGTCCTTCGTCCTTTCAGCTTGACGGACTGTATAGGGAAATACAATGTTTTCTTACTATTGAGAGGAGGTGGAATAAGTAGTCAGGCGACAGCTGCGTCCGTAGCGTGTGCAAGAGCATTAGCTGCTGCTGGATCAGAAGAAGGACATCCGGAGCGCAAAGCGATACTAAGCAAAGGTGGGCGATTGGCACTTCCCTGCATCATGTCCTTATACTGATGTTAGTTTGCATCTGCAGCTGACTTGCTGAGGAGGGACCCACGAGTTGTCGAGAGGAAAAAGACAGGTCGACCAAAGGCTAGAAAGCGTTTCACCTGGGTCAAGCGTTAAGAGAGAATACATTTACCTGTGTACAAATATCATTGTCGTTCATTTCCAGTTAGTAGTAAATGCAAGCTCGGGTTTCTCTTCTTTCTCTTAGCCGACAACAACATACTGTCTTGACACCTTTAAGTGCATTCAGCATGTCTGGTGCTCGACAACGCACAACGAGTACTGCTGCTCCCTCATCGCCTGTCCAAGCTGGCCCTCCGTCCAAGACGGGTACTGCAACGTCACCACTGGGCACGGCTGGCCAACGTCAAGCTGGTTTATCAGCAGCGACATCAGCAGCTGTGTATGATCCACCACCTAAAGTCGAGCCTTACCAGCTGGCTGCTATCGTAGCTTTAGGCTTGACAGTGTGAGCTGGGCTTGCAGTACACGTTTAAGATAACGCAAGCTAAGCTGAGCAACGACTGTGTGATATCTAGTCTCCTAGGCACACTCACTTCCCTCTTGTTCTCCTCTTCATCCATCACTTCCTTCCGGGGCCGCCTACCCGCCTCATCATCCAGCATCTCATTCAACAAAGCCTATCTTCCCGGCCCACTTTCCCAAATCCCACTAGACAACTTACTGCCCAACTATTTCGCGAATAAAAGAAATGTTCTGAATGTCATCTTTGTGAAAAAGGCGTGGGCGTGGACCACACTCGCGTTTGCGTTGCATTGGATAGCGGGTGTAGTCCTGGGTGGAAATAAGGTGCAGAATACAGTAGATAAGACGGAGTGGAGAAGAAGAGTTGTCTATACGCCCGTCAGGCGATACGCGATAGCTACCATCTACTGGCTGCTATGTGAGCAATCATTCACTCTATAGCCTAAGTACAACACTGACAATATGTAACATACAGTCACGACATGGTTCTTCGGTCCATCCTTCTCGGACAGAATCCTACTCTTGAGCGGGGCAGAATGCGTCCCAGCCTCTCTTTCCTCCTCCTCCTCATCATTGTCGGGTCTTCCAGAAGTAGATGCAACGCACGCTCAATCCATAAACGATCCGAACCACATAGTCGACAATAAGCACTGTTTCTCCCAACCCGACGATATCTTCCTTCCCGAGAATGCAGATACTCTAGCTTCAGGTGCAAGTTCCGCATCTTCAGCCGGCTTTGTTTCATCATCATCAGCAGCAGCAAATACTCAAGGCAGAGTCTACTGGAAAGGAGGCCATGATATCTCTGGTCATTCATTCTTACTTACACTAAGTTCGTTACTCCTCATTACGGAAATCGGACCGACATTGTCGAGTTTTGGAAGACAGAACACAGCGAGTAGTACTAGTGTTACGCCGAAGCTGTCGCCTGCTTTGACGAGGCTAGAACAAGTAAACCAAGTTAGGAGATTAGCGGCGCTACTCACGCTGGGTCTCGTGGGGATATGGTGGTGGATGCTGCTAGTGAGTTAGCTCCCGCCTAAGCTGCGGACGTTTCATCGAGCTGACGTACCATGTTGAATCTAGATGACGAGTCTCTTCTTCCACACTCCGCAAGAAAAGATTTCGGGATTCATCGTTGGGATAGGCGCATGGTGGAGCAGCTGGCGCTTGGCGGCATAGTACAGGGTGCAGCGTGGTTGAGTAGGAGATGTATGAAACACGAGAGCAGCCAACAAAACAGGTTAAACACGAGCACACCGGCATCATTGGGTGGGGAAGTTGACGGTCCTCAAGATGGTGATCAAGAACAAAGGTATGCCATCAGTGCGTAGCTATACAGTTGGTACAGCTATGAGAAACGCTGTGCACGCTCCGCGCTGCAGAGGTCCGGAGAAAGAGACAGTGCTGATGCTGGATTTTCCAGCATTCGAAATGTATCCTAATGTCGCACGCGGTGCTTTGTCTCCTGTGGGATACACGTCTTGCGATGCTGTTGAAGCTATTCCCATCGCCGCGCGAATGATACCGATGATATGCGAACGAGGTGTCGCCTGACGAGCTCGATTGAGCCGGTTGAAAAGGGCACAAGGGATGAGCGCTGTGAGAGGAGATGTAGACCAGCTGTATTGCAGCAATTAAGACATTCTTGGCATATCCCTTGCATCGATATGCCAGATATTTCTTGCATTCTTCGCTTGGACGGGTCAGGCATCCGAAGATAGACAGAAAGCCGCTTGCTTCAGTTTGATACCATTTCCACTTTGAAGCGAATAACTAGATCTACATCTACATTGCAATCATCAACAACTAGCAGCAACAGCCAGGCTCGTTGCCCCTGCTTGAAAGAGCCAACGAAAGCAAGCAACCCAAGACAAAGCAGCAGTGACCAGTCAGTTCAGTCAAGCGACAGGAGGGAGCCGCAAAGCGAAGGAGCTGACCATCTTTAACGATTGAGCAGAATACAAGCTTGGTAGTCTATAGCTTGTATCATTCTCCCAATCTTCAGACTGGCTTTCCCGGGCCAGGCCAGGCCAGCGCGTTAAAGAGCGAGCGAGCGAGCGATGGATCCAGCGCTGCAAGAAACAGCAGCAAAGACAGACGAAGTAGCAGCAGTATCCAAGAACGACAATGAACATGGCAGTGCTGCTGCTGCAATCCCAGTTTCTGAGCATGTCCTCGACCATGCGATCACCGCGAGCTCGAGCAAAAGCGGACAAGAAGAATCAGCCAAAGAAGCTGGCACAGTAGTAACTGCAGAATCACAGAATCATGATGATCAAGTCGCAGAAGCTATCCTGCAAGCCGACGAAGCTGTCGAGCTCAAAGCGGTAGAGACCTTGGAAAACGCCTACATGGATGTAGACTTACCGCTCCAAGTAGAGCCTGCAGCAAGCGCAGAGATCAAAGAAGCTGCTCATATACAAGCAGAAGGAATGGCAGATGCTGTCACTCAACAATCCCAACTACTTCCACATTCTGCCGCCCCTGCTGCAACCGCTTCTGCAAACGGAGGAGAAACACGTGAGGTAAAAGTAGAAAAGATGGACGAATCGCTCCTTCCAGCTACAGCACAACCTACAACAACAGAAGATGTCCAGCTTGACGACGATGCGCCTGCTCCGGCCGATATTCCAGAGCAGCCTATCGATGATCCTGCGCCCTTTCCATCTGTGGTGGAACAGCCTGAAATCACAGAACATGAACCTCCTACACCTCGCAGTGTTGCAGGATCAATATCCACTCTGAGCACGGTCGACGAAGGCCCAGCGAACGAGTCTGGAAATGCCGAACCAAGCCAAGCGACTTCAGCTACTTCGTCCTCTTCTCGTTCAGCGCCCGCTTCCACGCGTACACAAAGAAAGAGCGTAACGCGAGGCAGCTCCAATACAGCGAAAGACGATAGCGCCCTTCCTCCTCCCTCTTCTGGCAAAAGATCGTCAGGAAGGACAACTTCTGAGAAACCCGTCTCCTCATCATCTACGAATGGATCACGTACTCGAGCTTCTGCTGCAGCTGCAGCAGCTTCTACGTCCTCTGGCTCTTCCACTACGCGCTCAAGCGGTCGTGCATCTTCCAATAAACCCGCCTCGAAAGATGATAGTAGTAGTAAAGTATCTACGTCACGGACTAGAGTCAGGAAACAATCTAGTAATATGAGTCTGAGAACTACGCGCGGGTCAGCTAGTGGGAAATCAGCTGCTGGAGATGTATCGAATGAGATGGATCTATCGACGGATATTAATGAAGATCCGGAAGTCGAAGAAGAAGCTGAAGCTGAACATGAGATAGAAGTTGAGAATGAAAACGATGGAGACGAAGGGATCACTAGATGTATCTGCGGCAGTACCGGTGGGTCGCACACTGAATAATTCTAAGAAAAGCTCTCTGACTGACTTGATTGTGTGTTTCACAGACGACGACGCTCCGGAGTTCATGATTCAGTGCGAAACTTGCAGAGTATGGCAACATGGTCCCTGCGTCGGCTTTCAAGAGGAAAGCGCCTGTCCAGACACCTACTACTGCGAGCAATGCAGACCCGATCTACATCCGACACTGACCAAGTACGTATACAGTCGTGTATCAGATGGAAGGCTATTTCCGTGGACTAACTTGTCTTTGTCATTCTTTAGACGCAAGAAACATGGACGCTCAGCTTCTGCATCATCTAAAGCTGGGCTCACAGGCGCCAACGATCGTGAAACTTCTAGTAAACCGGTATCTCGCGATCAAGCTCACCACAGAGAGCCATCGCATCCTACGCCTCCACTTCCTCATTCAGCTTCTTTTGGCTCATCTAGCTCCAGCGCTCTTGGAGGTCGCCAACGCGCTTCTGCAGATACGTCCGTCATCAATGAGCGCAAAAAAGGGTCCCCATCCCCAGCAGCCGGTGGTGCAGGTCGTGCAAGGTCACCAAGTCACGGCTCCGAGTCTCCTGGACCAATGTCAGCAGATGGCAAGAGACCTATGTATCCTTCTACTTCTCACTTATCAGGTCCCCTACAGCCCAAGCGACGATCAACAATGAACAGCCGCGAAAGCGCAGCTTTCGACGAAAGTCTCATGCTTGCAAACGCTAATGCTATCAAAGAAAGCAGAGCAATGGCAATGGGAATCGCTACCGGTACTGGTGGTTTTCCTTCTTCAGCTGCTTTCCCTGCCTACGGTGCATCAAATTCTGGGGATCTACAGGCTAGTAGAGGAAGAAAGAGAAGGAGGAAAGAAGATAGTTCGGAAAGAGAAGAAAGCGAAGATAATGCAGCGGTGGCCAACCAGAGTACGTCCACAACGCATTCTGGTAAAGAAGGAATGGACGTGGTGAAGGAAGAAGACGAGACAATGGAGGAGGATAATGCTACTACAGCAAAACAGGAACATACGGGACTAGCTGCTGTGAAAGATACGATCGAAGAGTACAAGGAGCAGGAGGAAGCACAGCATGGTGAAGAATCCAAAGATGCGGCGCAAGAAGGCCCAGAACACGCAGAAGAAGTTCCAGAAGCGGAAGCGGAAGAGATCCAAGAAGTCTACGACGAAGCAGGTGATGAGTCATTGTCACTAGCGCAACCAGCCAAGAAGCGTCGGAAAAGAAGAGGAATAGGAATGACTGCTACTGCTCGTACGAAGAAAGCTGCTCTAGCGGCTAAGGCTAGGCAACAGCTGCAAGCTATAAAAGTGGACGAGGAGAATATGTTGCTGGAAGGATCTGGGAATGGTAATGGACTAGAAAGCGATGCTGTCCCGGATACGCCGATTGAGACCGATGAGCAGAACCAGCGGAAGAGAAAGCGGATGGCGGAAGGAGGTGATGAAGAGCTGTGAGTGCATGCATCTATCGCCGGTCTGTAAGAACAGCGCTGACAAGAGTGTGCATACGCTTGGACGTACAGACCTGCAAGAGCAGCCTCGCCAACCGCCTCTACCGCAACGACAGAGACTACTACCTCTTCGGACAAACCTCTAGCGGCTAGCAAGAAGAGCAGACCGTCTCCGCCTTCCCATCCTTCTTTAGGCAATGGCTCCGATACAAGCGCATTGCAGCCATCCGACAGTCTTCAGACGCAGACTATCCTGATCGACCCATCATCAAGTCAAGGTCCTCTGCGCTTGGAACCTCTTCAAGTCAACAACCTTGCAATCATGTCGGATCTACCGCAAAGCAATGCTCCAAGTCCTACTGGAAGTACGTCAACTACGACGACAGGCTTGAATGGTCAAGCTAAAGAAAGGGAGAACGGCATGCTCTTCCCGCCAAGCGTTAATGGACGTAAGAAACCTGGTCCGAAACCGGCTTCGCAAGTCGAAGAAACAGAAGAAGATGCAGATAGTGGTGAGTCGCTTGCACACCATCACACAGACATCCTCTGACTGTTCTGCTGTGCATTGATCAGCATCCGGCAGCGCTGCTCCCTTCAGTAAAGGAAGAGCCGGGCATTCTCGCGGTCGTGGAGGCGGACCAGGATCTCGAGGCGGCAAAGGATCACCGAGCAAGCGAGGTGGACACGCACATGCAGCTGCAGAAGCTCGCAAAGGCTTCAGAGGAGACACGCCTAATACCGACGACTTCTACTATCTGCCTCCTTCATGGGGTCTTCCAGATCACCTTTCTCATCTCAAGGACCTACTGCCTAGCCCAGTGCCTCTTCCTTTACAAGTTCCTGTCTATATCCGCTCGCCTGCCCCTTCTGCTGCTCCTTCTCCTGTCGAAGCCGTAAATCCCGCTACGGTTCCCATGGCAGAAGCATCAACCTCCGGTTCATCGTCCAATGGAGCTACCTCAGCAAACGTGGAACCGGTCACCGTTTCTCATGCGGAGCCGCGGACAAAAATCCGCTTCCCGCCTCGACGTATGTCAGCTGCAGAGATGCGCAAAAGAAGCAAGAACATCCTGGACTATTTGGCATACTGTCAGCTAGAGACAGTTGACAGGAACAGCAGGACTGCGGCTCTGGGCTTGCAGGGAATTCAAGCTAGTGGGCCAAATACTCCATCGGCGTCCGCGCGCAATAGCCAGGACACACCTACACCACAAAGTATGCTGATGATGGACGATCTGTCACGTCAGCTCATCAGTTTTCAAGAACGTTTCCTGTAAAATAAGCTCGGTAGCTGTAGAGTGGTATAAGACCGTAGAAAGACAGTTGTTGACATTTCCTACAAGTCTGTAATAGTACGTCCATGTAGAGTGCGTAGATATGACTATATTGGGTACAACAAATGACAAGTATCATCGAAGCAGTTTGCAGCTGACTAGTAAGTACGACGAATCTTGCTTGAATGACAATAGAACAAGTCATCGAGTGAGCTCTGCAAGTCTTGCTTGCAGCTTTGGCGCCTCCAGGAGTTTCTGTTCTAGCAGCTGTTTCTCCTCTTGCAAAGCCAGACGCTTGTCGGCGTCCAAGGGACCGTAGAAGTATCCGCCTTGCCCATCATACTGCAAGATCATCTTGTGATATCTGCGAGATCAAAGTCAGGAAGCTCCTATATGCACTGTGAGGCGCACTCACTTCCACAAACTCGGTCTGTGCGAGACCGAGATGACAGTAATGTTGAGCTGAGTAGCATACTCGTACATGATCCTTTCCAGCTCAAGGGTGACTGCACTGGTGCACTCATCGAGAATAGCATACTTTGGTGAATGGTAGAACAGTCTAGCCATGGCTATACGTTGTTTGTCGCCACCGCTCAAGGCATCCCTCCACTCTCTTTGAGCATCCCATCCGCCCTCTCGTTCCACAATATGTGAGATTTGGACGACTTCCAAGATCTTGAACAGGTCCTGGTCGCTCTTGCCTCTGGCGTGCATGTCGGCAAGCGAGTGAGGGTAAATGATTTGGTCTCTGAGAGTGCCTAAGGATAGGTATGGCCGTTGCGGAATGTAGGTGAAGTCTGAGGCAGGCGGCTTTGTTACCTTGCCACCGTACACAGGCCAGAGTCCGCCCAGCAAGCGGAACAAGGACGATTTGCCTGAAGACGGAAGCAATCAGCTGAGTACTGATATTTGAGATCACTCTCAGCTCACCACAGCCGTTAGGCCCGATGATCAGAAGGGGCTCTCCGGGCGATATTTGGAAGCTAAGGCTCTTCAGCAGAATATCGCCATTCGGGCTTACCAGAGGTACTCTGTCGAAGATAATCTCGTCATTCTTGCTTGGGACGATAGTTCCTCGACCTTGCAGTACTGTCAAAGTAGTGGGCATTAGCGCCGCAGGATACGAGTTTTCTACATGTGTTTGCTACCTCTGGCGTTCTCTTCGATGCCAGCCGAGCTGACGAGCTTCTTATCGAACTTCCGAGCCTTGACAGCTTCCATAGTCTGTAGAAACTCGTCTACTCGAGCTGTATATCCAGCTAATTCGGCCAGCTCTTTGTACGAATACATAACTCTGCCTAGCGCGTCTGAAGACGAAAGGAGCAGACGCCTATTGGTAATGAAACCTATTTGATAATATGTCAGTCATCGTTTGGTGTCTAATTGCTAGATCAGCGAACCTTCCGTGCGGCTGCCAAAGTCCGACCCTTTGGACTTTCCAATAATGGGAAAGAAGACAGGTAGAGCGCAGATGCAGAGACCCAGACTGCCCCATAGCCACTAATCGAGATGTTAGCTTTGATCGCTGGAGTATGCCTCGTTTTTACAGACTTTGACGATACCGTCTTCGACCATTCCATGCCATAATCGCATTCTGAATATCTTGTTGACGTGTCTAATGAGCGCGAAGCTATACAAAGCCAGACCATCAGCGAGAAAGCACGAATGGAACCATCTGTGACATACTAATGCCGCTCTATTACGTTCTTCTCAACTTCTTGTCCATCATATAGCGCAACTGAGAAACTGCATTAGCACGAGTCTCGACACTAAGCAATGGCAGCGCGAAAGTACCTTCTTCCGCATTCTCGATGAGCCGCGAGTGTGCGAACCGGAATTCGCCTTCAAGGCGTTGCTCCTCGGCAGCATATCGACCGAAAGCGGGCGTTGCAAAGCGGACTGTGAAAATTAACAGCTGAGCCACATCCGATGCGCACTGTAGGGTAAGGGCTTACGCAGGGCTGCACTGGCTTGAACTATGAGCGACAGGCCAATCAGACCTTCCGCACCCACATTTCTGCTCAGCTGTATGTTGTATAAAGTAACGTCGAGAATAGGTTTTGCAATGTTTGAGTAGATCTCGGCCAGCGAATTGGAGAATTTGGCTACATCGACTGTGATAAGCTGATCCGGGTTCTTTATGCGATCATCGAGATTGCCTAGCGAGTAGAAGGTGTTGTCGGAAAGGTACTGGTGATGTACATAGTCTGTCAGGCGGGTGCGATATGCTAATGCGAGTTTGGATTGGATGTAGGAAAGGAAGGAGTTGGTGTAGGTTGCCTGGCATACGTTTCAGCGACCAGCTCATCTGATACGTATAGAGGTAGCCTACTGGTATGGCAACACACATCCACAAGGCTATGCGCTTCAAGAACATGCGGCCTTCGCCCCGGACAAGGGCAGCTACGATGCGACCATCTAGATCGGCGATGAAGAGGGATAAGATAGTTCGGAAGACGAGGAAGAAGGAGTGAAGGAGGAGCAGAGACGCCTCTTTGGACTTCAGTGAAGGAATGACGATGGCCAGGATTCGTTTCAGACGTTCAAAGAACACGGCATCGACCTCGACTCTGGGTCTTCGACCAGCACCTCTCTTGGATTTGCGACTAGTAGATGCGAGCTCCTGGGCATTGCTCGTGCTTTCGCTGCTGTTTGCGACTGTCCCAGATGATGCGCCTGATTTCACGGGAGCTGATGGTTGTGCTTTCTTGCCCTTCTTCGACGAGGGTACGAAGTTTCTGTATGTGGAATAGCCTGCATAGAGTATATATGCTGATAACAAGGCGTAGCTTCGCGCCTTAGGGTAGCGTTGATACGCCCGGTAGAGCGCTCGTGCCTGCCGCCGACTGAGCTCTGCAGCGTCAGCCAGCGCAGCAGTGTTCATTGCACTGGCTTCTCAGCGACGCTGGATGTCGTGTTCGAGCAAAAGAATGTTCGATGTGGTAGGCGACAAGGTGACCGGGCTGAAAGGATGCCGAGACGATATGATTTGACCCAAATAATGTGTTCTTACATCCACGCGTAAGACTCTACTAGTATATCAACGACGTCTCTCTAGTACGAATGAGCCGCCATCTCTATGTACTCGATCTAGCACCTATCTAAACGATCTAGAGAACCGCTGATACTGCATCTAGCACTCCCCACAGACTGTTGGAGTCTAAAGCACTACCTCTAGCTGCTCTTCTTCTCGTCTTGTTGCTCCTCGATGGTCTTGAGGTACATTCTGGGACCGCTGAAGTTCTTCTCGGGGACACCAAGCTCGATCAGCTTGGCGAAAGCCTCGCTGAACTCGCGGAAGAAGACATCCTGGTCCTTAGCATATCGCTCGGTGTGTGGGCGGAAACCTTTGTCGGTTGTAAGGGCCATGTCGGTGTACCTAGCGGTGTGGGCGCGATCAGAACGTCCTCTGGTGAGTGGCGTGCGAGTAAACTTACAGCATCATCAAGCTCTTGGTCTTCTTGTCCTCGAACTGCTTGGGGCCATCCCACTTCTTAGGTGTCCATTTCTCTTCCATGAGGAGCTTGTAGTAGTCGTTGGTGAAGGTCCTGCAAAGTTTATCAGCCCACATGCACAAGAACGTAAGTGTGTTGAAACCTACGTTGGGCTGAATGTCCATGGTCCGGCTGTATTTGCGGAAAGAGATCCAGGTCAGCGGTGGCATTCGTACGAAGCCGCAGTATACGTACAGAAGCCAGATCTGTCAGTGTGGCATCGGCCGAGAGCGTGAGCTCCGGAAAGAGCTACAATTTCGCGGTCGTCTATGCAATGTCTCGGATGAGCTCTGCGTATAGGCGGGGTAGTTCAAGGGACTCACCGAACGACATCTTGTAGAAAATCTGGCGGATGTGGTCTGCGCCTTTGTCACCGTCTGGGAGACGTCCATCAGGTGTGCAGTGCTCTACGAGACCATCCTGTCTTCCTGATCTCCAGCCAATCTGTACGTTGTGAGGCGAGGTCCATCAGCAGCGGTTCAGGGCTCAGCTTCGGGCGATTACACACCTTAGGTCCACCCATCTCTTGGATGGCACAAACACCAGCGAGCGTCCAGAGATCCGAATGACTGAGTCCGTCGAATCTCTTCTGAATTGGCTCGAGCAGGTCTCGGACAACCTTGAGACCAGCATTTGCGCCGTGGTCTGCCTCTGGTGCGAATCTCATTGTCGCGCCATTCGATCCTCCGTTTCCGCTGTTCTTGTCATAGGTGCCGGAGCAGTGCCATGCGAGACGGACGAGGGTTGGGCCGTACGATCCATCATCGTAGTCGTTGTCCTCAAGCACTGCGATGCGTACAACTCAGTAAGACTGAACCGGTTGAGCTGAAGTCGCCGCGCGCCACGGCTAACCACAATATCGATAAGATGAGGTTGGGCGGACGAGAGCGGCGGCGACTGAAACATTTTACTGACCCTCTGCAATAGCGTTGTAGACTTGCTGGTAGTCGACTTTACCACCTTGCTTTGACATGCCATCCTGAGTAGTTGCTGGATCCTTCTTTTCTGAAAGGCCCAGGTAGCTCCCGACGCTTCCCAGACCTAGCAGACCGAATGCGTAGGGCACGGCTTTGCCTTTACCGTTTGCATTCGAGTTGGATCCACTGCTGTAGAAGCGCTGTGATGTCTGAGCGACTTTTGCAGCCAGCGGACGAGCCGAGCTGGCGTTTTTAAGGGACCTTTGTGCAGGTCTAGCGACGGCTCTTGCGAAAGACATCGTTTTGTATTTGAGATTGGATGAAAGTGTTGGTAGGAAGCAGAAGAGAGACAGGAGAATTGCAAGTCAAAAGGAAAAAAAAACGGTACTTATCAATCAGACCTCACCCCACTCGTGTCCGGGAAAATATGGCCTAGACTTGATTGGTGGTGGCGATTCCGCAGAACAAACGAGAACAAGTTTACAAGCGAAGAAATCGCGTTGATGGTGTCAAAGCGTTGTGGTCTGCAGCTGCTCGGACTAAGTATCCGCGCGCGTAGGTGTCAGCCGGGGTCGCGTAAAGAGATCATAATGTATTATCATTGCATTCTTTCAATCTATCAGCCTGGATACTATCAACGACTCTATGTTATTTACCATATCAATATGCGATCTAGTCTCTAGATCTGTTCTCTTCCAGGGTGCTGCTACCTTAGACGCAGTGGATCTCGCCGTCAGCGTGCCTGCATTGCAAAAGGAACGTCAGCCGGCCTCATAACATAGATAAGTCAGTTCACTACTCACGTGTGGCACGATTGAGCGGCAGAAGAAGTAACAGTGGGAGCATCGGACGCTGCAGGAGCTGGGGCAGTGAGAACTTCCGGTAGCTCGCCAGTGCATCCGACACCTGGACGGGCGACTTCCAGAGCAAAGACCTGTTGGATAGAGACGCGTCAGGCTTGCAGCAAACTCGAAGAATATCGCAAACAGGTACTCACATCGGCGACAAAGTACTGGATGGTATGGGTGTTGTATGGCGCCCATGTAGCATTGTTGGCGGCGAGCTCCAGGCATTCTTGGTAGCTATCGGCATAGTGCTCGACCTCAGAGTCTGAGATCTGAGGAACGTGGTACAACCTATGAATGAGATCGGTCGCGAAGTAGTATGAAGCGGAAGAGTTGGCGACGGTATATCCTAGAAACACATCAAATGTCAGTATGCTAAGCATCCTGTAGAGCCTATGCGCCTTACCATCATCGCACATCTCGCTTAAGGGCTTCCTCGTCTGGTACGACAGCGGGCAAATGACAGTCTCGGCAGTGGCATTAGATCCACGCCAGTGGCCGTTCCATCCTTCTTGAGCGCAGCTGAAAGCAAGAGTCAGATATTGTGGTCAGACAGCTCGCGGCTAGACTCAGTGAACCGCCACTTACTTGCCATCGGGGTTGTCGCATCGGAGCAGCATTCCATCCTTGTTTGACTGGATGAGGGCGTTGAGAGATCCAAGTACAGTGGTGTAGTCGCCATTGCCGAAGTATCGCTGGAACAAGGGGCTCTCTGCGCCGTACTGGCCAACATAGTTGATAGCAGTCTGGGTGATGTTCTTAACGTCTGCAAGAGCAGCTTGGAGGGCTGCTCGCTCAATAGCATTGCATGAGGAGTGGATGGGAACCTCGGTAATGTAGGCCCCGGTGGTAGCGTTGGTGGAAGGTCCCTCTTGACGCTTGTTCAGCTGGGTAGTAGGCGCAGCTAGTGCAGCTCCGACGAGAGTAATAAGAGTGAAGGCGTTCATGCTGGAAGGTCTATGTAGGAAGCTTTTAAGTAGGGGCTGTGTAGGCAAGGACAGAAAGCTTTCGAAGATGTTTAGTTATTAGGAAGAAAGAGAAGAAGAAGAAGGAGACACAGCAGCTCCTTCTTTATGCATTTCCTCACAACCTCCTTACGGACGAAGAATCGAGACCCGTGAGAAAAAAACGTTCTGCCTGACCGCAAGGGTATTGATGGGTTGAGAGCATGCGTAAGCCAATGATATGCTCTCAGACGTACTTCTTACGCGTAAAGAGTAGGTCTAATGCAGATGATTTGCCCTGATGCCAAGCTCTTGGCAGGCCGACAGGGTACCCGACAGGTTACAGGAAAGCGGCGGCCTTGCCCAGGCTGCCAGAGGCTCATGAAGAGAAGGAAGCCGATATCGAAGAGACAGCAGTGACCTTAAACCGACTTTCCTCTTTCTCGTTGTGCACCTAGCCCATCCCTCCTCGAGAGCTTAAGATGAAGTTCGGATTGGCTTTTCTCGCGGCTGCTCTTGTGCCAGTATTGCTGGTTGTAGGACAGGCCAACCCTCCAAACAGGAACCCAACTTCAACCGTTCCTACATCCACCGCTGCCACAACGACAACTGATCCTAGTATTCCTCCGAGCCCAACGGGTAGCGGGGCATGTGTGAGTCTTCGCCTATGTAGATCTTGATGTATGTACTGACTCTTTGTTGATAGTATCTGCATGTCGATCACTGGCACTGCGATGGAGGGGGCGACAGTGATTCCGAGTCTTCAGAAGAATACGGCGAGACGCTTGCAAATGGCTGTATCCAGCATGGTACACACTGGCACTGTCCACCTGGTGTATCTGCGCCTTGCGAGGCCTTTTTGGGTGACTACGATCTGGGCCTACATATCGGAGCGCTCTTCGTTCTGCTTGTCGCTTCTTCACTGGGCGTCTTCCTTCCCGTCGTCTTCGGCAACCGTCGAAAGTCTTCATCACTGGCTTCCAATATCTTCTTCGTACGCAGACATTGGCAGGTTGCCTGTGAAGGCTGACTGAGTGAACGTGGACAGGCCTTGAGACACTTTGGTACCGGCGTCATCCTGGCAACAGCCTTCATCCACCTCTTGATGCATGCGTAAGTAATGATCCGGTTTCTTCAATAACTAGTGCCTGATATAAGCCCCGTACAGCTTTGTCATGTTTGCGAACGAGTGTCTTGGTCACCTCGCATATGAAGCCATCGCACCAGCTATCGCAATGGCTGCTCTCATGATCATCTTCAGCATCGACTTTATCGCTATCCGGATCCTAGGAAACAAGCGCGCTGTCACTGCGGGAGCGATGCGAGCGCCCAGTCCGACATCTTCAGGCGAAGGACCCGACAGTCCCGATGTCAAAGAAGGCTCTGGACACTCAAAAGACTCGGAAGCTTTTGGCGGACATGGTCATGACCACGACTTCAGCAGCATAGATACGAGCGTGCTCGTCGCTTCTGAGGGAAGTGCTCGGGCCAGGTTCGAAGTCACTCTTCTAGAAGCCGGCATCTGCTTCCATTCCATAATGATTGGTGAGTCGGTCTTGAAGAGCGATGTAAGATTGGTTGATTCTGATACCCTTGCTGTTTAGGTGTAACTCTTGGTGCTCAAGGCGGAGACGGCTTCGTAAGCTCGCCCGTCGCAACTCCTAGAATACACCCTGATGTCCTTGACAGATTCCGACCTTCTGCGCAATTGTCTTCCATCAACTCTTCGAAGGGCTGGGTTTAGGTGCCCGAATTGGTCGGTTGACCTTCCTGCCCGGCCAGGCATGGAAGAAATGGGCGATGTGTCTCACATACTCCCTTATCACACCGATCGGGATTGCTATCGTATGTTGAGCCGGCCAGCGCCTGACGGAACTCCTGAAGCTGACGAGTTGCGCTTCTGTCAGGGTATGGGTGTTCGTAACAGCTTCAACTTAAGCGGCCACGCTACCATCTATGCGATTGGTATCCTAGACTCAATCTCTGCTGGTATTCTTCTATATGCAGGTATCGCTCAGTTGCTGGTAGGAGACTGGCTTGCCGGAGAAATGAGAACTGCTTCGAACGTCAAAATTGCAGTCGGTGCGATCTCGCTTTTCTTAGGCTTGTTCGCCATGTCTTTGATAGGAAAATGGGCCTAGAAAGATGTGACAGGGAAAGACAGAATGATGATGGACAAATGGTAACTAAAGTCAATAATGGAACAGTATTCTTGCGTAGTATAGTAGTGAAAATAGACGTACAATAACTTAGTACCTGCCAACCTAGTTCTGGGGTCCTCCGCTATCTGAACTTGAAGAAGAGCTTGTGCGGCCAGCGTGTCGGTCAGGAAATAGACGACCCAGATCCTGTATTCCTGCAAGAAGTGTTATTGGATTTTTGCGCGATCCTTCCTGTCGTAGCATGGACGCCAGCTGAAGCGCATCAACCTATGACAAATTATTCGGTATTAGCTCAAGATCACCCATGTACATTGACAGCCTTGTGAGCGCACAGTATCCCGACGAGCAGCTATAGACGAGGGGGGAGGCCTTTCGCCATCCACCTTCGCCCAGGTGCCCATCAGTGCATCATTGTTGCCATCGACCTCGCTATTATGACCATCCGCGCTCGATTGTCTGCTTTCTTTCCCGATCGCCACTTTCGCGAGTCTCTTGGCTTCGTGGCTCGCAGCTTGCTTGACGTTGTGCTTCCGACGGTTATGTATTCGCTTGTAAGGGTATTTCTTGTCCCACTGGGACTTCCCTTGCATGTATCGTTTGACTGCTCCTTCCTTAATGAGACCGACATCGTCTGGGTGCAGGCAGCACGCTTGTAGCTCTTCTTCCGATTCCATGGGTCGTACGACACCATCGATGCCAACTCGTTCGCGAATCATCCCGTTGTTGTAGTCAGGACGATGGAAAGGGTACCATGGAGTATATATCGTATCTTGTAATCGCTCGCATTCTGCTTTCGTGAGAGCAGGCATGACGGGCGGCGGCAAGAAACGCCCATGACCGAACATAGCAGCATCTGGACCGCTATGATGACTGCTCGTGGCTTCTAGCTTATCGAGCGAAGGAGTCCTTTTCTCTTCCTCGTTCGACGTCACACTCTTGCAGAAGCTTGCGATAGATCGATACGCATAATTAGCGGAGCTTGCCATCGAGAACAAGACAAGATCGTGCGGCATATCATCGTAGACTCTGCATGCCATCATTAGCACAGCAAACCCGAACTTTGATTTGGTTTTGAACGCACTGTAAATGTACGCGTGTAGCTGGGTAAGTCGGCGCTAGCTCCTTTCGCTTCTGGTTCGCATCGAGCAGGCTTTGTCGAAGATGGTAGCGCTCCGGACGGGCTGCTCGATGTGCACAGTAGATGGACTCGTCCCGAAGGACTTCTTTGTCACCAGCGATCTGTTTATGAATCGTTGAATCGATACTTCCACTACATAACTAGAGTGTCGTGCACTTACGATGAGAAGGTCAGGTAGTCCACCCAAGCTAGGTTGTAGTATGGGCGAAACGAAAGGGTGTGTAAGCTCTGCGACGTTATTAGTTTATATAGTGTTTCGACAAGAAAATCACCGCCTACGGGAATTTAGGGCATAAAACTGAATCTGTTCCTTTAAATCGACCTGTTTGCCATCTACCGAGATGCGAATATGCTCGTCCGGTTCAGTGGTCTCTTGATTCTCCTTCGCGGCATCACGGCCCGCAGAGCCGGAAGGCTTCTGGCCCTGCGTGTTTGCATCTTTCCCGTGATAGCCTTGCAAGTCCTGCACGTCTTCTGGCTCTTCCGTGAAGGCGTGGCGGGCACCTCTCGGTTCGCTCAAGATGGGGTCACTTGGTTCGTGAGTAGCTCGCTCCTTAGGAGAGGTGGGGGACATTGGACTTGGTATGTTTGATGTACCGCTACGGCTTGATGGTGATCTAGGCGCTCCTTCGATGCCATTACGAGGCGGTATGAGCAACTTCTTGAGATTGCTTATGCTTGAGCTTCGCGAGCTTTTACGCTCTGCTTCTCGTTCTCTGATAGCAGAGACGGACGTATAACCCTGTATTTTGGCTTGCTCATCCGCTGAAGGTGGAGGCCAAAGAACGGAAGGCTTATGCATGAAGCCATATGGAGGTATGATGTCGGTGGCAGTGTTCTGAAGGATGCTTGGGAATGAATGCGTCAGGTCCAGCCAGGGCGAGACCAGAACACCTCCGCCCGGTAGCGGCAGTTTCATGTCTCGGAGCAAACACAGAAGCGAGAGGGTGAGACCACCTCCAGCACTGTCACCCATGACAACCATCCGCTTAGGGTCGACTGGCTTGTGCGAGGCTCCCGGCGGTGGTCTGATCAAATACAAATATCCTGCTAAAGCATCATGAAGGGCGCATGGAAAAGGATATCTAGATCGCAGGTCAGTCTACGCTGCCAGAAGGAAGGGTCATGACAGCTTACTGAGGTGCTAGGCGATACTTGAGTGCAAAGGCACGTCCGTTGATCTTCCGGGCATATCTCCAGATTGTATAGCGATAAATATCGACTGAGCCGAAGTAGAAACCACCCCCGTGGATGTAATACAGACATCGTTGATCATCTAGTTCGGCAGTATAATCATCTTCTGTGCCTTCTTCACCATCTTCTCGCGATAAGTGCATCTTGTGGTGTCGCTTCTTCTCAGACTCTTTCCGCCGAGCTTGTTCTTGACTTTTGATCCAGATCCATTCTGCTTGCACGCCTACACCAGGCTGCGCAGCCCGTTGCTGCCACCACTCCCGACCTGCAAAGGGCATGCTCAGTGTCTCTCCCGAAAACCAGGGAAGATCAGACGCTACCTCCGACTACCTTGACCACCTCTTCTTCACCCAGACAGTCCATTAGAATCTTAGCGGCGGTATGGCAAAGCTCGATAGGAATGTTGACATGATTGACGGCGACCCACGGCGGAGCTGGTACTTTTGCATGCCCGAACAGTTGGGTAGATTCGACACTGTGCTTCATAGCACGCTCTAGAAAGGCCTTTGCTACGTGGAAAGCCTGTGTGCGAGCGAAAGGTTAGCGACTTTACCGGATGTAGCTCGCCGCGAACGATATCATACATACTTCATCGAAGAGTAATTCCTTGCGCGCAGGACTGACGAGAGGTAAGTCAACATAAAGGTCTTCTTTATATTCTCGTGAGAGGGTAGCTTTACACTTCTTCCTGTTGCTGTTTGGCCTTTACATAGTGCCGGACGAGCGTCTTTGTGCTGTCGACGATGGCACCTCCAACGACTTCGAGGGGATGTAACTGTCATTGCAAATCAGTAGTGAAAGCTATGCGACCTTACAGACAAGCTTACACCCATCCTAAAGCGTGGTTACGAGACATAGACACAAAATAAGCCGAAAGCGCTGTTTTGACACGAAATTGGTGATGGGGTGAAAGTCGCGCATGGTCTTCATTGGATACATATACAACAACAGGACTACAGAGTCACGAATATCACCTCCCAGCAGCTGGCGTATCATCGATACTGACATATTCATCCATTTGTGCTAGAACAAAGTCTAGGAAGGCACTTTCCTGTTCTAAGCGGTCCGCTCGAGCGTAGTGTCGCTCAGTATAAGGTAGCAGAGCTTCTATAAGATCGCCAATCGAAGTTGCAGAAGGCTTCGCGGAAGCATCGACCTCGAGACCAGTCGCTCCAGGTACCGCTTTTAAGATAGTAGCAGCGCTTTGGCTTCGCATGAGTGTATGCAGAACAGTCTGCGCGACATCCGAATCGCGGGATTTGGCGTTCCAGTCTCGGACATACTCCAGTAACCGGAAGACATCGCTTGGACCTAGATTGGCTAATACGTCTCCTAAGATGGATGTGGCTTGGCTTTCGGGAGATGTAGAATCTGCCAGTATATCTGACAGCAGAAGGAAGAGGCGTCTAGGTTGATCCATGGACAGCGCCAGCAGGATCGCATTTCGATAATCTTTGACATCCACATAATTGGCCAGATCTTGCTGCTTGAGGATTGCATCTTCTTCAGCTGCTTGTTGCTCCTCCTCTTCGATCTCTGTCACATCTTGCCAGAACGAAATGACGGAGTCTGCGCCGCCGGAAACTAGCATGCTAGCGTCCTTGTTGGCAGTCAACGCCCAGATCTATACGAAGTCCACGTCAGTAATGTTGTGCGGAATTGAAGAGGTGCCTTACCTTCTCCTCGTGATTGTCAAGCGTAGCAACGCAATCTTCATCCTTTACATTCCACACTTTGACCAGCCCGTCTGAAGCGCAAGACGCCAACTGCGCACCCGAGGGAAGGAAATCTATACGCAAAACCGTATTTGTATGACCCTCGAAGGTCTGGCCAGAATATCGTCAGCGATACAGGCTTTGTGTTTATTACGAGATTGAGCACCTTCAGGCAGGAGAAATCGTTTATATTCCATAGCTTAATCGTCCGATCACCAGATGCAGTTGCCAAACTTTGTTCGGTAGGTGAGAATCTGACACTCCATACACCTCGCTTATGACCTTTGAAGACGCCCAACGAAACGAGTTTTGCTGTTGGTTGTGGACTGGCTCGAGATGCTGCCGCGTATTCTACCATAAAAAGCTTCGCCGTACGATCTTGTGAACCAGTGACTAACAGCTTGTCGTTGGGTGATATATCGATAGCGTTGACATCCTTGTCGTGAACTTTGAGGGTCGTCAACGATCGAGCTTTAGAATGCTCTTCATCGTTATCTGCTTGTCCTATCGAATTCATATCCCAGATCTTGACTGTCCGATCTTGGCTTGCAGTAACGATATATTGCCCGTCTCGCGGGGCGACTGCCACAGCTCCGACACTCTCCAGATGCCCCTCACATACGCCTATACAGCTCCACGCTCCTTCATCATTCTGCTTCCACATCCTAGCTGAACGGTCTTTGCTCCCGCTCATCAATATTGTACCATCCTTATTCCGGGCAAGGCATAAAACAACATCTAGATGTCCCGCCAACAAGGTTGTATCGAATCTTTGCAAGTTGTAGATCCGAATGAGATCAGAATTTGTTGCGACTGCAAGGTGGGTATCCTGGGTAGACTCTGAGTCGCTAGAGGGTGCATTGAGATAGAGGGTGTCGATGACTTCGTCGTTATAGCCAACGATATGCCTGAAAGGTGTGACATCTGGGAGGCGGTGAAAGACAATATTCTGGTCTACGTGCGCAGTGACCAGGGTGTCGTTGACGATGCTAGATGAGAAGCAGCCTTAGTCAGTATAATTAGGCCGACTTGCACACCACGCACCATGTGTGGATTATCTCATGCGGCTTCCCAGCGACCTGCTTCGCCAAAGGCACCTCTTGGCCATTCTTGAAGTTCCAAACTCTGACCCTGCCTGAATCTCCGGCTGTCCAAATACACTGCTCTGCTGCTTCTTCCTTCTTTTTGCCTTTGCCCTTCGCCGACGTTTGAGCATTCTGAATAGGTGCTTGAAGTATGCCAATAGCTTCGAGAGTCTCATAGACCGGGATCGTGTGCATCTGGGTGTATTTAGATAGATCCCAGACTACGAAGCATCGGTCGCGGCCGCCTGATACAAGAATATTTCCATCTTGTGTGACCGCGAGTCCTCTGACGACGCTGGAATGGCCTTCTAGCACTGCTAGCGACTTGCGGGTGGTGAGGTCCCATAACCGTATGCGACAGTCATCTGAAGCAGAGACCAGTCGGGGAGGTCTGTCGGGATTGATATCAAAGTATAGAGCACTGACGACTCCTCCATGCCCCCGAAAGACGTGGGTACAATGGCCGTGAATTGCATCCCAGACTTTTACGATGCCGTCTGCAGATCCAGTCGCGAAGAGGGAACCGCTTGGGTCGGCTGCAGAGACGACAATGGGAGCATCATGCGCTCTTGCGACTGCACGGGACAGGGTGTAGTCGTGTGCGCTGTAGAAGCGTAAAGCGAGTGATCGATGAGCGACGAGCAGAGTTCCAGCAGAAGCAGCATTTTCTGGAGAGACTGCAATAGTCGTTACGGTAGATGTATCCTATACAATTGAATCAGCTTGTGGGAAAACTAGATAAAGCATATCCTTCAAGAGCATTGAAGAATTGCTTACGCCTGGAAAAAGGTGCAATCTTTCGCCAGATTCGACGTCGGTAAGCACTACTTGTTCGTTCAATGTCGTGTAGAGCCTTGTAGCATCGCTGCTTAGAGCTATGACGCCGCCGGTGTACAGAGGTGTAAAGCTTTTCGCAAGCTTGAAGCTTTGAAATTGTAGATTGGGTTAATAGAAAAGCTTTAAGCAGATGTAACGCTTGTTGTTGCTATGTAAGTCAGACTTACGACTTCTTCAAGCGAGTCGCCATGGCTGATGATGATGTTGCCAGAATTCAAACCTTGGCCTTCATCTGATTTCAAGACTTTCTTTACAACCATTTCAAGACTTGTAACACTTTGTTTACAGGGTGTTTACAGGGATGGATGAAGCACTTGTCCAGTCGTTTATCCTCGCTGGACTCCCTAAAGCAAAGGCAGAACAGGCTGCCAAAAACGCCAAAGTAGGGCCGACGCTGGCGAAGATTGTCAACAATGCAAACATCGTAGATGCCAGCAAGAATCCGAAACAAGGAAACCTCCTGCTTCACCTCGCGACTGCTGCTCAGGACATCCCCGATAATGACCAGGTCCTGCTAGCTGAGAGGATTGTCGACGCCCGCTTGCAGACTGTGGATCAAGTCAATGGTAAGGTATAAGGCAGCTGCGCGTATATTCGCATACTGATTGCCTCGAATCGCGCTTCACCAGCTGGCATAGCGTACCTCAAGAACAACACAGACAGAGATGGTGATAAGCTCGATAAGGCGTGCGGTGTCGGTAAGCATATATCGTCGTACTCGCCTATTAGCCTAGACAGCTAACAGAGGCCTTAGGTGTCGTGGTCAGTCCGGAAACCGTCACGGCCAGCATAGCCAAATACATGCAGGACAACGCAACTGCTTTGGCAGAATCTACTTGGGCAAGCTTATCAGGTACACTGGCCAATCTCAAAGTGACAGACGAGCTACGCTGGGCTTCACCCCTGGACATCAAGAAATCGCTAGAATCAGCCTATACAAGTACTTTCGGTACAAAAGAAGACTACAACAAAGCTCAAGCCTCTACTAGCAAATCTGCGAAGCAGGCTAAAGCTGCAAAGCCATCGGCAAATACTGCCTCAACTAGTGCAGCCTCAGCAGAGGCAAGCACTTCAGCCTCGACTTCCTCTACAAGCATGTTTGAAGAAGGCTTCTTGGCCAAGTTGCATCCTGTGGGAGGCAATCCTCAGCTACTGGAGGAGCTGCGAGAAATGCATATGAAGGCGACTGGAGGTGTGGTGCATACTCGATTCCCGCCAGAACCGAACGGTATGTCAGCGTCGATCACTCGACGTATGTCTGTTCTTTAAGCGGTCTCTCTGTACAGGCTACCTTCATATCGGCCATTCGAAAGCGATAGCGATCAATTTCGGCTTCGCTCAATTTCACAATGGCCACTGCTACCTGCGCTACGATGACACGAACCCCGAGAAGGAAGAACAGATCTACCTCGACAGTATTCTAGACATTATCCGCTGGCTAGGCTTCGAGCCGTGGAAAATCACCTATTCCAGCGACCATTTCCAGAAGCTTTACGAACTGGCAGTCGAGCTTATCAGACGTGATAAAGCGTACATGTGCTACTGTACAGGTAAGACTTTTTGCCCAAGAAAAAGGGTGCGCACTGATAGTTATATTCTATCTTTCTCCAGCCGAGCAGATGAATGCTGACAGAGGAGGTGCCGAGCGAGGACCACGCAGAGCATGCGAGCACCGCAATCGACCCGTCCAAGAATCCCTAGACGCATTCGAGAGAATGAAAGAGGGAGGTTTCGAGCCTGGAAAAGCCGTTCTACGAATGAAACAAGATCTCGAAGATGGAAATCCACAAATGTGGGATCTCGTTGCCTATCGAACATTGAAAGCTGCGCATCATCGAACGGGCAACCAGTGGTGCATCTATCCTACTTATGACTTTACGCACTGTTTATGCGATTCCTTCGAAAACATCACGTAAGACTAGCTGCTCGACCTGACTTTCCGCTAGCTTATACTGACGAGCAAATCTTCAATTCTTCAGCCATTCACTGTGCACCACCGAATTTGTCCAATCCCGAGTTTCCTATGAATGGCTATGCGATGCGCTTTCAGTATACAAGCCTCGTCAGTCTGAGTACGGTCGTCTCAAGCTTCAAGGCACCCTTCTATCCAAGCGCAAGATTCTCAACCTAGTCGATAAGGGTATTGTGAAAGGTTGGGACGACCCTCGTCTTTACAGCTTGATAGCTCTTCGCAGGCGAGGTATTCCTCCCGGCGCTATCCTCTCCTTTGTCAACGGACTAGGTGTGACTACCGCCACTACCACTCTCAGCACACATCGATTCGAAGCTTCTGTCCGTTCCTATTTAGAGACCTCTACACCCCGCCTCATGGTTGTCCTGCACCCACTCAAAGTCACTCTAGAGAACGTACCTGAGGGCTATGTAGAGTTCAGCGAGAAGCCTCTACATCCCAAGGACCCAAATATGGGGAGCAACAAGATCCCCCTCACCCGTACTGTCTACATCGACGAGTCTGATTTCCGTCAAGAAGACTCGAAGGATTTCTTCAGGCTAGCACCGGGTAAGACTGTCGGCCTACTCTACGGCAAATACCCTATCACATGCACATCCTTCAAGGTGGACGAAGCAACCGGCAAAGTCACAGAAGTTCTAGCTAGATATGAAGGGTTTTCAGTAAATGCAGAGGAAGCTAAGGTGCCGGCGAAGGTGAAGACGTACATTCATTGGGTTGGAGAACACGCAGAGTCGAAAAGTCCTGCGCACATATCGGAGACTCGCATATTCAAGCAGCTCTTCAAGTCTGATGATCCCGATTCCACGCCGAACTACCTAGATGATGTGGATCATGACAGTTTGCAAGTAGTGAAGGGCGCTCTCGTCGAAGTCGGGATCTGGGATCTCGTAAAGAGGGTTCAGGAGACATCCAAGGTAGCGAAGGAGGAACAGAAACAGCTAACTTCAGACCCATCAGCAGCAATGAGCGGTGGTACGGGCGGAGGAAATGAGCGAGTACGCTTCCAGGGCTTGAGGACAGCTTACTTCTGCCTAGACTCGGAAGCAAAGGTTGCCGCACTGGAGAAAGGAAGCGATGCCACGGCGCCTGCTGCTGGCGACGACCTCATCCTAAATTGGGTTGTTTCCCTGAAGGAGGACAAGGCTAGGTAGAGTATGTCGAAGGTTACAACAACAGCAAAGTACGGCAGCAGTATAAGAAACAGAAGGTCAATCGCAAGGAATGCAAGGCGCTTAGAAAGCAATCCAGTAGTAATCGTTACCAATCTCACACCCACGTAATTCCAACCATCCAAGTTTCAAGCCTCCTTTTGCTGCGCGCTGTGCTCAGCCAGGCGTGGTCTCAGCCTGAACAGCCCTGGAACTTCGATACCGCTGACGAGTAGGGCTTCTTCCACCTTCTCTATACCATCTGTGCCCTTCTTCACCTCTGCTTCGAGGAATCGCTTGATCATCACACTAATGAAAGCCGACATCTGAGGTCTGACCACTTTCAAAATGCCATTGACGAAATCGTCTCGCTTGCTCCTCAACCCCTCGATGGAGATATCTATCCTGTCAAAGTCATCTGTCCGCAGTGGCTGAACTGTTACTCCAGTTTCTTTAACGAAGAGAGCGAAGACCAGCTCCAGCCGCCGCGCTACTACCACCGCTTTGCTGGTTCCATGCTCCCCAAGCGTACTCATCCCTGTCACAAACTTGAGCGCCTTGCTTGTGTCTGCATACAGCGCAAAGTGCGATGAGACTTCTGTGCGGAATTCTTCCAGTCTACAAACCAGCACGCTCGCTTCAGCCAGCTCCATTGGCAGTTCGGCTAGAGATGGAGCTGCATTGACTTCAAGCACCGCTTTCTCGAAAGACAGCTTTCTAATGATGTTCTGCGTAATCTCCAGCTTGACTTCGCTTGTAAGCATGTTCCAGCTTTGTAATTTGGCTCGCTTCCCGCCTTGCGGGTAAAGGGAAGGAATGTGGTCGGGAAGCTTGATATTCACTATGGAGGTGAGACCAGCGAGTGCGAAGTGGCATTTAAACAGGTTGATGCCCGCTTCTGACAGGACGGGCACAGCGGTATCTCGGGTCGAGGCATGAATATTCTGCCACGCCTCCAGATCCATGTAGCGATATAGCTGAGCCCATAAACTTGTAGCTCCTAATCTGATTTCATGACTTTCCAGCAAGGCGGTAAGGAGGAAGTTAACCATTGGCTGCAGGGTCCACTGCAGTGGTATATTGGTAGCTATATCACCTCTCTTCAGACCAGTAAAGGCGAAGTTTTTGAAGCGACCCGAGTTGATGCGGAACAAGGTATGCTTTATGCACGAATGGCCCGCCTGATTCTTCCCCAGGCGGAGATGCAGCGAGACTGAGAGGTCTTCCAAGTGTACCAGCATCTTCCCGTTCGACTGTCTCTCAAATCTTCGCTCCTTGACGCCTAGCCAGCTGGGATGCAAGACCTGTCAGTGCAGCTAAACATCAGTCACGTGTTGAGTACAGACCCGGCTTCTGCGGACAAAGTCTATATAATACTTACAAAGGAGATACGAGCTGAAGAGAGCGCGGTGAAGTGCGCGTTGACATTTCCCTCAATCTTTGTTTCGCCAGTTGCTACATCTTGTGACGTAATGGAGACCTCCCGAACACGCAGAGTCTGAAAGGCCATCTCGCTCGTCGAGTTCTTGAGCGTAAGCTTGCCTATCCCAGGGAATATCAAGGTAAGAGCTGGCATCTTGACTGCACGAATCAGCGTAAGCCCGTCGAGGTTGGCCCCATCTGCGGCTCCCAAGAGAACGGGGCCTGGTGCTCGCAAGTGTCGGAAACCATCATCAGGAAAGCTTCGCTGGATGATCAGGTAGATGTAGCTGGCGAGTCCGACAAGTATCGACACCAAAGTCAAGAGAATTCCAGATGGCATGAAAGCAACCGGTGCAGCCGAAGAAGGGGTGTGTTGCTCCCTAGACCATACTATGTAAAAGCTGAAGGACTAGATACTATTCAATTACTACACTTCTGGTCGCTTTCTATAGTATTGATGCCAATGTCGGTAACGGGTTACCGTCGATGATTTTGTTCCGTAATAGATACTCATCACTCCAGAACTTGGAAAAGTGTCTTGATCCACTGTCGCACAGAATCGTAACGACCGTCTTCTTTCCACCAGCGAAAGACGATGAAGCTTTCTTGGCAGCCCGACACGCTGCAAGCAAGTTAACTGCACTGCTCGACCCAAGGAATAGGCCATCATGTTCCACGAGATGCCGACTCATGATGACTGCTTCCAAGTCGGTGACTTTCTCAGCATCATCCACCAAGTCTATTCCTTTTGCCATGTTGGCGGTAATCCGATTGATGCCTATGCCTTCTACGACTGTATCGACTTGATACCGCCTTCTGGTCCCCTCCGCTTCCGTCGGGGCGTACATGACGCCACTCCGTACTTTGTGATACAGCCCACTTCCTTCTGGATCTGCCAGAACAAGCTTGATATCCGGGTTGGATCGCTTCAGGAAGCTTCCGGTCCCAGCTAGAGTACCACCTGTTCCTGCACCAGCAACGAAAATGTCGATTTCTCCATTTGTTTGTCGCCAGATTTCGGGTCCAGTGCCGTGAAAATGCGCATCGAAGTTTGCCAAGTTCTGCAATCGCGTCAAGTCACACACATATAGACGGGGCAGAGAAGTAACTTACTTCGAATTGATCGGCGAAAAGACCTCTAGGCCTTTCCGCAAATGCATCGCGCTTTGCATTCGGATCCAGGTGACGGACTTCACCCTCCCTAGCTTGCGTAGTCACAACCAGGTCATCACGAGTTGAGGGGTTCTCATTTTGACCTTCGAAATCGACTGGATCGGGTCCTACCAGCTCTGTCCGCCCGAAGTCTAGAGCTCGTTTTCGAGCCAGATTGACGAAATGTTGGGCCGACACGATAGAAACGGGTCGTACTGCATGGCAAGGTTTAGATGGGGCACTGAGGAAAGATCTGATCATGCTGTATACCTTTCTCTACCTTCGCACCCAGCCTTTCTAGGATTTGCGCTTTCTCAGGTGCTACATCGTCGGGCATGATGATGCCTACAGTAGCGTCAGTAGTCTACAAAGGCCGATGAGACTGCGGCCGATACTCACAGACGTTGTATCCCTTTGCTTTTGCGACAGTCGCAATCGATATACCCGTGCTACCAACTGTGCCCTCGAAAATGGTTGAGCCCGTATTCGGGTGCAACAATCCATCATCTTCCGCCTGTTCGATGACTGCGAAAAATGAGCTGGGGCTTTCTTATGCAGCTTATCCAGGCTTACTGCGAAGCGCAACGCGGTCTTTAGGCGATCCGCCTGGATTAAGGTATTCTGCTTTGCCCTATGAGGAGGTTCAGAGGCCTGATCTAGAAATGAAAGAAGCGATAGCATACCAGTATGTCACAACCAGTAAGTTCGCATAGGCTTTGTATCCGAATAAGAGGGGTATTGCCAATAAGAGCGGTCACACCGTCAAGTATCTCGTTCCGCCTGGTCCAGCTTAGTTTGGGCGATTCATCCTAAAGATGGCATGACTTACCTGAGTTCTATTGGACGTTTAGGGAGATCCACGGTGTTCTACAGTAATGTTAGGTTAGCTAATTCCACTTATCCTAATGGCTGCCAGCTTGCTTTCTTCCGCCATTCGCTAGCATACAGATCTGTTGTATAAGCTTCAGGAGAGTGAAAAGAAATAGGAGGAAGGCAGAAAGCGTACAGGCCAAGCTTGCGGATGACACGAAGAAAGAGGATCCGATAATAAAGCCGAACACCCAGCTTCTGTCAAAGCGCAGACCATAAGGTAGCTTTATGCGAAGTCTTTGAACGAGTCTCGACCAGAACGTTGACGAGTCCATCATGAAAGTAGTTCCGGCCAGATAGGTACAGGTTCGCTTTATCGCAACTTGCTGAATCTTTGACGCTGAAGGAGCAGGTTTTGGCGTTGCTTTCTGTGTCACCGTACACGCTCCATGCGGTAGTTAGCCATGACCATTTACAGGTGAGTTAAGCGGGATCAAAAGAAGAGCCTTGAAATCGGTCATAAGCTGAGACCTTAGATGTCAAGCTTGTACATCTACGATAGGTTCGCAACCTAACCTACAAGATACTGCTGGATTGTTAGACTGAAACAAACTGATTGGCAAGGCATTGCGACTGCGTCTACTATCAAGCATGGCACCGTGTCACGGCTACGCGACCTGGCAAAGATGTCCTGCAAGGCGTAGGGCCTGACCTGACGCTGAATGTCCAAGATACTACCTTTCCAAGTGGTTCTGCCGTGCCTACATCCACACGCTTCCAATCAGATATGCCTGTCGAAGCTACGCCTGCGACTAGGCAGCAGCCCAATACTGCAAAGAAAGGCTTGCCTTTCGACGAGGAGTCCAAGCTCATCTATGGTATCCTCTTCTCGCTAAGGAGTATGGTCAAGAAGCTGTCTCCGAAAGAGCAAGTCTCGCTTGATCGCCTTAGCATAGAACAGGCTGACCAAATATTTACAGAGATGAGCAATTCATAGCATACAAGACATCAACATACAAGATGCACCTATTCGAGGCACCGTCCGGATACAAGTTCATCCTGTTTTCAGATCCATCGGTGGAGTCCCTTCGGTTCGTGCTCAAATCGATATACCAGAGTGCGTTTGTGGAATTTGTAGTGAGGAACCCAATGATAGGCATGGATTCACGAGTCAGCGGGAAGGGCATAGACAACCAGGCATTCAGGGCGGCGTGAGTGGTCTTGAAACTGCTGCATACGTTACAGAACCAGCTGAACAACGATTCATTGCAGAGTTAACAATTTTGTATCGAGCTTGAGTGTGTTCCGGTGAATTTCATCTATCCGCAAACGTCGACATACCCATTTTTTGGTTTTCCCGAATCAGGGTAGCACAAGACTGCCTTTACCACTTTATCGGTTCTGTTCCGTCCGTGCTCATCTCCACCTACAAACTCTTGCGAACCAGGATCCGTCTCGACTAGCACCATCATGTTGCGAGCGAATGCTTCTGAACGCAAGTCGACCTGGTCTTGGCTCCAGAAGCGATCAACGGGCACACAGTACTCTTTGGCTGAATCGCTGATGTCTTCGAGGATGTAGTACTTGCGAGCACTGGTAGGTGATGTGCAGACGATGCTGCCGGTGTCATAGTCTTCGACAAACTGGCAGTAGCTCTTTCTGCGTGGGCGAGTCAAGCTAGGACGCCCGATCCTGGCCGGAGGGTTTGCTGGGTCCGTGTACATGGTATGATGCGATCTTGAAGCAGGTCTGAGTGATGCGGAAGCACGATACAGCAGGCGAAAACGTGGTCTGTCTGTCTGCAAGCAAGCGAGCATCGCCCTGCAGCATCAAAGGCCTTTCATGAAAAGCTCTTCGTCCTTTCATTCAACCTCATCAGAGCGATTGTATGATACTCATCGAGATCTGATAAGTCGGGTCGTCGCGTAAACAGCTTTGCGTGGGCGCATAAAAAGTGGCGCGGCTCCAGTTGCCTGTACCTCTCGGATCTTGACATCCTAAAGTCCTGGGTGCTCGTTGCTTGCTTTCTCTTCTACCTTGAAGTTGTATCAAGCAAGTGATCATGGCCATCGACAGCAAGCTCGTCGGTATCGTCCTGGGAGGGCTCATCCTCATTGTCGCCCTCGTCTTTTCGACAAAAGCAACAAGTTGAGCCGACATCAAAATCCGCTGAAAGTCGCAAAATCGCTGAGATCTATCGTCTATAATACCAACAGAAGCAAAGCCTGTGCTTGATCCTACGAGATGGCAGCAGTTCCCGCTGGCTGAGATCCAGAAGATCAACTCGAATACCGCGCTGTAAGGCGGCAGATACACCTCGCTTGTCTTTGCAAATCGTGATGTCTAATACATGGTGTACATCGTATGTAGATATCGATACAGCCTGCCTAAACCTACAGATGTCCTGGGCCTCCCGATAGGACAGCACATCTCTGTCCAAGCCGAGATCAATGGAAAGCAGGTCATGCGATCCTACACGCCTACGAGCTCAGACGATGACCTAGGTCACTTTGATCTCCTCATCAAGGTGCGCTCGCCATCGTCTTCATGCGAAAGAATCGCTTATAGAATGTCCGACAGACATATCCTACTGGAAATATCTCGCGCTACGTGCAGAACATGAAGATCGGAGACAAGTTGACTGTCAAAGGACCCAAGGGACAGATGAACTACAACGCAGATCTTGCGCTCAAGCTCGGAATGATTGCTGGAGGAACGTAAGTACAGAAGCTTGAAGCCATCAGAAACCCTGAGCCACTGCTAATGCGTTTGATGTACGCAGCGGTATTACGCCCATGCTCGTAAGCTCTCCGTACGTGACTACCCAGTCTCTTGGCTGATGCATTGCTTCCAGCAAATCATCCGAGCAGCACTCAAGAACCCACTCGACATAACCGACATTTCCCTCATCTACGCAAATGTCTCAGCAGACGATATTTTGCTGAAAGCCGAGCTAGATGAGCTAGAAGCCAAGCACTCCAAGCGATTCCGCGTGTATCACGTCTTGAACAACCCGCCTGCAGGATGGACTCAAGGAGTTGGATTCGTGACTGCAGATATGATCAAGGAACGCTTGCCTGCTCCTGATAATACTCCTGGAGCTATGAAGATCCTCCTTTGCGGTGAGTAGACATACCCAACCAGAGGGTTTAGGGCAGTTGGCTGAACGAAATTGTGTGTCCAGGTCCTCCTCCTATGATGACTGCCATGAAGAAGGCTCTCGATAGTCTGTCATATGCGCCGCCAAGAACCGTTAGCAAGAAGGACGACCAAGTCTTCATGTTCTAGGTTTGCAAAAAGGATAAATGCACGAATAGACGACTTGGGAGTATCTGACAGCAAGCAAATGACGCAACAAAGAGGGAAGTATAGGAGGGCCAGAGTCTATCAATACACTACGATTGGTAGCTGCTGTGTACAAAGCGAATATCAGGTCTTGCCGCCCCTTCCAAGTCTGGTGTACGTTTAAGCATGGGCAAATAATCGTGATAGATGGTCAATCCATCACTGTCCCCGTCTATCTCCCTATCTTGCCTTGCCCTGGTCTGCCGGTAATGAAGATCGCCATTCACGTCGTCTTCGTCTGTCAAATGCTGCTGCTGATGCTTCTCGTCGTACTGTGATGAGTCTATCTTCGAGTCTCGGTAGTCTGGTTTGCTGCTGAAGAAGTCGGCTGGAATGCCTTCTGGAATATCAGGAATAGCCTTCTCAGAGTTGGAAGTCGATGTCGTAGCAGCTGCGCCAGTGCTTGCATCGTTTCCAAGTGCACGCGTGCCCCACCCGGTCTGGTAATATGTGCATCAGCAAGATTCCTGCTGAAAGGCAGTGCGAAAGAGAAGGGCTCACCTCGTGCAGGGTGCAGAGCGAATACAGCTTCATTACAGCGAAGTAGTAGCCAAAAAGGAGCCAAGCTGGAACATAGATGATATCCTGAGGCCTGTGGTAGAAGTGCGGAGCGAGTTTAAGACTCCGAGTGACTAGATCCAGAGAGAAAGATATTAGCTCAGCTCATTCTGTAGGATGTGAGAAGACGTACGCAGCAGCCAGACAGCCCAAGAGAGGAGGATATCCCATACTGGGAGACGATACGCATCTGGTCCTTGTTCGTACCCACTCTTAACGCATAGATAAACGACCAAACACGGTCCCAATAGTAGTGTAAAAGGATTTAAGAATTTATCAATCATCATATACGCAACGTAGGGATGTCTTGTCCAGACATATCTCTCCATAAAGATACTTCTCAAATCCGATCTCCACGTATTTCTCGTCCACCTTAAAACTTGTTTCAAGAATCTCCAATTGGGCTTCATTGTACTTTGTAATTCTGCTCCAGGACAGCATTGGACGTATGTTTTCCAACCGTGGGAAACTAACCACCTCGTAAGGAATTTATCATCCCCACTGTTTAAGTGATATTTGCCCAACCAGTAATCGTTGGTGAATCCATCGAGGAAATCGATATCTTTTAAGATGATAGAGCGATAAGCGGCTGTACGACCACTTAGGCATGGTATACCACCGTCGATATGCGTAGATGCCGAGATTTCGATATTTCGAATACTGAGTCGCATAGCCGCAAGCACTTCCCAGACTGTCATTCTTTTGCCAACAGGTTTAACGACTTGAGATGTGCCCACTCCGCCGATTTGTTGATCTTCGAAACACGCTAAGACATATTGAAGTAGAGTAGGAGGCCATAATGCATCGTCGTCCGCGAAGACTATGATATCTGTAGTGGTAGCTTTGATGCCTTCTGCCATTTGACGGCGCTTGTTTGCTTGTGATACAGTGAGGACGCGAATACGCCCGTTGGAACCATCGACCCGGAAAGCGAGGTCTTCTAAAGCTTCCCGCATATGTTCGGCTGTCACAATGATGATTTCTTTAGGATTGCCAACGAGCCACGATTGAGCAGCTTCGAAGAAACCGTCTTCTGCATCTATGGTGGGTACGATAATCTGCGCATAGTATGCATGAGCTCAGCAAGGCAAGCACAGAAGAAGGAGAGATGCTCACCGTCACATCTTCTTCAGCACGATAGGTCGGATGCTCAGGAATTGGAATGGGACGATATGCCAAATAAGCAGCAAAGCGGATAAGGTACCATAGATAGCGGTAGAAGCCAACAATACCGAGAGGAAGGACTGCAAGGACAAGATCAGAAAGATGCTCTTTCGCGAGCTGCCTGGGAAAGAAAGATCTTACAAACTGGAAGGCGGTCCGAAGTGAGGTAGAGCATTGCTTTCACTTTTCTCGTCGTAGCTGTAGATAAGCTACTTGGGAGGAAGTTAGTAGATCTTGCTTTGCTATTGTCCGCGCCATGTTTTGCTTTTATTGCGAATCGGCCTGGCTGGGCTGGACCATCTTTGTTGATTATGCTACAAGGGGTGGATAGGGCCAAAGAATGGAAACAACAACACAGAAGATTCTTGAAGGTAAGTTTGAGGAGAGTTCATGCATCTTGTATTGCTTTCATGAGCTGTATCGTTTTTTCGATGTCGGCCGCTTTTACCCATATTCTGCCGTTTACGCCTATTGCTAGTTCGAAGGGGAACTTTGCGCCTATGGAAGGTAGTAATGGATGGGAGGGAGATAGCAGGCTGCGATTGCGACATCACAGATTGCATTTCAGTTTTGAAACGACCAGAACAGAGAGTGATGGCCCACGCTCTGCACTTGCTCAGTTCTAGATTACGAATGAGCATGCCTTCTGATAGATCTCCAAAACCTTGTGCTTTTCCAGTTTTTGGATCAAAGCATTCCAGTTCAGGTTCGCAGAATGGCAAAGCCAGCGTCACTCTCGCATAGATGACAGTGCCGACCTACAAACACCATGATTAGCACACATTACACCTAGGCTGTGAGGTAATGCCCACCTTGAGATTCGGCTTGTTTCTCTTTGTAGCATCTTCAAATGCCAGAGCGTCCAATGCTGCATGCTGCGATGCCCCTATATCTACGCGGTACCCTTCTGCATGTCGTGCGATGATGACTCCAATGACTGGTTCCCCTAGCGCCGGGATGTACTGCAATCTTACGCTCAGTCGAATCCACTTTCCCAAACGATGGACGTCGGCGCACCCTTTTCGCCTGGCTTTCGACCCAGCAGCTGTCTGCGTTAGCAGCAGATGACTTCTTGCTGTTGGATTGTTGGTGCTGCTGCTGGTTCTGCTGTGTTCCCAGAATCCCCGATTTGATCGCTGCCAGCTGGATTTCTTTGACATCGGATTGTTTGTGCTGAACTTGTACGATGCCTGGCCCTAGTCTTATCTGCGTTGTCGGTGGTGCACTGCGCACTATATCCCCTGGAAGCACGACCTGCATGGTTAATGTTGATGTAAGAAAAGTGTTTAAAGTGTTGAATTGGATTATAACACTTTATTATACATTGTTACACTGTTGTTACATGCTGTATACAAATCTAGTCTTCTTCCCTACAGCTTCCCTTGCCTTGGGCTTCCCTTCTCAACGCGCTTTAGGGTCATTCATGCTCGAGCTTGAAGCTTGGCTTGACTTTTCGCGGATTGATTGAAGAACGACGAATAACAGTAACAAGAACAAGGAGGAGATCAACAAGCTCAACGCATTCAACATCATATACGTCCACCTGAACCTTCAAACGACGACCTCGCAATGTACTCAAACTCGCATGCGCAACCCTACAGCGACGACCCGCGTCAATCGCAGTACAGCTATGGTCAACAGCAGCAGCCATACTACGACTCGGACGCCTTTCACGACAGCGATGGGTACCCTGCATATCCAGTGCGAATGTCGCGATACGAATTGGGCAACGTAGCACCGCGTTCACCAGCAATGGCACAGTACAATCCAGCAGAGTATTCACACGATATGTCATCCTCATCGCGGTCCAGTCATTCAGCAAGAAACAGCCTCGTCATGCAGGATATGACGAGAAATCAAAACCCAAACAACTACCCTTATGGACTCAGCAGCACGGCGTACGATGCAGCTTCATCCACTGCTACATTCGTAGAGAAGAGTCCTACAATGTCTGGACAAGGGTGGAAGATGGATGATGAGAAGAAACGTCAGAACAACAAACTCGGCGGCGCATGGCCTGCACCTGCAGCAGGAGTAGGAGGAGGATTGTTAGCGAGCCATCATAACAATAACAACGATGATGAGTATGATGATGACCATCAAATTGGAATGAACTGGAAGAGGCCCAACAGAAAGGTTTTATACACCATCATCGGCATTGTCGCTCGTGAGTTGCGCGTTCTCTGCAGTGATATTCTCTTATACATAGACTAATAAATTCATGTGGAACATTCTCGCAGTCCTTGTGTGCGGTGGAATAGCAGGAATCGCGATTGGCATTGTAAAAGCTACAAAAGGAACAACAGTCGCGTCCATTCAATCGGCAGCAAGTAGCGTTTTCATGGTTCCCTCTGTCACACCTACTTCAACTACAGCTGCTTCTGGCTCCGACGCATCACTTTCATCTACCGGTACCGCGGATGGAACGAATACACAAAACACATCTAATGCGAGCACTACTTCCGCGAGTGGAAGGACGGCAGCTGCTGCTGCACCTACGACGAGTACAGCTCAGACAGCAGCAGGAGCAGGAGCAGAGGAAACCACGACACAGACTAGCGCTGCTCAAACGCCAGCAACAGCTGCTTCAGCTGCAAATACAGAAGCTACAGCAGAGCCCGCGACGACTGGCGGTGGATCAAGAGAAACTGCAAATACTGAACAGGTCGTAAATGTAGCGGTGTCTACTTCTGCGTAAGCGATAATTTGTGGAGATGATTCAGTAGGGGCCTTCTGGCTGATGCAGGCTTTGTGATGCGTTCGCAGGGCCGACAGGCGATAGTACTCAATGCACACTAACCTCTTCATACAGTACAGATGGACTGTCTCAATGGACGATCTTCGCTATCTCTCTCTTCACCTTCGCTTGGGTTCTCTTACGCACATTCTCTTGAGCTGTGCATATTACAGACCGCGCTGTTATAGGCGGTCCTATCTGTAGCCTGTCAGTATAGTCATCCATTCGTTCGTCAAAGCTTGAAGGCTGTATACAGTATATACATCGAGACAATGCGATACCCTCGCCAGTCATGGGGACTGAGTCTTTTCAATCTGATCAACGTACTACCTTCGAAAGCAGCTGAAGCCCTTCTTGAACTGCTATCTGGGTAGGCTTCTTCAGTTTTGACACGATAATACGCAAGGACGCAGAGTGAGTCTGTGAATAACACCTCATTCAGGCTGGATAGATGGATCTGCTGTTAGAAACAACCATTGCTCGCTGAAAAATACTACAACAAGCGTAAGTAATCAAACATACTATCATATGACGAGTGCCAGAGAAAGTATCGAGAAAGCGATCCTTCCATTCGCAAGAACGCTGTTCAAGATCAAGCAAATACCCTCTTCTTCTCCAACGCCGCTCTTCCAGACGCGATTTTCTCAGCCTGTTCTTGCACATCCAAGTATTCCTTCTTTTCTTTGCGTCCCGTCTCGGCTTGTTTTCTGCCTTTGTATTCGACTGCTTTCGCCATTTTAGCAGCTGCAAGTCTAGCTTGAGGAGCCATGAAGTCTATCAATCGCCAGACAAGTCAGTGTTGGTGCGACAGTGAGAGGAGAGAGGATAAAGGTGGACGCACCTGGGTTCTCCCAAACTACAGCACCTCCAAAACTACCTTCGAAAATCTTGACTGGCACAAGTACAAATCTCGGTCCAATCTCATTCATCGACATATTCTCTTCTGCCAATTTGCTTGTAGCGTTTTTCGGTTTGCTTCCTTTGTATTTATCTGTCGCTGCAGCTGCGGATGCGGCTTCGTCGGAGATAGATAGATCTAATGGCTGGTCGTGCACGATTTGATAGTTTCGGAACCAGATCTTGCCGTCTGTTACGGAGAAAGAGGTAACGTGGTCGATGAAGGGCTTCGCACGTCGAGCTGTTTTAGGCGCAGCGAAGGTCTACACCACCCGCATCATCAGCACTGTTGTAAATACCATAGATAGCTTTTGGACAGGCCGCCGGCTCACCTGCATCAGGAGTTCTTTGATCAATCTCCAATGAGGCGTCTCATCGAACGTCTTATTAAAGACGACAATAGGTCTGCTTCCTTTCAGACAGTTACCCGTCATTTTCAACTCGTCCATAGTATGTGAATTCAATAGATGGAAACGACAGGAAGGACCATTAGGTGTCATTGACGCCCAGAGATATAGATCTGAATGACGGCGAGCTTCAAAGAATAGAGCTGAAGAACAATTTGATAGATCTGCTAGCTCATTCAACAAGCCTAGCTGATGCTTCGTATCGAGCTTTGCATCTGTATAAATTTCCCAGTCAGTATTTTCAGAAAAACCGCAGTTCAAGCAGAACGCACCCGTCTTTGAATGAGGTAGTAAAGCAGCCAGATCTTTCATCATATGTCTCATCCTGTGCGTTATTCCGCGACTTGACAGAATCAGCGTTTTCTGCTTGTAGCTGCTGCTGCTGCTGGCCGAATTCGATGCAGATTTCGAGGCCAGGTTCGCAGTAGCAGAAGTAGTAGATGATGTTCTTGCTCGTTTGGATGTCGTTGTTGTTGCGACTTCTTCTTCGTCGGATTCTTCATCTGAATCTTCTTGATTTTCGACCGACTCTAAGTCCTTCTCCTCTGCTTCTACGTCGTCTGCTGTTCGCTTGCCTTTGCCTTTTCCTTTGGCTGACGAGGCTGCTGCGTACACTGCTGAAGGCGCCATTTTGAAGTCCCGTCTTATATGTCAAAGCAAGAAAGCAACCAAGCAATTCTCATGCATAGTTCTGGGCAAGAATCACGGCTTATACCACCTATGTCTACACTCTACAGGCATGTATGGTCATGACTGTCGTGCTGTTCAAGCTCTGCGAACGATGTCCTCTGTGAAAGTCTACCCATTTCAATCCCGACTGACTAGCATCCTTGTTTGTGGACCGCGGCCTGCATCATTTCAATCTCAACCAGTACCTGAGCCGCAAGCCATCACCGTGAAGCGCGCAACGCAACTCTCGACAACCTAAGGCCGTCTGCCCGTGTCAGTCGTGGTGTAGATCTGGGTTCATCGGGCTGGCTGCTTCTTGCTTCTTGCTTCTTGCTTTCTCCCCTTCCGCTTCCTCTTCTATAGTAGCTTATTCTTTTCTTCGGACGCTGGGTTATCCGAGCTGGCTCTCTGGACCTCCCAATGTCGCCCATTCTATCAACACGCCCTGGCTGGCTTTACCTTACTTTCCTCCTCTTTCTATCCTCGTCTCATCAAGCAGTAATATCTTCTCCTATTCACTTCCGAGATTCTAGTCTACCGATACGCATGCACTATGGCGCTATGGACTCAGCAGCTTCAGGTCGCTTTGGCTCATCTTCTGGATCTGGAGACACAAGCCACCATCGAGATCATCAGCACGAGTGGCAGAAGCGACAGATCCTCCCTCCGCCAGCGACGCATCCTCTTACCTTCGTTCCGGGGGCTTTCACAAGAGATGGCGCGGCGGCAGCATGTGGGCCTGGCAAGCAGCTAGCGGCTGTCGATGTCAGTCTGTCTTCAACAGAAAGTATACAAATAACTTCTGACTCACTCTCACAGGCATACAACTGGGCCGAGGCCACTACAATAACAGGCGGAGTTGGGTAAGGTCAAGCAGGTCCTAGTTAGATTGCGCATGATTAAAAGGTCTTTCCCCAGCGCATGGATCCAATCTTGGAACACGGACAACTACGGCGGCACCTGTATCGCATTATATAGCAGCAATAGCATCAACGTGCCTCCTCAGGGATGCAGTCAGCCACTAGGAGCTCTCTGCCAGCCTGGCGTAAGTTGCACTCCAGCAATACAATTGGCTTCTATGCTCTGACGCACAGTCTCAATATATACAGGTACCAGTTGCTGCTCCTCCCCCGCCTCCCCTTCCAGCACCTCCCGCACCGCCAAAGAAGAAGCCTCCTCCTCCTCCTAAAAAGCCGAAAGCTCCGCCTAAGAAGGGCAAGTTTGTCGTTCCTCAGGGGGACATGGATCCCAGCGAGCAGGGTGATTTCAGATAGCTTTGCTGGCTTGATCATCAGGGATGTAGAGTTGCTGGAGTTGTAGTATAGCGTCTTTTATAGCCATGCGTGGCGATAGAACCATTATCTCGTGCAACGTGAATGGCAGCATCGACAACACAACAAATCAGATGCTAAGCTTCCAACATGAAGACAGACGCTAATATCGCACGTGCAGCTACATCCCACATCACGCCTCGAATTTCCGCCAAGCAACCTTCTCGATAGACTTGAGACCTCTGCCCTTCTTCTTTGTCATGCGTCCATAAGGTTTGCGCTCCATCTGCACCTTTCCACGCCGTCTTGAGCTGTCCAACCAGTCTCCCCACAGATTACCATCCGTCTTTAGCTGACGCAAGCTTTCAGGCAGCTCTTCAGATAGGAGAAGAGCTTGTTTCGCTTTGGGTACTTTCGCTGGACCGGATCTGAGATCCGTAAGACCAGTCATAGCGAGCTTGTTCGCAAGCATGGTCTTCCGTTTGTGGAGTTGCGATAGAGAGATGGAAGATGAAGAATCGACACTGCTGACTACTCTCGATAGTTCAGACAGCGCTTGTCGCTGACTTTTCGCGAGCTTGGTCTGCACACGAGTATGCGCTTCCAAAGCCCTGTTGGCGGCTCGGCGTTTCTTCTCTTTCTCAGTCTTGCGCTTCTGTTTTTTAACCTTGTTGACAGTTTCTTCCTCTCCCTCGATGCCTTCTGCATCGGTTTCATTATCGACTTCTCCTACTTCCGCAGCATATCCTGTAGCATATGCATCTGCATTGTCTTCCTCGCCAGCAAGCCATGCTTCTTTGACTTGTTGAGCTTTCTTGGCGTCTTCTTCCTCCTTCAATGCCTTCACATGCTCCTGAGCAAGCAGGGCTTGGTGGTCTTCGAAGGTCGGGTTATAAGACTGTCCAGGATGAGGAAGCAGGACTGCAGAAGGGTTTTGAACAGTCGACAGTAGGTGATGCGTACGTAGCGAAGAGGGAGGCTATTCAGAAATACAAGATTAGCTGTTTTCAAGCATATTCTGCAATTGCACGAGTTACCTTCACATTCGGCGCCGCTGTTACTATATCTTGTGTAGATGTGCTAGCTTCACCCTGATGTGCAGTCCAAGGATCGTAGCTTCCACTAGCAGTCACAGCTGAGCTGAGTTCCATCTCGTTCGCTCTTCCCGCAGAGACGTCCCAGAGCCCTCTATCGTTTGCATTATCTCGCTTGACCATACTTCTAAGTCTTCTCTTCATCAAAGGTGTGATCTTGCCTCTCTTCTCGAGGTCTTTCTTCTGCTTGACCATCACGCCTGGAACGACTTTGCTCGTCCTCGCTGGAACTCGACTTCGCATAGCCAGTATCTCTTCTGATTTCAAGAGCTTTCCTGAACCTTTGCGAGGATGTGCGGCCGCTGGACTGTCCCAGTTTGACGAAACGAGCTGCCGGCGAAGTCGGTCATCGCCAGTCGCATCCACCGCAAACAGCTCGGCGTCCGTCGCCTGCTTCATCTTTCCTTTTCCTTTGGCCATCTTGAATATACAAATGCTCGACTTAGATGAGGATCTGGGCAAACCAAGGTGTTAGGCCGGAGCAGAGGAAGAATTTGCAATCTACACCTGAAAGCATGAAGTCAGAGATCCTGTAACGAGGCTAGCCTTGGTACATCGGACGACAACGATTAATATAAGTATTCTATCGTCGTCGGCACGGCGGGACGGCTGCCTTCTTTCCTTCCAGGCTTGCCAGAGCACTGTTGAAATCGACTTCCTTCTTCTGTCTTAGCTTCAGATCTCCCTCCTTCCCGATCTTTATACTCGCATTGAAGACGTGACGCCTAAGACCGCAGCATCCCTTGTCCTGCTCGCTGAAAGAAGTTACAGAAGATGGAGTTGTTGGGCCCGGGGAGCCTGCTTGTCGAGGAGGGACATAGTTTAGATCGTCTGATAGGTAGAAAACAATTCTAAAATGTGCAAAGAATTCGTCTGGAGTGCTATCTTGAGCAGCATCATCGTAGTAGGACACTAAATTGCAGACGAGGCGAAAGGACTTGTTCGGCATAGTGTACATACTTCGCATATGATGTAGCGCTGTCGGTGTTCGAGCCGAGTGACTGGACATCTTCTTTCCTGCAGCATAAAGCATTTGCAGTGGCTTGACCCCGCATTGGCCGCATTTCGCAAGTGGGCGCAACTGAAAGATGATTTCAGGAGTGCCCGAGCCGCTGGGTTCGCCCTCCCAATGTGATGTTGAGCATGCTAGCGAGTCTTCATGGATCGGTTCGAGTGGAGCAGAGACTGAAGTCATCGAAGACATCGCTCGCTCGTGCATACGTCTTCGATGAGCGTTTCTGCTGACGTCTTCGGTCTCGACCCACTGCGCGCCAAGCATGCCGACTACTGGAGCGCCTTCATCTTTCACTAACAAGCCTCCTGTCGGGCGCGGTTTAGGCCAGTCTTCGCGGTTCTCGTTAGCTGTCTTTAGGTCTTCTAGCAGAGCGCTTCCAGCTCTGACTATTCTCTCGTAATGAGCATCGCCAGCTAAAGAGTCGGCAAGATGGAGAGGTCGACCCCAGAGTTCGCCTTCTGGAAGAGCCATAGAATTGGACAGATGGATGCGGGCATCGACATACTCGAGCGCACTAGTGTTGTTGGCGAAATGCTGTCTAGAAGGATCAGGCTCGGCTTGGACGAATCGCAGCTGAAGAGCCATTCGAGACAGAGTAAACTTGGGCTGGCCTGGCATCAGTGCCTGCGATCCTAGATGGGTGATAGGTGTTCGTAGTATATCACATCTTAGGGTATCATGTAGAACGACGGATCCCACTGAGAGCAAGCTTGCCTGACTTGGAGAAGGGGTTAGCGAACCCGTAGATCGTGCATTGCCGGGATCACTTAGTCTCGCGGGGCCTGGCATCGTCGTGTTGTTTGAGTGTAGCTGGTGGAAGAGCACAAACGGCGGAGGCGGGCTAACTCACGCAAACCAGCTTGGCCATGTTTGCATTTCACGCCCTTTGTCTCATGGCCGGCGACTGGCCATCCTCCTTTTCGTGAAAGATGGTCCCGGTATTTGTATTATCAGCTTGTAGAGGCCGTGTACCCGTCTTTGGTGATTTTGGGCTCGGAGGGTTATTGGGTCTATCGCAGGGCAGGCCAGGCAGGCCACAGTACAGAGCCTTAGCGGAAAGGTCAGCATCTGTGACAACTTGAAGAAAGATAGTAAAGACAACTCGAAATGTTTCGTGTTGTTAAGCATATCGCGTCTCTTGCCTTCAACCATCCACAAACTTCTTGGAATTTGCAGGTACGGGGACAGCTTGAGCAGACGTACAAGTCCATCTTGAGAACGTCCGAAAACACTCCCAAGCCACACGCCAGGAGCCTGCGGAACCGCTTGTCGAAAACGCAGCCAGAACGGTTTGCGGGCCAGCTAAGCTTGGTGAATCAGGAAGAGCTACGCGGCGACTAGCATCGCAGTCGCATTGAATCTTCAATCATCAGTCTGCTTTGGCGCCTCATGTCGGCGGCGACGTCTTCGCTGAACGCGAAGGCTCAGCCCTTCCAATCCAATCAAAGCCCGAAGGACCCAGACAACGAGCACTCTGATGGCAGTGACCGTCGTGTAACACCTATTCCTATCGAAAACTCCACTTTGGAGCGCAATCACGAAGTCTTGAATCGTCTTCGAGCCGAGATTCTCGCTGGAAGGCATCCCCTCTACAAAGCACCTTCGGACATCGCAAAGGGTATTTCAGAACTTCCAGAGCGCTATCAACAAGGTCTGCAACTGCCTGCTCCCAATGATACGCCTATTAGCGATGTGGGATCCGAAACCAACACCGAAAACGCTGCACCTTTGTCTGCAAGGATAGAGCCCGCGACGGTGGAAGCATCTTCAAGCAAGACATCTCTATATGAAGAGCGACCCGCAGCGAAGGTTTCCCCTGCCGCCTCAAAGCGGCCTCTCGCTGCCCACTTGAACGATGAGCCGCCGCACGATGCTAACGGTCAAGACACACCTAGCGCCGCAAAGAGAGTTAGGACTCACACCGACGAAACATCTCCCACACGCAATGGTCAGTCTACGAACGATATTCAGACATCTCCTACAGCTTCGTCACCTCCTGTTCAGGCTTTGACTTCTAGTCGCGAGGAACGGGCAAGCGTGGCTCCAAGTGCATCTTCTAGCGGTTCGCGATCTCAAGACTCTGCCAATACCGAGCCAAAGCTAATACGCACCCTTTGCAGCAACAAAAGACACCTCAGCTTTGTCACTGGCAGATCGATTAGCTCCTCCTCCTACTGCCTCTGATAGCCTGCAGCGCAGTACATCGGGCGACAAGTACTCAGGGCAGCGTCTGCCACCTGCCTCTCAAGAGGAGCGTGACCGAATGCGAGAACTCCGAGACCGCTTGATAAAGGAACGTGGAGCTATTACCCGAGACAGATTGGAGGAAGCGAAGAACAAGAACATTGACAGATACATCCCCGACCGGAACGACAAGAGCGAGCGAAGCAAGCCAGACTATCACAATAAGGCAGAGAGAAGCACGCCTCGAGACCGTCAATCTAGCGATACCTATGACCGTCATGCCTGGCCAGATGCGGATCGCCCTCCATATTCCGCGTCAACGGATCGCTCTACTCGCCCTGCAGATGATCGAATGCCCAACCTACACAGGCCACTTCCACCCAGAGACCCTCGAGACGAAGATCGTCCGTTACGGCCATACGCACAGGAGCGTAGTGTCTTTCGCGAACCCAGTCGTTTGATTGACACAGACAGAAGCGGACCTCATGGTGCTAGACTGGACGATCGGACAGGACCCACGACAGCGCCTCTGCCAATGTCGCAGCGTGGCACAGACTGCGATCCTCGATTTCCGGGAGCTCCACATCTTGATGACTACGACCAACGAAGGCGTAGCGACTTGGGGTCTTCTCGTGGACTTTACGATCGACCAGAAGCACAGATTCCATATGGTCATGCTGATCGAAAGCAGTTCGACGAGCGCGACAGAGATCGGCGTCTCGCTGAATTGGACGTTCTGTGGAGCCGTCCTGCCGATCGTCCAGCAGCAAGACCTGGCCAGGACCGACGAGATCTGCCCAGCGTTCAGAGCGCTCGATCTGATCGATACGATACCAGAGACGTCCGTGGTGGCAGAGATCCTATTCCTCCGTATCAACGTGAAGCAGACTATCCTTCATCGCGCTTCCAGCCGCCAGCGTCTGCTCCTCTACCCTTCTACCCAGAGAGACACGATAAGTCGCAAAGACTAGCTCAAACAATGAATGGACGAGTAGATACCGATGTGCGACGCCCTTACCCTACAGCCGTGCCAGGTAGGCCGCCTTCACCGGCGCAAGACAGAATGTACGGAGACGAGATTACCCCTGAGCGAAGACATTCCGATACTCGGTACGCTAGGCCTGTAGAATATCCCGATCGCGAAGCGCCCGTCTCGAGACGGGATGTTGCTCCTCCGCTAGGATATCCTGCACCTATTGCCTCGGCAAACGAACGTCTTGACAATGGCCTAGGTCGATCGTATGGAGGTCGTCCATATGAAAATCCTCTGCCAAGAGAAGCTCGAAAAGATCCACCAATACGAGACGCCATCGGGCATAGGGATGCAAGAGCAATTCGCGATTCTCGAGACGTTCGCGGCCCGCCTTCAGTCGATGCTCGAGACGCTCGTGGCCCCCAATCATTCGATGCTCGTGAATATGATCGCAGAGGAGATCGCAGGGTAGATCAGCCCGTTAATGTCGGCCCCCCACCTAGGGCCATGGAAGAGAGATCAAAGGACCGCAAAAGTGATGATCAAGGACGTCGTTTGCCTGAAAAACCATCCGCTAGCACATCTGGTCCAAAGGGAAAGCCTGCTCTTGGACCGGTAGACTCTTACAGACCTGGAAACGCGGCTCACTCGCCACCTTCGACAAGGTATGTTGTTCTTGTTCAGTACTAAGGATGCGATTGAAATTGCGTAGCAGGTCTAACGTACGGGATTTGCCTCCCGCACGCGATCTTAGGGATGCGCGGCCTTTCGATGCCGGCGCGCCTGTCTTTCCACCGCGAGGTGCGCCAGCAGATCCAAGAGATGTCAGAGGTTATCCGCCTCCTCCACCTGCAGCCTATGGTGCACCAGTATACGATGACAGAGGCTATCCACCTCCGCCTGTGGACAGCCGTATGCCTGCTCGAGGACCTCCCGCGCCTTATGGCAACCCATATGACGACCGTGATGGTTATCGAGCACCCCCACCATCTGCACCAGCCTATCCGTATCCGCCCGAGCACTATCGGTCTGGCAGGACACCACCGCCGTATCGTGGGCCCGTGTTGGATGGCCGTTACGAAGACCGCTATCCTCCAGCTATACCCGCAGCCGCTGCACCAAGGCCTTACTACGATGCTTACGACGCGCGACCAGTAGTACCGGCACCGTACGATGCGAGAGATCGGGGCCCGTACACAGCGCCGCCTCAAGCTCCGGGCTATCCCCCTGCACCCGTTAGGAACGACGACTATCGTCGACCTGATGCACGTTTTGATGACTATAGACGGCCCGATGAGCGAAGACGATAGGGGACGGGCCATTTTCAGACAGACGTAAGATTATGAGGTGCTTCGTTGATGCAGTAAGACTTCTTCGCTATCATTTTAGCTTGTTATCTACGATTCCATACCCGCTTTGGCGAAAACTACACGCAATAAAAGCGAATATAATGCAACTTTACGCGATAGACACGCGCGCATCGGTTGATAGCACATCTGGCACGTCGCGATTTTACAGGCTGTCTTTGACAAACACGGTATCACCTTCCCTTTGATGCTGGAGAATCTCGCGTTTGTTTGTTGTTTTTCGCGGCTTCGTACCTTTCCAACCATCCCCAATGGCTCTGACAGTAGAAGCAATAGCAAAACATGATGCAGAATCCATGGCGAAGATCTGCGTTCAGGCTACTATAGCTGCTGCTGGCTCGGCGTCTCTCATTCTGGCGACAGCTGGCCAAGTCGCGCCTATTGTGCGAGCTCGAAGCAGCTCAAACGCCTCAAGCGATCTATCATCTATCCTATCTTCTGTAGAGGACAGCGACTCTTCTGAGGATGATGTGCCCGCCGCGAAAAGGCGGCGCAAGAATCAATCTACGCCTCCGACAGATATCGATGAACCGCAGAGAAAACGCGCACCAGGCAAACGCGGTGGTAGATCCAATCAACGAGAGGAAGATGTTGCAGATAGGAAAGTCTATCTTACGCAAGGTCTATACTCTGGAGCCGCAGGACACGCAGGGATCGTGCGCGAGCAGCGCAAGCAGGTAGTCGCAAAGGCACACAAGCCCAAGCCCTTGACTTGGAGAGATAGAGAGAGGATAAGCAACGAATTCCGCTTGGAATTGCCGCTACACCATGGTCTGGCTTTGTTGGACGAGAAGCGCGACTTTCGCTTGCCTTGGGATATCCTGCAAGACTTCGACCTTTCACGTCTACCAGACACAGTCGAAGGCCTCACATTTCGATCGGACGCGCTTGACCGCATAGGCGTAGACAAAACCCCTACATGGTACCGGAGCATTGCACAGAGTAAGTTTCGTTCGCAAGCAGGCGCACACCTTAGCTTAGAGTCTTCTCTGTACAGACAAGTACACGGAGCGACTTCGCGGCGACGAAGCTCCTCTCGTGGCCATTTGCGACTGCAAATCCGGAGGCTGCGATGACAATTGCTTGAATCGGTAAGCTTCTGCCCTGCCCCGTGCGTTGCGACCAATTCTAATAGCGATTGCAGAATGATGCAGTACTTCTGCTCGCCAAAATTATGTCGCTTCGGCACGAAATGTACGAACCTGCCATTCAACGCTCGACAAGTCCGACACGATCTGGAAGTTTTCTGGGTAGGTTGCGATCCATTCATTCGTTCTCTGCTGTGACTAATGCTTGTCTAGACCGGCAACCGCGGCTTTGGACTGCGAACGAACACGCCGATCGGTTCGTGTATTCCTCTTCTCGCCTTCAACCGCGCTTAATTCGCTTGCTTAGTTGCTGGCGAGTTCATCATGGAGTATCGCGGAGAGGTCATCAGCATCAACGAGTCCTATCGACGGGTCGCAGACGAGTACAAGAACCGGAACGACTACTATTTCCTCGATTATTACGGCGCCGAAGTCGTCGATGCTGGCATGTTGGGCAATGAAGCTAGATTCATCAACCATAGTTGCGATCCTAACATTCAGGTCGTCCGGTGGAGTGAGTTGTGCATTCCGTATGCGATGGGCATTTGCTGATGGTGTCGACAGAACTGGCGGACTTTGATGAGTTCCAGGTATTTCTCTCTCAACCATTACGTGTATTCCATAAGCTAATCACAGAAATCAGATCGGTATGTTCGCCTTGCGCGACATCGACCCTAAAGAGGAGCTTTGCTGTCAGTTCGGATGCAATCCTGTTCTACGCTGCTTTAGCTGACTTCCACCCAGATGACTATGGCTGGCAGGCCTTTTCGTCGATCGAAGGTAAACGGGCAGAAGACAAAGTTGCCGATATCGAGACGAAGCCACAAAGGTGCCTCTGCGCTGCTTCCACCTGCACTGGATTCTTGGAGAAGCAGGAGCCGCAGAAGCAGGTCCAAGCCAGTAAAGGGCGTAAGAAGAAGGTGTGTGCGATCCACATTGATAGCATTGATTCTGGCTAACGCTCGCATCTGCACCTAGGCTTAGACATTGTCGATGAACTCCCGGATACCCATTCGCGCGTAACGATACCCTATAGTAGTAGTAGTTGCAGAGGATACATGGAGCAGTGATTCATGTTGTGCATATTGTCCATCCCCATCTTGGAGTTATATTAGATTTCTTCTTGTAATCTTGTCACGTGACCTATTTAGACCCTAATCCGGCAGCTGCTGCGTCGCTTTCAGCTTTGAATGCATTAGGAAGGCCAGATCCAGACAACTAACGCAGCCAGTACCCGAGGTTTCAGTTGACTTTTTGTCTGTCTCTTCGAGTCAACTCGCATCTCTTCTGTCTGTAAACTCGTTCGCAAGATTTGTCAAGAAGCTCGTTCTGCAAGATCTCGCCTGCGCAAGATACCATGTTCACGCAACTGCTGGCCTCCCTTGTACTGCTGGAAGCTGCGGTGTCAGCTTTGACGCCTATTCATGGCTCAGATCTGGCTCGAGAAGCGCCTCTGCATACGCGTAGAAGCCTCAAGAGCAGACAAAGAGCTAATAACGCCAGGAAGAACCCTTTGGGAGCGCAGGAAGCTGCCAAACTGCGGCAATTCAACAACGTTACAAGTCCGAACTATCTGCAGTCAGCTAGCACGAGCAATATCACCTGGCAGACGACACCTTTCAATCCTCCTGCAGTACCTTTAGCTGTGCGATCACCGTATGTTAGTACATACCTATGGGGTGGCAATCATGACAGACTTGGAGATCTGGCTACTCAGTTCGCGAGCTTCTGGAATGGTGAGTGATGTGTTTGCGAATTCGTAGGGTTTCAGCTGACAGATCGCATCATCCCCAGGTAATTCGTTGCCGTGGTGTGGTACAGTGATGGTCGATGGAATGGTGTACACTTGGATGGGTGTTGCTGCCAACTGCGCGCCAGCTGGAAGAGAAGCGTCCCAAATGTCCCTATCGTACACTTCCACTCGATCGTCATTCGTGATGCGTGCGGGAGGTATAGACGTGAGATACTGCCAAAGCTTACACGTCCTTGTATTAGTGCTGATAGCCTCCTTTGTAGCTCACGGCGGACTTCCTCTCACCCGTCATCCCGAACGATCTCGTCAGGCAGTCTCTGCCATACTCTTACCTAGCTATCAACGTCGTCGCCAACGATGGCGCAGCACACGATGTCAGATTGTATACCGACATCACAGCAGAGTGGGCATCCAATGACTGGGAAAGGAATGTTACCTGGTCCCAGCAAACGCTCAACAGCTCCCTTCTCGTTCATCAAGTGGGACTTACGGATCCTGTCGTGTATGGCGAAGCTGCAGACTCGACTCTGTATGGGCAGGTTGTCTATGCGACCGATATGGTAAAAGAGAGCAGCTTCTAGCGGTCTTCATCCGCTGACCTGCTTTGCTTAGTCCGCAAATACAACCTTCCAAAGCGGTCCTAGTTCAACCATTCGTCAAGCTTTCAACACTAACGGCCAGCTAGACAATTCGCAAGACACTCAGTTCCGCAAAATCTCAGACAGGCAGCCCGGCTTCGGGTACGCCAAGAATCTGGGATCTATAGCTGCTGGCAGCACAGGTTCAGCACTCTTTGCCGTTGGACACTACCGGGATCCTGCTTTGTAGGCGCCTACCACATATATGTGCTAGGACGGCGACTGACATCGTTATTCAGCTCATATACCGCTGTGAACGTTACCCATCCAGACAGAAGTCTCTACTTCATGTCAGCATACCCAAGCCTCGAATCCTCCCTCAGCTTTTTCTACAATGACTACGAAACCGCCTTATCGCTTTCCAGCAACTTCGATACCCAAATCAACAGCGATGCAACCGCCTATGTGTCATCTCATTATGCAGATATATGTGCATTGGTAGCCAGACAAGTATGGTCCGGCACCGAAATCACCATTGGCAAGAATGCCAACGGTACAGGTTACAACACTTCCGACATCATGATCTTCCAGAAGGAGATCGCGACTAGCAACTATGTCAATACGGTAGATGTTATGAGTCCTGCGTGGCCATTCTTCGCATATACAAATCCAGATATGCTGGCTTGGATGCTTCGGCCAGTCATCGAATATTCAGAGCAAGTCTTCCCCCATCAATGGGCGCCACACGACATTGGAACGGCTTACCCGAATGCTACAGGAGCTAATCAAGTAAGCTATTGACCGAACAGATATTTGGATCGTGCTGAGTATCTCGTAGGTCGACGCTCCATATTACATAGAGGAGTCCGCCAACATGCTCTTCATGTCACTGGCGTACACACGCTTCAGCGGAAAGACAGATCTCATTAGCAACCACTACGCCATCCACAAAAAGTGGGCGGATTTCCTTTCAAATTCCTCCCTGTATCCGTCGCTTCAGTGAGTTACGAAAAGCGTCTAAGGCTTGTACAAGCACTGACATTGTGCAAAAGAGCAAGCAGTGATGACTTCTATGGCGAGTTATCGAATATGACTTCGCTAGCTGTCAAAGGAGCGGTCGGCCTAGCCTGCATGGGTGCCCTGGCAGACCTGGTCAACAACACCGCCGATGCTTCCAACTACACATCTCTGGCAAAGCAATACGCAACAACGATTGCGTCGATTGCCCTGGCATCAACGGGCGACCATCTCAAGCTAACCTACGGCTCAGAGGATAGCACCTGGAGCTCGCTATACAATCTAATGCCCGACAAGGTGTTCGGTCTCAACGTCTTTCCAGAAAGCTTCTATGCGATGCAAGCTTCCTGGTATAGCAAGGTTGCGGAGCCTTACGGTGTCCCGCTTGATTCGAGAGGCGAGGGCGTCAAAAGCGACTTTGCACTATGGATGGCAGCGACCTACAACGACAATGCGACATTGAGAGATACATTTGTTGACGGAGTCTGGAACTTCCTCAACTACGGTCAAACAGGTGAGGTTGATGGTATAATAGACTTTGGGCATCTACTTATATACTTTACACAGGTCAAGCCGTGCCCGACTTTTACAATGCCCAGAATGCGACGGCGTATGCCTTTGCGAACCGCCCAGTGATGGGAGGTAGGTTGCAGCCGATCAATTCCACAGCTCAGACACTCACTGACTTCGGATCACAGGCGCATACGCCAGTCTGGCGATGGGCAAGCTGCGCGGGTCTCTGAACAGCTCAAATGCTACGAACCTAGTACCTTCCGCCGTTCCTTCTTCTGCGAAGAGGAGCATCAAGTCTACCTTTAGTTTATGGTAGCTGTTTCAAGTAGACACGCTCCAGGCGAGCACCGCACATCATGTATCAGCTATTCTGTGTCTGTAGCATCGCTTGCATTTCCTTTGCAATGCATTTATTTCGTTTCAAGTTGTGCCTTGATGGGCACGTGCCCGGCAAAGGTATTAGACCGACCGTAAGATCTTCTTTGAAGCCTCTTTTCGCTCCTCTTCTTCGGACTTCAGCGGATGCAGCGAGTCCTTACAGCCTGCACAAGTAAAAGTACATCCACATCTATACGCTCATTTGCGACTACTTCAAAAAACCTTTACGCAAACTCCCTTACCATGGCACCCATCGTCCACAGAGCGACCCACATTGGGTCATGGCTCAGACCAGCTGAGCTGAAAGAAGCTCGTGCAAAGTTCTTCGCTGGCGATCTCAAGCCCGAAGAGTTGAAAGAAGTCGAAAAGAAGAATATCGCACAAGTCGTCAAAGATCAGCAGAAGGTCGGATTGAAGCCCATAAGCAATGGGGAGTATGATCGAGAGTACTTTCGTGGGTATCGTATATGCCATACTTCGGGAATCACCATTCACGACTTTGCTCTGCGGCCTCAGACTTGGATTTCCTCAAACAGCTTGGAGGCATAACCATTACCACCAACAAGCTCGTAGAGAAGGATGCGAATGATGCTAGACCTCCCCAATTGAGCGTTACCGGAAAGCTCACTCACGACAAGCCAATCGAGGTCGAGAACTACAAGTATCTCGAGAGCCTCATTGATCCCAGCAAGGGAGAGGTTGTCAAGATTGCTATTCCTTCAGCAACGATGGCGCACTTCCGAGGCGGAAGAGCCAGTATCGACATTGAGGCCTACCCCAACATTGACGATTTCTTCGAGGATCTCGGTGCGTCTGACCAGGGTCATTATGGCATACAGTAGACGCTGATCAAGTGTCCGACATGTAGCACGATGCTACCGCGAGGAGATCGCCGCTCTCGGCGCAGCTGGATGCAAGTTTGTCCAGCTTGACGATACCAACTTGGCCTATCTTTGCGATCTCAAGATGAGAGAAGCAGCTGCTGGCCGAGGAGAGGACCTAAACACTCTCCCAAGACAGTACGCCAAGCTCATCAACGAGTGCGTCAAGGAGAAGCCAGCGGACATGACCATTGGCATTCATTTGTGCCGAGGAAACTTGTAGGTTGCTGCCGGCGAAGGAATGAGATTATGAGAGGTACTGAGCTTGCTTACAGCCGATCGACCCACTTTGCCGAGGGTGGATACGAGCCAAGTAAGCGACTAGCTTGAATCCAGGTTATGCAGAGTCTGACCGCATTGCCACGCAGTCGCCGAGGTTCTGTTCAAGGAGCTCAACGTCGACGTCTACTTCCTTGAGTTTGACGACTCTCGATCCGGAAACTTCGAGCCTTTGCGATTCCTTCCAAAGGGCAAGACCGTCGTTCTAGGTCTAGTTTCCTCGAAGCACGCCAAGCTTGAATCAAAAGAATCCATTGTGGCTCGTATCAAGGAGGCTAGCCAGTATGCTCCTCTTGATCAGCTCGCTTTGAGCGCACAATGCGGTTTCGGTAAGATTTCTCATCCCGCTCTCATCGATGCCGGCTGACTATGGCATGCGCCAACAGCATCTACCGCTCACGGAAACAACCTCACACCTGAGGAGCAGTGGGCCAAGATGTCGCTTATCAAAGGCGAGTTCGCGAGGCATTGCGTTCTGGAGCTGAAACTGACGCTTACTTTCACAGAGGTATCGGAGGAGGTTTGGGGAAGTGCTTAAATGCTGAAAAAGAGAACAAGCTCTCAACAGCTAGGTCATGCAGTAATCGTTCTGTAGTTCAATAGCGAAGCTCACAACAAGGGCATTCTGTAGGCCATAAAAGAAAAGGCTTCACCAGCCGTAACGTCCAGCTTTCGGTCTGCCTAGTGTCCCTTGGCAGGGCCCTCCGTCTACTAACAGTGTCTGCAGCGGTTTCTCCAGCTTGCGTACAGTTTCTGCTGGCCCGCACCTGGCTGACAATGTGGATGGGACCCGACAAGGACGCACTGATCCATAGCTACTGATCCTCTACATCACATCTGGGAGAGCGTGTATGTTCATGTTGCTGCTCCGTTCAAGCCCTTTTCAGGTTTTGGCGGTCGTCGGCTAAGTATCTCTTGCTTAGCGCTTTCGCAAGCTTCTGCCAGCTCAACGTCCAGGTTTGTGACAGTGGAGCTCGCTGAGTGCGTTGTTAGGGCGACATTGACGCGATTGTATACCTGTTCGGAGAGCTGTGAGCGGGTCATTTGAAATCAGCAGGGAAAGAAATAGGGCACGTTAGACCATTCAGGATGATGCTGCAGACGGCCTTCAGCCTGTGCACGGAAACACAATACCCTCAGACTTACATTCATGCGGTCTGCGGTTTCGGCGACAAGACCCATGAAAGCAAAGGCTTCTTTGAAGTTTCTGAACTTGAACTCTTTGACGAGCTCGTTGCTCTTGTCGTCCGCAGTCCCACCGCATGGCACACACTCGCCCGTCTTGTCGGTTTGCTTGCTCCTCAAGATCCAGCGATGGGTCGAGGTCAGCGCGTCGATAGCGCTGGCTGAGGCAGGTTGAGATGCAGGACCACGCATGATGGATGTAGTAGCCATGAACCGGCGTGCGAACATCGATTCGTAGTTTTGTGGACCTTTCCTTCGCCTCGAATTGACCCCTTCTTTGCTTTGTTCAAGCGATTTTGCGTAACCTTTTCGACTTGAAGCAGCTATAAACCCTTGGTTAATCAAGCCTTAAACACGCTCCTTTACTGTTTCCTTACTGCGACCTTTCAAGATTATTATGTCGAATCCTCAGCTCTTTGAAGCGACTTGCAGCGCGCCCGTCAATATCGCTGTAATCAAAGTAAGGCTGGCGACGTCCAAGACAGCAAGGAATTGTAACGAATACTGATGATCCTGATAGTACTGGGGAAAGCGAGACGTCCCCTTGATCCTCCCTACCAATTCATCGCTTTCCGTCACGCTCTCTCAGGACGACCTCCGCTCCACGACATCCATTCGCGCCAGTTCGCAGTTTACGCACGATAGACTATGGTTGAATGGCAAGGAAGAGAGCAATGTCAACTCTGGAAGAACAGGACGCTGCATAGACGAGTTGCGGAAGCTGCGAAAGACAATGGAGGAGAAAGACGAGACTCTACCTGTAAGCCTGATGTAGATATACTGCGGCGTCGTGTATACTCGCTGATGTGGACTTGCTTTATCCTTGACAGAAACTGTCATCCATGCCTATCCACATCGTCTCAGAAAACAACTTCCCGACTGCTGCTGGCTTGGCATCTTCTGCGAGTGGTTTCGCAGCTCTCGCATTCACCCTCTACACTCTCTATTCACTGTCCTCGGCTCCAATCAGCATGTCCCTTTCGCAACTGTCGCGTATAGCTAGGCAAGGCTCTGGTTCAGCGTGCCGATCCATCTTTGGCGGTTTTGTAGCATGGGAGATGGGATCAGAAGCGTCAGGAGAAGACTCACTTGCCGTACAAGTTGCGCCAAAGGAGCATTGGCCAGAAATGAGCGCCCTCATCTGTGTAGTCAGTGACGAGAAGAAGGGGACAAGCTCCACCAGCGGGATGCAGCGAACAGTGGAAACCAGTCCTCTTCTACAACATAGAATCAAGGAGACTGTCCCAGAGCGCATGAAGGCTATGGAAAAAGCTATCAAGGAGAAGAACTTCGAAGACTTCGCGCACCTCACTATGAAAGATTCCAATCAGTTCCATGCTGTATGCCAAGACACACATCCTCCTATCTTCTACATGAACGATGTCTCAAAAGCCTTGATCGGCCTCGTGAACGAGATTAATAGAGCAAAAGGCAAGACCGTTGCTGCATACACCTACGATGCCGGCCCAAACTGTGTCATCTATGCAATTGAGCAGGATATCGCGGAGATCAAAGCTGCTGTCGAGAAGTACTTCTTGGCGGACGGACAGCAGACAAGCTCTGGCAAGTTGCCAGAAGGTTTTGAGGAGAAATACATCGCGACGGGTTTCAAGGGTGGTGTTAGCCGTCTTATTCACACAAGAATTGGAGACTCGCCGCAAGTGCTTGGAAAGGAGGAGAGTCTGATTGGGGAAAACGGTGAACCTAAAAAGCTCTGAATAGCAGAGCTAATCTGTACCCTGTTGTAACGACTATCTCGCATCGAGCAGTACGTCTCGTTAATCTCCTACCTAATATACTACAACAGCCATACCCAAGCTTTGGCATCGAACACGGCCATTAACGACTAATGATGCACGCATTTCCGCCTTTATGCGCCCAAAAAGCTCTTCGCAACGATGTTATCGGTCTCCTCCACAAATCGATATTCCAAGTCTTTCAGATACCGTAGGAATTCCTCATTGTCCTCCTCTGGCACCTGGAAGCCAGTCAAGATCTTTCCCACATCTCCGCCAATATACCTGTAATGGAAAAGCGAAATGTTCCATCCAGACTTCAAGCCCTCCAAGAACTTTCGCAAAGCACCGGGACGCTCTGGGAACTCGAATCTGAATAACCTTTCGTGCGGCACTGCGCTCCTTCCACCTATCAAGTATCGAGCATGCGATTTCGCCAGCTCATTCGCTGAGATATCTGTTGCTTGGAAGCGCAGACTTTCCGTATTGTGTCTCGAAAGAGTAGTATTGAGCTTGTCCAAGATCTCCTTTAGCTCCCTCGCTCTGTCCTGCGCACTTGACAGTGAGAAACTTAGGAAGATGAAAGCCTTCTCTGCATTCGAATATCGATAACTGAACTCCGTGACAGCTCTCGGAAGGATGCAATTATGCAGTTCGAGGAAAGAGCCTGGTTTTTCGGGTATGACGACCGAAAGTAGTGCTTCGCGACCTTCTCCTAGCTCTGCACGCTCTGCTACGAAACGTAGTCGGTCAAAATTCATGTTTGCGCCACTGACTGTCGCTACGAAAGACCTCTGGCTGTTTTGCAGGTTATGCTTTGCGATATACCGTTTCATGCCGGCCACTGCAAGTGCACCAGCTGGCTCAGGGACGGATCGTGTGTCTATAGAGAGACTGTTCAGTGGACTCGTCTGAATGCAGGGCATAGTGTGCTCACCCTCGAAAATATCCTTGATAGCCGCGCAAATCTCGTCATTGTCGACCAACACCATCTCGTCCACGATGCCGGTGTTGAGTAGCCTCCAGCACTCTTCTCCTATGATACGCACAGCAGTGCCATCGCTGAACAGCCCAACTTCTTCCAGCATGACTCGCTCTCCCTTCGCAAAGCTCTGCGTAAGGGCGTCCGCATCCACCGTTTCGATACCTATCACCTTGACGTGCGGAGGTGCCACTTGTTTGATGTACGTTGCTACACCCGCTAAGAGACCACCTCCGCCCACACATACGAAGACTGCATCGAGGTCGTCCATGTTGTCTATCTGCCGCAGGATCTCCGAAGCGACTGTCCCTTGTCCAGCAATGACATATGGGTCATCGAACGGTGGTATAGCTGTCCAACCTTTCTCTCTTTCCAACCTTGAGCATTCAGCTTTCGCCATATCGAAATCTGCTCCATGCAACAGGACATTGCTTCCCAGCCGCTTGACATTCTTGAACTTGATAGAAGGTGTATTCATAGGCATAACAATGGTGGACTTGATGCCCAATTTGTTACACGCCAGAGCAACACCTTGAGCATGATTTCCCGCAGAACATGCTACAACTCCGTTGTCTTTCTCCTGTTGTGATAGTTGTGCTATGCAATTGTATGCTCCTCTGCATTTGAAGCTGAACACAGGCTGTAGATCTTCTCTCTTGAAATGGATTTTGACGCCGAGACGTCCAGAAAGTTGTGTAGCGAAAGTCAAAGGAGTAGGAGTGATGATATCGTAGACACGAGCAGTAAGGATCATTCGAAGGTAGTTGGGAGTTCCATCTGGCAAAAGCAAGTGTTTCGGTATACGCTTGTACATATGCGACGACGCATTTCCAGCCAGTGGACCGCCATTCGCATGGCCATTGGCTTGATGAAGCAGAGGCGATGGATGCGGCGGCTCAAGCGAGCGCACTGAAGGACCAGACATACTGAAAAGCCAGAAAGCAGAACGAAAGAGCGAGAAAGCCGAAAGTGCAGCTTTGACTCCGCTCAACTTACGGACGTCAAAGAACGACTGACAATGACATGCCAGAAGAAGAGCTTTTATTCTTACAACGCCAGGATTATCTTGCAGCGATCCAAGCTCTTCTATAACAGGCTAAGTCTCTTCCGTAGGACGTATTTACCATCAACAAGTGCAGAAGTGTACTACATAAGCCATTGCCTAAGAATACTGCTGAGACAATCTGAAGCATCATACAAGGGCACTCCAGGCTAAGGGAAAGGTAGATCAGCATCGATCAGCGAAATCTTGCAAGTGGACGCCTAGACTGACCTGCTAGACTCGCAAAGAAGCATGCCAATACTACAAGTAAGGTACCACTGTCGGTCGCAAAGATGTGCTCAGCTCACAGGACCTTGCTCAGAGTACCGTAATTTTGACCTACTAGCTGATGGCAGGCATACCACAGTCTCTGTTCCTCCGTCCTCTATGTCTACGTATGCCCAGAGTCCAGAACAAGCTCACTGACCAATGTAAAGCCAGTACACCCAGAAAGGTCGGTATAAGAGGTAGCTTTAGAGGTATAGCTGAATGCTTGGGCAGATTGTGACCATGCTCATGGAAAGGAAGAGAGATTAATAAGGTCAGTGCGAGATTGAGAAGCGTGCTACGTAACAGAAAAGGTGGTTTAGTAGTTTTATACGGAGTAAGCCTCTAAGATCGGACTCACGCATCCAGCCGCCACACTGCCACAATAGCAACTGGTATCTCGAACAGAGCACATCCGTATGACTCTTCAATCTCCAGCCTTTTCTTTTCGCGGACGTAGTATTCGAACTCGCTTGGAGACAGCGAGGAGGTCGACTCTGTGTCATCGTCGTCAACTTCGTCTTTGTGCATCCCATTCATCCCTTCATTTTCTTCTTGCCCATCTACGTTCTTTGTAGTCGTATCTATTGCGATTATTGTATCTCCCCCTTGAATTTCGTCCGTCTCCTCATGATGTGTTTGCAGTGTTGAAGGCCCCGGCTCAGGTGTCTTTGTTTCCATATCTTCTACACCCGTGCCTATTTGGGCTGGTCTTGCTCTTTGCAAGTTCGATACGAGAATAGGGGTATGTTGCTGAGCGGACGCCGGCGGTGCCTCTAGGCCTATTATATTTTCTTCCCCTACTAGCCAGGCTTGAGGGATCTCTGCATCGATTATCTCTGTTGACATGTATTAGTATGCGGGACTGTAGCATGAGAGGAGTGCCTGCTCACCTCGGTACAGGCTTATATTGCCAAGCAGTTCGCACGTCCTCCATATTGTTTCTGCGGCTGCGAACCCTAAGGCTAGATCGAACGCAGTGAAGAAGCCTTTGGGGGGAATCGCATGCGGTCTTGGTAGACCATGCGTGTGAACCAGCTCCGGCGGCCCTTTCACCGAGATATATATCGCAAAGAGGCGCAGAGACTCTTGAATTGTAGTATGAAGAAGGAGGAGGAATGAAGTTGACTGCAGGATGGCTGTGGTACGGCTATTCGGGGCAGCCCATGCTGCAGACGAGCTTGCGAATCTGAACAATCTCCTTCTGATGGCTTCGCTGGCTATCCAAGTAACAGCTCCTAGTCCTATTGCGCTCCAATGCAAGCCTATCATGTCTGCAGATGGCCAGCCAAAGGCCGAGAGCAGCCCAAACGCGATAAGAATGATGAGGGTCATGGGCATATCGACGAGGAGGTGAGCTGCTTTAAAAGCGCTGTAGGAGGGGAAAGGCGGCGCATCGTAGTCATCATCATCGTCAAGCAGACTTTCTTCATCATCAAAGGCCAGCTCGGAGCCATCAGACGGTTCGCTGGCCGTCAACGTCGTCGCTGGCTGATTGATGGATCCATAGTCATGTTGTTGATGATTCTGCCTTATTCTGCGTTCATGTAGGTGGTGATTCTGCGCTGCTGCGGCCACGACTGCCCCGACTCTGACCATGTCATTTGATGGTGTATGGACAGTAAAGGCAGCCTTCAACAAGGTGTATACATTGATGTACAGCTTTGTGTAACACTTTCTCATCAAGCCTTTACACCTCCTTATGCTCCTGCTTAACAGCATACTCTTTACCTTGAAATGCATGTTTACTTGATCCTTAATCAACGCGTCTCTCTCTCTCTCCTTCTCTTGCCGACTAAATCTGCAAATGCGGCTGCCTAACATCTTCAGCAGCCCACGACGTGCAGAAATGACAGCAGAATCAGACAGCAAGGCTGCAGTTCAGCCAGAAAACAACGACGACGACGAAGATATGGATCTGGATGCTGGTTTCGCGATTGAAGCAGCCCTGGCTCAGAGCTCAGAAGGTGAAGCAGATCTCAGCAAGGATACTATCACATCTCTTCAAGATGGCGGCGGCGACGAGGATGTCGTTCCAGACTCAGACCCTGAACATACGCCAGAGTATCTCGAGCCAGAGGGCAGTCAGCCAGCAGATGCCAATCCAGACGCAGAGGATGTCAAGCCTATATCACGCGTATCTTCCCTATCCTCTTTGTCCTCAATCAATTGCGAAGAAAGTCTCTCCGGGCCAGACTTCAGCAACGACGAGTGCGAACCAGCCTGGTTTGCTGAAGGTCATCCATGGTTCCATGGAAAAGCCCTGTCTGGTACTTCAAGCACTCCGCCTGTCGGCGACCAGCACCGTGGACGGAAAATATCAGATGCAGGCAGCGTGCAGTCCTCTAGCACTGTCGGCTCTGGACGCGCAGGCAAACAGCGTAGCAATATTCCCGATATCAGAGTAGCTACATCACCGCGTAAACGTTTCAACAAACCAGCTGCAACATCGAGTATAGTTGCTGCTGCAAGAGACAAGGACCGCAAAGCGCGCGCGTCTACAAGCGCGGCTTCTCAGTCGACTTCAAAAAGAGTATCCATGAGAAACGATGCGAGCTCGTCCAGGCGTGAAAGACGGGTCAAAAACGAAGATATGGATGTGGACGAGGATGACCTAGGCAATGCATCTGCATCTTCGTCCTCTTCGTCGGCCGTCGTGGTAGCAGTATCACAATCCAGCTCTAAGCGCTGGATAAGGCCAAAGTCGGAGTCCGAGACAGACTATTCGCAAGAGCCCGGTCCAGTGCCAGTAACGAAGAAGAAAACGAAACAAAAGAAGGAGGAAGAGTACATAGAATCTCAGGAGCTGCCAGAACAGCCTACTACGCGCAGGTCTAGGAGAAGTGACCCTGAAGAAACAGTGGTAAAGCAGGAGCCCGGCAAGACAACCCGCAAGAGCAGTCTGCGGAATGGAGGTACCGTCAGTCCGGTACTGTCGGAGGATGAAGAGCCTAAAAGTAAGAAGGCTGTGAAAGAGGAGAAGAAACCGGAAGCGTTCGTGTCTATGTCTACGAATCTAGGTGGCGAGAAGCTAAAGGCATCGGAGATACTGGAGCGGATGAGAGCAAATCAGATGAAGAGTATGGGTATGGAGGCTGTCAAACCCTCCACAAGCAAGCCAGCTGCAACAGGGTTAGAGCACGATGAAGAGCTAGATGGACCGATGCTACTCGGCAAGAAGTCGGGATCTGAGTCCGACGAGGATGAGGATGAAGAACTAGAAGATGCATCTGTACTTTTCGCAAAGGGCAAAGAACGTGCCAAACCGAAAGCGTTACCTATCATCAAGCCGCCGACTGATACAAGTAAATATGCATTGGACAAGCTACATAAGAAGAAACAAAGAGATGAACAAAGAGGGTGGTACGGAGTAGAAAGTGCAGAAGCTAGTTTTGCGAAACATACGGGCGAAGGAGATCTGGATGACATTCCTGTCAGGAAATGGCCAGACTCTGATGATGAAGATGAGGATGAAGAACTGCCCGACCTAGAGAAGAGCACATCTGCTGGCAAAGAAAAGAGGCAGAGAAGACCGTCGGATGGCGCGATGAAGAGAGTTGCCGGCGCTCTTTCTGGAAACCAAGATGCTCTGGATGCAGTCAAGATCGCGAACGATACATTCGATAAAGCTGAGCCTAAAGTAGCTGCTGAGACTGCAGCAGAGAATAGGTCGCTATGGAATACAAAGCATAAACGGCGGATACACGTTAGTTCGATTTTCAAGTCTGTATGCATACAAATTCGCTGAAGCCTGTCTGCGCAGCCTTTCAAGCCTTACGATGCAGATGGGAAAGAGGGCTACGACCTTGCGCTTCGGCAGGGCATTATCAGTCAGTCCACTTCGCAAATTACTTACAACCTGGGACTAATGAAGCATGTATGGACTGCAGCTGGCCTCAAAGATCCTGCCATGTTCCCCGTCGAGCTCTTTTCTTTCTTCACAATATCGTCAGATGCGATTGCATCGAGTCTGCCCATCACTTATTCCCTATTCCAATTGATCGCGCACCCCAACACCTCCATCCGACTCGCAAGCAAAGCACTTATCGTACTAGAGAGGATTCTACGGAAACTGCCGCGTTTAGCTGCTTCTGATCGGCATGAAGATACCGATATCGACATGGGGGATGTCGTGAAAGGGTTTCTCGACCTCGGTGCCAAGAGAGACTTCTTTGCAGAAGACCTGCTAGAAGCTGCAGATATCAGCGAAGACGTCCTCGAAACGCAGGATATGTCGGCTGAACTCCTGCCTGGCGACGATCTCGAAGAGTCCGATGATGGAAAGGAGACATATGGCCAAGACATGCGTACAGCAGCTGCATACCGGATACTGTCGATGCTGAAAATCCTTCTCGAGACTAGGTGAATATATAAGATATGACTTGACACAGCTATCTGACTTTGCTGAACCTTGTCTACTCTCACAGACAAAGAGACTCGGATCTCCTTGAAAGCTTTGCGCTATTCCTTGTCCGGATACCTATAGAGGGAGACAATGACCAGCTACAAGCACAAGCTACGAGAGTACTGGAAGCTCTCTTCGACGTTCTGCCATCTAATCGATTTCTCAGCCTACGAAAGACGCTGCGTGACTATCTTCGGACGTTGGAGACCAGGCAAGACCAATTTGTCATTCTCAAGCGGTTGCCGATGTACACGCCTCCGCAAAAAGCGCTCGTCAAGACCCTTATCTTGGCATGTCTCTTTGGGCCTGGCTTCACTGATGAGGTGACCGCTATCTCAAGCTATTGTAGTGAAAGCTGATCTTCTCATACTCAGGACGTTCTCCGGGACCCATCTCTTGGGGAGATCTTGGCAGCCCTGCGGAGTGAGAAAACTCCCCAGCCCCTTGTCACTACCGAAACCTACACAGACAGAGAGATCTACTATACTGCTCTCATACTTCAGCTTCTTTTGCACGATACAGCACACTTCTTACTGGTCGATGCGTACGTCAAAGATGATGCGCTTACTGCAAAAGGCGAGGCAGCGCGGGAGACGGTCAAGGACATAGTTGCCTGTCTACGCAAATCAGAAAGCAAGATGCGTAAGTATCTTCGAAGCCGCCCTGACTTTCAGCTAACTTGCTCCTACTATAGGTTCTCACGTCAGGAGCGGTGACCCAATCCGAGACAAGGCGAAGAATGCCCTCACGCGCCTTCAGCACAGTCTGGATTATCAGTACAGAGCTGCTTTGCATGCCTCAGAAAAGACTGCTATGCGCGCGAAATTCAACGGGGTGGACCACAAGGTGGATTCTACCGGTCAGATGAGTCTGAAAGGCTTTACTAGAGCTCAGCCTAGGCATATCACGCCTAAGCCAGCCCTTAAGCCAGATCTGCTCGTAGTGTAGGACGGCAACAAACGTCTTTCGTCTATAGCGCAGTCGTCTGGGTAGCCTTTCTCGCGGATCGCCCTTCTGAATTGTAGAGGCCGATGGTATTTCGCGGACGTGACGAAATGTCTACGGGTCCTTCTTAGCCTGTAACGGCCGTCTCTAGAGGAAGTCGACCTGCTTCCTTGCATGGCTTTGATTTCGACTGCAGTACGCTTCCAGCGGAACTCAAGACCCGATAATCTTGCACGGGTTGTCGTGATTCTACCTCCCTAAACACAGGACCCATGAACAAATAATGAGTGAACCTGATGTCCTACACCAACTCACCCAACATGGATTCATTGGGATGGAAGAAGGTTTTCGGCTCTTTCGGGCTGCCCGAGATAAAGAGAAGAACGATCAATGGTTGTCGAGATGGACATTAACCAACTTCAACCAATTCCACCAGTCACAGAAAACATCCTGAGCAATGAGAGTCCTTCAGAGAGGCATGTACTGCCCGGTTCCCTGCTTCTTTTACGAAAATGAAGATATCGGTGCGTAGATGCTGTAGTCGCTGTACTTGAGTGTAATTGTACTAATTTACGGTTCGTAGACTATGACACCTTCACCAAGCATGTCGTGCGCGTATCGAAAGCTGGATGTCTTCCCCTCATATCCGGCACGCTCGGAGAGGCTTCGCTTCTGGCGCCAGAAGAGCGTATGGAACTCATTCAGCGAGCTAGAGAAGGACTCGATGAAGCAGGGCTGGCCAATGTCGCCATCGTGGCCGGTGCAGGAGCGCCCAGCACCAGAGAGTCAATCGAGCTATGCATTGGTGCCCACAAGTCTGTACCTAATGGCTTTTGCTCGTACAATATGCTGATACTATGTGCTTACAGAGCCGGCGCAGACGCAGCCTTAATTGTACCGTCAGGGTATTACGGCGGCATTTATAAGGCAAATATGTCTTTGCTTGAACAACACTTCGTAGACATTGCAGAAGCATCTCCTATACCAGTGTGAGCTCTTACTGAAATTGCATAGGCTGCTCAAAGTTGACTTCCGAGATTCCAGGATGATGTACGACTCGATCTATGTTACCGGTGGCATCGACATGGATTCCAAGCTTATCGAGAATCTAGCCAGGCGATCTTCGAACACGTGTGGTGTAAAGCTTACCTGTCCATCCCTGGGCAAGATGACTCGCCTTACGGACGTCATCCACTCGAAAGCTTTCAACCAGCAATATCCTCGAAGACATACCGAAGCTCCGTAGGTGCTTGGGACAGCCATCAAGAAGACGACAGCTGACTTGCTCAATGCAGCTTTCTGCTTCTAACGGGTCTCATCGACAATGTCCTGGCAGCAACGACAGTGGGAGCCGATGGTTGTATAGGAGGCCCGCCAAATTTTGCACCAGTGAGCTCAAAACCATCAGGTCACTGGTACGAGCTGACCATGCATCGCTAGTACGCCTCCGCTCGACTATGGGAACTCTCGCAGGGGCCACTGTGCGGTGCGAATCTTGAAGAAGCCGTTCAACTGCAGGCTGCAATCGCGCGAGCTGACGGAGTCGCTTTCGATGCTGGAGTGCGTCTAGACCGCCCAGTATAATCGATACTGTTGATGACTGGCTGCCTCGCAGGTACCGGCACTGAAATGGCTCTTGGGTGATCTGTACAGCGCTGGCAAAGCACCAAGGAAGCCCTTGCCTTGCATGCCAGATGAGCAGGGAAAGAAGTTCAAGGCCGACCTGCAGGAAATATTGGAGATAGAGGCCCGCTTGGAGAAAGCTGCGCGTGCTTTGTAGTCGGACATTCTGTGGTTGTATACTAGTTTGTCTTGTTCAATGCAAGTCGTGCATACATTTGAATCTGCTATGTTTCCTCTCCTTCTCACCTACCTCCCTTCCTTGAGGGAGTCGTCGGTCGGCCTAGCCGACATGCTCTCCCCCTCCTCTCTCAAGCGGGTGTTCTCTTTCACTTACGAACCATCTCATCATTAATACACGTTTTCCATGTCCAAAGAAGTAGTCAAGATCACAGCTGGGCCATACACCTTTCTGGCGCGTTTCGAAGAGGACGCCGCTCCGAAGACTGTCGCTTTCTTCAAAGAATGGTTTCGCAACACATATAAGGAGAAGATCATCCACGTCAGATGGTCAGGCGAAGCTTGCTGGATTCCGCTCGGCGACAAGGACCTTAATCTCGCATGGGAAAGTCCCACGTCGTATCCTTCACCTGGCCAGATTATAGTATATCCTGGCGGTATCAGTGAAACAGAAGTCCTCTTGGCCTACGGCGCCTGCAGCTTTTCAAGTAAGGCCTCCTGCAATTCAGCCGACCAAGTCGATCCGGATACTAATGCTTTGTCGATCTGAAGGCATTGTTGGCCAGGTCGCCGGCAATCACTTTTTGACCATCTACGAAGGCTTAGAGAATCTACGCGCCCTCGGAAAATTGGTCTTGTGGGAAGGAGCGCAACCAATACGATTTGAGTTGGTACAGCGGCCTATTGGTACGCTCGTCTTTCAGAGTAAACAGTATTGAGCTGATCTATTTCCTCTCTTGTTCAGAATCTAAGCGAGGTCCCTCCAAGCTGTAAAGCTATCAGGCCGGCGTTCTTGACTTCCAGTCAGCCATTTGGCATCGACCATCGGATGTACTTGATCAGCTGATCTTATTCAACTTGCAGATTGTGTATTAAGCAGTAGTAATAATTACACGCAGACGAGGCATTACTACAGGAATTAAGTAACAAGACCCAAGCGTATCACCGTCCTAGCCACTGTGCCGTCCTCCTTATGTCTTTGCCTCTCCCTTCGTGGTCTACAAAGAGTGCTGAAGGACCTCTACGAACGAAAGTGCCCGACTTGGGGACATCCGTGAGCGTGCCTTCCGACCACAATACGCTACCTCGCAGGACTGTATACCTTGGCCAGTTGCTGAAGGTCGTGCCTTCATAGGGCGTATAGTCGACATTGTGATGAAGCTGAGAGTTTGTCAAGGAGAAAGGCTTTAGTTTTCCCTTGGGATACCAAATCGTGAAGTCCGCATCCGAGCCAGGCAGAAGACAGCCCTTCTTTGGGTAGAGTCCATACTAGTGCAGGAATGTTAGCAGTCTGCCTCACATCACAGCTGGCTGACTCACAAGCTTCGCAGGATTCGTACTTGTCAGCTCCACGAATTTTTGGCTTGTCAATCGCCCTGCTTCAAGTCCCTTGTATAGTAAGGGCAGCCTTGTCTCAACGCCTGGACATCCGTTTGGTATATGCCTGAAATGGCCCTGCTTCTTCTTCATGAATTCCGAATAGTCGGTGGTCCCGTTAGGCAGGATTTCTTTCTCGTCACTCTCCAGTATACCCAGAATCTTGCCATCAGGCGCATTGTATTTGTACGGACAGTGATCCGAGGAGAAGATGGTGAATGTGCCGTTTTGCAGTCCGCTCCATATCGCTCCCTGGTCTTGTCCGTCCGGTCCGGGAGGGGGAGAGCAGACATGCTTGCTGTTCTCGAAGCAAGAAGGATCATGAAAGCGTTCCTGAACGTAAGACTCAGCGTAGATCTCACTCGGAAACGAAGGGCTTCCTAAAAGGCCGGAAGATGATGCTCACGAGGTCTTGCCAAGATAGATACAGGTATTGCGGGCATGTTTCTGCAAAACAGGGTACGCCTCGCGTTTGCGCTTTCCGTATAGTTTTCGCTGCCTCCGCAGAGCTGACATGGACGAAGAGGATAGGATGGTCCACGAGCTCAGATAGAGTAATGGCTCGGTTCGTTGCTTCGGCTTCCACAATCGGCGGTCGCGACCAAGCGTGATATACCGGGTCTAACATCGTAAAATCAGGATTGGAACGACTGTAGAGATATGGAGACGAGGCCTACCTAAGAGTTTCTTCTCCTCCAGCTTGTCTGTAAGCCAGTTGATGATATCTCCATTCTCAGCGTGAAACATGCAAGTCATGTTGACCTTCTTGGCTGCAAGCATGACTTCGAGGAGCTCATCGTCTCGCAGCTTCATCGCATCGTATGTCAACTATAGGAGGAAGCGTCAATAATGTTATAATACCTTCTTGAAATCAGATTCGATCGACTTACGAACAGCTTGCAGGAAGAAATCCCTTGCTCCATCAGAACAGGAATCTCCTTATGCACGACTTTCGATGTAGGATTAGTGATTATGACATGGAAGCCGTAGTCTGCGTAGCTGCCAGTCGCTTCCGCTTTTTTATCTGTAATCTTCCATCATCAGCTTCTGAACATTCAACCAGGAAAGCCAGCAGGAAGAGCTTACGGTAGTCTTCCACGACCTGTAATAGACTCTCATCGTTGCGATTTTGACATGCTGTACTCAATCATCAGTACTCCGAAGACTCTAGGATTTTGGCTTCAGTCACCGAAGGAGACGACTGTTGTTGTGCCGCCAGCTACTGCGCTTCTTGTTCCCGTCTCGAAATCATCAGCGCAGACTGCGGCTCCCGAGTCCTGACATAAATGGACATGGCCGTCGACTTGGAAGACCAGCCAGCCGGGTCAGCGCCGAAGGTTGGACTTGCGTTGATGCCTCAACTTACTGCCTCCAGGAAAGACATGACCACCTCTGTTTCGGAAGCATCTTCAGCTCGATATTGTTCTCGCTGACTAAGCTCGGCCTCACTCTGCATCTATGACTCTGGTGCTTCTGCTGACTTGTTCAGGGCTTGCGACACCCAGGAAAGCAACCTTGCCGTCAAGAACACCTATGTCGAATCGCCTTCACTTCTCCCATCAGCGAATGCCTGCTGAATAAGATTGGTGGCTCGACGTACCCAACGTCGCTCGCAGATGCGACCAGACCGTTGACCACCAGAAGATCGAACATATGTCCTCGATGAATAATAGACCTTTGTACTTCTTCTTGGACGTCCAGTTACCTTCCTGTGTTCCTCTCCTATTCACACAAAGTGGTCGGCTTTTCCCGAGTCCATTTCTCTCCCTTATCGAACATTGTGGGGAAATCTTCTCGGGGAGGAATGAAAGGTCGAAATCCCAGGAACAGGGTGTCGGTCGGGGTTCCCCTTCGTGAAACCGAAAGATCTTCTCCTTCCATTCGGTAACCTCCTAACCCGGATCAGTTGAAAAGGAGTGATACTTTGGTTCACCTTCTTGATTCTGTTTCACATACATCACACCAATCACTAGTCACCCTTCACATACAACCATGCCGACCCCTGCTCCTCAGATCAACCCTGCTGCATCCGCCTTACATAGCGCTCGAGTGCAGCGACCTTCAAACAAAGATGGAACACCTTTATATCCAGACTACATGCCCTTCTATGATCCCCTGGAGAAGGTAGAAGACATAGGCCCCTTCGAACATCACGATCCGGGCCATCGTGCAGATCCAGAAAAGCCGAACCTTCTCAGAACCGCTACAAAGATCGTAGATATCGCTCCTGCAGTTGGAACAGAGATACATGGAGTACAGCTATCGGATCTTACACCCGAGGGTCTCGACGAACTCGCTTTGCTGGCTGCCGAAAGAGGTTGCCTGGTCTTCCGAGATCAAAAATTCATAGATATTGGCATGGAGGCACAAAGGAAAATTGTGGAACACTTCGGTCCTCTACATATCCATGGCTGGGCACCCCATCCAGCTAACGGACCGCCAAGCCATATGGTTGTATATGATTCTAAGGACGATCTTCGTGTCCGTCAGTCCTGGGCGCGCAAATCACCCATTCAGTTCCACACGGATCAGTCTCCCGAGCCACAGACGCCTGGAACGACCTTCTTTATGATGCTCGAATCGCCATCTGGCGCTGGAGGAGATACCATATTTTCAAGCGTGAGTCTCTTGGAGAAAACGGTACAGAGCTTCCGCGCTTACATTATCTTCCTGCAGAGTGTTCGTGCGTTTGAACGTCTTTCACCTAAATTCCGCAAGCGCTTGGAGGGCCTCTATGCTATTCATTCGAACAATGACGGTGTGATGGCAGAAATGAAGCAGGGAAAGAATGCTGTACTTCGCCGATCTGTAATCGAATGTGAGTACAAGCGTCATATGTCGGTTCAATCTTGGTCAGTCATTGATGTTGCGTGCTTTCCTAGCTGCGCACCCTATCGTAATCGTTCATCCCGTAACAAAGAAGAAGGCCCTCTATGTCAACCCCGTATACACTAAGCGAGTGGTGGGCTTCGACGAGGAGGAGAGCGACTACCTTCTCAAGTTCCTCTTCGACCATATCACCAAAGGTCAAGATTTCCAGTGTCGCGTGCGATACGAAGCTGGGTACGTGTCATCTGCGATAGAAGGGAAGACACTCCACTGACTGCATGAATTACAGAACTGTATGCGTGTGGGACCAAAGAATAACGAATCATTCGCAGACATTGGACTATGCGCCCGGCGAGCGACGTGTAAGAACCATGTCTGTTCCAGTCATTGTGCTGTGCTGACTTCTCTGTTCCAGCATGCTATCCGCATCACACCCATTGCCAACAAGCCGATCCCTTCTCTTGTCGAGGAAGACGATGGTGAATGTCAGAAGGATGACATGAGGGTCATGCTCAGTCTGTGTTAGTCAGTTTGTTGTAGCTCGAGCAGTTAGTCATTGCAATGACATCCCCTAAAAATGCCATAAGTTCGGGATTGCTGTCGTGCCTTGCATTTGCCGGCGCTCTACAGCGATAAGGGTTGTCAGAAATCAGAAATCAAGGTCTCACCCACTCTGAGAAACGTACCAAATGCAGCATGAACGACATTGAGATTAGCGCTACCCTTGCTACCTCAGCTGAGGCTGACGGACAAGCACCCTCGAGCAGCAAGCCTGCAAAGCGGTCGGCGCCTAGTGACCAGCCCAAGCGCTCCATCAAGGCGTGTTTCGAATGCAGATCCAAGAAGCAAAGATGTTCTGGCCCTACTTCTATACCGTGCGACCGCTGCGTCAATGCCAAGAGGAGCTGCTCTTTCGAGACCGAGTATATCGCTACTGCTGGCCATGTAGCGCGACCGATTGCATTCAGTATGCAGAGCATGATAGACATGCAGGCGGAGTAGGTTGTCATCCTCACCACGCAGTAATCCTGGCTGAGACAAACGAGACAGGCTGGAACAGCATGCTGCAAGGATAGAGAACCTGGAAGCTTTGCTCGGCGCCAGTGCACGACATGCTGCAGAAGATAGTCCGTCTCCCGAGCCTGAAGGCGTCAATAACGGTAGTTCTGCAACCATAGCTTCACCGTCGATGCAACAGCCTTATCGCGAACAACTGGACCAGAACCTGTCGCTGCATGGCGTTGATGTTGGAGTCCCTGTTGCATTCTTGCACTCGATGGACGACAGAGTCCGGAAGAAACGCAAGCATTCTAACATGCATCCTCCTCCGATGGGCAGCTATCGCTCTTTTGATGCTAGTAAGACTGATCCGGTCAAACGAGGCATACTAGATATGGATGAGGCGCAGCTTGTGAGATGGTCTCTTACTACTCAGGCCTTAAATCGCTGACAAACCTGTTTCGATCAGCTCTTCGACATGTGAGCAAACTGAAGTTCTCCACATTTGTTTGGGCATTCTAATGCCCAGCTCTGTATAGCTTCTGGACACATTGCGCTCCTATATGCAACGTGCTATGCCGTGAGACGCAGCGAAGGGTAAGTGTGCGCACAGCGGAGCCTTAGCCGGTATTAACTGACGGGATACATGTAGGCTTTCCAAGTTTCGATGGCCTCCCCACTGCTTTTCACCATGGTCTGCAGCGTGGGCGCGAGGTTCTTCAATACTTCCAAACCTGAAGAAAGCATACTACATCCTGCATACTGGCATATTATCGATCTGGTAGACAAGCAGCTCGCTGAGATGCTGCTGCGTCCAAAGACGAGCGAAATAGTCGTAGAAGCGATACAGGCGTAGGTCTGCCTCGCAAAGTCAGGTTGCAGACGACTGATGTGTTTTATAGTCTCCTTCTCTACTGTCAGTACTCGCCGCTGCAGCCGATCGAGGACACGGAAGATACAGCTCGTACGCGGTTCAGCGAATCCAGAGCCTGGCTGGTAATCAGTCTTGCCTTGCGACTCGCCAAGGTCCTGCGGCTGGGCCAGCAAGCGGCAGACTTCCCTGGTAACCCGTCTGTCGTGACTCAGGAGCACATGAAGAATATGCGCGTGTGGATCAATCTGCTCTCGGTGGACCACTTGTAGGCGCTTATTTGCATCTGCAACCAAGTTGCGGATGGCTGAAACGCTCGAGCTAGACTTTCGTTATCCGCCAACTTGGTACCTTCTCTGGACCCGTCTCCAGCTGCGAGAGGTGTCAGAGACTTTGCAAGTAACCCCCTACAACAAGAGGCCGACTTTCGAGCGGCCGGTATGTACGAGGTCATTTTGATTGTACACCGACTCGCAAGTTTCGGTCAAGATGACGTCCCCTTGGCTCGCATTGGAAGTGGCACCTTGAAGAGAGCAAACGAGGAGCTGAACGAATGGGAAAGACGGTGGACTTTTCTATCGGCTACGGATTCTGCTGCTCATCCGGCAGTTGGCACGAATACTGGGATGCTGGATCCTCAGTTTACTTTTCCTATCACATCCTTGCGCTGGTATCGCATTGCCTTGAACTCGGCTTCTACAGGTGCATACATCGCGTCTAGCCAAGACAATGGCGAATACTTGCGCTTGCAAGGCACTTCTCTTAGCATAGCTGTCGAAGCTGCTGCGCAGATGCTTTGGCGGTTCTCACTAGAATCACTCGATGACAGCTCCGGTCTAGCTTGGCAGGCGCATCATCAAAGACCTCTCAGCGTGAACATACAGCGAGCTCAGGCCCTTGGGTATTCTGTAGACTCTTAGTGAGTCTCTTCCGCTGAGATGGTATCAATAGCTGATGTGACCCAATCTAGCTGGCTCACGCATAGCTTTGCTGCCGCACTGCTCGCTATCGCCTTCGACAGAGGGGCCATAGACGGTTCGTATCATTGACACTTACCTATTCCTAGCTAAGGCTTTTTATGCAGCTTCCCTGCAACTGCAAGCCCCGCCTAGGCCGAGACAACCAGCTTCGCCTACTTCAGCCATTGTGCGACTACTTGAGCTGGCTGTAGCACTGGTCAATCAAGTCAGATCTATGGCCCTTCATCATCCAGCTGCAGCATATCTGCCATACTTCCAAGCCGCCTTGCAGACCTGCTACCCCACCCCACCTCCGACAGATGTCGTGCCGGCCAGCTATGCTCCAACTATCAGCAGTATGAACAACGATGATGAGTCTCTGGAGAGCATTCTACAGCTCCTGGCGTCCAAGGACAATCTGAATATGGGGCTCTTCCAAGATACTGTATTGACCGGAGTATGGGATGGCTCGTGGACGTGATGCTGGCCTTCGGCGGGGCGAACCCAAATAAAGCAAGCTCGAAGCAGGCCTTCAGCGGGGAAGGATTCTATACATAAAACGCAAGCACCTCCGGGAAGAAGAAACAGTATACATACTGTACTGTGTTGCAGTACAGTCACCCAGTACAGTGCAGTCTCAGTGCAGTGCAGGAGAATGCAACTACAGTACACTGCAAGACAATGCAATAACAAGTACTGCAATACTTGTGTATTGCACTGTATTGTACTGCACTGCATGCATCTGCTATACACTGTACAGACTTGGAGTATATACAATGCATGTTCTGACATTTCTGCTGACATTTGCATGCTACTATCTAACTGTTTGTCTCCAAGATCCAGGTTCTGGCTTACCCAGGTTCTGACTTACCAGATTCCTGCTATGGGCGATTTCAAGCAGATTCGCAGTCCAGATAGTCAAATCGGTGCAAGCAGTTTCTGGCTCAACACGCATAATCATTATGCTGGAATCGGCTACGCAAACCCGAATTCGGCCAGCAAGATTCTGAGTATGGGGGCAAAAAGGTGTATATTGGCATGCACAGCTTTTACACCTAGACTTCTCAATTTACAGCTTTTACCCCCTGGCCTTAATATCTGCAGTGATCAAGGGGGGTAAAAGGCTTTACCCAAAGTCACAGCTTCTACCCATACCCATGAAGATTCCGGCATATACTGACAGAAAGGGGTCTGAGTGTTGTATGATAAAAAACACCTGAATCAGTGGCAGCTTATCAGGCGATGGGTCACAAAGCCTCAAGCCTCAGACCCCTTCCGACTAATGTTGGCCAGACTGACTTGCTAATGTAAAGGGGTCTGAGTGTCACAAGACTTATCAAGAAGTCTAATACACATACGTGCGCTAACCTAATCTCCATTGAGCCGATTCGGGTTACAAACCAGATTCGGGGCAACCCAGATTTCGACAGGGCGGATTCAGTGTAGCAGGACGGAATCTCAGTAAGTGCAATGAAATGCGAATGCTTTTCATGCACGCGCTGAGTCTTTCTATGCCTAAAGTCTTCATACAAAGTGGGCAAGCCGAATCGGCTTCATGGACTTACAGCACGCGTAGGTCGAATCGGTTCGAGCTCTACTAAGGGCATACCACGAAGAACAATATCAAGAGCGAGGAATAATACAAGAGAGACGATCCTGTCTGGAGGAAGGCCGATTGGGGGGGCACCTTCCATTTTGGCAAACACAGAAAGCTATGATCTTGGTCTGAAAGTCAGTACAATGCCAGTTTGAATATTCAGATCAATAAAACTGAAATCTGTCTCCAGAAACGAGTTCTTCTCTTTGAGTAAATGGCAAGAGAAAATGGAGAATACCGAAATTTATGCTTCGGAGCTTCTTTTGCAATCAAAAGATGCAAATTCGTTGGATATGCTGAGAACTAAATGCCATTTCTTTCCCTCTTTCAATGTCTTTCAGGAAAGGGCGATTTTGGCATCTGGAACAGCGAAGATTACATGCTCTGCGCGGTACAAGGTACGATTCTGCCTTTTTGATGACTCATCTTTTGAAAGCTGAAATCTGTTTGATATGTTCAGTAGGCAGAATTGGCGTCAAAATGCAGCTGAAGATACGCAAAATGCTAGCGTAGTTCTTTCTCTTTCTCCTTCGGTATGCTGGTACAATTCAAGGAGGTCTACTAGGAAATGAATCTGGTTTCCCTCCTTCTGGCAAACTCTTCCCTCAAAAGGCTTCTTTGGTTTCGGACCTGGCGCCAAAAATTGTCTGTATTATGTGAGTAGTCGACGTAGGCTGGTTCTTCATAGGTTCATATACTGATACATATAAGTAGATTTCGAAAGAAGCAGATTCTGGCCAAACTCTAGTCGTTTTTGGATTCCAGGGGTCGCGTAAAAAGTTGTGAGTAATTTGGCCAATTTAAATAGGAATGTTCCTATACATGTAGGCTGATCTATTAATGAAAATAGAATTTCTGTATCGAGTCTTACGACCGAGAAATAAGCAAGTTTCGGTTTCTCACAAGACCGAAAATCGGCTATATCTTCCAATTGGTTCAATGGATTTCGAGGGCGAAGGCATATTCTGATTCAGAAGATGGAGCTGACTCAGAATGTGTTTATATATACAGATCTTCTTGATGTCAAGGGTCTTAGGCCTTCTGAGCCCCTATCCGGGTCATGACCCGACAATCTGTGCCTGGTCGCAAACAAGCAGGGAGTTCTCTATGACGAGGCTTCCCGCTCTTTTTCAAGTCTCCAACCACTTCCAGTCTCACCATGGACTATATCTGGGAGGACCAAGTAATCAGGGACGACACAGGACAAGTCGTTGTCGTCCTTGAGTCTCCCCAGCCCAGCCCGACTCCATCACCTCAAGTCGGTCCTCAGGTCGTAGAAGACACGAACAGCGACTCTGGGGAAGACGAGGTCGACCCTCTTAGCTTGGACAGCCCGAATGCTCTTCCTGTGGTCAATGAAGAAGAACCAGAAGCTGTCGAGCCCGCTGAGGCAAATTTCCAGGAAGAGGTATGTAGCGTAATCTGAACGCGTTTTGTATGAGTATTCAGAATATGCTAATCAATTTTCTGATTTTCAGCCTGCTTCAGCTTCTCTAGGCCTCACAAATGACGCGTTTACGAATCCGTCTGACGATGTCAGACAACATCCAAAATTGTTCAAAAAGCCTTGCTGACTATATGTATTCCAACAGTCCGGTACAACAGAGTCGGAAGATGGTGACCATTTTCCCTGCTTAGCTATGGAGGTGGATTCAGGCTGCCTTACCGAGCTGGAAACGGGCTACCTCTTTTCGTCACCAGCAGTTTCTCCAGCTGCAAGTTCGTCGACCGACACACCCCCTCCTCCCTCTCTACCTTCTAGTCGGATTCCGTCGTCTCCTTTTCTTCCATTCTCACAATTTGTTTCTTTCGAGGAAGATGTCTATACCCTCCCTCCGTCTCTTTCTTCTCCGATACGATCAGCAGAGCAAGCTTCACAATGTGCTGGGTCCACATCGCAATGCTTGCCAGCGGCAGCTCAATCTATACATGATGCTCCACCTGAGCCCTATGACGACTGGGACGTGGAGTATGTCAATTCCGAATCATACCTCAATCAAATCGCCTTGGAACGCGATTCAGCTGGACTGGATCAGAATCTTAGTGCAGGTGGATCCTCGGAAGCGTGCAAAGCAGGGCAGACAATAGGGACAGAGAACAAGGAGTTCGAAGATGTGAGTAGCTTATTGGTGTATCAGCAATGAGCAATATAAACTGATCCATCTGCGCAGGATATCCACCAAAACGTCGCTGAAAACGACACAAAACTGTCGAATACTTCGACCACTAAAACAGCAAGCACCAAAAAAGCAGCGATTCCTGCAAATTCTATCAAGTTCTATTTCTCAAAAGTCCAAGAGACAAAAAGAAAAAGGGAGGAAGAGCCCATCATCAAAACCACATCGAAAGATGTCAGAAAGCAAAAGGTATGGACATTGAGCTTGCAGAAGAGAGGATGATTGCTAACGAACTGGTTGTAGATTGATACCGAAGACCTTCATTCTATGCCGACATTTTCAGCAAAAGAAGCATCTTCATCCAATTCTTCTACATCTTTCCTCTCTTCTTCTGTTTCTTCCTCTTGCTCTCCCTTCTCTTCTTCTATTTCTGGGTCTTCTACTCCTCCTTCTGAAGCTGCTTCTGCTTCAATAACCTCTTCATTCAACTGTCAGTATCCTACAGCTAGCAATGCAGCTCCAGCATTGGCTGTTCCGGTCAAAAAGGGCAAGAAGAAGGCCAGAAATCAAGATAATCCCGAGATGAGCGATGAGGAGATTGAGGACCTTGCTATACCAGAATCCGATGCGAGCTTCCACGATCCAACTCCCACCATCGCAACTACTTCGGAATTCGGTCCTACCTCGATTTTGGCAGCTGAAGATTCAGATTCTGAGTCTGACTCAGAACCGGATGATGCTATTGAGCTGTTTGAGGGCGGTAGCGAACAGTCTCAGAATAGCTGGACTTTGAGCCAGCTTCTGCAGATCGAGGAGGAATTCAAGCATTACTTTGAGAAGCACGACGAAGACGAAGCGCTTTCCTGCACGATTCCTCCAAACACACACAAATCTATCACAACTAGCCGCCTGCACATCAGAGTTGCACGGTGGTCGTCTATCCAGAACAAAACGTCGAAAGAATGGTCGGAATGGATCGCTACAGAGGAAGAGAGATTCCTACAATTCATGAAGAAAATCGATTCCACAGTCTCGGCTTCAGACCTTCGAATTATTATCATGCAGAAGTCTGCACTCTGCAATATTGCGGATCTTCCGCGCTGTGTCAAAAGCGCCGAGATGTCAGTACCGCATTCTTCAAGACCTGCAAGACTGGTGGAGCTGCGAGGCGAAGATCGTATCGCGTCTTTGACAATCTCGTCAGCCGATGGATTTCTGGCTGTTGAAGCAAGTCTGCTTCGTTTTCTTCTGGGCATATTCCCCTTGTCTTCCTCCGCTACGTGGCCGACTTTCTTCTTACACGTACAAGTCCCACAAACCGACCTTTGGAAGTCTCACGACGGCAACATCCTAGCTAAGACTCTGCTTGGATTGGCCAAAGCGACTGTAGACATCGATGCTCTTCGACGCGATATGGCTTCAGCGCGACTCAAGCGTTATCTCATGGCTCTGTCGACCCGTTGTGACTCGGCTGGACGCAACAGCGGCAATGCCTCTATACAAGGCAAACTTCAGATATCGGCTATCGAAGCACCTGGTCTTCTAGCGAGACTATACGAGCTATCTGGTATAACACCAACGCCAGTGCTGCCATTATCTGCGTTACACGCCCTCGAGACTGTTCCTCAAGCAATCACCTGGAAAAGCAGCTTTGCGGTCTCCCGATTCTCGCATTGGGTACATCAATTTACAGCTAGGGGAGACGATCAAGCCAGCCGGGCCTTCATCAAGTCTCAGCAGAAAGGCGCTTTCCAGTCAATGGGCAGCTCTCCTGGAGCAAGCGATGATTGGACTTTTTTTGCTTGGGGACAGAGCGGACTAGGGGAAGCCGCAAACATCTCGGACAAGGACTGTTTTCCACCTGGCGCCGCTTCGTCGTTCATAACTAGTGTTCAAGCTGGGTCTATCAAGAGTATCTGGATCCCAAGTCCCGACAGTCTGCTGGTCTATCCTAGTCAGCTACAGCTCCTCCTTCTTGGCTGTGTGCGTGACAACACGGTACCGCATCGCGTGGAGTTCATAATCAATCTATGCGGCCCTTCACATGCTTTCCGCTCAATATCATCATGGAAGCTCGCACAGTCTCTCTCAATGTCAGATCAGGATATCGACGAGGACTGTTTATACTTCGTTCAATGGCTTCGCGAAGCCCAAATTTCGAGACTGGCCAAGATTGTTGCTGCTCAATTCGGTGGTGCCGGCGGTCGCAACAGACAAAGCGAAAGAATCTATCCTATAGCGCCTAAAAGCGCGTATACCGAAAGCAGAAACAGTGCCGGGCAGCTCATTTATGTCTGTACCCACAACTCGTGCGACTACTTTACAAGGAGGCAGAACTCCCGCGACCGTCATTGGGCAACGCATAACCCTATCAAAGCTTTCAAGTGCACCTTTCCTGGATGTGAGCGCGATTTCAGCGAAAATGGCGCTCTCAAGCGACATGCAGAGGTTCACAAGCCTGTCTCGGAGATCTTCAAATGCTTGCTCTGCCCAAAGCAGTACCTGAGTAAGCAGTCCTTACAGCGACATCAGAAGACATGCGGAAAGCCGTCGATCTCCATCAAAGCAGACAACCCTGCTTCACGCGTCGTATGCGAGCTTTGCAAGGCAAACGGTATCAACAAGGACTATGCAAGCAAGCACAGCCTTCAGAACCATATGCGAGACGACCACGGAATCAGCAAAGCGCAGCGACCGCGCAACATCAAGGATCTGCAAAAATCGTAGTTGCTGTTCTTCTTTCAGCCCCCTTTCCTGTCAAAGATCGATGTAAAAGGGTCGCAATACTATGACACTTCCATTTGATTGCAATAGACTTCTCGCTGCCAGTGTAGCATAGCTGATTCTCAATGACATCTGAACCTAACAGCGTGTCTATCCTTCGCCGACCTTTACTGAAGTCGGCTTTTTTTTGTATATAGTCGCGTTGTACAAGATAATCTATACAGCGAATGAATATGGGTAGAATACGTGATTCAATTTTTTTTTTTTTGTATACGTTTCGATATATTTGATTCACAGGAACGCAAATTTGGCAGCCGTTGCAGTACGTTTTGAAGACAACGACGAATCAAAACGGTCTGTTAGCTCAGTTTGGTCAGAGCAGTACGCAGCTTCCTCTTTGGCATGCCGCCATAGCCCTGCTAACCTTCCATCATAGCTGTACTAATAGTTGCGCAAGCACTAGCGGTATGCAGGGGTCGGCAGGTAAGGCACCAAATAATACAACTCCGACATGATCAAAGACTTACTGGTTATCTATAACAGTTCGAGCCTGTCACGGATCACTTAGCTTTTTGGGTGGACTATGTCTCACCAGGTTGCCTTTTTTTGGTCATCAATCTCGTTCATTCTGCCGTGCATCGATTGTCCGTTACCCAGCGCTACAACAGTCTGATCATCTTTTTACATTGACACTCTCAGCCAGCCTTACCACCACACACAGATGATCGGATGCGTCTGCGCAAAGTCAGCCTAGCTCACAACCGAAGCGACACCACTCACAGCAATGCCCTCCTTTACCCTGCCTATACTTCAGTCTCTCCAGCGCCTTGTCCCCAAGAACGCTGCACTCTACCGGCGTGAAGCCCTTCGCCAGGATCAGATCAAGCCGCTTGGGCTTCCGCCGATCGCGAGAACCTTCGTACCATGGATACAACTCGCCAAAAGTCGAACCACTATCGGCAGTGGTATCGCAGTACTCTGCGAATGGGACCAGCTCGTGATCCGAGGAATGGTTGAAATCCGCCAGCAGGATCCGAGGCTCCCATTGCAGAATCTGGTTGTACTGTTGCCTTCGTATGCTGGAGTTTCCGGCAAGCGATTCAAAGTGACTTGTCACAACAAGACCCTGCGACTCGGTCAGCCTGAGTTGTGACGAAGGTGCCCCGCCTACCACAGTCGCATCCAAGCCAATCGCAACCTTGCCTTGAGATCCAACTAACAAGGCCATCCGCGCTTCATGCACAGCAGCTTTGCCCTTTCTAATCGCCAGCAAGCAGCCATCGTCCTCCTGACGCCCATTCAAAGTTGCACTACGACCCTCCGTCGAAGTCATGAAGTAATCTTGCAAGCTCGTAACATGCCAATGTTTACGAAACCACCGTTCTCGCTGCAGCGATCTCTCAAATTGCAATGACACTTCTTGTAACGCAATGACATCTGCTTGGGCTTGCTTGAGCACGGCCAAGGCACCTTTTGTGCGCTGCTTGGAGTATGGTACTTTGGCAGAGAAGGATCCAGAGAACACATTGTAGGTCGAAAGGGTTATAGGATCATCGATGGTGACGGCCGATGTCGAAGCTACGGCGTTCGCACCGCTAGAGGCCGCAACCAGAGGCTTCCATTTGTGCGCATCCTTGCAGAAACCCAACAGAGGAACAGTACGAGATACCAGAGTCATGATCGAACCAGCTTGCCCGGATACCAAGTTCTTGCCTTTCCGAATGCGCACAAAGGCGGTGATTGCTGCCGCTAGTGCTGCGCTTGTTCAAGCTTCGCTCGTCCCGCAAGGATTGCAGACCGTCTTCCAGCTTTCTTCGCATAAACTCAGCCTGGACCCTATCGAGCAATGGCGGCCAGCAAGTCTGCAGAATCTGGCACCGCAAGACGAGTCGGTAGTCCGTATCAGTGGACTGGATGATGCAGGAGTGACTGCTCGTCAGCTTGAAGTGAGTCTTTGCCTTGGAAGAATACGAAACCAGCTGACAGCCAAGCAGGATCTCGGGCTGGACGTCTGGCAAGTACGAAAGGACTTTCTCGACGTTAGAGTAGCAAGGGAGTACAGTCTCGACAAGTACGGCAACACGACGCAGCTCATCCCGTCTCTGAATGAGCTCTTTGCGATGTCACGCATCCATCACGAAGCTTCAATGCAGGATTTCACCAGTGCCAGCATGCGGAACCCGGACACTGGCTTGCATGCCATCTATCACCCCTACTCTGCTATCGAAAGCATGCTCAAGCTCTTTGCAAGCGATTATCCAGACTTCGCAAGATTAGAAGATATCGGCAAATCTGCAGAAGGAAGGAGGATATACGCTCTCCGGATCAGCGACTACAGGCAAAAGAAGACGGATCTGACCTGGAGGAGCTATAGGCGAATCTCCGGCAAGAAACAGCATGAGCCGGTCAAAGCAAAGAAGAAGCTTAGCTTCGCTTTGATAGGCGGACTACATGCCCGCGAATGGATAGCACCAGCGTCTCTCCTCTATCTGGCACATTCACTGCTCGCCTTCACCTCTCAGCCTCCTTCTGATGAGGCGGATGAGCATTTGGCTATCGCCTTGTCCGACTACGAATTCCATTTTGTGCCGATGGTGAATCCAGATGGCTATGTCTACTCGTGGGAGCATGATCGCCTGTGGCAGAAGAGCAGACAATACACGGTGTCTGACGAATCTCGCTGTCACGGAATTGACCTCAATCGGAACTGGGAATACAAGTTTGAAAAGCCTCAGCGACCTGCTCCATGCTCGGATCTCTACCCTGGAGTGGAACCCTTCGAAGCCGTCGAGCTGCAGATTGTCAGTCAGTACCTTGAGCGAGTCAAGGAGTCATCTGGCTTGCACGTCTTTGCAGACGCCCATAGTTTTGGCCAAATGCGTAAGTGTCGGCTGGTCCGCTGAGACCACTTACTGATACAGCTTGTACAGTCATGTATCCGTACAGCTATACGTGTAGCAGTGTTCCACCGGACGCTGAAAACCTCTTTGAAGCGCTCCTATCGGCTCGCAAAGCCATCAAGAACGTTCATAAGCAGTCCTATGATGTTGGCTCTGTCTGCGACGTTTCATACACTGCGACTGGGCAATCATTAGATTGGGCGTATCACGCGCTAGGAGCCAAATGGTCGTTCACCTTCAATCTGCGGGACCAGGGTATCTACGCCTTTCTTCTACCGCCGGAACAGATAATAGAGAGTGGACAGGAGTTATTGGCAGGCGTCCTCGATCTAGCGGAGTTTATTGCCAAGCGAGAGAAGATCGAAGATTAGGGTCTTGAAGGCCATAACTGTAGCAATAGCTGTAACAATACGTCAAGAGAGTAGGCAAGTCGGGTACACCGTTGTTATCGTCGGCTTGTGCGTGAAACACGGAAAACACGTAGACATGCCATAACAGACACAGCACGATGGTAATATGCTACAAGGCTGTCACTTCAGCAGCACTCACGGAGACGAGGTCTTCTCGCGGTTCTCTACTCTCTTCTGGGAAGAATCCTAACAACGCCTCGAACACACTTGTCCGCTGCCGCCACGTATGGTCGGCTACAGTCATGCTGTCTTTGTGCGGCACCGAATGATTGGATATTTCGACTGTGGAATGCGTTCCGGCGGAGCTGCTGCCATTCTTGGCAGCTAGAAGATAGCTCATACACGCCAAAAACTCTGATTGATCAGCCTCAGAAGCCACTGAAGCCAGAGAGGTCTGTAGATACAGCAAGGCGTTCATGGAATCACCGGCTGCGCACATCTCGTAGAAACGGCATCGACGAATCAGGAATTTGCACCGCTGAAGCACTTCATCTTTGGTCGTTCTAGCGAATAACTCATTAGTATGAATGAACATTGGAGATGAAAGGAATCCAAATCACCTCGTCAGTCGCAGCCGCCAAAAGTCGCCTAACCGAGCTGATACAGCTGGATCCGCTGGATTGCCGCCGAAGAGCTGCCATCGAGCGATTCAGTGACTACACCGAGGTTTAAGGGGGCTGGCCTACATAGTGCTCGTCCCTGACGGGGTCATACACGAACTGATGAGCGAAGCGGGGTTTAGGCTCTTGCACGTCAATGTCCATCGAATTGCTGGCGGTATGAATGTTAAGACCGGTGAGTACCCGATCTACGGCCTGCCAACATCCTGTCTGCAAGGATCGCAACCAAATAGCATTCTGGAAAGACGCTTAGCGTGACCTTCACGAGCGGGAGAAGAAATATCACCTTGACGTTGGTATGATGCGGAGGTGCTCGTTCTCGAGTGAGACCAGAAAGAAGGACAAACTGATCACGCTTTGCATCCAAAGTAGCACGCTGCGTAAAGCTTCCGTCGGGTCCACCGAGTGCCCCAGAATCCTTCTCCATACAGAACCAGTGCCCTTCCCGGAGATCGTAGCTCCACATATCACTGAGGTACAGATCGATTCTTTGGCCAGCGAGCACTAACAACTGCTGACGAGTAGTGTCTAGCAGCATACTATGGCCAATCCTCGACGGTATAGATGCTGATGTTGGATAAGTTACGGCAGATACATCAATATCCTCCGACAGGCAGGTCCAGGCTTCTGTCTCCAGATTGAAGCGATACAGGCCAGAGTAGCTTGCCTGACCGGCAACATCGTAGTGCTTGCCACCGAAAATGTACAGACAGCGATTCTTGCTGTCAGCCACCATTTGGTGATCAAATCTGTTGACGTATTAGTGCTACTGTCATTTAAACGGAGTCGATTGGCTTACAGCAGTGCAGGGCCGCCATCACGCTGTATTTTTCAGTGTCAGAAAGCTCTCGTGCAGCAATGAGGCACGCTATACGCACCGATGTGTCGGAGCTGATCCTGTGCCAGCGCCCTGCGTTGTAGCCGTGAGTACTATATTTCCAGAAATCTGCCTTGGGCGAGTCTGCATCCTCGATCTCGAGGATTGGCGCCGACGCGTTGGCGGCTTCGTTGTTCAGAGCACTTTGGACTTGTGCTTCGAGCTGAGGAACGGGGCTTTGTATTGTGGCAGCGATAGCATCTCGCTGCCTAGCATCAGAGCGTTCGGACTCTCTAGTTGAAGATACCGGCTCCGCTGACGGAGCTGGACTTGCAATGTTACTGCTAGCAGCGCTGCCCGGTCGGATTTGCGACGCATCCGAACTCCTATCCGTGAAGCGACCAAAGAGGTAGATGTCGCCCGTCTGATCGTCCACTGCCATCTGATGACAAGAACGGGCCTGAGGTCCGGAAGCATTGTGTGCGTTTATGGCGGTGTTGCTGCTGAGCTGTGTCCAGCGTTGGTGATACAAAGAGAACGACCAGAAGTCGGCGAGTTCGTGTTCGCCGTCCCAGCCGCCGAAGAGGTAGAGAAGTGCGCCATCATCGCCTGCCTCCCCATCTGATGACGCGACCGACGAGAGCTCGATGTCTTCGTTGTTCGTCATTGACGACTCGGTGCGCGGCGGCCTGACAAGGACAAGCTGGTGCCCTCCTCTCGCACTTGGCGAGTCGCCATCCAGCGACGCGGTATCCAAGAGTGTGTCCAGCCGCGTCCATTCTACCCTTGGTTGCTGCCTCGAACAGAAAGCATCCAGTAGATTGTCTGTACATGCTTCATCGCCAGGTTGTGTCTGCGGATATGCAATCTCGGCCAATAAGCTCTCGGCAGCGTCAAAATCGCCATTCTGCACCAGATGACTATGGAGGCGTGTAAGTAGAGGGTCTTCAAGCTGTACCGCTGATGGCCCGGAAGAAAGGCTGCGTTGTAAAGCTTGAAAGGCGTCCAACAGCCCTCGCTGCCGCAAGTGCTTAAGTATAAGACGATTCGTACGATTCTCTCGGGCCTATAGCTGGCATTTCAGTGCTTGTTGCTTCGCTACGAGAGTAGCCGGGCTCACCTGTTCGAAAGCCTGATAGACCTGCGATACATATTCCTCGTTGTCGTTACCACCCAGAGCAACATGCCTGTAGCAAATACTTCAGTGATATTATCCATATTTGCTGAGGAGTAACAAGAGCTTACCATATACTGACGTTATAGTTGCTGGAGTGCGCGGCTATCGGCTGTATGCAGACGTATTCGCAGGGCAGCAGTATACCTGCCTCATTCCGACAGGTTGTCTCAAATCTCTCTGCTATGGAGTCGTTCTTCAGGCCTCCCCAATACACCAGAGACATGCTCTTGATCTCAGGCGTTAGGCCTACGAATACCTTGACTTCGCGAAGATTACACGGATGAGAACGCGAGTACTTTCCAAACGTGATAGACTCTGCATGAATGCGTTTCAGCACGGAACTGTCATGACCGCGTCAAGGCAACTTACGCAGGACCGAACGGCGCGCCAGCTTGAGTATAATCCATTGCCTCTCCTTGAATGAAGCACCAGTAAGTACAGAGCCATTAGCGGCAGGAACATTACTCGAGTCTTGAGCGTTCGTAGTCGAAGCGAACCCGTTCCCTCCGCTCCATCTCGAGCGCTGGTCAGTCGGGTTGCTTTTGACGAGTTCCAAGGTCGCAGAGCATCAGAAGATTGATACGACAATGCCAAGATGTCATGAACACACTCGACAAGGATGTTCTCAGGCCCGTCTTGAGAGGCCGGAAAGTCAGCTAACACCGTCGCAAGATTAACGAGCTACTTGATGACCGCACAATGTCCAGAATACGATGAACAGGAATGTATCGTATACTCCAGCAGCGAAGGCGGCAGTAAGCCTATCATCCCGGTTAAGGAAAGCTCAAGAGGACCGAGAGTCTCAATACGGCAGCACCTACGTTCGCAAACGACCAAGAAGAGCTCTGACGGTGGCCTTGACCTCTGAAATATTCCAGCTGGTGCAGACAGTCGCCAATCCTGCACACTGCCAGCGGAAAGTTGTCCTCCTAATGCAAGCTCAGCGATACTTCATCAGCCTAATCCACAGCCATGACATTCCATTAACACCCCTCCTGGAGTCTGGATTTATGCTTTGGTTGCTCCTGCAAGCCGCTCAGCCCGGAAAATCGCAAGGATACAGACCTTTATTACGATTGAAATACTCGTCTGCAGCTACGGGGACCACCAATATCTTTCCGAACTCTATGATCCACCGTCCAACGTGCACACGATAAAATTTTAATCGACTGGATCTTCCGTCCCGCTGCCTTGACCAGTCTGTCTCTTCAGGTGGTAAGAAGGCACTCAGGATCTTACGAAGGAGCTATACCTGCGATCATCCGCTCAAGTAAGCATCGTATACGTGCCTAAAAGCAAGCCAGAAACCGCCTAGGGGTCATCGATCCGATTCAATGGGGTCAACTCTGTCTGTCGAGCGCACAGACAAGGCCAGGGTCAGCACAAGCATGTGTATATGTAAAGTAGTAAGCGTGATGCATTCTAGATGGAATTCTGACCACGAAAGACATGATATAATATCCGCTTTCGCAAAGTCGATATTCAGGCTCAGCATGTGCCTGTTGTGCATTTTGTATACTCCACGGTCACTGTATAACAGGAATATCGCAAATACAATGCAACTTTCCCTCTTGAACCCGCCTGACGGGTCAAAGTACATTTGTCAGATTATGCCCGCTCTTTCTGCTTCTGCCATCCTGCAAGGCCAATTGGCCCTTGGGTAACGCCTTTGCAGCAGTGTCTATCGCTACGTCGTTCCGAGCTACGCGTTCTTACGAGACTACTTTGGCAAAACCTTCAGCAAATCTGAGCCTTCCTGCCTTCCCTAGGCCTGTCCTGCGCCTGAGGAGCCATGGCCCGCTCGAGCGGCCTGACCAAGCCAGCCCCTCGAAGCAGGCCTTCCCGCCAGTCTGCGCTGGCTAATGGTCTCAAAAGCTACAGAGCTGCTTCTCCCAGTCCGCTGCCAGAAGCCTCGTTGTCGATACCTGTCCCAGAAAATCTCGATGACACAAATACCGCCGCCGGAGCTGGGCCGAGCGATAATGGCTTTGGAACAGCGACTGGGAAGCGTAGAGACAATAACTTCCTAGAGAAGCTATGGCAGTGAGTAGCCTCCCTGACAGAGGGCACTCTGAGCCTGTCTGAAGCGTCATGATGCTGTTCCAGCTTCCTCGATTCGAGCGATTCTAACAATATCATGGGCTTCTCCGATAATGGTCACTTTCTAGTCATGTACAACCCAGAAGCAGTCCCGGCAGCGCTAAGCAATGCAAATATATGCAAGCACAAGGATTATGGAAGTGTGAGTAAAAGGCAGAAGGATTACTTTCAAGTCAGAAGACTGATCTTACAGCGACAGTTCCAACGCCAAATGTGTATATATGGATGGAGAAGACTAGCACAAAGTGAACTGCCTAAGCTCGTCTTGACAGATGGGGAGACCCCTGGGCAGACAACCAACACTCTTCCCGGCATAAAGGTCATGCAGCATGAGACCCTAGTACGTATAGTGCATGCTTTGACCTTCTAAGCTCACAAGTGCTGCCCTTCGCAGAAACGCGATTCAGACATGGAAGACGTGCGAGCCGTTCCAAGGAAAGCAAAGCCGAAAGCTTCGAGAGCCAAGAACGCGGAAGCAGCTCGCGCATCATCAGTCGCTTCCACGTCCAGCAGCGTTCTTCCTCCGACAAGGCCTGCACAAAGTCTCGCTGGCGCCTCAAAAGCAAAGTCGGCTCGTACCGCTCGTGTGAAGGCCGCTAAGCCGGCAAAGAACAGTACATACGTCGAAACCGATGATGATGAAGAAGACATCAACGGCGAGCCGTCCGCAGACGATAAAGAAGTAGTCCAAGAGGATGGTGGATCAGATATGGAATTCGAGACTATGGATATGGACAACGAAGACTCGAACAAGCAGGAGATGGATGACAACTCCAACATAGACGTACCTCAATCAAGCACTATGGAACATGATGCCATCATAATTCCTGCCGACCAGCTTACAGCTCCTCCGCCGATCCAGCTGGATATGCCCGATCCACCTCCGCCTTTGCCTTCGGGCGCGATGTCAATACCTATTCCCGGGGCACAGAACAGTCAAATGGCGGATGGTACGACATATGCTTCTCTGCCCAAAAGTCTGCAAGAGGCATTCCTTATTCTCGACAATCTCACGCCGACACCCACTCTCGAACACAGTCAAGACGATGCAGAGATGATTGATCCATCCCTCGTGCCTGAGCTCGACACTTCTCGTTCTGCTCTTCCTCCTCTTCCCCCTGCTCCGGCTACGTCTACCCTATCCAATAGCAAGCCCGTCTCGACAGCTAGTAGTGATGGGACCGATATATCAACAGAAGTAACTCTGACAGCTGTACAGAGGGCATATCTTGCGGCGGCTATGCAACCTCCGCCCACCCTACCGCAGCCGTTCTACTATCAGCAAGAGAGCGGGCCTCATTTCATGCAGACCGAGGCAGCAGCTCTGAGTCTACCAGGACATTTCAGACTCACCTCACCGCATATCCATCGTGATACCTAATCTACAAGCAAAGTGAAGAAGTCGCGAAGGAGTACTATGTAGCCTCACTACCTGATGTTTTCCGGAGGTCAAGTTTTATAATGTAGATTAGTTACAGAAGCCACCGTTGTTGTCTCTACCACTCCCACGCAATCAGCTTTCCCTCTTAGGGGATAATAACAAGACCAACATCAATACCGGAGCGAGGCAGTGTGCTGAATTCATCAATAAACTGACATATCATTTCGTACCACCAGAATACCTCATCTGTAAACACTCCTTGGTCTACCCAACTACACACAACAATCTTCTACAGAGCTGTTTCCACCAGCCCGGCGATACTTAGGTAGTGTATCTGAACAGAGGACTGTGTTCTCCCATATCAGACAGTTGCTTCTCGGTATAGGTAGCATTGATCTGGTCGACATCCATCGCATCTCTTCGCTTGTTCGCTCTGGCCAAGAAGTACCAGTAGACGCTGATTGGCAGAACACCACCCAGTATGACACTTCCAGTGATGATACCAAATCCTGTGGGATATGTAGGTGCTTCCTTTGCAATGAAGATGTTGGCTCCACCGACACCTCCGATGATTTGACCTATTGTGCCACTGATAGCGCCAAGTGTCAGCCTGGCCTCCGGCAGAGACCAACTTCTTTGACTCACACTATGCCCATAGCTACCGCTCTTTTACCCGAGTTACGGAAATTAGCTGCCAATGCGCCCACGGCAGGACCTGATGAATGATGAACCCGGTCAGCGGCCGCTTGCCAACAGATGAGCTGGCAGCTGACGTACCTTGTGCATTGAAGCCTGCGACGATCAAGAACAGTGCGAAGTAACTTGCGCCAGCTGTACCAGGAAAGTGCAGGCAGGGCCAGATGATGACAATTCCGCTATTTTGTAATATCGTGTGGTCAGCTGGGTGTTGAAGAAAGGAGAGCACCTCGATACCTACATCATGCCCATCAAGTAAGACAGCAGCAAAGCCTTCGATCTGCCATATTTATCGGAGTACCAAGCAGCCAGAAGAACGATTATGACTCCAAAGACATAGGGAGGTGCTGTAAGAGCCTGAGCACGAATTGAACTATAACCAAGAGCTTTGACCATAGTAGCGAGCTATAGAACAATCAGCATCCGGTACCCGACAAGGGCTGTATGTCTTCACCCACTGTGTAGTTGATACTGTAAGTCGGGATGGAACCTCCGAACGCCAGGAGAGATGCATGAACTGGACACTATGGTTGAACACCTGAATTGTAGTGAGTAAACTTTCATGCTCACCATAAACCTTCCAATCCTTGAACGCATCGATGATTGAGGATTTATCAAGTACTTGCTTTGGGGGTACAGGTCCGTCTTTGTATGCGACTCGCAATTCCAGGAAACGCATTTCGTCGGCAGAAAAGAACCTGGACTTGAATTTGCCGGGTAGGTCAGGGCAGATGATGTAGCCTGAAAGTCCTACCGAGATAGCTGAGGAAAGGTTTCAGCGTCGAATCATCCTTGCAAAGCATCGTTCCTCACTCAAGAGACCTTCAATCAAGAAAAGGTACTGCCATTGAGCATATCCAAGGCGACCCTGAAGTCCGCCAACTGCGTAGGACAATCTGAAGGCGACCAGCTCATCAGTAACCGCTCGTTTCCGCTTTAAGCTCTACTCACAGGCCTCCGAAAGCTCCAGATACCATTGTAGCGGTGTACCAGGCTCCTGTTCTCTTCTGCAGCTCGCTTGGCAAGAACCATCGAGTGAGAACATAGAAGGAGCCCTGATAGATTCCAGCTTCGAAAACACCCAACAATGCTCGGAGCGCCCAGAAGTGATGATGATTCTTGATAGCCATGTGACAGACAGTAACGACACCCCAGCAGGTAACGATTGTGGACAAGAACTTGCGGGGACCAAACTTCTGAAGAACCAGCTGAGCAGGAACTTCGAGACCTCCATAGAAGCAGGAATAGATTGTAAGACCGGTATTAAACTGAGCTGCTGTCATATGTGTGTCTGGAAGGAAAGTGTAGATTCTGACGTTTCCAGCATTGGATCCTTGTAATGGAAACGAAATAAGCCAAGAGTCGGCCTACTCATGGAGAGTCACCTACTGTCCAGTGCGTTCATCAAGTACAGCATCCAGAGGAAAACAACCACACGAAGGTCGACTAAGGACAGGTCTTTAGCCCGGCCTGAAGACAAAGTGACCATCTCTACTCACGTTTGCGGATCATCTTCTTGTATGCTTTGGGGTCTGCTTCGAATTGCGCATTGAGCTTAAGGTATTCTGCGTACTCGGAAGCATGATCTGCCTCGAGGGGAAGGACAGACACATCCACGGGTGATTTCTGGATAGAGGTCTCGACATCATCGTACTTGTCTTCGACAGACATGGTGGTCAAGGAGGGATGGGAAGAAGATTAGTGTGTACACCAGGAACCAGAAGAAGGAGGGTCTTGAGATGTCCCATATTTATGAGGAAAGAAGGTCGGGAATAACCGACAGGTCCCTTCATTGGTACGGAAGTGTTGGTATTGGTCTCATCAGTCTTATCTGTCAATTACCCCACACTTGATAGGTAGACCCGTAAGGGGTGGAGACCTTATCTTTCACTAGGGACTTCAGACCGAGTCGTTCCCGAGAGAATGATTCCAAGACACCGACTTTCACATGTGGACATGTCCCACCCTATAAGAAGGTGTCAATAGGACTAATTGTGACAGGGTGAAGAGGGGTCAAGAGACAAGTAAGATAGATCCGGGAAGATTTATGGTATAGAATATCGAATACAAGAGTGTTATTATGGATGTACAAGATCTTCAGAGTGACTGTCTCAGGTCTTTCTCCAACTCGAGTATCTCTGATAGTTCCCCCATATACGTCTGTCCAACTTCCTGTGACCAAGTAGGCAGAGGTCTCCTGCACGCTGGGCCATATCCAAAGAGCTCAGACAGCAGATATTTCATTCCAGGTATCTGACGGTAGTTTTCGTCAGCGCTTTACCAATATGAGAGGTTGGAGGACAAACGAACTCCCGCTTTGGAGGCAACGCCGTCGGCTCGAGCTATGATGGCTTGTATCTTGTTTGCCTCTCGCAGATTATCGCCAGTCAGCTCCTTTTGCGAAAGCTCCCAAAGCTTCGCACAAGCGAGCTGCGTGGGCTGTTTTCAGCGGATGATCATCGTATACACAGTGCACGAGTGCTCACCGGAGCAAAGTTCGGCACTCCGCCTATGCAGCCATCACTTCCTACAGGGATGCCAGCGAGTAGAATGTCAATTTGTCCTGCCAGAAGGAGAAACCTGGCAAGCGAGATTTTTTGTGATGTGGGATAGAAGCAGATTTGGCAATATAAGTGTAGCCTACGGCGCATTCTTGTTTGTTCTCGGGTACTGCTTGATGAACTGTGGAGCTGTCGTGGCAGCCGCTAGTCTTGTCATCTTCCCAACATTCGCACAGGTGAGCTTGACACCGCAGGTATTGGGTGCTTTTGCGGCGATGCTAGCAAGTAGTTTGTCATCGAGATCTATACCGCCCGTAACAGCTGGAAAATTGTAGATCATGCTGGGAAGTCACTGATTAGATTCGGCGGGAAAGAGCTCGTAATAGAGACAGCTCACACAGGTATTGGGGATGCCTCAGCCACGGCTATGTAGTGCTCTTCCATAGCTTTCGGATTCGCTTTCAACAAGCCAGCATAGTATCCATCGAGAATGACCATAGCTTGGTCAGCCCCGGAACTGCATAACTCGTTCTCATCAGCCTGCTTCGCTTTAAGTGGTCCACTGTCTTACTTCGCTGCTTCCAAGACCAGTTCAATAGTCCTTCGCGTACTTGCTGCACCCGCACCGACGAGCAATCCGATGTGCTGGAGACCTGCTTGATCCAGACCTTCCCTCGTCGCGCTGATCAGGCTGCAGCGTTCGCTCGAGCTCTGTGTCAAAGCGTCAACATCTCTGCTTGTTCCTTGTCGAGGGAGTTCTCACCAGATGGATCGCTTCTCCCATGGACCCTGAGATGACCGGGTAGCAGCCGGCTTTTGCAACGTCTGTGAGGAGAATGTAGGAGGTTGGTAGGAGGTTCTCAATTAGCTACATTGACTAGTAGTCGGCTTTCTGTCAGGATCACTGACAGACTGCGTGCTTGACGAATGCATCGATGTCTGTTACCGATATGAACTTCAACGATGTATGTTCATTGGTGTCACATAACCACAACATACCGAGATCTTCCGTATCACCTTTGAAAAAACATGGGAGTGCACAATAGATTCCCCGTTCGAGGGTCCTTGATGATGTCCCATTCATTCTGGTCATTACTGGAGACATTGATGTACTGGAGATTTTGGTGGTTCCTCTGTCTCTCCTCTTGATGTTCAGAGGACTCAAGAGGACTATATACACTTCAAGACGGACACAGAATGGAGAATTCGACCATCGGGAAGTTCCGAAACTCTTGAGGAGGAGAAGATAAGGTCTTCTTGGGTTGTGGAGATGTAGGATTCTCTTCCTAAACATCATCCATCCTCATCCACTCCTGTCTTCATCACTTTCTGTATTTCCACTTCTTCCCCATCCATCATGTATCGAACAGAACAAGGTCTTCTGGTGAAACCGTTTCCCAATGATTTTGGTGCGGAAATAGAAGGTGTCGACTTCACTCACCCTATTCCTCAGGAGATTGTCAATGAAGTAAGTATCACCCGGCCCTGCGGATCTTCTTCATCATTAGCTGACCGTCGCGGGTTAGCTTTTGGAGATACAAGATCGCTACGCAGTAACCGTATACAGGAAGACTGCATTAGACAATGACAAGCATGTAGCTTTTGCTAGTCAGCTTGGATCGGCTCTCGAGGAGAATCCATTCTTCACCAACTCGACACGTCTAGGAACGCCTTTCCTCTTTGATGTCAGCAAGTAAGCGCTAAACTCGGTATGAGAACCATCTCACCGTAGCTAAATCACTGCGTTTTCAGCATCGAGCCTGATGGATCTCTCGTCAAGAAAGGCAGCGTAAATAACCAAATTATTCCTGCTGGCAAGCATCTGCCTGATTACGTCCTTGTGTGCTTAGCGTCGCTGGCATCATGCCTTGGGCAATGCTCTCTGGCACACAGACAGCTCTTACGCTTCTCCCCGAGCCAAGTACTCCTTACTGTGCTGCCATAAGGGCGCGATACCTGGAACAGCGAACACCGCCTTCGCAGACCCAAGACGGGCGTACGATGCACTCTCTGAAGAGAAGAAAGCCTTCCTCGAAGATCTTATTGTCGAGCACGAGTAAGCCTTATTTCACCTTTGAGTTTTCGCACCCGCTTACTATTAGGACCCTACAAGCCTTTGGCACTCACGCAAGCTAGGCTCTCCTGAATTTTTCAGGACTCCTACGCCAGAAGAGGCTGCCAGCAAACCTCCTGCGTATCAAAAGCTGGTGCAAACCGGTCCGGATGGCCGCAAGCTCCTCTACCTAGCTGCACATGCTAAGCGGATCATGGGAATGTCCGAAGCCGAGAGCCAGAAGCTCATTTGGGAGTTGATCGACCACTGTGCTCAACCTGAATATACTTTCGAGCTCGAATGGCAGAATGCAGGGGATCTAGTCTGGTAAGTCAAATCATCAATCTGACGAGTCCGTGGGCTAATGTCCTTCCCTCAGGTGGGACAACCGTCAATCCATGCATCGAGCGACGTTGTTCGAGACGCAAGTCCACGCCAGGGATGTTAGGAGAGCTACGGTCATCGACGATGGTCCAGGCGCTATGGGCATCTCCAAGAGCGATGCGATAGCAGCTGATCGCCGCAACCCAACACGCATCGTGAGGTCCGATGCTCCACAGCATGAATATGTATACGCTAGACAGACTGCATAGTCGACCTTAGTCTGGTGGTTCAGCGGCAGCTTCCTGTTGTACGAGGACACCGTAATGCATCTTTTTCAGGGCCCGAAAACTCACTGCTGGATATGCGTATGTAAAGTCACTGGAGAACCGATTCGTAAAGACAATGATCATGCGTGTATGTGTCACTTTCGAGAAAACAAGGAGATGAGTGATGGACTAGGAGATGGAAGGAGGGTTGACGTTCCCTGCCGACTCTACGCATGTATCTGGAGCCTCGTCCTCTAGAAAAATTTAATATTAGCGGAGATCCAGTGAGCTTGCGAACTGACTTACTGGTAAGAATCGACTTCTGTACGAGCTCTTCTGGCTGAGGTCGATGTTCGAGAGCGTGTCCAAGCTTGTCCTGTACGTTTTCTCAGTACTGATCTTCATAGCGTAGGGAACAAGCTTACTCCAAGCTGTTGTCTCTGGAGTTCACTCTGAGCCGCCTGCAGCGAGGGCGCGACTTTGGAGTCTGGCAAAGAGCCATCAGTAATAGATCAACGAGTAGATGTACGTCGCCTACCTTTCATGATATTCTTCTGCTCGCAGAACACGAAACATCAGTGACGCGCACCTACCCCTAATCTCGGTAACGGGGGTCCCACCTCAACCAGATCCTTTTCGTTAGGCCTTGCATTGAGTAGTTTGCCCAGCTTGTCCTTTGCTTCGTCGACTGGCGACAGCGGTTGCTCATCGACCTGGCCTCTGCTCAGCTCTTCCGCGAGCGCGCTTTGCTGGTCGGGCAGCTGGCCTTCGAGGGATGGTGCAGCTTGCAGGTAGGATGTAATGCTCAGATTAAGCAATCATACTGATGTTTTAGTAGCTCACACATCGTTGGATTTGCTTCAAGGCGTGTTTGACGACCGAGGTAGGTAGAGCGAAGGCAACCAGCTTAAACGCAGAACTGTGACTACTACTTTGCCTTACGGGTATTGAAAGTAATGGTATAACGACAAGTAACAGCATCGCTAAGCATCTGCTAATCCCGCTCCAGATTTATGGCGCCTGCAGCAGAGCAATCCAGGTCAGACTATGCATTGTGATGGTTAGGCCTGTCGTTCGCGCACCTCCAAACTTTGCGTACAGCGTACTCTTGAGCTCGTCCATCTTGTCCTTGTATTCAGCTGCTGTCCCTTCTAGCGCTTCGATAGATGCGTCGAGTTCTTCGATGCTTTTCGTGACACGCTCGCTTGCTTCTTCTGGTTTCAGGTGGTAGAACGAAGCTGCTATCTTGTACAGAATAGGCTCGTCCTCGTCGGCCAGCTCGAGCTCCATGTTAAGATCTTCTAGCTGCTCCTTCTCGTCCTGCGCAAATGTTCAGACTGATGTACTTGGTTGCGTTGTCCCATAGCAGCCTGCATCCACACCTTCTTGGCCTGCAACTGCTCTTCAACATCACCAAGACGGTGGTTCAAAGTGCTGAAAGCGTTGATGCGTTCTTGGTCGTCGAGCTGGACTTCGACATCTGCCTCTTCCTCCCGCGAGCCGCTGTTCTATCTTCCATAAGTTGTTGTCCTTTTCTGTGCTCTGGACATATCCTCACAGCATGCGAACGCCGTCCATCGTCGAAGGTTTGCTTCTACTTCGGCGAGAGGGAGAGCCGTACTTCTAATCTACACTTGCGAATAACGACGTTGCTACTACGACGAAGGATGCACCTGCTACAAACTGCGTATTTCTGCACTGATTATCGAATGATCGATTAAGCTCACATTCTTTCAGGCTCAGTCAAACCCCCTCCATCGCAGCTGCTGAAAGCTGATGACATCTCAGCTAAGCTAGTGCGTTCACCTTTACGGCAATTGCTACCGGGCCCCCTTCTGAGATGGAAAGCTGATCGGCAGCTTGCTTCACGGAGGCTGACAGCTCATCATGAGGAAAAACGCTTAGATCGGAGAATCTGACTTGGCTGCTAATATTACCAGACAGAAATACATCGCAGGCTTGATTCATACAGTGACCAGACTACTATCGCCAAACACAGCAAGAGCACACCTAAAATCATTCCTGCTAATCAGATCCTTCACTATCGCTTTCCATCTCTGCAGTCTTCCCGGTCGATGAACGCAAGCTGCTGGGACCCGCATTTGAAGCAGCTTGGTTGCCAGCGTTGAAACCTAGATTACGATGCTTCTTCGTGGCAGAAGCTAAGACATTCTTGGGTGAGTCTGCGAGATCGGTATGAATGTTAGCTGCGTGTGTGATATACAAGACAGCGAGCGGAGTTTACTAGAGGTACCGGCTGAAACGCTCGATCCCGTAGCAGCAACTCTGGGTGGAGAAGGAGTGCGCGCTCTCGTTATATTGATATAATCAATTCGACGATACAGGCCGTCGACTGTATACAGATGCCGAATTAGCTCGGTACAAATCTCCTAGCGGTGCAAAGAAAACACCTGCCTCTGTGAAGCGGTAATGAAGTTGCCGCCTTTGCTCCTTCCAGGTCGAGAACTTGCTTATAGTTTACGAGCGTGTTCAGAGCATAGGGGAAAGATTCGATGTCGTCGAAAGGAGGTAGACTGCTATAGAGATCAATAGTCTCCTGAAGCTGAGACTCAAATCAGCATCTTCGCAGTTATGTCGGAAATCTGCAACACACCATTTCCTTGGCTTGATCTGGAAAGTCCTTGCTGATCCACGCGTGACAAAGCCAGATCTTCACTTCCAGGCGATGGTGCAGAGGCATCGAGTCTTCTTCAAGAGCCTCATTTCCCTCGTTGATGCAATCCGTAAAGCTGCCATTGAGCCAGAGTGCAGCAAGATGGCTATTGATGATGGATTGGCTGTAGTAAAACTTGAAACCAGCCAGCATCCTGATGCATACGGCTCAGCAACGGCCAAATAAGGGATGCACCGAAGGGCTGTACATAACTCACGCTTCCCTGAGACTTCGCTCGACGGCCATTGCTTGGAACGAGTATACTGATGAAAAGGAAGTTTTCAAGCCCTACTGAGTCGGCAGAAGAACAAAATCAGGGTCTGTGCTGAGCTCTGTCGCACGGCCGCACATGCCTGCATTTTTTTTTCGCATCGATTCCATCTTCCTCTATCAGCATGGCGAATCAAGATACCGACACGTATGATGCACTACAGGCGAAACTCCTCGGAAACCAGGTTTCTGAAAAAACGGTCTCGGAGCTGCTGCGAGTCAAGATTGAGTGGATCGATGGCACAGACGATGTCTTATGCATGGAGCCGACTATTGAGCTGCTCAATCAAGTCAGAACTATCAAAGCTGGCTTGGATCCCCTCTACCACGCGTACAAGGAAAGCGTAGGGAAAGTCTGTCCAACCGATTATGGGCGCTGGCTGGACTATACACCGGAAGGCACAGCTGGCGCTTACTACCCCGACAAGGATGTCTGGGACGCATTCGCTTCGGAGGTCAATTCGTCAGCAGAGGCAGGAGCTGCCGACCTTCCTGCTGAGCCTGTCGAGCTTGGAGATGACTGGCAAGAATGGCTATCTTGCACTCTCGTTCGCAGCAAAGGCAAGCCCCATGAGGTCGTCGTGAACTATCCCGCAAAACAGATTCCATCCGGCAAGATTATGGCCGCTGCCTCCCGTATCATTCCCATGACAATGATCATTCTCATCCGCGACGATCCCTCACTCGTAGCTCAGCACAATCCTCCTCCGACAGACCGCATTGCTGCGACGCAAGCGTTCTTAGACGACCACATGCGAATGAAGATCTTGGTCGCTTCGCTAATCAAGCATCGCAAGGCTGGACTTCCGCCGTCAGCTGCCGAAAAGGCCGCCCGAACAGACTTGAAATCCGAGGTGCCTGTAGAGGAAGATTCCAGGATTGCGATCAAGAATCAATTCGGCAAGAGCATCTACTTTATGCAGAAGGGTGCTAGAGTCAGTGTGGCACTGTCTACTTTCCTGGGAAAAGCAGCTATGAGTATGCCTCACATATCTGAGCCTGATTGTCATTCTCGTGTATACAAGCTGACTTTAAGATTCGCTGATAGCCGCTCAATAACCTCCTTGGGTTCCGACAAAGGTTACAAGTCTACAGCTCCCAGCTGATGTAGGACCTTTCAACGAGCAAGAGATGGAGAGTATACAAACCTGGTCATCGTGCGCGTATGCTCTCATTCTGCTAGCAAAGCAACACAATTTCAGCAGTGAGTGATGGCCGTCGATCATGGCAAGACGGCTGATCAGCATCTCTGCAGATGAGGACATCGGCCGTATTCATGCCCACTGGTTGAATACACAGTATAGTCTGACGCCGGGCGGCAATCATACACGTGAGACCTTGTTGTCTTTTTAAAAAGACTGTTAGTCTGATAGCGACTTCAGCTATTCCTCTTCAGATTGAAGCGGCCAACCCCCTCTACCCAAACTTTAACATTATGCGTTATCATGTACGGAACACCGTTAAGCAATACTGGGTACACCTAGGTCCGGATCGCTCTCTCATGCCGAAATACACAGACCTTTGGGAAAAGCTTGGTAGACTCGAGAAGTAGGTCTATTCATCGTGTTTTGTTAAGAAGGAAGGTATATCCGCTGACACTGCGAACAAGCTCCGTTGGCTTGATCATGACAGCCGTAATTATCATCGCTACCCTGGCGAGAGACGCAGATCCTCTTCGGATTATCCTGGACGCATGCAGCATAGATCCCGAAGCTGATGCTGCAAGGGATAAAGCGGATCACCTCAAATATTACACGCATCTTTCTTGGTTAGAAAAAGTAAGCCTCATACTTTTGTCTCTTGTCCAATACTTAAAGTCACTACAGGAAGCGTGCGCCTTGACCTATCAGTGCCATGTGTGCCTGACCGACTTCAAATGCGCCGATCGCTTGCTGTTGATGGACAGCTATCTCTGTCCAGACCATCAAGCCGTCTACTCCATTCGGCGTTACGAGCGCTCGCCTCTCTTCTGGTCACTATACCACCGCCTCGATGTCGTCGGTGACGGTGGCCGCATCAAGACTGCGCAAGACGCACTCGATCTGATTCCTCGAAGAGATGAGGGTTTACGGGTCGTTGTGACGTCTATTACCACACCTGGACCTACAGCCTTTCAGGATGCTCTAGCCAGGATCGCCCCCGCTCACGACATTGGAGAAGCACAGTATCCGGCCTACATCGCTCGCAAGCACAATGATACACGCTCCCTTCACCATCTAGTCCATCAAGTCTTTCTTTTCCCACCTGGCGTGACTCCCCCCGAGCTAGAAGGCTGTGAATGGTCTGTCGTGCCTGTATACACAGCAGAGAAGGGCGGCTGGAAGTCTTACGGTAAGCCTGAAGCACGAAAACCATGTCCCGTTTGCTGAAAGGAGTCGCAGATGATTGGGCGGTCGAGCGTGCATTAAGACCCTCGGTAGATCAGTCCAGGGTTCTACGCGTTTCTGATGACGAGCTTGAAACTGGACATTCGGTACAAGCCGTCGACATCATACCTTGGGCTCTCAATGCAGCCAAGCATTCCTATTCGTACGAATTTTGCGATTATCTGGCCATCAGGAGGTTTCTCAATGCAGAGGTCTTTCCTATCTTATCTCAGCTGCCCATCAGTCTGCAAGATCAATACAAAGCTATTGACGTTGAATTGGGAGCTATTGGCGAAGTCTTCTATCAGGTGGAATTAATGTCACACACACGTATATATAATATTGGGCTGATATAGTCTTGCGACAGATCAACAAAGTCGTACCGCACAGTGAAGCGCGTAGAAGACGCTATCTGGGCGACAAGCAGCTTCGCAAACAGTACATACTTGCTCATGCGGACCTGCTCAAATTCGGCAAGCAGATGGGTTACAACGATCCGATGTATGAGACGATTAAGCGAGAGCTTAAGAAGTATGATGAAGGCCTTTCAAATTCGACGGCCTCTACTACTTCGTCCTCTCCGTCGGATAGATCGCCTTCTACCGTCACCATGGCGGAAATGACTTCGAAGGATCCTGACGAGATCTTTGAGATGGTTCTTAATCGCGATGCTACAGCATATACCTCGAAAGCTGTTGCCGAGGTCGACAAGCACCCTGTATTGCTACAAGATGTGAAGGCAAAGCTGCAGAGCTGCGCGTCATCCTCTAAAGATCTGGCAGCTCTCACACTAATCGGCGTATCCTCGCTATTCTGCCAGGAGTACTACGGTCTCAAGCTCTATCATCTCTGGCTCATCCTTTTGTGGTGTGACTTGTAGGTCTTGTCTCGGCTCCGATCGCGCAAGCTCGTCTCACTAACTGAATTTAAGTTACGGTCAAATCTGGCTCGAAATCTGGCTGATCACATTCATCTATATCAATTCCATGGGTCTAATTGCGTGCACCGCCCGCTGCGAATACTTTGGTTTTCAGCTCACTGCACGCCTGCGAGACTTGCATGCTCTGGCAGATGGGCATGTAGTGCACGGCATCAGTGCAATGTGGAAAGTGCAGACAGCTCGAAAAGTAAGTCTTGGTGGTGTGTACGCGATATCATCTGCATCTTTGCTAATTTGTTTCTGTCTGGACAGGTCCGTTCTTTGAAGGACATCGATTTAGCGGCTGTGAATTTCAAGCCTCAATCTCGAGCCTCAAACTATCTCTACACAAATTTCCGTCAAGCTGGTCTCAGAGCTTTCGATGCAGAGTTTCGCCAAACAGGTCTCAAGAAACTCCGTCTTCTTAGTGAAGATTTCGCATCGGCTCTTATAGCCTCTGCTGTCTATCAAGAGCAGTCGAAGAAAGTCAAAGACTATGCAGGCATCTGGGGCGTCAATCCCTTGTACCCCTTCGGCTATTCTGGCATTACTGCTAATCATCACAAAGATTTGGCAGCCGTGAGTAACGTTCGCCGGAGATCGATAGCTATCTCAATACTGATACCTCTCCATCAGGATCATCCTCTTCACCCTAGCAATGGCAGAACCCATCCCGTCTACGGCCTACGCAAGGATAATAAAATGGACTGATAGGGGATTTCAATTCGCCATGGTCTGCCGCTTTCTTCTAGTCTACAACTGCAAATAAGGACGTCGCTGCTACCACGAGTAATGCGCCTAACATAAGCTGCGTGTTTGGGAGACTATGCGTCATGACAGACGAGATTATCGTGCTTACTGGAACATCACGCCCAAACCATGTCAACTCCAATCACCCCAGAGGTTTCAAGATGCACTCACATATCACCGCAAAGCTTGTTGCAAACCCTTTACTGACACTATCTGCTTCTTTGACGACTCTGGCAATTAGAAGCCCCCCGACCGCTTGATTAACCACGACCAGCACTGACAAGACGGTATAGCCGTGCAGCAGACCTTTGTTGAGAATGCGTTCTCTGTCGTACTGAGATAGACACATCCCGACTACGCTGAAAGGAATAGAAACCAACGCCAGCTGGAAGTTCTGCATGGCCAGGCTGGCTGGAGGGAGCTTGTTCGGCTGCTTCGATGGCTTGAGGATTGCTCTGTATGAATAGTAGACGCATCAGCTGATCATTCTTTTTTGAGATTCCAGATCCAATGCCTACTCGAAATAACAGCCCGCAAAGGCGCTGGATATACAGGCCACGAATATGCTCGTCAAGCCCAGTAGCTGATTCTGTCCACCATCGGATGAGCTCTTCCTACTAGACGCGGCATCTTCTGTCGGTAGCTGTACGATCGCTACACCGAGGGTGAGTATGCACAGCGAGAACCACTTCAGGTACGAGTATTGACGGCCGAAGAGCAGGACAGAGCACACTGCCGTCGTGAGGATTTTAAGTTGATACGTGACTTGATAGATGGCAGCACTGAGGTTGGATAACGCGATGTACTGTCGAAAATAGGGGTAATATGTAGTGGACGATCAGAAACGTGTTTGAGTAAAGGCATTGATGCATGGAAGAGCACGTACAAGTAGATTATTCTGACCGGCATATAGAAGAGCAGGTACTGAAAGCTTGACGAGCTCGGTTCGCCTGACGCCGACAGCTTCCTGCAGAGGTCGATAGTAGGATGCAGTCCATAAGCTGGCACTGGCTTGATTCTCTTTCTTGTTAGATGCTGCTCTGCGGTATTCTCCAGCCAGAGTGTTCCAGCTGATCAACGCCTTGATAAACTTGGACAACACAACACCATGCAGTCAGACCAGATCAACGAGAGAGGATTTTTCATGATGCAGATAGTCCTTTGGATTGTCGACATACTTCAGCGAACAGAACGGCGGACGAAGGGAGGTACAGGTCGTTTGGGTCGCCGAGACGTGATGCGCGTGTCAAGAGCCCAATCGTAGCATTCTGAATGGTGAGCAAGACGAGGGCTCTTGCTCGCTTCGACGTGCGTAGGCTCATCGATATCGTCAGGCGCCTAGAACCGGCAGTGGATGTTTTGCGACATGAAAGCGGTCGAGGGAAGAGCCTGGTTGCTTTAGCACCACGACTTGTCATCAAAGCAAAGGTTAATCTGTCATCAACAACTTGAATGTCCTCGTTATGCAAACAATGTCTATCCCAAGCTAGAAGGAGTCTGCAGTCTCGTTTGGCAATCTCAAGATCCTATGCAACCTCATTACGCTCTACTTTCGCTGTTAGCTTGGACCAATCCCGGAGAAAGCTCTTTACCCTATGATGTTAATCTACGATCCAACAGGACTTAGGCTTGCCTCCTGTCTTGCTCACCGCTCTCCAACGGTCTTTTCCTCATGTTCGAAGTCCAACCGCATCTCAGGAAGCACTGTTGAAAGCCCTCCTACCTGCGGGTAGCATACATACAAAGCCCAACAAGAATCCAAGTCTCATGCTGCGCGACCTGACTGGCTCCGGAAAGTGCGTTCGAAGAGCCCGCTCCAAGACTTTCGGTCTCGCGATTCGCTGATGGTCACTCTGTTGCAGATCACTTGCCTTACTTCTCGGCCTCCTCTCTCAGCGACAGCACCGCCGCCGGAAGAAGATTGCCCTTCCCGCAATCCAGCAGCTCTTGCTTGTTCCCCATACAGAACTGGCAAGACAGTTTGAATATTGGCTGGAGCTACTTAACAACAGTGTAGAGGATGGAAGTGAACATGCGAATCACCAAGAGGAGCTGGTTCTTACGGCCAAGAAACCTCGCGAGCCAACACTCCTTCCTGCTCAAACGATATACCGCGGTGCACCCGATCTCTCGATAAAAGACGAAACGTCTTTGCTTGTAGCAACTCCTAGTGCCCTTCTGGATGTTATCGACAACCTCAATCTAGCCGGCCTGCAGATCATCGCATTAGATGAAGCAGACTCGCTTATCTCACCGCCTGGTAGATTCGCAACGCGTCAAGAAATCAAAAAGTGGGGACTACATCCTCCGCTGATATTGTCATTGATGGAGAGGTTGTTGCGTCCCTCACGATCGCGAAGAAATCACGCCGGAGAGGCTGGTGCGCCAAGCATGGACAGGCGCATCATAGCGACAAGTGCAACCGCAAATTCGGTCTTTAGAGACTGGCTGGTGCGAAGAAGTGGATGGCTAGGAAATGAAAGAGACGGAAGCACGCGCAAGCAGATGGACTGGTATGATTTCGAGAGTGATGCAGGGAGCGGCGAAGCAGTTTATGAGGACGACATCTCGCAATCTGTCTACCAAGTAGAGGGTAAGAAGCGGATGCCGCAAGCCGAAATACAGCACTACATTGTGAAAGTCGACCAAGCTATACCTGCACCACCCGAGCAAGGCAATACGTCTGCTCCACCTACTTCGAATGGCCTTGGACAAGCGCAAGACTCCTTTATAGAGGCTGTTGCAACTATTTTCGCAACCGAGGCAGTGATCTCTGGTCTGCTTATTATTGGGTCAGGCCAATCACTCACCAAGACCTTGGAAGCTTTACGAGACTTGGAAGTCCCTGCAACAACTATCACCGAAGCCAAAGATCTTCCACTCGACGAGCCTCGTCTATATGTACATTCAGTAGACGCTGTCCGGGGCCTCGATATCCCAAATCTGAGCCATGTCTTCCTTCTACCTGGCCTGGCGGAAGACGCAAATTCATACCTTCATGTGGCTGGTAGAGTTGGCAGACTGACTTCTCGCGGGAAGAGGAGGAAAGGTTCAGTCTATTGCTTGGTTCGTTCCGGGAACGAACATGAAAAGCACCGAGTTGATCGGTGCTGGGAGTTATTGGGTATAAGTGGAGAGCAGTACACAAGTCAAGAGCAAGAGTAGGGGGCCAAAATACCTAGGTACATCATGGACGTTCTTGTAGGCCCGGCCCAAGTAGAAGCATGTAAAACTGGGTTTATTCACCGAGCGTTGTGTTTCCAGTGCAAGTAGGACCATACAGATTTCACATTTGCTCGTATACAAAGGTTGCAAATCAGAAACTAGAGAAGCTTGATCCGAGTCTTTCTTGTTTCTTCTTTTGCCAACTCAATGCTTTCTTGATAGATCAGACTCGTACAACAGCAAGGAGCAAAGCAACTATGCTGCGCTCTTCGAGCTCCTCATCGTCCAGGCCGCTGTCCTCACGAGGTGAAGCTGGAAGCACGTCGAACACTTCGCATGGCTCTTCGCCAAAGCTGTACAATGGATCATCGCCGTCAGCAAGAAATGGTACTAATGGCCACGGCAACTCGCAATATCCTGCTCGAAACGCGAAATCCCGTGAATCTTTAGGAGGAGAAGACGACGACTGGCTTTCCAGCATTGATGAAGCCTTAGCGACGGCCACCGACTCTCCTCCTACTTCTGATCCAGACGAGCGCGTCAATGCCACGCTGAAGCCGCCTTCCAGAGGCTTTGCTCATATGGCACCTCCACATCTTCCAGGCGCCAGACCTCCATCTCCCACTACTTCTGCATTATCGGCAGGTCCATCAAACTTATCTTCTGCATTCACACGTGTATCTATCAGTCAAGCCGCCAGGGATCTTCAGCCTGGCGTGGTTCCCAGACCGATCAAGCGCGATTCTCTGTACACAAGCCAAAGAGCAAATGGCGCGGACCCTATTAGGATTGCTCGTACGCTTCCTCGGACACTTCCTCATCATCCTTCATCTGGCCTTCCAAGACATCCGAACCTGCCAGCTCGACCAAGAGTAGGACCCAATGGCCCGCACTCCATTCCTCCAGCCAATTTTCCGATCCGCCCTATTAGGAGACACTTCGAAATAAGGATCTCCAACTTACCTCATGGCATCAGGAAAGATGACTTGGAACATCTATTGGCCGATGCTACTTTACACCGCGCTCCCTTCTCGTACAAGAACAAGAAGCTGAATTTCTGGTAAGGCATCTCTGGCAGACTTTGCCGACGGAGACTGATACGACCTACTTCTCAGGCTGCACGTACCGAGACCTCGGGAAATAGCCGGTTCATGGGGAAAAGAAAACGATGGTATCGCGTAAGCCGATTATACAGATTGAAGGTGACAATCTCGCTGATGCCCCTCTATGTGCAGTTTTCTCTCACTTCCTCAGCTTAAGGATGCCCAGAACTTCATGGACAAGCATGGCAAAGCACAACGAAATGCTATACCGATTCGTGCACACGGTCAAACTTTGGTATTCGAAGCTGGAGATCGAAGTCCTCCTGATGGCTTACTGGAGTGGCTCAACCGTGTCCCATACCGTGAGAAGGGCGACCGCTCGTTGAAAGCTCAAAACGATCGAAAAGCCGATGGCCTGGTTCTGGAGCGCCTCGAATTTGGTCTCTTGTGCAAGGATGGAATCTTCTCCAGAGAATACAGCAAACAAATCCGAGTGGCAGACCCTTTCAAGCAGAAAGACGCTAAATTCAGTTTCGACTACGGAAGGAGGAATCTTCGCCTCAATCTGAACAATCCCGCCAGTAAAGGCTCTGCTGCATGCACTAGTATCCTCGCTATTAGAGGAGCATCGGTTCGCCTCATCATCGCTTCCGACCTGGAGGATGAACATGCAGTTACGCTCTTCTTGCTGTATCCCCCAGCCTTCGAAGAGGTAACAACCGAGGCACAGTATGACGAGGACGGAGCACGAAGACAGTATACGGGTAGACAAAGACGACCCGCCTTAGACGAGAAGCACCAGGAAGTCTCCGCTCACACTTCGAGAACTATTCGTTTCGTCTTCGACAGCGATGCACAGAGTGGGGACTTTCAAGATCTGCTCATCGCCATTGGTTGTCCGCCAGCAAAGATCGTTCAAATGGAAACCGATCGCCGACGTCTATACGACAAGAAAGCCCGACATACGCTCACAAAATGGCTTGGCACCTTGTCTAGCCGAGCTGTGGCTTTCCAACTCAGCCGACTCTTCTGTAACAATCTTCTCACACCCGCGGAGATCCTCGAGATTCGCATTGATGTAGAGAGCGCTCTAGAAGTCAAAGGACCCTATCACACCTCCGACATTCTGCATCAATACGTGGAGGAGCTTATGCGTATGGAGGACCACTGGCTTAACGGTATCCTCAAGGATGCGACGGTCAATTTCCAAAAAGATAGTACGCATTTGGAACAGAAGCGCAGCTTTATTCAAGTATTCAAGGAGCTAGTAGAACGAGGCATGCATAGAGTCGACTGGAGGGAGAACTATAACAGTCCGGTCATGCAGTGTCTGCACGTCACCATGACTCCCACTGCCATGATTCTCGACGGCCCATACCCAGATCAGTCGAATCGTCCTCTTCGGTAAGTCCGTTGCCTCCCAACAGTAGAATGGTGAAAGCTAAATAGGCTGCCCCATAGCAAATATGGTCATCATGATCATTTCATTCGAGTCGCTTTTATGGATGAAGACAAGGCCATGTACCGCTGGGTAAGTCACTTCCATTCCAGTCAGTCTCACTGGCGCATGCTGACAAGTGACGAGACAGTCGTCCGATATCGATTGGGTGGAGTTCCTCGACGCCCGTGTAGGCGAGATTCTGAGAAGAAAGATCAATCTGGCAGGACGGTAAATAGGCACTGCATCTCAAAAGTCGTCCTATCTGACCGGTTGACTCCTCAGTCAATACAACTTCCTAGGTTACAGTATGTCGTCCCTCCGTAACCGCTCGACATGGTTTTGTACACCATTCGAATGGGAAGGTCAGATGGTCGACGCCGATTATATCCGCCAAAATCTCGGTGACTTCAGTCAAGTTATCCGTCAACCCGCACGATATGGAGCAAGAATGGCTCAGGCATTTACGGCGACCGATCCTTCCATCGTGCTACGACCAGAGCAAATTATACCCATAAAAGACGTCGAAAGGATAGACTCACGCGGAGAGATGGTCTGCTTCACCGATGGAGTCGGCAAAATCTCGATTGAGCTGGCAAAGAAAGTCTGGCGTGCACTCTTCAACGACATCGAAGTCACTGCTGCCCTGCCTAGTGCCTTCCAATTTCGTTTGGGAGGCTACAAGGGAGTTCTGACGGTAGATTCGGAACTCGAGGGCGAAGTCATGTAAGCCGTTCGACTGGCCTCAAAAGCAGAGCATGCTGACATTCATGAACTCATAGCTGCGTCCGACCGTCGCAACAGAAGTTCGATGCACCTCAGTCTACAGCTCTGGAGATCGCCTACTCCTTTGTTAGACATATCAACATGTTCCTTAACAGACCTCTCATCAAAGTTCTGGAAGACCTGCAAGTCCCCGCTCATGTTTTTAAGCTCCTCCTGAAAGACGCTGTTATCAAAGCCGAGCAGCTCAAGCTCTACGTCCGCGAGACTAGGCGACAGCTTACACTGCATGGCTTGGGAGGACCTTTCGCTATAACAGATCTGGTGGAGAACATAGGAGCGCTACTAAGGACCAACAAAATTGCTCCTTTCCGAGAAGGTGGAGCATTGAGCAAGTTCATTGCAGAGAGTCTAGAATTTGCGGAGGTGCACATCTTGCGCATGCTGAAGCTCAAAGCACGCATTCCTGTTCCTGATGCACATGTCGGAGTAGCTATCGCAGACGAGTCAGGTACATTGAAGGAGGTATGTTCTCTGACTCTCATTTTGGCTTCATGGAGCTGACTGAGCTACAGGGAGAGATTTATACCCTTCGGCACAATCCAGGAGAGAACCCACAAATTATCAAAGGACGTGTCCTCCTTATTCGAGCTCCGACTGTCGATGTCGGAGATGTTCAATTCGCTCATGCCGTTGGTACGCCTCCTCCGGGAGCAGAACGCTTCAAGCACCTGCCCAACACCGTCATCTTCTCTATCCACGGACAAAACTCACTTCTTAGCTCTCTGTCCCGAGGTGACATGGATGGCGATCTTGTCAGCGTCATCTACGACACACGACTATTCCCTAAGCAAACCGAAGCAGCCATGGTGCACAAACCGAAAACACCTGTCAAGCTGGACCGAGACTGCACAATTGACGATGTAGTCGACTTTGTTGTCAGCTTCTTCCGAAACGACATGCTAGGTCAAGTTGCAAGCCGTGTAAGTTTCGACTAGAGCTTGGTCAGGATAGCGAACTGATTCCGTCTCTAGCATCTTCTGATCGCAGATCAAGCACCAAGCGGCTTCGGCCCACCTTGCGGTACCAGGCATCCATCATGCAAGAAATTGGCAGAGCTGCAAACTATCGCTGTAGATGGTAAGCTCGTGCTTATTTGCTGCTTACATTTCTGACGGGACGATCGTACAGCACCGAAAAGTGGGCAGTCTATTGATCTGCGAGAGATGCCTAGGCCGCTCTTTCCACACAGACCAGATTTCATGGCTCACGAGCAAACCTGGTCGAACGCCGATCCAGAAGAAGAAGCCCTAATCTATCACTCTCACAAGGTTCTCGGAGTACTTTATCGAGCGATTCGCTTATCCAGTCGGGAGGAAGACAATCAGATCCTCAACGACGCTCCAGATTTGGATGCTCAGTATGTAGCTGGCGGAGAGGATGACCATGTTCTTATGGCATTGATCGAGGAGTTCGAAGCATGCGGTCTCGAGACTACAAATCAAGCTACCGATATCAACGATAGAGATAGCGCTTGGTACGCCATGCATACCTTCGCCTCCGACTTGAAGCACATAGCATACTCGAATACTATGAATGCTGGGCATCCGCTATCAGAGCACGAGCTCTTCACCGGAACCATTCTACACGGCGCTCTTCCCACCAAGACCAAACAAGAACTCATCCAACGAATCAACTTACAGTGCAAGGAGCTTATCGATAATGTTCTCTTTAGGCTTGAAGGGCAGGATGGCAGACTTCGACCTCAAGAATGGGCGAACAGGGTCCTAGCAGCTCTGAGAGTAGCTGTTTCGCAAGGCGGCAACTTTGGCGCCCAGACCTTTGGCTGCATAGCCATCAGATCCGCTCTATACATTCTCGCCCTGATGAAGGACCTACAGCAAGCTAGCGGAGTAGTGGCTGCTGCTTTCGACTATACCGGAGACCAACCTTTCGAGCCTATCATCTCGACGAGCGCGAACCTCATCGGCCCAAGCTTGCTGGAGGATTTCAGAGGTGAAGGCGAGCTCTCAGCAGCTGATGCGACCGGCAGAGCGTTTATCGACGAAGATGAAGGCGGCGAAGGGGTTGCATGGGGCAACAACTATAGTATTGAGAGAGAGGAAAGCTGATACACTTGCTATACATAAGAAACAGGACAAAGAACAGCGGGTATTGAATGACGTTGTATAGCTAGCTTCGTTGTGCATATTTACGATACCAATTATTTATTACCACCTTCACCATCTGTATCTGTCGAAGGCCTAGCCTTTTCATGCAACGATTATTCGTCTTCCTCGTCTTTCCAGGTAAAGATACCTGAAAAACGCATTTTAGCTACGCAACGAACCCTAGGAACGACACTCACTGCCGTCGCAGCACTCGCTATCGCACTTGCACTCCGTGTCTACGGCACCTTGCATTTCTCCGCTTCGAGCTTTTCCTACTTGCTTCTCGGTCCGCCAACCTTTCTTCTTGCGCTGCTTGCCCTTTGATCTTGGAGCGGGAGAGGTTTCGTCGACGGCGCAACGCTCCAGATTCGTATCTTCCTCGCGCAGGCCTTTGTACGAAATCCTGTTGAATTCCCCGTTCTTCAGCCGGTAGTCGAAGACGGATATAACTTGCGCTTACGTGATTTCTTCGCCTTCGGGGATCGGCCGTCTTGCAAAGATGCACAGCAAGGGCTTCCACACATCTTGGTCGTCAACAAAGACCGAACGAAGCACCGCGTTGGGGTCGCAAGCCTGGGCGGGTTGTCAGCTGCATGTTATAGTCAGTGATGATGATACATACATGATTAAAATAGCGTGCAAGGTTGCCCTGCGGAAGAAGAGTAAGTATAGCCTATAGGCAATAGATATGTGATCTCACGTAATGTCGGGCGTCGATTACGTAGCTACCCACCAGGGAGTCAGCAAGCGTTATTGTGACCAGACAGCGTCACTTACAGAGCCTTGACACCATCCTCTTCAGCTTGCTCTTGCTCTTCGGTCATTAACTGGTTTCGCAAGTTTTTGGGAGACGGTGGTCGACCGTTCTTGCCCCAAGTCGTGCCTATGGCTACGAATCCATCCTTGTCGAGCGTTGCTCCGCCATCGTGATGCCTGGAACCACGGACTCAGTCATAATCCATCCAGCCAATAGGGTAGGATGCTGACCGCAGCCATTGCGAATCGACGTCGAACAGGTAAGATCGAGGAGGGTCCTCAAGATCATTCTGAATCTCGCGCTCTCTATTGGAGATCCTGTCAGAGCGGAACGCTTATGATTACAAATGTACGTACTTGGCCGCAAAAGCAGTGATCATCTCCCCTCCATATAAGCAGAGGAATGTACCCTTGGGTATGTTTTGACCTGCTTCAATCCCTGGAAAAGCGTATCAAGATATGCTGTTTAGCATGGAAAGCGAGCGCCTCACCCCATCCTGGACGTGAAGAACGTCAGCAGCATCCATGCTTGCATTGAGGCTGAGCTTACCTTTATACTTGGTCTTCACGATGTTGAGCTTGACGCGCCTTCCGTTGCCAACATTTCGGTTGCGACACTGTGATCACCAATCAGCGTATGCCGTGGCGAAATTAGGTCTACCGACCGACGTCCTGTGGGCATCCGCAATGCGACTAAGAAGAGTGATGTCAGTAGCGGAAAGTCTCAACTGAGGCGGATACTAACGTTACATTCCCATACTGGATAGGGATGAGGAAGAACAAGCGAGCCGTGCTCGTCGTATGCGAAGGCAGAGGGGACCGGGACATTTGCGTCCGTATGAAGATTCTTAATGAGCTCCTGCTGCCTCTGATAACACTTGCATCCAGGTCCGCATCCGTCGGTGCAATCACAAGCTACAAATTTGACTGGGTCTGGCACGCCAGTACGACTGGATAAGAATTTCAGCTCAAAGACGGACAGAAAGGTAGAGGACAGACGTACTATGCGATGCGACTCGTATAGAAGTACTCAATTGGCGGGTGATTGAGAGAGGCATCTGTTTTGACTTTCTTTTTGTTCTTTTTAGAGGCAGTATGAAAGCTTCTATCGATGATCTGGACAAGGGGGGCAAAAGGTTCCTCTATAGCTATTTGCGAATTGATAAAGTTCTCGAAGAACGCGCGATGATCGCGATTCGGATCCGGATACTTCATGTTAAGCCATCTGTTCACGGGGTAGAAAGAGCTTGGAGTTAGCTTTGTAGCGGCTTAGCCTGCGATGCGCGACACTTGCCTGTCGAGTACGGTTCTGTCCAGCTCGGTTCCTCTTTCTGGTCCTGTCCATTCTATCGCGCCTCGATGCTGGTAGCCCAAAGGGTGAGGCTGAAGTAACATTGAGCAAAGCCAAGTTAGGATCGGATTGAACGGGTTCCAAAACCTGCGCTCCTGACTCACTTTATATGCATCTTCTCGCAGGCGGCGGCGGTGTTTCTTCCGATTGCTTTCCGCTAGCGTCTCGTTTCCATGTGGAGGAGGAGTGTGCAGATGCCCAAAAGGGCTGTGACTTCTGCCTTCTGCATCAGTGAACAAGAGGTCTGGCTCGTCAAGATCCATCGTATCAAGTCCGCCATCGCTTTCGTCGCTAGTCACATATCCTTTGGCTGCTTTTGCCAATTGCGCCGGCTCATCTATACTTGCTTCTGAAGCGAGCTCGTCTATCTCCATATCGTCTTGTAGCTTTTGCGACTCAGCATCATTGACGCCAGCTGGTATCTGGACAGTTGCGTTCTCTTCTGGTCTCCGATTGGCTATATCCGACAATGGAGGAGCCACCTCCCCAGCGTTCGATACGACTGTAGCTTCGGATATAAATGACACCCCTTCTTCAAAGTCGCTGCCTTGCGGATCGTAAGGTTCATATTCAACAGATGGTGATCTCTCAATTTCAGAAAGTCCTGCCGGTCTGTCAGCCTCGTTTTGATCTTCATGCGTGATCGAGGTAATCGTTGCGTCTGGGTCTTCTTCTTCTTCTGCGGTTGTTGGAGGTGGTAGCGGTGATGGAGAGGGTGGTAGCGGTATCCTCGCAGGCGAGGGAGATGGTGTGGGTAGTGAAGGAGGTAAAGAAGATATATCTGGTTTCTGCGCAGATGGAGATATACGAGGCTTGAGATCGCCTATCCTCAAATCGCGTTGTGCAATCTCCTCAGCAGTCTTCTCGATAACAGACGGCCTTGCGCGCCTCCGCGTCGCTGACTTCTTGACAATGATCTCGATGTCGTCGTCACTATCGTTTCTATCATTCAGAATAGCTTGCGAAGCGAATCCTCGAAAGTCTTCTGGCGAGTCGTCCAGTGTTAAGTCGACTATTTGGATATTGGATGAGCCTGATAAAGGTTTCGGTTTTGTAGGTGTAGTGAAATCAATCTTCTTCCTCGGCGAATGCGAAGTTGTAGCCTGGCCATCCGGTTATTGGAGTCAGTACCAAAAGAGACAGACTTGGCGGTACTTCTATGGGCTATATACCTGGGCGCCAGGAGACTGTTCATGTTAGAGTATCAGTATAGTCATCTTGCACGTCCATGCGCCAGAACACAACACACATTCTTGACCTGAGGACCAGGTCTTGTCGAAGAAGCAGCAGCTATCTCGGCAGTGACATCGTCTTCCGAGTCTGATATCTCGATGATCTTGCTTGTAACTATTGGTCTCTTCTGCTTCTTCGAGGTCGCATCATCTTCTTCGTGATTTGACATTCTTGACCGGCGACTCTGGCTTCTCGACTTCGTTCAGGCTGATTCGCGCGGCCGCCAGCTGGAGCTCGACGTTCGCTGAGACTTCTTCAGCTGGTCAGACTACCGGAGCGAAGACATCTGGGTATGAGAGCAATGATGGCTGGAGCCAAGAAGCGTGACCACTTCAATCTGTATTTCGAAACAACAACATCGCACAACACTCTCGCTCATCCCGAACAGATCCATCAAGCAGTAGGAGCTACACGCAACTCCCACGTCCGCGCGCCAGCGTGTTCTCTGTCCAACAAGCTTTCATTTTTGGAGTTATGTCCGATGGTCCTTCTATGATCATATCCTGGCCATTCTGCTTTATCAAAAGCAAAACTCCGTTCTACGATATATTTGGGCTGTGTGTCAGGCGCATCGCGGGATTCTGGAAAAGGCAGAAGCTCAGAACCTAATTGTGGTCCGCTCTTCGCGAGCGCTCTGTCGACACATTCAGCGCGATACCTTGATAGTGTGGGACGTATGCTTACGGCAATGACCATAGATTGTATGGTTTGCAGGTGAACAGCGTGATGAGAATGGTCCCATAGTCGGAACTTGCGAGATCCCCTTCTTCATCCGTCTCAGGATCGCTCGGCAGCTCTTCCACCTCCTCATTTTCTACCTTCCTACGCTTTCCCGAGCTTGCACTACCTTGAGATGGATGTTTCCTCTTGAGGCTTGAGATTACAGAGTCTTCTTCTTTAAGAAAGGCTTTGGCGCTCCTAAGAAACCGCAGAAGCAGGACTTGATTAAGTCGCACATTCCTACTCTCGTCCTTCTCGCCTACTCCGACGTGAGGGAAGTTAAAAACGCTGCGAGTCAGCGAGCGTCAGTATGCGGAATCGTCGAACTTCAAGCTGGTCCAGGCGCACATCTTGTCGAAGCGCATGGCGTTGGTCTTCATGCGGTTCTTTAGCTGTTTATTCTTCTCAAGCTTTTGTGCGTCTATATCGAAAAGCACAGTGACGCCCATTTCGCGGAGCTGTCAGATAGCCGGGTTTCAATATCGTAGTTCGCGGTTGGCTCAGTTAGATACAGCAGACACACACAGCATCTATGTTTTCTTGCAGATCAGAGTACTTCTTGCTGGCATCAGACTCGGTATCGTAGCTTGTCGCTATCGAGATTTTCGCAGAATTGGGATATCTGGCAGCCCAGCTCTTCGCGAATGCGAAGTTTGCTTCGCCGACAAAGAGCACAGATTCTCCATCTCGATAGGGATTGTAGATAGCTTTAGGCTTTGTCGTAGCAGCAACACCAGCAGGCGCTTTTCCTTTTCCTTTGGCTTGTTTCCCGGCAGTCGCGGTCGCTGGAGGTGCCAGATTTCGCTGTTTCTCGAACGCAGCTTGTTTCGCGGTGTTCTGTAGCTTGTTGAATTGCTTTGAAGCTGCTTTCTTGAGCGACTTAGACTTCATCGCTTGAAAGTCTTTCGTCAGAAAACAGAAAAGGTCTTTCTTGATTTCCTGACAATTCAAAGTAAAGTCTATACTCATGCGCCTACTGACACACAACCTGCTGGCCTGCCACGCGCGTACATGCAATGCGCCTACAAATTTCCCTCTGCGATTCAAAGACTGCTCGCGCGTAGAGATCATCGAGGCAGAATACAACGAGGACTTCTTGCAAGGCTTCAGAAGCAAAATAGACTGGGCTGCCCTCGTATCTGCTGCTAAAGAGGTGCCGACGCATACCCTATACGCCTTACCTGGATTCGGACCTTCTTAGCTGAAATGCCGTCCGTCTGTGATAGCTTGGAGACACCTCTTTACCTGAGCAAGAACCTACACCTTCTTCATCTGAGACACAATCTGAAGGCATGCAAGAAGAGCAGCCTGTGAACGAGGAGTTACTGAAGAAGCTGCATCACGTACTGCTGGAGGTGAGTTACCAGACTTGTATAGACCGAAGAGGCAAACTAAGTATGAAGTGGTACAGATCCACGTACAGGACGGCAGCATGCTGTGTCCTAGCTGCAACCATGTGTATGCGATCAGAGATGGGATACCCAACATGGTGCGCCGGGGAAAGCCTGTCTCAAACCATGAAGCTCGCTGACTTTGTATAAAAGCTACTGGCAGAGCACGAGATCAGGAGGTGACGAAGGAAGAATACGATATTGCGTGCAAGGGTTGGCTGTTGTAGTAAAATACCGTGGAAGGGCAAGGCTAGCGAAGCAAGCGCATGGCAAGTAGAACCGTTCTCGAGCAGACAACGACCCTGCTGCCACTCATACTAAGCTCTCTGTCCTTGTTCTCCTTTTCTGAATCTGAAAGCGTCGGGCTTCAATCCAACCTTAGATGCCTTCTGCTGACATTCTCCTGGCTTTTTCACGCATCCCGCTTCACTATACACAAGGGGTAGTCAGTACATACCACTAATGCGTTCTCTCCTCACCCTCCGCAAGCGCCGCGTACGAGAACATCCTCCAGTCTCATATTTCACCCTCCATTTAAGAAGTACCGTGCACCTTCTTCGTTTCCGGTGCCTGCCGACATTCTGCGAAGCATTGACCCAAATGTTACTCCTTCGACTACCCTGTCCTCTCTCGCATCACTCGGTCATATACGTTCGTCTAGATCCCAAACACCACCTCCCTCACCCATTCTATGCAGGTCCTTCTGTAGGTTCCTAGACCTGTGCTTCATCACATGAAGTATCTTCACATACCTCTGCTGGAGATCCATGTAGGCACAGTGAAACTTCACCAAGCCCAGCTTGTTGGGCTACAAGTCGTAGCAGGCGTCATATCGAGACGCATGGCACTGTTCGCTGTAGAATATATCAGAGATCAGGAATGAAACCTTGCCTCTTCAAGCTACGTTGTTGTCACGTCTCTTGCCCTTCCACCATTTCACCCAGTGCATGCTCAGAAGCTGCTTTCGCCTATCAGCTCTCATTCCCAAATCAACCTACTATACTCCATCAAAACCTCGGTACTTCAGCGCCAGACCTTTCATCATGTCGAGTCAGGCCCCAGATGCGTCGACGACCGTGACAAAATCTGTAGCCGACAGTGCGGCTGCTGGAGGCAGCGAGCCAGGCCAGTTCAAGGACGAAGTCACGGGCGAGATGGTCAGCAAGAGGTGAAGCTTTACGACGTCTCAAAGCAAGATGTCCATGCATAGTCGCTGATATGCCAAATTGTACCCAGCGAGCTCAAGCGCCGTCAGAAGCAGCGCGAGAAGGAGGCAAAGAAGGCTGAGAAGGTGCATAACCAACTTGCAGATGATGTCCAGCTTGCTAATCCTATCTGCAGGCTGCCAATGCACCTGAAAAGCCAGCTGCAAAGAAAGATGCCGTCAAGGAGGAGGAAGAGCTCAGTCCTAACGTAGGTATACATTCTAGATACATGGATACACGCTAATGTGCTTTACAGCAATACTATCAACTGCGGTCCCGAGCCATCAAGGCCCTGCGAGAGTCCAAGAACCCAGACCCCTATCCTCACAAGTTCCATGTCGAGATGTCTATTCCCGCATTCATCAAGAAGTTTAGTGACAAAGTCGAGAAGGGATCCAAGTTGCAAGACGTGGTCAGCGTTGCTGGAAGAATTCACTCTATGCGAGCTTCTGGCGAGAAATTGCGATTTTACGACTTGTACGCCGATGGAGAGAGGATTCAGATTCTAGCAAACGCAAGAGATTCAGAGAGCCCAGATACTTTTGTCGATGACCACGCTGTCTTCAGAAGAGGAGACATCGTCGGTATCACTGGTGTCCCAAGCAGATCTATCCATGGCGAATTCTCAATCACGCCTAAGTCCATGAAGCTCCTCGCACCCAATCTCCACCAGCTCCCCACCCAACACTATGGCTTCAAGGACCAAGAACAGCGATTCCGAATGCGATACTTGGATCTCATCATGAACCCCGAAGTCCGCGATATCTTTGTCAAGCGAGCAAAGACAATCGATTATATCCGTCGCTTCTTGGACAGTCTCGGTTTCCTGGAAGTAGAGACACCAATGATGAACATGATCGCCGGAGGAGCTACCGCCAAACCATTCGTAACACACCACAACGCCCTCGACTTGGATCTATACCTACGTATCGCGCCCGAGCTCTACCTCAAGGAACTCGTCGTCGGTGGATTGGACAGAGTATTCGAGATTGGCCGTGTCTTTAGAAACGAAGGTATCGACTTGACTCACAACCCTGAATTCAGCATCTGCGAGTTCTACATGGCCTACGCAGACATGTACGATCTCATGGATCTCACAGAATCTATGATATCAGGACTCGTCAAGCACGTCACGGGAGGCTACCAAGTCAAGTATCACCCCGAAGGAAAGGGAGGCAAAGAATACGAGATTGATTTCTCACCGCCCTGGAAGCGATTCAATATGATTGAAGAGCTAGAGAAGCAGCTCAATGTCAAGTTCCCTCCTGGTACAGAGCTCGCATCAGAGACTACGAATAAATTCCTTAGGGATCTATGCGAGAAGCACAATGTAGACTGCTCAGAACCAAAGACAAACGCAAGGTTGCTCGATAAGCTTGTAGGAGAGTTTATCGAGTCGCAGTGCATCAACCCTTCGTTCATCGTGGGACATCCGCAAGTCATGTCTCCTTTGGCCAAGTACCACCGCTCGCTGCCGGGCTTGTGCGAGCGTTTCGAGGCATTCGTAGCTACCAAGGGTGAGTCGGCAGGCGGATAATAATTGATAAAAGGCTGATTGTGACGGTTTTGTCAGAAATCTGCAATGCCTACACCGAGTTGAACGATCCATTCGATCAGCGTGACCGTTTCGAGGAGCAGGCTAGACAGAAGGCAGCTGGAGACGATGAGGCACAAGGCGTTGATGAGACGTTCTTGAACGCACTAGAACATGGTCTGCCACCTACGGGAGGATGGGTAAGCCGGATCGCGCACCTTTGTCGGGTGCAGAAAGCTAAATTTCGCTTTCTTTTTGCAGGGTCTTGGTATCGACCGATTGGTCATGATGTTGACCGACTCCAGCTCTATTAGAGATGTGTTGCTGTTCCCAGCTATGAAGCCGCAACTGAACACAGAAGTACCAGCGACATCCGAGAAGCCAGCTTCTGAGCAGCCCCTCAAAATCGAGGCAAATTAGATGATCTCTAGCCTTTCCATACATTCTACTAGTCGTTCGCAGTCCTTTGAGTCTAGTAATACGATCAGCAACGGTTAGATTCCTTGCTTCTGCTTTGCACAACCACCAGTTGAAACGATGTCTGCAAAACCTTCTACGTCTGCATTACCTGCGAAAACAAATGCTGAGCCTAAAGAAGAGACTGCTGAAGAACGCCTGAAACGTGAGACCGCCTGTCGTGGCCGACTTGCTGGACCATCTTGCCCAAGCATGAGCGCAAGCTGACCACTTCAGACATGATCGCATCGATCAATAGGTGCCAAAGCAGCGAATGACCGCTTTGTGCGTCCAGTATCAGCAGAAAATGTCGAGCCAAGCTGAGAGGTCTGCCTATAGAAACGTCGCGGTAAAAGGCCTGCAGCAGCAGCGACAGCGGAGTCCACAAGCACGAACAAAGAGGACGAATCAAGTCAGAAGGAACAGGCTGGTCCTGCTACTAAGAAACAGAAATCCAGCAAGGACAGCCAAGGCGACGGCCAGAATGACGAATAGTAAGTTCTCGCGAAATAATAGTGCAGCTACGATGCTAGTAACAACAACGAGGGAAAGTATACTAAGCTGAACTGCTGGAATAGCCTGAAACAGGTCCGCCAATACGACCAGTCTTTGAAAGATGAAGGTGCAGGCAAAAGGCCGCTTGTACGGTAGCCTTTCCTCTCGTAGACGATTGTCTTAACGTTTCCGTGGTTGATTTGAGCGCTTGACTCGCTTGGCTTTCTGTACTCTCTCCTTTCGAATCTGATCCACGCTCTTGAGAGACGATTTGGGAGCAGACTGTGCTGAAGACTTGGTCTTCTTTCCTTTACCACCCTTCTTGCCGAAATCTTTCTCGACTCCTCCTTTTCCATCTCTGCGAGGTTTGCTGCTAGTCTTGCCAGAGCCCTCAAAGCGGAATTTGCGTGTAGAAGGTAGGTTGCGGTCTCGTAGCTCTGCCTCTCCTGTCTTAGGGAGGTAAAGCTTCTGCTTCTTCTTCCAGTCGTCGAAGGAGCCACTCTTGAATGAAGCAGGCAGCTTGGCGCCAGACTCTGTGCGAATGAGCTTTTTATTGTCTGCACCTGTTCCATCACCTTTGACGAATTTCTTATGTCTCCTATCCCATCTTAGCATACTTGCTTTCTGGGTTGCTGAATGCGCTGCATTCTCGTCTGTGGCTGTCAAGTCGAAAGTCGCACTGGCGGCTTGACTCGCGAAGCCATCAGTCAGGGAATAGCCTCTTTCCGCATCTGCACCTTCTTGCTTGTAGCCCATGTATACAGAAGGATCGCGGTAATCTTGCGTAGAGCGTGCCGGCTTCTTCGACCGCGACGTGTCAAAGACGCTAGCTATGTCTTCTTCAGCGGCGGAAGGACCCGCAGGCAGTGACTCCTCAACATCGCTCGTTTCTCCTGCCGCTATTGAAGCATCTTGATCCTCTTCTGTGACAACGGGGGCTTTGGCCTTGGACTTCGCCAATGTAATCCGCCTCTTGTTCATTATTTGGCTTGCTACGTTCTTCCCGCGGCTACCGAACTCAAAGACTGTCTCGTTTGGTCTGAAAGCATTGACAGCAGCCAGCATGTCTGCTGTCGAGGTATCGGTAGCTTCGCCAAAGATGGGATGCACTCCTTCCACCTCCCTCTCTGACCCCGCTAAGCCTCTTGAGCTGCCACTTACTAGCTCTTTCGCTCTTCGGTGAGACTCCTGAGAGGCTTTTGACTGACTCCGCTCATACATCTTCTGACCCTTTTCTGCGACACCAAGTAAGGCAACCAAGGTAGACGACGGCTCCAGGATGGCCGATCGATATGTTTCTCCTTCCATATCCATGCGATCCCGCGGCAGTGTGCCCAAGACGAGTGTCTCCGAGTAGCTATTCGAATTTTTAGGCGCTACTATGAGAGGCCTGCCCAAGAAGAGCTGCAGATCATATAGATAGGGTAATTCTGAGTTTGTGACGAAAGAATATGCCCATCCTTTCCGCCCCGCTCTTGCTGTTCGACCGACTCGGTGCACGAATGTCCTGCTTCCGACGGGGAAGTCGTAGTTGACGACATTGCTCAGGATGGGAATATCGATACCTCTTGCTGCGAGATCTGTGACTACTAGTAATTGCGCTTTACCAGCGCGGAAAGCACCTAGTTGCGAGCGTCGAGCGGATTGATCCAAAGTACCGTAGATGGCAGATACAGAGTAACCAGCAAGCTGAAGTAAGAGCGACAAGTACTCGACATGATGTTTCGTCGCAGTGAAAATGATAGTCTGCGTCGGAGATAGTTCGCCCTTAGTGGATTCCTCATCGCCGTCTTCACGCTTGCGCTTTTGGCCTTTGCGGTCTTTGGCAGAACGTGTCGTCTTTTGGCTGCCATCATCGAGCTCTGCAGGTGGTACTCCAATAATGTCGCGAAGCAGTATGAGTAGAGCGGCTTCCTTTTCCTTTGGCTTTACGGATAAGAAGGCCATTTCTAGATCTGCTGAGATTTTGCTTTCGCTGTCAAGTCTGACCAGTTTGGGATTCTGGAGTCCAGCTTTTGCGAACTCTACGAGAGATTTAGGTAGTGTAGCGGAAAAGAGAAGTGTTTGCCGAGTTGGGGAAAGTTTGCCCAAGATCTCGTTCAATTCGGTGCTGAAACCTAGCTCGAATAGTCGATCTGCTTCATCGAAGACGACATATTGTACCGATCGCAAATCGGTGCTCATTTCGACGAGAAGATGCAGCAGACGACCAGGCGTGGCTACGATGCTGTGTACAGGTGTTATCAGCTGCAACCTAAGAATATTGAGATATAGCTTACACATCTGGATTTCCAGCCATCATAGCATACTGTTCTTCCAGCGAGTCCCCTCCAACAACCATTGCCCATCTTAGAGCTTCTTCGCCTTCTTTGCTTTTGTAAGATCTCGCCAGGTCCTTGCCGACCTTGAGGACTTGCAAAGCCAACTCCCTCGTGGGTACCAGTATGAGTGCTCTTGCGCCATACTTTGGCGAATGCAGGCCGCCCAAGCGCGCAATCAGAGGGACGATGTAGGCCAGCGTTTTACCAGAACCCGTTCGGGCCATACCAACGATATCTCTAGGAGGAGTGGATAGAGCAGCAGGAAGAGCGAGGCGCTGGATGGGGGTGGGAGTAGTGAAGCCTCGTTGGAGAAGAGCTTTCAGCAGCGTTGGCGGGAGGCCTGGTTCGCAGCAGGACAGCAATCAGTATTCAGATTCATCAAGCATACAAGGTCTATCTGAAGCATCAGTTCCAGGTCACTGACCCATACTCTGGAAAGAGCCTCCGCCAGTCGCAGCTTTTCTGTCTTTATTCGACTTTGTCGTTTTCACGATCCGGCTCCCTTCGCGCAAGTTGTTCTGCAGACCCAGCTGCTCCATAAAGGCCGCATCATCGTCCGAAGAATCGCCAGCGCCAACTTGCGACATCTTGTTCGCTGAAAATTCTGGATGGGAGTCGTGCTCTGAAGTCCGAAGGTCGACAAGCTGGGATCTGAAATTGAATAAGAAGACATTTGCTTGTGATACTTGGACATCACGATACACGCATAGCTGAGCTCCTGCAACAACGAGGTGGCTCCACTCGAGCTTCGATGGCAGCTCCTTCGGGAGCCGCCATGTACCGGCTCTAGCATTACGAAGCTGACGGGCCTACACCTAACTCTCCTGCTTATCATACTGAGGCTCGCCTAGGGACCCATCCCCTTGGACCGGCCACACAGCCTCACTTACCTATGCCAACCTATCTCGACTACGAGTTGAGCTTGTCGCCCATTCTCGCTATCATGGAGGAAGCTTATCCCATCAAAGCTGGTGTCCTCTGGGAGACAGACTGGCCAGAGGAGCTAGAGACGCCTCGAGCGATCCTTCGGATCCTCATGGACCATGGCGGGGAGCCTTTCAGAGACGCCGCAGCTTGGGAGCAGCTGAAGGAGGTCATTGGAGTATGTTGAAGTATTATCGACGCTACTGTTCAGAACCCGCGTGGCTAATGTTGGAATTGCAGCGCAATCCTGTCGAAGCATCCTCCCTCATTGGAACATTCATCCGCACCGTTCTTGAAGAGAGAGGCAATTCTGGTAGCCTTCAGCAACTAGAAGCGGCGACCCGAGCCGTTGAAGCAGCTCCGATTAATGTCCACTTTACGAAACGTACTGCAAAAGCGGATCTTGTTATGCTATCAGCACGCCTTCGAAGGTCACACAAAGACTGTGAGAGCGATGATTGATACAGCAGTAAGCCATCACGTAGCCCAACCATGAATGCCACGCCTGCTGACTTTCATTGCGCTAGCAACGAGAAGACATTATCCGCATGATACAAGCATACGCTGACGGACTGGCTCCATTCATATATTGCGCCAGGCAGACGGTCTATGACTTGAAGTCGGCTATGAAGCATCGTCCAGTAGCCGCTCTCAACATAATTGTCGCAATACAAGAAGTGCAAGACGGCCTAGCAGTATCAAATGGGCTCCTCCAGAACTGTTTACGCAAACAACTATCGGCTTTCATCGCTCCAGGTGCATCAGAACTGGAAGTGCTGCGGCAAACCTTACATCAACTGTATCTGACGTTGCTAAATTTTGAAATATACTCCGACGTCATACCGCACAAGGACCGCGATCCTCACTGTAAGCTGGATAAGGAGACCAAGAGGCTGACCAAAGGTGACCCGGACTGACTTCTGAGTGAGGTCCTGATAGCTGACTTCTAGCGTAGTCCTCCAGGAGATGGCCGCCAAGGAGTCTGGCGCATCGAAAAAGACTAAGCCAAAGAAGAACAAGGCTCGTAAGAAAGTTACGCCGGAAGCGAATGATCCCCAAAGCTCGCTCGAGAGGCTGACGAACGAAGCTGCAGCTTTACGGGATAAGGTATTAGCCGACTTGCCATCCCAATGTACCGCAGCATCAATCTCCAAGTTCAACGACTCTATGCGAGTCCTATACGTAAGTTATCATTACTTCATCCGCCTGATCGGCTTATAAGTAGATGTGCTGCAGTCATCGGCCGATAAGCTCGAGTGCCTTAGAAGGCTGAGAAGGACGTTTCCTGACACAATGGTCTACGCTCATAAGTTACCGAGCGTTCCTCAGAACAGGCGACTCGTGTTCTGCTTGCAGCAAGCGGACCGGCTGCTGAAGATAGTGGACGAAAGTCAGCAATTTCGCAACGCACAGCACGCCTACGAATCTACAATGACTATCTACCAGACAGTTCAAAGGCTGTTATGTGTACAGCCTGGGCTGCCAAACATGTCTGCTGAATTGGAAAGCATGGCGAAGCAATCGCGGACCCTCAAAGCGGCGCTCCAGCCCTACACACTGACCAAGACTCAGACGTCGGCTTTCAACCGCTTCATGAATGAGTTCTATGTACGTGAATTCCGGTATCAGTATTTGCAAAAGGGCTGATCATGCGAACGCGCTGCAGAAAAACCCGAAAGTTCTGGATGCAAGCATCATAGCTACCGAGAAACAGCTCACCACGATCACGGCCACAGAGCGTAATCGTATCATTCGACAGGTCTTTCGTAAAGCATCGTGGCTGCTGCGACAGGAGATACCCAATTTCCGCATCAGAAATCCTGAACACATCCATCATCGCCAGCTACAGTCTACTCGCAACACTTTGATCGAAGTTGTCAAGAAGTGTGAGCTGTTGCTCTCCAGCTAGAATAGCATGCGGAAGCGTTGCGCCTTGAGAAGCGTAGCAGAATTTCGTTCGGCTTGTGCCAAACACAGATGCTCCCGTTGGAGCAGGCGAAGCGCCAGCCATAACAAGCCCCCGCCTCACTAACTCTCCTTGCCCGTGCTCCAAGAACCTTTGAAGAGTCCCTTTTGGCTAAACACTGCCACGCCCGCTGAGGCCAAGCAGCTACCTCTATGCAGTCGCTTTTCGTAATGCCGACATGCAGAGTAGAGACTCCATCAAAGCGCACGTCCTCTGGGCGGCGGACTGGCCAGATGAACAGCAGACGCCACGAGAGATCCTGCGTGTCATCCTGGAGAACGGCGGAGAGGTCTATACAAATGCAAAAGACTGGAAACACTTGTCTCAGCTGGTGGCTGTATGTGTATACTATACATGAAGATCTCCATTGACTAACTTTCACCAACAGAGTGACCCGGTCAATGCTTCATGTCTCGTTAGCTGCTTCATCCGCATCGCCCTTCGAGCCGAACCCGACGCTCCGCCTCTTCAGGCCTTAGAAGCGGCAACGGCCGCATTTGAAAAGTCACCCAACAACGCTGCGTTAAATGCTGTCCTATGCAAGCGCGTCTTGCTGTGCTACCAAATCTAGTTCGAGTATCGGCGAAAAATGACAAGGTTTCTTCTGAGTACATCAGTGAGTCATGACTCGACATGCACGCTATGTTCCAAAACTGACGGACATCTTGGGCTGCAGACTGACCGACAGGCCCTGCTGAATGCGATTCGAGACATAAGTACGAAGCTAGCTCCATTCATACTGGCTTCTAGTCAAACGAGCTATGATCTAAGATCGGCGGTCAGGCATCTTCTGCCAGTCATCCTGACTGCCATCACCGAGATATACAAGTGTCAAGAAGGCATCGCCGTTAAGGACGGGCCGGTGCAAAAGCTGTTACGACCAGGTTTACCATTTCTCGAGAAGAACGCATCGGAACTGGATGTACTTCGGGAGACTCTCTTCCAGCTTACAATGGCTGTGCTGTACTTCAACATCCATTCGGATATCTTACCTCATAGAGGCTACGAGCCTAATGGTAATGGAGTGCTGTTTCGGGAATCCCGCCGGCTGCAGCAGAGTAGGTACGACTAAGTCTTTCCGGGATTATTAACTTACTGGCGTGAAAGCTCTTCGTATAGCAACTGATGTGGCCACTGTAGCGAAGAAGAGCAGGAAGAGAAGGAAAAGTGGAGCTCGGAAACAAACCACAAAACAGAAAGACCCGCATACCTTGCTGGCGGAGTTGGCGACGGAAGCGGACAGTCTTCGACAAAAGGTTACCCAGGATCTGAAGGAATCCGACCACAACCGGAGGCTCTCTACTGCACAGTTCAACGAAGCAATGAAGAAATTTTACGTAAGTCTCTCGGCGATAAAGCCATATCGACAGATAAGGATAATGAAACGCCCTTACGCAGGCTTCCAAGGACAAGCTCACCATTTTAGAAGATTTGCGCAATGCTTTTCCAGATACGATGGTCAATTGCACGAAAACACCTGCGGCTGTCCACAACCGGCGTTTGATGTTCGGCTTGCAGCAAGCGGATCGCTTGCGCAGCATCGTGCAGGCAGCTGAGGAGCTACGTCAAAGTAGTCACGCTAAACAGACCGCTGGATCAATCTACCAGACAATTCAGATCTTGACATGCTTATCCACCATCTTGGACCCGTCTGATGCTGCAGATGCTGTCTCTCGAAAAGCCCAGACTATCAAGCAGAACATCCAAAGCTACAAGCTTAGCGGTTCTAAGATCTCAGCCTTCAATGGCTTCATGAATATACTCTACGTAAGCATACGAGCTTTTATTACAGACGTCTACTCGCTTACCGTCTGGCCATAGAAAATTCCGCAGGCCTTGGACAAGGTTATCAACAGCACCAGAGACTTACTTACCACATGTCCCCTGACTGAGCAGAATTGCGCGATCCGTCGAGCTCATTACCAAGCTGTGCGAATTCTGCGATTCGAAATACCCCAGTTCCGCCTTCAATTCCCTGACCACGTCCATCACCGCGATATCCAGTATGCCAAAACCATTGTGACAGAGGTGCTTAAGAAGTGCCAGTTGCTGCTCCTCGACTAGCTAGGTCTACCTAGTATACCGTGTATGCAATGCAGACTCCTATTATACAACGACTCTATACTGCGGTAAAGATTAGGAAAATGCTCCACTACGCTTACTTCTCTGCTTCTCAAGCTGTTCTAACGCCTCCTGCGCTGTGGGTCGATAGTCCGCCTCAGCGTTGACCATAGACTGTATCAACAGCCGCAGTTCCGCCGGTACCACTTGCCGTTTAGATAAGAAGCACTGTATGGGAGTAGCGTCCGCGTAGACATCTTTATACGGGTCAAACTTGTCATCGATCTCGTCTTGTAGGGTTGAAGGGATGGGTATCCGCCTCGAAAGGGCTCGAAAGTCGTCCGACAGGCCACCCAGATCTATACAGTGGATACTAGGTATTGCAAGCTCCTCTCCGTTACCAGGCAAAGGAGGTTTAGCATGGCCTTCCTGATCTTCCAATTCCTCCAGCCTGCGTGCTTCTTCAAAGCTCCAAGCATTGCCTTTGCTAAGGTATAGATGCAGTTCCATTGTTCTTCCTGCGCCGCTACTGGTCCGTACCTTCCGTCTACTTCCGCGCGATATCGAGTGATCTTTGCGGTTTTGCAGCAAAGACTCGTACGGCTCGACGCCTGTCAACATGAACAGTAGAGTGAGCCCAGCTGCAAAGACATCGACTGGGAAGGAGAAAGGCGATGGTGGAGGTTTGACTAATTCGGGCGGAGCATAGTTGGTGGTCCCCAGAGCCACCCCATCTTCCAGATTAGGACTATTGAATAATGATGAGGAGAAATCTCCGAGTTTTAGATTGAAGGCGCTATCGAGCTGTACAAGCGATGCATTAGAGAAAGTGCCGGTACGATGGGGCTTTATAGCATTACCATAAAATTGTGTGGCTTGATGTCGGCATGGATAATATTGCTGTCGTGTATGTACTTGATAGCTTGCAGCATGTCTGCTGCCAGCTTGTAGAACATGCGGCGACCGAGGTGCCGCGAGCCATGTGTTTGAACAAAGCTAGCCAAACTACCCAGCGCGCAGTACTCTGTAACCAGATAAAGCCTTTGAGAGTGTGAGGAAGGATATTGAGAGTTTTCTGTATCTTCTACACTATGGCTCAACCGCGACGGAGTTCGCGACTGCTTGACCGAAATAGCTCTTCGAAGAGAGGATGTCGACTGCAGTGCCGAAAAGTTTGCAGAATTGCTGCCGTCCACAGGGGAGGATGGGACCGACTTTGATTCTGCTGATGAGCCAGCGATATAATCTGTTGTTTGCTCGTCTTTTAATCCGAGGAACCGCAAGATTTGGGGACACTTGCTGAGCCTCGAGAGCATACATGCCTCATTTATACCAGCCTGCTGCGCTTCTTTGTCTGCAGAAAGTCGTTTGGCGACACAGACTTGCCAGGCAGCTTCTTGCTTCGGGCGATAGGATGCCAGAAACACGGTCGCATGGCGTCCGCTGCCAATCTGACAGGCTGATACACGTAACTGCACATTCGACGAAGAATCCAAGGCCTGCTGACGGGACGAAGAGGCAGAAGTTTCGAAAGCCGGACCATGGATGTCGAGAGGAGCCAGCTTCGGACGAGGCGAAAAGGGAGGACCAGCATACGATACAGCGCGAGACCTGCCAGGCGACGGCGGTGGGGTCACCGTAAAGCTCTCATTGAACAGGTCGTTCTTCGACATGGAGGAAAAGAAACAAGCAGCACGTGCGGTACCTCGTATACAATCGCAATTGTCCGTAGCATCGCCTATGCAGTCAGGAAGTCTATACTACATGTTTGTTATTGGTGCCATCTGCTGGCTTTCTTCTTCATAGCAGTTCAAGCTTGAGCATAGGTACCATCACTTCGAATCACGGACGATATTGAAGGCTGTCAAAGCCAGTCGTTTCTGCATGGTTGTCACAAGATGTAGATGGTCCCTGAGAGTCGTGACTCAGTTTGCAACGCCATAAGAACCCTGCTCGACCGGACTTACCAGAACACATAATTCTGCGGATCGCGACATCCAATCATGGAGCAGGGTTGTGCCAGCCCGCTACTGATGCCGTACCGCTGTGGATAATCTTGCATAGCGTACACCCAGGCAGGGACATCGTATGTGAAGACATTGCCTCGATTTCCTGAACGTAAAGTGGCGGATAGGCTTTGCGCGCCTTGCATCAAGACCTTGTTGTACTGTATGGTAATATCTCGAAGCATATCGGTATTGGTGCTGTATTGTCCAGCAAGTTCACTGGCACGCAGCGTCGCCTCGACCGGTAGTATGGGAAGGATCAGGAAATCCGGTGCATTGAGGCTGGAGTTGGTAGGTATGAGGCTTGCCATCTGTCGGATGAGAGATGAAGCCGCCTGAGAAATAATGTCCATGGCGGCAGTGCGATTCTGATAGGCCGAATCGTCGGGATTCCAGTACCGTAGGAACGTTCCGGTTATCGGGTTGGTCGAAGCTGTCCTTACATTGTCAATAGTGGCCAGAGCTCTGCGTACTCCGCGCGTCAAGCACAACTTACTGAACAGTGCGACCTGCACAACAATGTCGTTCAACCGAGCTCAGCCATCTTGCCAATGAGTGCGAATGTCAGCGGCGCCTACCAATGGCTTCTTCGTTCGTGGATCGTAGCTCGCATCAGCAAGGTACATTTGCACCTGCTCACCGGTGTCTGGCGAATTGGCCTGAATGAGAGAATTATTTGTAGTTGCGCCTGCTGGAGTAATTAGCGATGACATAACAAGCTCATAGGGTATTCGACACACCTCCGTAGGCGTAGTTCAGATGTGTTACATCTCCGCCCGTTGTTGCTTTCGTAGAATTGCCAAGTGAATCGCGAAGATATTCTGTCCATACTGCATTTACGCACGTCGTTACTCTCGGTTGACCCATAGAGCGCTTCTGCAGCCGAATGGGAGCTTACCTGGGCCATTACTCCATCGGCCGTTCTGCAAGATTTCAAATGCATTGAGCACCTTTGGTATTGCTAGCGATCGGCATCTACTGAAATGACATACCCAGTAAGAAGACCTGGCAATGCTTCCTGAATACTGAGAGGCTCTTGGATGAGCATTGTCAGAATAGGAGGATCCAAATCTGCATTCAATCCGTCAGCGTGGAAAATGGTCGCAAAAGCAGTTCTTCCTACACAACTAGCTGGTCATAACTTGTGTTTGTTCTTCTTCCTCCAAGAGCTCCATTTAAACCAGTTCCATTTAAGCCTTGCGGAAAATACAGCTCTTCGTACGAATATGATGTGCTCTTCTTTCTCGTGAGCGTGACAGGAACGACGATAGCAACCACGATGATAGCAGCAGTCGCCAGAACGCCAACAGCTGTCAATATCTTGCGCTTCCGGGACCAGCCTGTCCGCTCAACCTTGTTATTACAATCCGAAACCAGATCCAAGTCTGAAGAGCTTTCGAGAGCGGCGCCCTTTCGAGTCGGCTGTACATCGGCCATTATTTGCTTCTTCTCATTGGGAAATAGAGTAGAGCCAAGCATGACAGGCCGTAGGTGAGCATCCTGCATTTACAGTAATAACAGTATGCGTCTTTTCATGACTTCTGCCAAGCCTAACAGATGAGCATGCAGATGTATTTTGAATGCCTGCGCGATTCTTTACCACGTGCATGTGCAGCGCCTGCTATATATCATAGAGACTCAGATAACGTTAGGGAATACTGATCGTGCCTGATGTGAAGGCGGTGTCGGCAATCCGCAGTCATCAATTGAAGGCCGAAACGAAAGCGATATGAGCAATCGGCGTACTGATGAGGAGAAAGGGCTCATCATTGGCTGAATCTGAACCTGGCTCGCTCTTTACGGCCGCAGTCTGATCCATGACATCTGCAAATCTATTTCATTCGGGTTTGGAATTAAGCGATACATAATTTTCTATAGTACAGTCAGTAGTAGTGTCCATGAGCACTGATCCTGATCGACTAGTTTTGCAGTATAGCGAAGATGCTGTCTGCGACATTCTTCTGTAGCGTCGTAGTGAGATGCAGGTGATCCCTAAAGGTGAATGAGTCAGTCCTGGCTGAGATCCCACGTTTGTGAAGCTGTCTCACCAGAATATATAGGTGGATGCGTTACGACAGCCCCATTGCGAGCACCCCGCGGTGACATTGGTGATGCCGTAGGTTTGTGGGTCCTGCACCATGGTATGTATCAAAGTTGGGATATCGTATGTGAAGACGTTGCCTCGGCTCCCCAGCTTGGTAGCGACCTGAGCTGCGCCATCCATGAGAACGGTATTATACTGCTCTGTTAGGAGCCTGCAGACGTCGGTTGTGGCATTCAATGCTTTTGCTACCACTCTCATGATAGGTGTGTCTTCCAGCGGAACGACGGGCAAGATGAGAAAGTCTGGCGCAACCCCTTGAGCGGGGATGAGATTCAGCAGGTCGGTTACGAGCGCTTGTGCCGACTTCGTTATGACGTCTAGAGCTTCCGTTTGATTCTTCCACACAGGCGTAGCAGATAGCAGGAAATCTCGGAAGTCTTTCGTGACATCGTTGGTTGAAGCTGTTAAGAAGCTTGATATTAGTACCTTTATGAGCGGATTGTCACAATGAACGCACTGAATGTCGTGACCAGCGCCTTCGATTTTGCGGAATACTCGGGGCTGGCCTTCCACTGGGCTATCTGCTCGCCAGTGTCTGGAACGTTGCCATTATGGATTGCATTGTCGGTAGTAGCGCCTAGCAGAACGTGTCTTAGCAGCTGCGCGGCACAAAGTCTGATACTAATACCTACCGCCGTATGCATAGCCATGCAGCGGAAACGTCTGGCCTGCTGTCACCATGCTCGAGTTTCCCAATAGATCTCGCAGATACTCGACCCAGATGGGTCCGTTACTCCAGTGACGATTCTACGAGCAGAAACGATTAAGCTTGATGCAGGTGAAAACAGCATTGTCAAAACTGACCCAATAGTCCTTTACCGGCGCCAGGCTGTCTTCGTAGATTGCCGGGCGCGGGTGTGCGTTATCAGAGTATGATGATCCGAAGCTGTACGATGTTATCAGTACAGTAACCTCGCTCCCTCTTGTAACTACGGCTCACGCTAAGAGCTGATCGTAGGTCTGATTAACTCGTGCGTTCGCTGACATCCGACCGTTCAAGCCCGTCCCATCGAGCATCTGAGGGAACCACATCCCGCTGTAAGCTGGATTGGAGGTAATGGTCATGTTGGAAATGTTGTTGTTGTCGTTTGCCGCATCGTTGCTCTCGGTCCCCGCTGAGCCTGTCTTGCTGCTGCCTGAGTGATGAGACAAGCTCTTCCGCAAAACCACTACTATGACCGTTATAGCAACCACCAACGTGGCTATTACGACTGCGCAAATGATAATCCAGCGTCGCCGACGAGGTGTTGGAGGATTTCGTGTCTCTCCCTGTCCCACTATCCCTTCCTCATCTTTACTGTTATCAAACGAATCTTCCGGGCTGGGAGTCTCAGTCTGAAGCTCCACCGAGTCGTTGTTGTGCGCAAGGTTGAAAGGGTTTTGCGGATGTCTAAGGATGGAAGGCCTTGCAGAAGACAAAGAGGAAAGCGAGAAGATGGAAGGCGGCGCTTCTGCATTTGTCCGGACGGGCGAGTATATCACAGAAGATTCGGCTTCTGTTTTGGGTATATTGACAAACATGCTCTTCTAATGCATGCAGTTTGGAAGGGGTATCTTGTCGGAAAGAATCAGCAGTAAAGACCGTGGGAGCAGCACAGATGGGTTTGTTGACAAAAGGCGTTGGAGTGGACGTTAGCGGTACACTCTATGATTCTATCAGTGCTGTCCCCGGGCGGGTTTTGACAGGGCGCTGCCAGATCGCATTCCTCGCAGTAAGGATGCTCGTTCCTCAAACTGGGTGCGGTTACCGCAATTTATAGATGGATGACCAAAACAGACATGTAAACAAGGCGCTCCAATGTCCGAAGCTTGCGGTAGTACATGATGCCTCCCGATATGGCATGATGAACTTGCGCACGGGCTGTGTCAACTGCGCAGAACTTGTGCTTGACTTTTCATCTTCGATGGTTGCACGAGAAAGGTAATTAGGCAGAACGTATACAGCCCGTAGCTTCACGCGCTTTGTTTGGCCTTCTTGGGGTTGCGCGAAAGCCGAAAGATGCAACAACAGCGAAGCCTCTTCATCTGATAATCACAATGGCACGAAACACTTTTTTACGTCGTGGATTATATAGGACGTACTTCCTAGGACGTTCCGATATGGCTTCAGCCAGGCCACCAGTACTTGTTCGTTAGGGCAGCCCAACAGTACTGCTATCCACAGTGATGTACATCTCTAGATGCTTCCGCGTACATATGATAATTTCAATTTTATCGACTTTCTGTACAGTCAGAACGTGCCTCTGGAGGAAAAGCGCAGCTAACTTTAGCGGTAATCCTTGTGTTGTGTAAAGAACGTGACAAGAGAACGACTCACGAATGCACAGCAGATGCCTCGATATGCTACACTGAAAATATCCTTGAACTCGGGATGTTCGCGACCTACGCGCCGGGTCACCATCTCAGCTAGGATTGTTTTGCGAATGGTCTGTAAGGAAGTACATGATCAGCTGTTATCCTTAACAATGGTGGACGCGCTTACTCCTTTATTCTTCGTTTCTAACGACCCTCCTTCTTTCCCTTCATCTTCGGTCGCAGCTATACTAGGCGCAACACTCGGTTCTCTCGTTTGTACTCTTCCAACTTTGAGGCCAAGCTGGCCAGGTGGCATACTCTCACTTCTCCTTGGACCACCTTTCACCTTGCCTTGTTGCTGCTGTTGCAGCGGCAGGTTATTAAGCTTGAAATTCAGGCTCAGATTTGTTGCGGCACTAGGTGTAGGAGAACCTTCTCTTCGCATGATGGACAACTGGTCTTCTACATCATCTTCCATATCTTCATCTTCTCCTTCTATCTCTTGAAGTTGCTTGAGCCCCCCTGCCGTGAGGCGAGGTCGTTTTGATCCTCTTCTGCCGGGAGAAGCGTGGATGTTTTGAGCGACAGCTCCTTTGGCTGCACCTAATACGCTCGAAGACAAGGCCCTCTTCTTCACAGTTCCGTTGACGGTGCTACTCGAACGTGCGTCTGCACCGCTCGCGAAAGGGTTCCTGGCTTTACTCGTTCCTGCCAAGCTGCTTTGGGACCTCTGCAAACCCGTCCGCGGTTTGTCAGAGTTGCCATTTGGCGGCTTGTTCTTCAATGCTGCATCCTTTCCTTTGCCGAGATGGTTAAAAGCCACAGATGGCTGAGAAACTGAGCGGCGTAGCTTTTGAGCGAAAAGGTTCTCTGCAAGTTTTGTGGTCAGATACAGATTATGCACAGAAGACGGTCAGCATACCTCTGGGAGCAGGATCGTCCGGCCTCGGGCCTAGATCTATCGTGTCTTTCTGCCTGGCCACATATAGCTGTATTGACGGTGCGCTTGAATGGTTCGCCGCATACATATCGACTTGACCATAGACAATGATGGTATCTCTTGAGTCGTTGGACGGAGCTAGGAGTGCATTCTCTACACCAAGAGAAATAGCTATACCAGTCGGGGTCCGCAGGGTCAAAGGATCAACAGGCTGGCTGCAGAAGAGTTCGTTGAACCAGTCGACTGTATCTTCGCATCTTGGATCGATGTAAAGCTTGAGAGCCTGATTTGCAGCGGCTGGAATATCCAGATGTATCACTTGCTCTTCCTCTTGGCTGGCCACCTGCCTGCTATTGCCTTTCCTCAGCATTTCTATCGATTTCTTTAGAGCTCTCCTTCCATGGACTTTCCCTTCTTCCTTTGCTGAATGTGCTCCGTCATTGCTGGACCCAGCGAGCTTTACGCGTCTGCTTCTGACGCTCAAAGTGCGATGTCTGAGCATCTCGAGGTCCAGACAGAGATCAGCATTGATTCTTTCGGCTTTTGACGCGCCTTGGCCGTTCGTTGCCTTGCTTCCGCTGCTGAAGAAGTCATCTTGCTCCAAGTCTGCGACATTGAATGAGGGCGCGACGATAGCCAGGCCATGTAGTTGAACATCATCATCATCGTCGTCCTCATCATCATTATGGCCGGCGTAGAAGGCAGATGCAGGCTGGCCAGCGTAATCTTTGGCTGAAACAGTGACGGAACCACGCCAGAGTAGACGAGCAGAGGCCATATCGCAGGACTGCCGTATAGACTAGGCTATCTTCTTATCAAGGCCTTGTTGTATCCATGGTTATGTCTGGTTTAAAGGCCATTTGGCGAGGTCTAAACCATTTCAAGGCTCTCTTTCAAGGCGACTTGAAATCGAAACACAAAAGCTACATAGCTAGCTAGACAGATCAACGACAGACAAGATGGATCCAGATACCGACAACATGTTTGCAGGCTTGAAAAAGAAGAAGAAGAAGACAGTCCAAATCCTCGAGACAGGCGACGACGACGCAGCAGTATCGACAAAAGCAGCTGCTGAGGATCCCGTCAGGCCTACAGAGAAGAGCGCAGACTTAACGCTGCCAGACGAGGAGCCGCTCGACTTCTCAGACCTCAAAAAGGTCAGAATTGACGCCCGTAAACTGACTCGATAAGTATGCTGAAATTTGGATACTGGGATCTCGCAGAAGAAGAAGAAGAAGGCTGTCGCTATTGACCTTGAAGATGTCGCTACGCCAGACTCAGAGACGGCTGCGCCAGCGAAAGCAAGCAATGTGGACGCTCTGGGCAACACAAAGGCAGACGAGACGCCCGCAGATGATGAAGGGTAGGCTTTACACAGCAGAAACGATATTGTTCTATATGCTGACACTCTGACATACTCAGAGCTGCCAGTTCTGCTGCTCCAGCAGGCGATGATCTCGAATTCTCTGGCTTGAAAAAGAAGAAGAAGTCAAAGAAGAGCGCATTCGATCTAGAGGCGTAAGAATACACCCTCAGTACGTATATATCGTCTGCTGACCCGAATATATACATAGATTTGAGAAGGAACTGGCTGCTGTAGAAGGCGGCGACAAAGCTGGCTCAGGAACTGGCACACCCGCTGCAGGAGGATCAGATGATGAAGGTGCAGGTGCAGACGATGTCCCTGCTCCCGAGGGCGAGGTGCGTCGATCTTTCCCAAGGACTGATGATCAAGCTTACTAAATGCCATGGTATTGTTCGCAGAACCCATTCGGCGATGAGGACGGAGCGGACCCAGATGGCAAGTCTAAAGCTGAACTGGCAGCCGAGAAGAAAGCATGGCTTGCAGACCCTGACCGCGACTATACCTATACCGAGGTGAGCGTTTCCTGCCGCCGATACAAAGTCTATCGCTTCACGGGCTAATCACACATATCGACTGTTAGCTCCTCGGACGTTTCTACTCCCTTCTTTTTGGTTCCCATCCTTCCCTATCTCGCGGAGGCGGCAAGAAGCGCTACACGATCGCACCTCCCAACATTGCACGAGAAGGCAGTAAAAGGTCTCTATTCTCCAACATTGGAGATATCTGCAAAAAGATGCGCCGTCAACCTGAACATGTCATCCAGTTCTTGTTTGCTGAATTGGGAACGAGCGGATCGGTGGATGGTGCTGGGAGATTGGTCATCAAAGGAAGATTCCAGCAGAAACAGATTGAGAATGTGCTGAGGAGATATATCGGTGAGCGGTTCCATCTCTATTATGTCTTTTCCATTTGCTGATTGTGGTCTTCACCGTCTGCAGTCGAATACGTTACCTGCAAAACATGCAAATCGCCAGACACGCTCCTCACTAAGGTACGTTGCCTGATCTACTCATCATGCTAGCTTTCATCTGACTCCGTGTGCTAGGACAACCGTATCTTCTTCGTGACGTGCGAGACATGCGGGTCTAAGCAGTCTGTATCGAGCATCAAGGTCGGTTTCCAGGCTCAGACCAAGCGCCGACCCAAGGCTGGTTAGACGTCTTAAGAGATACGTGTGTGCCTCTGCTGCCTGCGCTAGATGTAGCGGGTGTAGGTGGCGGCCCTGCAATCAAGCAATCGTTTCTGATCTAAGTTACCGATGCGGAACATCACACTGCATATCCGACTGATGACCTATCATACTCCGGGAAGACCAATTGCAGACGACCCACTTTGCTGGATGCATGATGTCCAAGCCAATCAGTAAAGGCACCGCAAGCTTGGACTATGTCTCTAGCTTGCCCATATAACACACACCATACAACCTGATGTACAAGCCCGCAGCCTTGTCTTGCATCTCTGCGTTCTTTGCTCGCCCGACTTTTGCCTTGCCTTTGCCCTCTTCAACTTGCTCGCTCAACTTCGAAGGCCATCAAGCAGATCCAACCTCTTCGCAGCTTCGACTTCGACCAAAAACCAGAGTACTCAAATCCATACAAGATGCTCGTCGCCGTTCAAGCTGCTGCTCGCCAGGCTGCTGTCCGTCAAGGAGTGCGGGCATTCAGCTCGACTCCAGCGCAGGCTGCCAGTTTGCGGGATCTCGAGCACCGAGTAAAGAGTGTAAAGAACATCAAGAAGATCACTGTGGGCAGCAAACACCTATACATGGATCAGGCCGCTTGACGCTGACTCTCTGCGTTCTTTTGCGACCTCGTTCCCCCAAAGTCGTCGATGAAGATGATTGCGACGACAAAGCTCAACAAGGCCCAGGCTGGTGGGGAATACCTACTATCGTGTTGCTCTGCATCTACAGGCTACTGACTCAACATTCCCACGACGCTTTCCCCAGCCATGAAGACGGCAAAGCTGTACGGAGCCGCAAACGTAGAGATCTTTTCCCAAGCAGAAGTCGAGGCCTCTGCAGAGAGCGGCAAGAAGGTTCTCTGGATCGTAGTCTCCTCCGATAAAGGTCTCTGCGGTGGTATCCATTCTTCCGTCTCAAAGCAGGCCAAAAGAAGCTTGTCGGAAGCTAGCGGTGGATCAATTGAGGGCGTATCTGCAGATATCCCCGTAGTCGTCCTAGGAGATAAACCAAAACAACAACTTGGAAGAGCTCTACCCAACAACCTCGTCCTCTCCTTCAACCAGGTCGGAAAGCAGGTCCCGACTTTCGCAGAAGCTTGCGCTATTGCAGACCAGATTGACGAGCTCAAGGTCAACTACGACTCGGTCAAGATCATCTACAACAAGGTGCGACTGGACCGCTCTAGTCCGAAGATCGGCTGCTAATGTAATATCGGCGAACCCAGTTCGTCTCCTCCATCTCGTACGAGGCCGCCATCATGGAGGTCCACAACGCAGATGCTCTACGAACAGCAGAGAAGTTCAAGGCTTACGAGATGGAAGATGCCGATGATGCCCTCGTCAACGACCTCGCTTCATTCGCTCTCACCAACGCCATTTACGCAACTCTTGTTGAAGGACATGCTACTGAGGTGGGTCCTAATACTCATCACCGTCGTTTTTGCAATCTCGGAAAGTGCCTTGCTGATTCTTTGGTGTTTTGGCACGCCCCCGCCCAGATCTCTGCCCGAAGAAACGCCATGGACAACGCATCCAAGAACGCTGGAGAGATGATTGACAAACTTCAAATGCAGTTCAACAGACAGCGTCAAGCAGTAATTACAAACGAGCTTGTCGATATTATCGTGCGTTCGATTTTCCGGCTTGTTTTGAGCATTTCTGGCAAAGCTAACATGTTCTATGCTATAGACTGGTGCTTCTGCTCTCTAAATGGATCGTCGATTCACTTGAGCTGTCAATTGGGCGCTCTACGCGAATGCGGAGTCTCAAAAGCTTTAGAGGCGGCAAGATTAGATATCTGGAGACTTGTCACACTGTCGAGCATTCCTGTGCAATGTAGTTAAGAGACTTGAAAGCTTGCTTGCTCATCCACGGCGTTCTTTGAGTTTTGGTTGCTGAAGAACGCAGTAAAATGACAACAGCTTAATGACTCTACGGCCGGTAAAGCTGCAAAACAGATGGTATACTTTTGGATGGCGCGAACAACAAGACGAGGAACTGCTAAGCTACTTTCCCCTGATGTCGTTGGGTATCCCCGCAGTACGCCCTTACGAGATATACTTCATCGTAAGCTCGAAGGCGGCAAAGGTGACACCGTTCGCGAACGGCGATCTGATAAGGGTGGGCGTAAGGCCTTTGAAGAATCCACCGATGCCCTGTGTCGCCATGGTCTTGCGAACACAGTCGACAACTCCATGATATTTCCGCTTATCAGGCTGTGAAGGGAAACCATCTGTTTGAATCTTAGACTTGATGGCATCTAAGGGATAGGCAGTGAACCAGAGTGCGAAGCCTGCTAGGGCGCCGTAGTAACACGCTGTCATTGCTGATAGGTCCTGTAGGCTCGGATGTTAGCTAATGCGCTGACTGTGTAGCAAGCAGAAGTCCGACATACCTTTCGAGTGATATGTTCTCTCTTCATCTTGTTCTGCACGAGCGCTTCGTATGCCATGAAGTACATTCCGTATGCCTGCACTTCTCTGCGAGCGCTCCCTCTTTAGCCAATATTCCAGCTTACTGCAATTCCACACCTACCTCAGCAACGTCGCACCCTGACCGTGGAAGATACCTCGTATCCCATCGGCTGCGTATATCTTCTTGCACGCATCCCAAGGTCCGTTATACCAAACCTGGCCTGATCCCTTCGTTTGCGTCTGCAGTCGTATACGGATATGCTCAACAGGTCCAGAGACCACACTGTTCGTGATACCAGCTCCTGCACCTGCCCAGTAAAGCTGTCCGTACGATAAATCGGAAGTCTTGCCTTTCTTGAGGTTTTGGTTGCTGTTTAGATACCCAATGAGCATGACGTTCGGGCGAGTGAGATGAGACGCACATGAAGAAGTTCTTGCATGCTGCCAGTCCAGCGAATTGTAGAGATACACAAGCACCTATTCCGACCAGAGGCATAGCGGTTCCTATGTTTTTCACAGCAGATTTCCGGTAAGCGATAAGGCCAGGCAGCTAGCAGACATGTTAGTACCCTTGTAGAAAGCCAGAAGACCCTCTTCCTTTGCGATTCTGGACGCGCAGTCGATAGCGCCCTTGTAGACATCGCTCGACTGTAGCCTGACTTTGACGATATCAAACTAGATTCCAGAAAGGTTCGTAAGATAGTGAGCTTCGTCGTATCATGCTTTTGCTTTCATTCAGCGTACAGGTTGTCCAACAAAGACCTAGTATTTTCTGAGTCAATATGCGACAATCGATACGGCTTTCTTGACGGCTTACCTGGGCAATACCTCCCACTGCAAACCAGCAACGTTGGTGTTTACTCAGTCATCTGTGCGAAGTTCCAGCAGAAAATCCGAGATTCAGGCCCACTTGTGCCAGCTACCAGGTCCTGTCCCAAAATTTGGGCTAAGTCGCGTTTCTCCCTAGCAAGATGTTAGGCAGGCCAGCCTACCTTCCCGACGCTCTTCTTGGGCTGTACGTCGCCCGCATGGTCACTCATTGTCGCACGCAAAAGTATAGGTATGTCACGAAGCAGAGAGCTCTTATCGTAGATTGGCACAACAAGCGGACTGCAACCGAGCTAATCGAGACACAAAACTCAAAAGCTAACTGAGATGCCCAGAACTACTATGACAGTGTTCGAAATGGGTAGAAAGTGCCTGCACAGGCGCCCTTGCGAAAGGCACGCGAAATATAGGAAGGATAAGAAGAGATTCGAGCTGGCTATTTCGCTTTGATTACGTGATAGAGATCCCAGTTGGGTAGAGTAGAACTGGGTAGATCGTGGTCCGAGACGAACTTGAGCGGTACTCTGTCTTCGGGACTTGAGACGCTGTCCGGAACAAGGGAGAAATCCTGCACAAATGCTTGCCATAACTTTCTATCTGCACCTGTGGGTGTAGTCTTGAACCAGGGAACGTTGAAAGAAGGCGGAGCGTGTGCCGCGGGTTTTGCTTTGACTGGCGGATTAGAGGTTTGCAGCTTGCCATTCTTCGTAGAAATAGAGCCGACAGGTGTAGCCAACCAGCCTTTTGGAGGTGCGCCAAAGATATCAGCACTCTTGCTGAGCAAGGTGTCTTCCAAGGCTTTGGAAGAAGCGTCGCTAGCGTTCAGATAGGTAGGTGGTCGATAGCCTCGATTGAAACAAGATGTCGGAGGAGCGGTAGAAGACGTTGAACAAAATAGAGATGTGTCACTTTGCTCGCTGCATTCGAAGCAGGCGCAAAGCTCCGCACGGATCGTAGCAAGCTCGGTATAGCCTTCGTGAGAGTTTGGCAGAAGAGCCAAAAAGTCAATGAGGTCTGTAAATAACTTGATCAGAAAGTAGATAATGAGAGAGGCAAGTCAGCTCACCTCTCTCAGCTTCAATGAGCTTGTCCACATTTCCCGCAATCTGAGCCAAAGCTCTTCTGGCTTTTGCTCTCCTCCATAACGCCTTTGCGTTTGCTCTATGCTTCCTTAGAACAGCTGAACAGTCCAACTCAGCATCACTCCAGCGGTTAAGTTTCAAGCTAGCCATAGCGCGGTTCAAGAGATAAATAGGTAATCGAGGTTCCGATTTGTGAGCTTTGGTATAGAATTCGATGGCGAGATCGTAGTCGCCTGTTTTGAACGCGTGATTGCCATCTTCTTTGTGCTCCTCAGCAATCAAATAGCGAAGGGCTACCCTTCTACAGCGGCAAGCTGAAGCGAGTCTATAAGAGTGCATCAGTATTCTAACCATACTTGATAGATGTTTTAGGGGCTCACTCTTCGTCTTTCTCTTTGTTGATAAAGCCAAAATAGTCTTCGATGCCAAAGTCGTCGCCTGAGTCCAAATCCCGATCCCAAACGTCTTCTTCGTCTGTAGACAGTGGGCATCAGCGCGTGGTCAACTCATTTACTTGCGCTTGAAGACCTACGACAGCTGTTCCAGCCAAGTAAACCTCCACCTCTGCCATCCGCATCTATACTTTCTCTGCCTTTTCCACCTCGTCTTTGTGATTTACCATCAATAGCCATAAACTCAGATCGCTTCAATCCGTACTTCTCCCTTTCATGTCGTTTCTCCTCTTCCTTCTTGCTTTTCTCTTCCTCTTCTTCGCGGATCACAGCTTCGTAGTGTAAGACTGTATCCCATGCTTTCAGGCCTGCACCTGGACGAGGTGAATACAGTCCTCGAAAACGAGCATTTGCGTAAAGGCCGGGCTCAGCTGTCTCATTTGTTGCTTGTACACCATTGCTGGCAGAGCCATTTCGAGCGCGTTTGGCAGATTTTCGTTTGGTAGAATTGGCATCGGATGCCGTAGTTGGTAATTTAGATATAGATTTCCATAGATCATATAGGGCATCGTCATAGGCAGATGAGATGCTGCTTGACGGGATAGGCGGAGGCGGTATAGCTCCCTTGTCGGAGCCATATTGGCTTTGATAATAGTCTTCGACACAGCACTCGCATCCACCATAGAACTCTCCGTCGTCCTCTTCGATAGGTCCATTTGCTCCGGAACCGCCAAAAGCTAGATTGACGTTCTCTCCAAACGACCGAAGGTTGAACTCCTGTGCCGTCTGGAAGAGGACGATAAATAGTCTTGAGAGTCCAAGAGATAGTATGCTGCGCAGCTCTGCTTGAGCATGCAGCATCTCGGTGTCTGTGAATGTACCGTTTTTCGAGTCTGCCTTCTTGCCGGTCGTCTTCATGCTCTTAGTGAGAGACGGAGGGAAGAGTGCATCAAACAGTATGCTAGCAGGTGATAGGTGAGGAGGAATCTTTCCGCTCAGGCCACCTGCTTTCGAGCCAGGTTTGTCGAAGGCGGAGGACGTGATGCGATATAGACCAGGTCCCCAAACAGGCGAATCTGGATTGTCTAGTGCACATTTGTTTGATGGGTGGTGTGCGCAGAGAGATTGTATATGTAGAAGGGAGGACGGGGCGTTCAGGCTCTTCTTCTTGGCAGCGAGACTGAAGGGAGAGTTGGTGAGAAGATCCAGATTGAGGAAGGTTGCTGCAACAGCTCGATGAGGATGTATCTGATAGACAGATGCAGGTGCATTCTCCAAGTCGTCACACATAGCTTCTAGCAATGGTAAGAGGGATAGTAGATCGGTAGCACGCAAGCCGGAAGGTGAAACGTTGACTCCGTTTGAGATTGCCATCTTTCGTATTGCAGTATAGGTCCATTCGCTCGAGATGTGCCATATCCGGTCTTCGAGTTCTCGCAGATCGACCTGAACTTGCATGCGAAAGTATTCACGGATCTCCTCGCTTCCTGCATTTGCACATGCCCATCCTGGACCACCTCCTGAAGCTGTAACAGTAGACACAGACAATCAGTTCTTGTGACAGCAGAAATGGGATGTCGAGCAGGGGTGGCCTCTGTGCGTACCTATGATGTTCTGGACGCAGTAAGGCAGTCTTTCTTTGGCAATCAGAGTAAGACGTGTGCTGTATAGTCTTGCAGCGTCTTCGTAGAAACGTAGCCAGAATATCCTGCTGAGCAGGCGGTCAATCTTGAGAGGTTGATCAATCAATTGCATCAAGAGCAAGCATTCCGTCAGCATTTTCAACGCCCGCTGAAACAGATACAGATCTCACTGACGAGAGCAAAGTCTCTGAGCTCGCGCTGTCTCTTCAAGGCCGTCGAAGCGCTCAAAGGCTTTGTCGGACCAGGGGGTGGACCCGAGTGAGGATGGCCGCAGCTGCATTTCGATACGGCCAACGACGACGACGTCGAGCTGCTGTTTGTGCTCGTTCGCTGCATGTTTACGCTGCCTCCAGCTCCAGCTGGGCCAGCATTAGCAGCCTTTCCGCGACCCAAAGGAGCCATTCATTCGTTCATCGAGGTATAAGCAGAGTCTTGAAATCCAGGGTTAAGTAGTCTTATAATCCTGTTAATGGCCTTGTATGTCTCGTTGTAGACCGCCTTGAATTGCCTTGAAATTGGCGTAAAGGACAAAACGCGTTGCTCTTTACGCCCACATTGCAAACATAAAAAAGGCTTCTAAAGCTGAAAGAAAGACTGTCATACTGATGAATACCGCTTACGTATCGACCTGTCTCATGCCTGGAGCTTTCCTGTGCGAAAATTGTGAAGATTTCCCTACAATGGCCAAACAGATCCACGCAAGGAACAACCACCTATGCTTCTGCTCGCTGTTCTTGCGCGTTGCAAGACGTCTGGATGAGCTGCCTTCAAGCTGTCGAGCCCGTTCGTCCCAACCCTCCGAAATCTCTGCATCCGCAAAGATCCCACGTATACTGAAATTGCAATGACGCTTACACAAGCTGACCTTTCCTGCACACACCATCTCAGCACACATCTGCGAAAGGTATGCTGTGTCGCCTAGGTGGTTACAACAGACACAGCCTTGTCGGGTCGCCTGCTCCAAGAGTCTGCAGCAGCAGCATGTGCGAGTTAGTCTGCATCGACACAGAGATGTCTCCGGCGCACCAGCAGAAGCGCAAGCCGCGCCGACGTGCTACCTCTCGCAGCAGAGACCGGCGTGCCAGGGAGGTACGACTGAATTTGAGCCGGTAGGCCTAGATAACGTCTGACAGGAATTCCGTGACAGCGTCGAGACTCGACTTCTGACCCCGTGGTCAACAAGCTGAACAAGCTGAGCGAAGTGAGTGCGGTCAATGTCCAAAGCGCCAGGGCAGCCACTGATGGATTTCGATACTTCTGCAAGTTCATACGCGAGAGGAAGGGTAGTCATAGCAATAGCGGCTACGATAGTGACAAGATACGCAGGCAATCCCGAAGCCGAAGCCCTAGACGGCGAAGTGGCTTCCGCGACCGAAGCACAGACAGTCCTGCATCGAGGACCCCGCCGTCGAGCGTGCGTACGAAAGGCTATCTGGCTCGTAGTATCAAGAGCCAAGCAATGACGGACCTGCCATCTCCCTTTCACTCCTCGTCATCATCTTCGAGCTCGTCTTCCTCTGCAAGCGAATGGTCCGATGTATCGTCTACCGACTCTGACAGCGTGCAACTGTTAGGCGTCAATAGCGTCCCGAGGACATATCAGGAGATGATGCAGCATATCAACCTAGTCAAACACCAAGATGCATGGCGCAATCTGAAGAGCGAAGATTTGGCACCTTTTCACCGTGGGCTCGCGATGATGAAGTATCAGGTGAAGGAAGCTTACGATAGCGACGACAACGAAGGTAACAAGAAAAAGAGCGACAAGCTGAAGAGGCCAAGTACACGCAAGGTCAACGTCTGGAGGACAGACTTGTTCAAATTGTCTGCAGGTGCATTGGCAGAAGCACTTCATCAGCTTTTAGACAGCCATCCCGGCACTTTCCTTAAATTGGCACCTAAGGACTTCTTGAAGCTACGAAAGCGCTTCCAGCGCCGGTCTCTGTCGTCGCTTTCAGCCGATCCTGATCTACTCCGACAAAGAGGGACCTATAGCACACTGAACCGTATGTTCAAGTCCGAAGAAGCAAGAAAGGAGGCAAAGCACGGGCCTAGTATACCATCCCTACTTCGCTCGCTTACCGAGGCGTTGAAGACTCGCGCATACCGCGATTTGCCGTCTGCGAGGAAGAAAGTATACTTCCAGCAGCTCGAAGATGAGTTGAGCAATTATATGAGAGCGACTCTTATCATTCTGCAAGAAATCCATATCGTTCAGCAAGGAAAGATCACGGGCAAGGAGTTCGAGAAGGCAAAGGAAGAAGCCAGTGCTGCTCTTTACAGAGTCTGGGAACGCGTAAGGTATACACTTCTTCGGCAATTGAGATACAGCGGAGAAGCTCGCGCTAGTACTTCGTCGCGGCGACCTAGCATGCGGTAGATTAACGTCGTACATAAATGAAGCTGTCGTGACGAAATGCTTGGTAAGTTCCAGACGAAGTCCAGAATTGAGGATGAGTGATGCTGACGCCGCTTACAAGCCTCTCGATAGCAACCCGAACATGGGGCACAGCCATGACAATGCTTCCAAACCCTCAAAGATCCCCGCATGCCTATGCTCTGGCCTCACTACCACACACTACCTTCTTGATACTCCTGGATCTGTCCAGACCCATACACCGTAAACCCTTACCCTTCGCACCCTCCTCTCTCAAAATCCGCGGTCCAAGCGCCCTTCCTGGTCTTACTTGGTCCAATGTTTAGATGAAGCCGGAGATACGTCTACTATATGAGCGCGTTGCAGACGAAAAAGGCCACAGCAAGCCTCACAGGCACAAGAAGCGACGGCCGCTAGTGCACAAAAAAGACCATCGAGTACGCCCAAAAGTGCGCAAATATACACCCTTATCAGAGAATACTCAGTACGCTGACTATCTCGTTCCACTTGTGTTTGTTAGCAGAAACCAAAAAATGGTCTGGAAGCCATCTGGCCTGGAAAAGCTGGACCAGGGCTCAAGTTTGCTTTCGTGAGTCTCCATGATCTTGCTTATTATCTATCCCAGCCTCGAGTAGCTAATACATAATATCCTGATGGTCTTGCCAGAAAGCGGCCAATGCGCTCGGTATCGACTGCAAGAAGTCCAAGACTGTAGGTACGACTGTAGCTCTAGGCAAAGTTATTTCAGCACTCTTTTCGGCGCCGCCTTCTTCCACAACAGCCAAGACGAAGCACGAAGAAAAGCCTTCACATCGGATATATGACAAGAGACCCACGCGGAAGAGGGAGCTATCCTCCAGGAACCGCGAAGATCCATCATCCTCTTCGTGGTCATCTTCATCTGATGATACAAGATCAGCTGGGACCGGAAGCAGTAGAAGCAGTAGATCTGCCCGGCGCGAGTCTTCTTCTTCTGGCAAGCTCACTCGTGAAAAAGAAAAGGTGATTACGCGAGGCGACGAGATCTTTCCTAGATATCAAGAAGTCTTGCTCGATTCGTCGGATAAAGAGTATTCGGAGTACATGATCGATAGTTGGACTCGCAAAGAACGTCAGATCCGCAAAGGATACGTCAAGAGTACCGTTCTCAAGCACCTCGATGAAATTGAGAGAAACGTCTTGGAGACGAAGATGGACAATATCGATAATGCGATTCTCAGAATGGACGACGATGCGTTCAGCAAAAGCAAGATCAAATGGCAGTTGAAATATGCACATGTGGCCGCCGTAGCTATACAACTAGGAGTGGAAGCTTTGCTCCAAGAATGTCCTGGTCACTTCTTGGACGAGAAAGGGAAGAAAATACGAGATCATCCCACAGATTGGCAATGCGAATACGATGTGAGCTCAATATCTAGTAGAAGAGTATCATGGCTAAACCTTGAATCGACGTTGCCAGCACGACATACGTGGACGTCGGAAGAAGCCTCTGCAAGCAATCAAAGATTTAACCTATCGCAAGACGACGGACAAGAACTGTGTCTCTGGCGCTCTAAGTCAATACGAGTGGTTCTTCAACCATAACGACAATCAAGACCATCAACTACGCTATGTGTCATCTGACTGGCGATGGTATCTCGGGATGAGTCGCGATTTGCGGGACATGCTTTCTTCTGTTCGACCAGTCTACAAAGAGCTCTCTTCTATCTCTGACAGGTATCAATTGACTAAAACAGAAAAGAAACTTCTTAACAAGACTGTCCGACTGATCTGGCAGACATGGACTTGGGCGAGATACCTCGTGTGCGAACACTGGCGATATATCGAAATTGACGAAAAGTCGGGGGCAGTATACGATGAGCGTATAGAGATGGTGGGTGACCTGTCGGTACTCAAAGATAGCCAGTTCAAGCGAGCCAAACAGAAGTATCGCGATAAGCAGATTGAAAGCAAGCGTGAGCAGTCGTACATGCGCACAGGCCGAGCTCAGAGCGTGGGGAGGAGTCGAAGTAGAAGTAGAAGCCAAAGCAAGAGTAGCAGACACAGATGACAACCTCCACCCATCTCCTGCAGTCGCTTAGGTGTCTCCGCAGCTGTCACGTGACTCACTTAGGTACTATGACACGAACAAGCTCCGATGCAGAAGCTTTAGCCTTGTGCGATGTATCTCATCTATCAGTGATGTACAAGAATGTCCAACGAGAACTTTGTGGTAATAAATGATAAATAGCAAAGCTCTTTGCAATTGCTCGCTTAAGCTTGCTTATGTCTGCGGGCGCGTGATCCTATCAAGCGTCGCTCGCAAACTGGCGGCAAGTCAAAGACCGCGGGGGCCAGGGCCGGGAGTTAGCAGAGGACCTCCGCGCAGTTCATCCGATGAGGTCTGTCCAATTGGTGGTTTATAATGCTTTGCCGAGTCGCTTGTTTCTCTTCTGCTTCTTCTGCAATTCGAAGAGCTTCAACATCAACATCAATTACTCGCTCTATACTCAATCATCGTAACAGCTTCCATACATCCACATCAAACAACATGAAGGTCCTCGCAGTGCTCTACAAGGGAGGCGTCCATGCCGAGGAGGTGAGGTCCAACAAGCTCGAAGCCTTGAATGCTACTCAAGTTCATTAATCTGTAGGAACCTCGTCTGCTCGGTACCATCGAAAACTCGCTGGGAATCAAGGTAAGCCCTATACTGCGCGCGCGTCATGAAGATCTGCTCCGGCTAAAACAACGCTTGCTTGACTTGACTTACAGGAATTCCTTGAAGAGCAAGGCCGTGAGTAGTAGCATTATAGTGCATAATGTAATGTTGATGCTGATTTACATCGTTCCGCAGACACCTACAAGGTCGTGTACGACAAGGCAAGTCGGCTTTCTTGGTCCGGTGGCTCCTCCGCCGCTCGTCCGGCTGCGTCTACTACCACTTCTTAGCAACAACCACTATCATTCATCTTATCTCGATACACCTGCCCTCCTCCTTCTCTCCGACCCAACGACCTGTGCCTGTCCCCGCAATCTCCCCCGCACGCTCCTCTTACTTGCCTAACTCCATCCATCAACTAACATGACTTCTTCGCTGCCCTCAGGAAGGACCAAACTCTGACTTCCAGAAGGAGGTCGTAGATGCAGATATCCTCATGTAGGTCTGACGGGCGGGCGTTGCAAGTATAAATCTGGCTGACTTTGGTGACGAATGCAGCACCACACCTTTCCACGTAGGCAGCAGCAAGTCCAGGTAGCGCCTATTCTATCGGCTAATGCGTCAGCCAACAGCCCGGATACGCGACCCGCGAAGTCATTGAGAAGGCCAAGAACCTCAAAGCATGCATCACAGCCGGTGTAGGATCCGACCACATCGACCTCAATGCAGCAAACGAGCGCAAGATCCTCGTTGCTGAAGTTACCGGATCCAACGTCGTCTCTGTAGCAGAGCACGTCGTCATGACTATTCTCATCCTCGTCAGAAACTACACCCCTGCTCACGAGCAGATCATGTCCGGTGGATGGGTGAGTTACATCTGCCTGACCACCAAAATGTAGGAGATGAGCTGAGAGACTGGTACACAGGACGTCGCTGGTGTTGCCAAGAACGCCTTTGATCTCGAGAACAAGGTTATCGGTACACTCGGAGCTGGACGAATTGGTTTCAGAGTCTTACAGCGACTCAAGCCTTTCCAGCCTAAAGAGTTGCTGTACTACGACTACCAGTCCCTCCCTGCACACGCCGAGAAGGAAGTTGATGCACGAAGAGTAGAAGACCTAAAAGAGTTCTTGGGCCAAGTCGATATTTTGACTATCAATGCTCCTCTGCACGAAGGCACAAAACACCTTATCAACAAGGAAAAGATCAGCTGGATGAAGGATGGCGCTTGGATCGTAAACACTGCTCGAGGTGCTATCTGCGTAGCTGAAGATGTAGCTGAGGCCGTCAAGTCTGGAAAACTCAGAGGATATGTGAGCCCAACTCCATGCTCTATACAATAAAATCGAGGGAAGAGAGAGCTGATCCATTCGCGTCTCGTTGGGCAACAGGGAGGAGACGTCTGGGAACAACAGCCATCGCTTGCAAACCACCCGTGGAGACACATGCAATACGGTACCGAGCCAAAGGGAGGAAACGCCATGGTAGCACAGTGCGTCTTCTGACCTCCCACACTCCCGTATTCAATCCGCTGATCTCGCTATCTCTCAGCTACTCTGGTACCACCCTCGATGCCCAGATTAGATACGCAAACGGTGTAAAAGATATCCTCAAGAGATTCTTTGCCGGCGAAGAGCAGGAACAAGTTAACGTTATCTGCATTGTGAGTGCAATCTGCTCTTCTGATACCTGGTTGAGGATGATCGCTGATATACAATGGATGAAAGGACGGAGACTACGCATCCAAGGGTGAGTTGCGATTCGTCCCAGTATACTGACGAACCGTGCTGACATGTTCAATCCTTTGTAACAGCTTACGGAGAGCGTGAGAAAATGAAGAAGAAGTAGATGCGCACTAGCTAGCTAAACTACCTCGTTCTCGTTATGTCTTCCGGTAGCATTTGTTCTAGCTTATCGTTGACAGCGTGGAACAATTCTGTAGCGAGCAAACGCGCAGTATCTCAAAGAATGAAATGAAAAGAAAAGAAACATGAAGCGATGTCTATATCGAAGCCCATCAAGAGATAGGAGCTCTTTCACTGCTCTTTCCGACCAGTCGTTGCCAGGGCTCGTCATGCGCATATCTCCAGCTGCTGATTATGACGGTCATGAGCTCGCCAAATAACCATGAGACTTGTTAGATGCAACCACGAAGCCGCAAAACTTCGATCAATGGCAGACTAGCTGAAGGTTTTGCTAAACCCACGTCGGATCGATGAAACAAAGAGCATTGCTATGAGCTGTATCAGACCAACGATGTCCGAAGACTTGTATTGGCTGATACACTGCATCCTTGACGCACCCATATATCTGATCTACGCCGACCACGGGGGTCGATATCTGAACATCGGGTCTTTGTCAAGATGTCAGGCTTCAGGAAGCAAACGTCGATGCAGGGTCGAGCGCGACTGCCATTTGATCCTCCGTGTCGCGAGAAATGATCCCGAATTGCTTAGGCAGCGGGAACGTCCTTGTTGCTGTATCCTCGACTACAAGGTCGAAACGATACAGAGGGCTTTGAGGAGGACTTTTTCCTACACCATCATCAAGCAGAACTTCACCTAGACTAGAATGTGTCCGCCCGTTGTCGTTCGCTCAGAGCTCTTTTCTTCCGGTGGAGTTTGCATCGCAGACGCTGCGAGAGCCTGTCCAGCTACAGCAGCCGATGCTGCCGATTGTATCTTCCCAACGAAGGATTCTGTGTTATTCGCATCAACCTTCTGAGGTATTCCATGCTCCACGCGGTTCAGGGCTGTCGGCATCACGAGTAGTCAGCTCTGACCCTCAAAGGGCTGAAGTGAGCAGCTTACCATCTTCTAGATCCTTCATCTCCTGCCTTTCAGCGGCGAGGTCTGTTTCGCTCTTCTTCTTGCCGAAAAGCATCTCTCTCCACCCGATCTTTTCTGCCTTGACATAGACGTCTCTTTGCAATAGACCAACTCGTTCATAGTCTCTCTTCAGATCTGCATCATTCACTCTGATGCCTTTGCCGAGTTTCGAGATGGTTTCATCGAGCACAGACATCTGGGCTGCATGTCGAGACTCCAGCAGGCGATACTCTTCGCGCGCATTCTTGAGATTAATGGCAAGAGATGCTACGGCACTTGAAAGGATGAAGGGATATATAAGCTGGCGAGTAGGGAGTCTGCGCTTTGCAGCGGGCTTTGGTACATTTGGACGACGCGGCAGGGAGGAGGTAGACGCTGCACGCCGACAGAAAGCGCAAGAGATCGTTATAGGCGCTGGTTGTAGTCGCAAAGGAGTGTAGGACATCGTAAAAAAGAGCTGATTGCGATAAAGTAGGTATTCTTACAAGGAAACGAGTGCGACATGCGTCAGTTTATCAACAACAACGGACGATATAACAGGAACAACACCACAAGCCGTATACTGGTCTGATTATAGTATCGCAACTGACCTACTTCTTCTTCTTGCTGGCGGTCTTCTTCCGTTTCGGCGACTCGTCTTCTACAATGATTACCTCTGGCGCTATCTTGCGCTTCTTCGTTGTCTGCTTCTTGTTCGAAGCAATGGGCTCAGCCCCCGCTTTACTGACTGGCCCTGGCTTGGCTGATTTCGCCTGCTCAGTCACTTTTGCAGCAGCGACTGCAGGAGTCAACGGGGCGTAGACACTCGGTGACGCAGCATCTGCAGCAGCAGCTCCTGCAGGTGCCACAGTTGCGGGCGGAGGGACCTCGAGCTGAGCAGTCAGGGATCTCCTGAAGTCGGTCCGCCATACCGACTCTTGCAGGGCAGAGATCTCCGAATCGAAGTTACTCTGTCGTCCTCGATCTGATTCTGTATCTTGAGTATCGTCCCGTCTTCCAAGCACACTCAGAACGCGCGCTGATAGTCTGTGTAGATCGATAGAACCAGAATTGGTGGTCGCAGCCTCGCGGCCAGCTGTTGCTGGACTTTCGGTGTGTTCAGCATAGTCCCAAGGTTTGTAAAGGGCGAGTCGATCATTTGCCGACGAAGCAGATTCAATGACGAATGCAGGAGACGGACCAAGCGTGGTGAGCCAGTTGAAGATGCGCGAGAAATGACAATTGGCATCGGTAGTCAGGTAAAACTGCTGAAACGAGACCAAGGCTTCGTATCGCGTAGCGGGTGTAGCAGCTTGTGCCGGAATCCTGTCAGTCACAGAGTCTCGACCTTGCAACGACATGTTATAACGACTTACAGTCGAGAAAGTAAGATACGAGGTCCAAGAGATCGTGCAGCCTCTGAGTTTCACAGCCGCTCTCTTCGTGCTGCCACAAGAGAGTCAGAATTGAGAAGACTATGGATAGGAAAGACTCACGTCTCGCTTGACCAGTTGTAGTAAAACATCCATACTTTCTCGCAAGAAGCTTTGATGATTACTCCATAGATCCGAGAAGCGCATGGCAAGGCAGCAGTTGTCACACAGGATTTTGACCCGCTCAAAGATTGACTCGTCCGCTCCCGCGGCTACGGCCTGCACTGCGTGCGTCCAGGTCAGTGCGAAGGAGGGGTCGACCATGAGCTGTAGCGTGGCAGGATTTGGTTGGGTTTGGTGTATGAGATGTCGAGCTATTGTTGACAATTGTCGTAGACGGGAGAAAGTCAGGGAAAACTGATCCAGCGCCGACGGAATGGTCTGCAGTAACTGCATCATAGTATCCAGACAGGCTTGGAGTAGCTGCGGGGCATATTTTGTCAGTGAAGTAAACCCGCGCATCGCTTCATCTCATACCTGCTGAATGCCACTCGGACCAAAAGCGCTAAGCTGGTCTAAAGCGAGCGATGTTCCTGCAGTAGCGTTTTCATAGAGCAACTTCTCTACGAAGTGTCTCGCAAATGCAGTGCCTTGAGTCGACAGGGAATCTTCGGGTTGTAGTTCCAGCTTCTTCAGATATAATTGCAGTTCGATACGTGCTAGCTGAGAGGAGTAGAGGGTGGGAGCTAGGGCGCCTGTCTCTCCGATATTTCTGACACTGGTGTCATTCTCGGTGCTCGGATGGATGATGCCCTTTGGCTTGAGCGATGAGATGATAAACGACAGTGTCCGCATCGCAGCAGTGGCTGGCTGAATACTGCCCTCAAGCAATAGTGTAGTGACTCGATCTAGATCCCGCAGCATGGCGACCTTGAACTCTTCGTGGGCTACTAGTTCAGCGCACAGTGTCTGACAGCGCTTGACTAGCGCATCATTATCGAAAGGTAGAGCGTCCACTAGAGCAAATAAATGTGTGACACAGCTCAAGATGGAATCGATTGCTTCGTCATCATCCAGCAAACCGACGAAGCGGCCTTCCAAGCGCAGCGAGTCTGCATCAACGACGTCCTCCCAAGACCAGAAGGGTTCGATGAGGGCGACCAAGCGCTCCGCCAGACGCACAGCCTTCGCATTTTCTGCTCCCAGCAGACCCAAGCAGCTTTGCAGGGCTGGTGCGATCGCATCTTGTAGGAGAGTAGGAAGGTCTAGAGCACCCCGCAAGACGATAGCTTGCAGGAAGCGAACTACGGGTAAGGCGTCGTGGGGCTGGTGCAGCATCGCAAGTAATGACTGATCTCCAGGACTTTCCAGTGTAGACATGAGGACGCCGTCAAGGCCGGTTGACAGGCCGCGATGAATGTCCAAGAAGAGCTCGATCAGGTAAGGTAGCCGAGACTCATCGCCTTCGACTAATTGACTGAGTATATCGGCGACTGAATCCTGAGGGCGAGTTGCATCGTGCGCACGAAGGTGCAGGAGCTGCCTAGCTCTGTCGCTTGGGACTAGATCTCCCGATGTCCCAATACCATCGGCTTCGTAATGGCTCGCGTCCATATCTGAGAAGGTAGGGGTGGATTCCGAGATGTGCTCTCGATTCTCGCTCCGCATGGTTGCTAGATCGGCAGCAAGATCTTCCGCTCGTAACGGAGCGTGTGGAGCACCTTGTCCGACATCTAGTGCGAAGCCAGCAAGGTGAATCGACATTTCTTTCTGCGCGACCAGGCGCCGATGTGCCTGCCAAAGTGCTTCCGCGATACCTTCCTTTGCCCCCGTCAGATGCCAAATATGCATTCTGGCTTGTAGCACATCCGTGATCAGATCCAGGATTACATGATTCGAAGAATGCGCCAAGACGGTGTATGTTATCTGTAAAATGCCATCGTAGTCCCAGACGGCCTGAAGTGTCTTCATGAGGATAGCTAGCTGGTCCTCATATTCGACGTCCGTATCCAGATCATCGTTGATGTTGTGAATGACAATAGGCACCAGCCAAGAGCTGTACAGTTCGCGCTTCTGAGAAGAAGTCAGGAGTGTGCGGCAGGAAGCTTCTGGACGTTGCTCTGCGGTCCGAGCGGTATGTGGATCTAGGTCATATGAGACACCTAGCAGGAGCGATAGCTGTCTCCTTATGCGGTTCTTCTCCTCAGCAAGTGCTTCTGTCCAGACATATTCGGCAGATGCGTCTACTGATATGAGTCTGCTAAGCTGATATCGTAGCGATTCTGACGCCGTATGTGCCGATAATTCCCTCAGCACCCGCAGGTGGGTGTTGTATGTTGGCGATGGAGTCACAATAGGCTTGATTCCACGAGTCACTACTATCTGTAAGAGACTGGCAACATCCAAAGCGTCGTGTATAACCAGCTCCCGGCAGAGACCCACTACTGCATCGGCGTCGTACTGGCTAGTCTTCTCCGTGGCATCCAGCAGCTTGACGACGCTCTTCTGTAGCAGAGAGAGTCTATACTGTTTATTTGGATGCAGCTGCTCTGCAGTCCCAGCCGAAGTTTCTGTGTCGGGATCTAGAAATGCCTTACAGACATAGAGCGCTAAGTATTTGCGATGGTCTCCGAACCGCTCATTTGATACAGCCCAGCTGAGCAAGAGATCGAGGCGCAGGCTGATAGACATTGTTGGCGGGGACTTCGTGTACGAAGAAGGGGTAGGAGCAGAGGTATGGGAAGCACGTCGGTCGAGGGAAGGTGAAGGCACGGGTGCGAGGTATTGTGAACAAAGTTCCGCAAGGGACTGATGGATGGTGTATGAATCTAAGATGGAGAGGAAGTGGGCAGCGCCCGATGCCTGTTCCAGACACATACCAGGCTCTACCGCAGGCACTACGGTTACTGCTGGGTGTAGATTTCCGTCTTCAATGTCCGTGTATCGGGCTGCGTCCATCCGCTGGTCGGCTTGCCCACTTTCGCAGCGTAAATGTTCAACCCGGTGTATGATGTCTTGCCAATCTAGACCGTCCTGCCCATTTATTAAGGCTGCCTCTTGTAATATTCTAATGGATTCCGGTCGAGCGTGCATCTGTGGGCTAATGAACGCGCTTCTCTCCTTGAGCCAGACGCGCCTCAGAAGAGACTTGATGGCAACGACTGCTTCCGTAAGTAGTGTCTCGCCTTGTCCGGCCTCCTGAATGAGAGCAAGATGTAGGTCGCTTCGGCGAGCTACTAGTGCGTCGACGAGACTTCTGCACATCCAGCCAACATGTACAATATCGTTGAAGCAGGTGTCTGTTACTAGGTCTGTGATCCAGCCCAACTGCGCGATGTGACAGGTGGCCAACCACTCGAGAGTCTTGCTGGCCCATATGGTCCGCTCTAGCAGCCGGTCTCTGGCCAGCCTGTCCGCGAGGGCAAGCAGGTATTTCCAGCGCGCAAGAAAGCGAGCTCGACCCTGTTCTTCGGAGAGCGTGTTGCGAGCACGACCTTTGACACTCATGCCTGGTCGAGAGGACAGGCCGAGACCAGCATGATGTGTAAGGGGAAGAACGATCTCGTTCAACTGGCGCCTGACGACTTCGAAAACTGAGCTAGTGAATTCGGTCAGGTAGTTGGCAGCAGGCGGTAGACTCGTGACGGCTCTTGATGACTTGAGCGCTTGTGCCTATTTAGTGACACTCAGTCGATCCGCCGTGTGCTCCTTGGCGCTCGCACTTACGATTTCTGCACCTGCAATAGCTCGCAGAAACCAGACTGCTCGATCGATCTGGATTTGGCGGGTGACAAGCATTTCCAGGTGCTTGTCGATGGCTGTCCCAGGGGTGCTACTGGCTGATCCTCTGGCGGCGCCATACGTCCCGGTACCCGCTGTCGTCACTGATGCAGGATTGTTGGGAATATTTCTAGAGAGCTTGTGCAAAGGTATAGCTGGATTCGCCAGGTCGTTAAACCAGGCCTCCCTGCGCGCATCGTTGTATACGACTCGCGAAGGCGGTTTATATGTCCAGTGACTGTCGCATTGTTGTGTTAGTCGAGTCTGGTCCTCAGTCAGCAAGTAGAGCGCACCCCGGCTGAGGCGTGATGTCCGGAGACGATTGCCTTTTCTCCAAGACTAGGGAAACCAGCTTCGATAGGATAGGAAGAGCATGACCATGTGTGAATTTGGGGTATATGAGCTGATGAGCGGAGAATGTTTCGCTCTGAAGGTGCGAATCATGCGTGAAAAGCATCAGTCCAGGCATGGAAAGCGTCAGCCCAATGGATTCGCAGAACAGCTGTAACTCGACTGCGAACCTGTACGTAGGGTCTTGTTACAAGTCCAGTCTTGACAGCAGTTTCCGAGAGGTCATCCTCCTTGGCTTTCGTGAGACCGACAATGCCGGTATCCGCAGTCGCAGCATCGCGAGACTGACCAGCATACGTAGAAGTACTTGTACTGCTACTTGCTGCAGGAGGGTAAAGAGCCGTTGCGCCAGGATACAGCTCGGGATAAGCGGACGTCGAGATGGTGAGTGGTTCCCGCCATGCTGGAGGCTGTAAGGTATATGTCTCGAGGGCATGATAGGCATTCATGCTGGTCCGCTATCCGAAGAATCATCGTCTGCGCTTATGTTCGGCCTTGGATAGTGCGCAAGTTGCAAAGGCGCAAAGCATTGTCCAAGCTTCTCTAAGAATTTACAACGTATACAGACTTGAAGCTTGTCAGGATCTTCAGCTGACGCTCTCATCTCATAACATCCCTGAAGTAGGGTCGGGCTCGGATATGAGCATAGTTGCATTTGTGAACAACGAAGAAGAATGACTGCAAACGAGATTTGAAGATGCATAGAACAAACTGATGTGACAATAATGCGACTGATATTGGATGCTGCAATCTTGCGGGCAACATATGCGCGTTTCACCGCGGAGCAGATGAGACCGTAAAAGGAGATGTGCTACTGTGATTGCCTCACGCCAGCTTGGGTTTCTTGGGAAGACTTGGTTTTGCAGAGCCATTGGACTGCGGCTGTCGCGCTGCCGCAGCTGCGGTCATTTTTGTATCTAGGGTACGACTCAGCTGTGTATGTGAAATAAAGCGACTGTGTGCAGCTTACACATAGCCTGAACTTGTCGATAATCAACACTTTCGATCGGCCAGAATGCTGAAGCAATCTTCCAGAGATGCTTCTTTTGTCTTTCTTTGTCCTTTTCGCTTCCCTTCTTCTCAGCAGCTGCCTCTTCTATCCTTTTCCCAACCGACGTCAGGCATCGAGTAAGGACCTTGACCTTGTCTTCTCTGGGAAGCTTATCGGACGACTTGAGCTCTTTCAATTCTCGTTTTACCGGTCTGGGGGGAAAGGCTTAGCCAATGTGTCACCTCAAGACAGCAAGTTCTCACCTAAGCATTTCTTTGCAGGCTTCTGTATCGATCTCTGAGCCCGAATCACTGTCAGACCCAGAGTCTGACCCTGAACCGCTATCGCTTTCCGGCTTTGCAGACCTCTTGCCGTTGCCGTTAGTCCCGCTGTTACTGCGAGATGGTTGAGGTTTAGGTTTGTCGACTTTACTGGGAGCCTGATCGGAACTCTTCTTCTTGCTAGGACCTGCTTCCGACATGACTGCTTTTGCTTTCTTGGACTTGCTCGCGGGAGCTGATGAGTTCTCGCGATCACGAGCTGCCTTCTCGGCCAGACCCGCTGCTCCTGGCTCCTTTTTGCGTGTCGTGGCTTCCTTGTGGTACTGAGACGCCGCATCGCTTTCCCGCAGAATAGCCAACAGATAATCACCGCGGCGGACAAGATGAACAGGCGCTGGTGCCTTTTGCTTCTTGCCCTTTTTCGGGCCTTTCTCCTTGTCTGGTACCTCGGAGGCTGGTGTACCCTCGGTGTCTCTTCCAGCCTTCTTGTCGAGGTCGAGGAAGAACTTGCCTTTCAGACCAAGCTCTGTGTCATCTTGAATAGCGTCCCAACTACCGAACCCATGCTTCCAGATGCCGGTTAGGAGTGCAGCATCGTCTGTTTTGTCCCAGGTTACGGCCCAGCTTTGCGTTGACTTGATGCTATCGACGGGAATTTTCCAAGGAGACTGGTCGGACCGGGTAGACAAGACTGAGAATTGACAGTGATCAGTATGTAGCGGCTATTCCATGCTCTGGAAAGGCTTACAATCATTCAGGATCTTCAGGTTCTCGTGCCGCGCAAGGGTAGTCTCGGCATTGATGGAAGTTGCGTTCCTGAACGTGATGAGGACTGCCTTATGTTTCTTCGTGTCGTCGCCCGCAGCTGCTTTCGCCTTGAGCTCTTGTTCGTTCTCATCCATAGCAGTACGGCACGCCTTAATAAGCTCATCTGCAGCCTGCTGGACAATCGTACGATTTTTGTTTTCCAGCTTCGAGTCCTTCGATACCTTTTCGTATCTGTAGCGAATGTCTCCATACTTCTGTATGCCCCTGACCAGTAACCGAATGTCCTTTTCGGCAAGTTCAATCGAGCGTTGCGCTTTCGTTTTGCCAGCGCCGGCTTTGGCTTTCTTGGGTTTATCTTTGTCACTTGAATGCCCAGCATCATACTCTGACTCTGCTGTAGCAGCTTCGGTTGTCAGGGCATGGCTTCTAGACTTGGCTTTCCTTTCAGCTGCTGCTGCTTCGTCCGCTGCACGCTTCTCCATGATCGCCAATTCTCGGTCGGCCACCGGGATAATGTCGTCCCAGGAGGTGAGATCAGGCTTGATATCCTGAATCGCGACTCGAAGGAATTCTTCCGAGCCGCTCGAGGTAGCTCCAGGAGCGGTTTCCGTTTCATAGTCTTCTGCCTTGTTCAGAACGTCATCAAGGTTCATCTCCTCCACTGTAAATTAGTTATTAGCCCAACAGTGATAGGAGCTTGCAAGGATGGATCTGCGTACGCTGAGCCTGATTGGTATCGCTCTTGAAGATGTTCGACGCCCCGAACTTGAGAATGTCGGAGAGCTCCTCTTTACTGTAGTTCTCTTTGCTGACAACCCCTTTCTGCTTCTTGTTACCAATATTCAGACCAGAGGTGTCAACTTGCGATATGACTGAAGATTGATGAAGCAGCATATGTGAGCTCGCGTAGACCACTTCTTAGGCTTGAAGCACTTACTGGCATGCTCGAGAATCATCTTCTTGCGGGCCCTTTCGAGGACATCCTCCTCTACTGTATCCTTGGTCACAAATCGATAGACATTGACATGGTTCTGCTGTCCGATGCGATGTGCTCTTGCCATCGCCTGCAGATCCGCCTGTGGATTCCAGTCGCTATCGAAGATGACGACCGTGTCTGCTGTTTCTAGATTGATTCCGAGACCTCCGGCTCGAGTCGACAAGATGAACGCGAAATCGGGAGAGCCAGGTGCGTTGAAATGCTCAATGGACTTGCGTCGTGTCTCAGATGGAACAGTACCATCTAAACGCTGGTAGATATACCCACGCAGGGCCAGATAATCAGACAAGATATCACTGTGTAGGATCTTGTTAGCATTGCTAATGATAAGGTGGCAACCAAGAGTCCACTTACAGCATTCGAACCATCTGCGTGAAAATCAACACTCGATGACCATCGGTTTTCAGCCTTGCCAATAGCTTGTCCAGCAGAATCATCTTTCCGCTGTTGACTACCAGGCCACGAAGAGTAGCATCGCGCTCTTCCGATCTGACTTCAGCGCCATCGAACAGGAAGGGGTGATTGGAGGCTTTCTTGAGTTCCATAGCGATATTGAGCAGTGACACTTGACTGTTCTCGGACGTTAACGCGACATAGTTCTGACCATGATATCAGATGTGCGCTGCGCCATGAATTGAAGCACTTACTCTCGCCAGAATATTCTTATACCACCAAACTTGCATTTGAGACATCTCGACGCGCAAAATACGTTCGCTTTTGGTTGGCAAGCTCTTAACGACATCGCGCTTCAGACGGCGCAGCATGATATCTTTGAGCTGATCATGTAGCTCGCGGATCTTAGCTTCTTTGTCTTCGTCTTTGAGGTCAAAGTCTTTTTCCAGTAAATCATACTTTTCCGGTTGAAGGAAATGCATGAGAGCCAACAATTCTGTAAGCAAGCCGATCACTCAGCACTGTTCATAGCCTGCGCATCATCGAAGTCTCACCTTTCACGTTGTTCTGCAAGGGTGTACCTGTGATGAGTAGCTTCGCAGCAGCTGAGAAGGAAAAGAGAGCTTCGTAGAGTTGGGAGTCGGAGTTTTTTAAACGATGTGCTTCATCGACGGCCATGTATTGCCATTTAATCTTTTCCAGTTGTGATTTGTCTTTCAAGACAAATTCGTAGGTGGTCAATAATAGGTTGAATTTCAGCTTCTTGCCATCGTAAAACTCGTAATCGCGTATGATCTTGCGCGATTCAGTATTGCCGGTGTAGGCGACGATGTTGAGAGCTGGTGCCCACTGAGCAAGCTGCCATTGCCAGGCGGGCAGCGTAGATAGAGGGACCACGACAAGGAAAGGACCGTATTGCTGCATAGAATGGAAGAGATACGAAAGTATTGCACAAGTTTGAACAGCTGACCGAACCCTCAGCAGAAGCTTTCCTGCAGGAAGATGCAGACTTACTCTTGCCCAAACCCATCTGGAGACAAAGAGCATATCCCTCAGTCAGTCGGAACCTCTTGCTGTGTAGATCGAAGACGTACCTCATCTGCTAGAATACCATTCTCTCGCCTGCACCAGAGATACACCAGCCAATTGAGTCCGGTGATCTGGAAGTCCTTCAATTCTCCACCAACGTTGATGTATTCAGGCTGTTCCTTGATAGCCGTGAAGGTAGGTCGATTTCTACTGTATGCAGCCGAACGGTGTGGAAGGGTAGAAGCTGAAGAACGCGCAACGAAGGCGTCAATCTCGGATTGTGCAATCTTTGAGATTGTGTCGTGATCTTCCCAAGTTGACTCTGCGTAAATTAAGCCTTTCCATTTGCAAAGATATTCGACTGTGTGATATCTACTTGTCAGCCCAGGCACATCGCTGAATGCAAGACATTCCTTACGATGATCATACGGGATGTCAAGATTTGCTTGAGCATCCCTCTGGGAGATTATCCTTTCGACCGTCTTGAAGCCTTCGAGCTGTTCTCGTCGGCGCTCTCTGTCGATCTCGTAAGCTTCGACGTCTTCTTGAGACATTGTGCGGTCATTCTTGATACGCTCAGCAGGTATATAGGTTGATTTGATGTAGTTCTCGACTCGCTTATAGCCTCGAAAATTCTTGAGATTGGAGAGAAATTCCCAGGTGTCTATTGCACAGTCAGCATCATGTAGGGCAAGGTGTTCCTTTAGGCGTACTGTGTAGATGGCTATAGCCCTGCCACTTGACGAGGAAGAGGATGTTCTTCTGCGTGTTGTCTTCTTCTTCCGGAGCTGTACATACTAGTTAGCTTCACCACTGGTCCTTCAGGCGTACAACGCACAAGCATCATCTGCGCGTTTATGGTCGAAAACACCATCAACGGCGTCACCTTGCGCTGCAATGCTCTTCTTGTGTGCTTCGCCGTCACGGTTCGAGTCTTCGTCTTCATCGTCATCATCGTCTTCATCAGGAGTGATCTCGTCGGACAGCATTGAGTCGTATGCTTCGGCTTCATTGTAGTTGACCGGGTCGCGTTTGGCTCGGGGAGCATTGCGAGAACCGTAAGCTGCATATAGATCCGAGTCGAAATCTTCAGAATCGTTGCCTGCTCTTCGAAGCTTCTTCTTGCCCTTGTTGATCGTCTGCCTCTTACTCTTTGACCTGCCCTTGCCTTTCTTGTCTGCGTAGAAGTCATCATCTGCGTCTGATTCTGCCTGGTCATCTTCGGCGGAAGCAGACTCGCTCTGGCCGGAACGACGGCGAGAGTAAGGAGTGGACCGATAGGGCATTGCATCTTCGTCAGACTCGTCATCTTTGGCACGACCTTTGCCTTTTCCACCTCTTCGAGGAGGTCGGACAACTTCGTCGTCGGAGTCTTCGAGATATTTCTGTACGCTGGCGCGAGCAATTGCACCACGATTCTTCAGATGCACCAGATTATCAGTCTGAGTGAACACGAAGCGGAAGAGAAGCATTTTACTCACACTTCTTCGAAGGCCATAAAGGTCAGGATCAAGCTCTGCATCCATGGTGATATCGCCTCTTCCCCTAGGTTGCGAAGTCTGACTATCCTCTCTAAACCCTCTTTGCTGGTTATGGTGATCCCTTCCCGAAGTAGCATTGCCAGCGATATGATCTAGCCTTTCTGCATCGAAAGCTCTATCCTCCTTCTCTTGTCTAGCTATATCCGCACTGCCTGCCGAGAACTCGGAACCGCTTGCAGGATCCTCTTCCTCTTCTTCATCCTCATCATCATCGTCCTGATCCTCCTCTGCTCCGTTGTTTTGGCCATCAACTGACATAGCATCTTCGTCAGGTGCAGCACCTTCATCTTGGCGCACCATACCCTCTGCTACATCACTGACGATGCTGGGAATGTCCGTAAGAGCGCGAGTAGCATTGATAGACTGCTGCTGCACCGGATGAGCCGGACCCGAGAAGAGATGGGATGAAGTGTCAAGCCCAGCTAGCTCGGGATTGGGAGCTAGAGAAGCTGCCAAAGGTCGTCCCTGACTGTCTGTGGCTGAGGGAGGTACATCTGCGGTTGGTGAAACCCCAAGTCAGCACGACAATAACGCTATCTCTCGCTGGCCAAGCTCGGAATAGAGAGGGATAGTGGAAGACTAGAATATCGGATGTATGTGAAGATAGGAGACCGTCCGATGAAGCTTGAGTTCGCCCTTTCGACCTGTCAATGCTCTTGTGACAGGGGCGACCTGTCTAACTTCGCGACATTTGCTGCCGGCGCCCGTTGCTCGCAGTAAACATGGGCGGCCTTTCAGCTTATGCAAGAGGACATACCAAGACTTCATGAAGATGTATGAGAATATGAGTATTGCGCAAGACGGTTGACGGAAGTGACAGGATCACGCAAAGGCAGAGGGAGAGGGGGAAATCGCTCGCGAAAGCCGGGCCAGGCCAGGAAGCAGCAGGAGCGGACGATACTCACTCTGATAGTTGCTATCAACATCCATCTTGACGCTCTACTTTGGCTTGAAGTCGAGCCAGTCTGTTGTCGATGGGTCCCGGTCACCGCAGGTCTGCCTTTCAAGGCTTTTCAAGCCTCGACCAAGCTCGATATTTGAGATTGTATACGTTGAATGTTGTAGCTATAGATCTGTCTTGCTGAATGGCCTGTGTCTTGCGTTTTTTGAAAGCGAAATGGGCAAACAGCGAGCAAGGCAAAAGCCAGGCAAAGACGAGGCAAGGGCGCAAAGCGCGGAAGGCCTGGTTGGCTGGGAAGATCAGAGGACACGAGTTTGCGGACGAGCGACAACAGGGAGAGTAGTGGATACAGTAGATTATCTAGGGAGTCTGGGTCATGGTAGGTCTGCCAGAGAGTACATTATCGGCGCTTCCTCCACTTCCTCCTGATCGTCCATTCAGGACATTCTTGGACAGCTTGCACTCGTCGAGGAACGAGTCAAACATTGCAAGCGTGTCGAGGGGACCTCCAGCGGATTCCGGATGGAATTGTACGCCTGGGGATCGGGGAAATCAGCCAAAACCCCTGGACTAGGTACAGATGAACACTTACCCCAAACCTTCTTGCCGCTGTCGAGCGTCGTCTTGATCCCTTCAACTGATGAGTCCTGATAGAGTGAGAAGAGTCAGATCTAGGTTGTCTCGAAGTTGCCGCAGAAGCGGTTTGCGGTAGCGTGGAGGTACGTACATTGGCGTTGATGAAGAATGGCTCCCAATCCTTGGGAAAATCGTCTAGCTTGACAGCATACTGGTCTGAATGGATGAGAAGAATTTTCAGGCGGAGGGAAAAGGTTACCTCTCAGCCGAGTTTGCATAGGAGAGAGCGTGATGACATACGATTCTGAGAGGTAACATAGATGCGACCTTGTTGAATGACACCAGACGATGCGAGAGCCAGGACAGGCTGGTTATGCCCTCTGTTTCCGTAGGGCATGCGGTAGGTTTGCATGCCTGCTGCAAGTCCTAGGATCTGGTTGCCCATGCAGATGCCAAAGATGGGCTTGTTGCACCACCAGTCTGCATTGATGAGCTCTGCGACGTGCTTGGCTGCGGGCATGCCGTGCAGGGGATCTCCAGGGCCGTTGGAGAGGAAGAGACCGTCAAAGGTAGACATGAGAGAGGATGTGAGCGGAGTGTCCCAAGGCAGAACAGTGACGGAGGCTCCACGCTTGACTAGGGAACGAGCAATGTTGGCCTTTGCTCCAAAGTCTAGCAGGGCAATCTTGACTTGGTTTGGGTTGGACGCATCGTCGTTGAGAGTGTAGATACTCTTTGTAGACGCTTGCGCGATCAAGTTCTCCTTTGCTGGATCCCAGTACTCTTCCTGAGCAGGGGCGACATCATGGCCTTCCCCGACTGCAACCTTGCCCAGCGTGGTTCCGTTATTGCGAAGGAGGTTTGTGATGGCACGCGTGTCGACGCCAGTGATGCCGGGTACGTTGTGACGCTTGCACCACTCGTGAAGCGACTCTTTGGCGAGATAGTGCGAGTACTTTTCTGCCAAGTCCGAGACAATGACACCTCTGCATTCGATCTTGTCACTCTCGAGAACCATGTTGGGGCCATTCCTGACAGGCAAGCTGTTGGGTAGGACTGAAGGCTTGTTGGAGGGTACACCGTAGTTGCCAATCATGGGCGTTGTGAAGACGAGGATTTGGGAAGAGTAGGAAGGATCCGTCATCGACTCAGTGTAGGAAGTGATGGAGGTACTGAAGACCGTCTCTCCAAACTTGCTTTCTGATCCACCGAAGGAAGTGCCCGTGAAAGAATGGCCTGTCTTGAGGTGCAGAGTAGCAGGAATGCCCTCAGAAAGAGGACCAGTAGAAGGTGCTGAGCTTGCACCTGATAGAGCTTCAGGCTTCAGAGCGTTGAAGAGAGATGATACGGTTGCATAGCGGCGGGAGGAGCTGCTAGCAGCATTTTTGGCCAATACGCCGGAGCGTGCGATTGGACGAAGAAGGGTGTTGAACGACATGGTTTGCAAGAGGGATGTCTAGGCCGCGATAAGGGATCTCCACAAATGACAGCTCAGATAGTCCTGGGAAGCTGTCACATTCGCTACATCAGGGCCGGCTGCGATTTTTGGGGGCCTTTTTTCTGCAGATGAGCGCACGTACATGGCATACACGGATCAAGCCGATGAAGATGGGTGTTATGTGGTTGTTATAGCTTCTGATGAGCACAGAAACACTCAGCTCCTGGCCAGACCGCTCTTTTTCGACGCAAAACTCACCTAGTCCAGCTTTGCGAGGGCAGCGGGATCTGCGCGAGATGACAGCCAGCCAAAATGGACGACGAAACAGCAGCGAAAGCGTCAGATGTCGTTCGTATGTTTATGGTGGATTTGACGATGCTTCGCCTACCTAGTTTCGTCGTCGTTTTTCGAGCTGACTCGAGGGTTTTCGCTTGCGAATTGGAAGAGACAAGAAGGGCGAAAGTCGAGAGCGAAAATCAAGACATCAAGCTTGGATTTCAAACGACTTGAGCATCTTTGCATCTGGATTGAAGAAGAGTTACCATGTCCTCATCTGAATCGCCTGCTGTCCCTTTCTTCAAGAAAAAGACCAAAGCTGGAGCAAGTACCGCGACCAAGAAACGAGCGCTGAGCCCGGCTGGCGAAGATAATAGTTCTAACAGCAACAAACGTTCAGCTAATCGTGACGACGAGCGCGGCGAAGGTCCCTCAGTCGTGCGATTAGCCAAGAAGGACGTGTATAACCCTCTGAGACAAGGGACGTCAGCTTTCAAGAGGCGCAAGCAAGATGGAGAAGCAGGAGATGATGATCAAGATGACTTTGATGACGGCGCTTCCGTGTCTGTGCGGTACAACGATAGAGGGACAGCAGCACGTCGTCAAAGGTCTGCTTCTCCTACAAATATGGTTCTTTCCGGTGACGCAGCATTAGCGAAATCTGGAGAAGCGCCAACAGATGATGGTCTTTATCACGGCAAAGCTAGCTATACAACGGGAATAGCGAAACCTGCGCCTGGAGAGACCTTCGGACCGATTAAAGGGCCAAATGCGAATATAAAGACTATTACATTAGTCGACTATCAGCCAGATGTGTGCAAAGACTACAAGGAGACTGGTGAGCCCACGAATTTTCCTCGTTTGCTGGCCCGCATGCTGACTAAGGCTTTTCTGTAGGATGGTGTGGTTTCGGAGACAGCTGTAAATTCTTGCACGATGTAAGCATCTCCATATTTCCTGATACCTACAAAGCTGACATGTCCCTTTCCAGCGTGGTGACTACCTACGCGGCTGGGAGCTGGACAATTCATATCTATCCAATCAACCGAAAGCCGATGCGTCCACAATGCAAGAAGTAGTCGAAGAAGAGCTTCCTTTTGCATGTCTGATATGCCGTGAACCCTTTGCCGCTCCTCCTCACGATGCAGTCGTGACGCGCTGTAATCATTACTTTGGTTCAAGCTGTGCGATCAAGTAGGTCTACGGCTCCAATCTTCGTACTTATCGTAGACTAATAACTTTGATATAACAGACGGTTCAGAAAAACGCCAAAGTGCTTCGCTTGTGGTGCGAGTACAGGAGGGATCTTCAACAAAGCCACGCGGATACTAGAGCGTAAGGAGAAGGCGCAAAAGGAACGTATCAAGCAGAGAGAGAAGGCAGAGGCTGGCGAGGGCGGATACTTGGATGAGGATGAAGGAGACGGTTTGGAGATCGAAGGATTGCAGGAAGGCTAGCTGTCTAGCGTCTGATAAAGCGTATGTACATGCACTTATTGGAAAGATAGATGTTGTTTGTTATTGAGGCAATAATGCTACATACTGCTATTTTATCCTGTCTCCTTCGTCCGATACACCCAGACACTCCGCTCTACACCGCCAAAGTCTTTTATGATCCGACAATATAGGCCCTTGTTTGTGACTAGACGAGCAACTTGCGATGCCTGACCTTGTCCTACCTCCAGCACCATCAACGGGATGTCCTGATATTTCGAGGGACTACTGTCAACGACTTTGTATATGACATCGAGGAGTCGTCGATAGAAAGCCAGACCATCTTCATCTTGAGCTTTGTACTTCCGTGCATAAGCAGGTGCCTCTCCTAGCAAAGCTTTCCTGTCTTCATACTTCTTGACGGATGTCTCCAGGACCTCATACTCCGCCCGAGGGATGTACGGCGGATTGCTCACTACCATATCGAAGGGTTTGTACCTCTCGAGAAGCTTGTGGAGCCATGCATCGTCGAAGAGATCGCCTTGCTCGTACTTGCATATTACTTCAAGCTGATGAGCCTGAGCATTCTCCCTTGCAAGCATTACGGCTTCCGGATTGATATCGACACCAAGCAGGCGTACGCTTGTATTACTCTTGAGATGGTGTGCCAGTGCGAGACCGATACAGCCAGAACCAGAGCAGAGGTCCAGTATCTTGAGAGGTGAGTCTCGTTCTGCGGCCTTCTTCAGAGTCTCTGCTAGTGCCATAGTCCATTCTTCGGTTTCTGGACGAGGTATCAAGATAGGCGGCCTGACTTTCAGTTCCAGATTGGAGAAAGGTTGTGTTCCTGCTGACCAGCTTCAGTACATTACCAGCGACTTGCTCCATGCGACACTCACCTAACAGATACGCCAAAGGGACTTCATCTTTCACGTAGCTCCTCACCGTTTGCAGAGCTCTCCTTCTGCCCGGATTAGCCTGGTAAATCCAACCAAGAACGGCCTTTGACTGGTCAAGCGCATCTTCCGCAGACAATGAGCGTTGATGATAGGCATTCAAGGAGCGCAAGAGACTGCTGCGAACGTATTCATGCGAGATGCCTCGTCGAAGAGATGGAAGCATCCGAAGGCGAATTCTTGTCACCGTTGTTCGCGCTGTCAATAACGCAGTAACATCATGTCGAGAAGCAAACTGCGATGATATAACGCGTCTCCAAAGCTAGGCTTTTGTAACATGGACGCGTCGAGCCGGCAGCCGCAAATTCTGAAGACGGTCTGTGCTGTTGGTTTGTTAACATCTTGGCCTTCACCCCATTCTCTCCTCTGTACCGCAACCTTCAGCTACAGACCCTCGCCTTCTACCAACCCTCGCCAGCGTGTACACACCTAGCGGATTTGGGAATCTCAATCTTGTCACGAGACTCAGCCAAGCATGACCGGTGTTGATCTGCCGCCCGAAATTCTGGCCAAAACTCTGGAAAACTGCAGCAGGCTCGTCCTGAGGATAGTGAGGCAGGCTGATCCAAAGAGAGGTGCCCTGCACAACCTAGCTGTACGTGCACTCAACACAGTTTCAAAGCAGCCTTTTGGCTAAGATTCTGTTGCAGTCTATGATAGTCTGCTCTTCGATGAGGTCGATGTACGCATCGAGTATCCGGAATTTAGCGGGCGGCAGCAAACAGATATATTGACATGTCCACAAGCAATTCGGCCATTTGTGCGAGTTCTGGGCATCGAGCTCTTCGCCTCAACAGTTAATAACTTGAATGTTACACGAGACCTTCAGGTCTTAGCAGACTTGCCCACGTTCCCTGGTCTTTCTCGGGTCAAAGTCTCGGTCTTTTGTCGGCGACCCACTGGGTATACAGAAGCTTCAGGCACCTCGGGTCTTGTCATGCAACCGTACGCAGACTTTCTGCAGGCCTTTTCTTTCCTCAACAGTCTGAGCAGGACACGCTCTCTCTCAATAGATCTTTCCGTAAACATGGCGGACTGTATGTCTATTGCCTGCTTGCGTGCAGCATACGATTCTGGCCTCTCCCCCGATCATTTGCGTTTACTACCAAGGTGCTCATACTGCAACGGCCACGACCGTCCAGACGGTCTGGAAGACTCCTCCAATGTCATCGAGGCGAGTGCCAGATTTCATATCCACTCTTGATGGACCCCAGTGGCGCTGAACCTCGAAACGTCTGTCAATCTGCCCTTTTTTGGCGCCCTGGTCGATCATAGCAAGTTAAGAAGGCTGGCAATAGACAATGCAGCCGCAGAGAGTCTGACTGCTACGACTCTGTGGTCGTCGGAATGTTTGGCTCACACCCAAAGTCTGACGTGCGAGTCTTTGACTCGACAGCACTCTCAGGCGTTCTTCAGGCGCTACAATCGCTTCTACGACATCCAAAGAATCGAGTTACCAAGCTCGAGTCCTCTGGAACTATCGTATATCAACGGTGCTACCCTAAAACACATCTCGGCCAAGGTGGATGCGCTTTCGACTATGCCCGTGACTATGCGAGCAAAATCCTGTCTATGGATCTACCAGAGCTGCAACACTGTCAAATGCACGTCTGGCAGCTTGGCAAAGTGGATGTAACAGTCAGACAGTTTACGGAGCAGATGGATCAGATCCGTGACCGGCTAGCCAACAGAGCAATCCTGCTGGACATTAACCTGGGATGGACATGTCTGGGCCCATGGCAAGATCAGGGTAGTCATGAGGTTGTTGATCAGATCATACGCTATCTCGCGCCGACGCTTAAAAGTCTCAGTATCGTAAGCAGGGCACTTGTTGTGCCGCACTTGCAGTCCACAGAGCCCATACTATTACCTCATTTACACAATCTACGCTACCTCATCCATACGAGAAAGTCGGCGACGTGGGCCGCCAGATTCCTTGGTCTGTTATCAGCTCCGAATCTGCACGACATGCGCTACAACCTTACTCGCGGACATCAGGACATGGCCTTCTTCGCTGAGCTGCACCGTTCCTACATTCAGCTGTCAGTCCGAGCCTGCAAAAGCTTGGCGGTCAAACTGTGCTATCGGCTAGCGATGAAGGTCAAGAACCGATCTACGAGGTTTGTGCCTTTCTCAATGCTCGGAACGCCAGATTTGGAGTCGAGGGCTCACATGCAGTAACTATGCATGGAAGCTTCAGGTGACGGTGAGGGCTCACGATTCCGTAAGTATAGACTCAGGCTGAGTAATGGTAGATCTATACTCTAGTGAAGTCAGGATGTCACCTAGCAACTCAGCAGCCGGCCGCAGGGCTCGCTCAAAACGATTCAGGTCGTTGCGATGTCACCGCTTTCGCCTGCATTTTTAACCTAAATAGGAACGATGACAAGCTCCTGAAACTGGATAAGAGGATTGTGGTAGCGTCATCAGACAGGTGTTAGCTTGAGTGCCCTAACTACACGCATAAGCTCGTCACATAAACATCGTGTAAGTTGTCTATGTGAATAATTTCATAACCTGCTCTTTACTTGCTACCAGGCTGTCCTCGAAACTCCTGATTCCGCCTACCAGCTTAAGACTAGGCTCAACGTCTGCACCGCAATAATCTAGAATCTCAAAACGCATCAGCTGCGCCTCAGCCAGACCATACAACTTTAGTACAGATATAGCCATTCTTCTCAAAGCCGACCAACATCTCGGTAATGCACTCGGCCATAGTAGAGCCAGCGGCAGCAGAAAGGTTCTTCTTGAACGTCGCGGGATCAGTATTCATGAATTGTATGTTCTTGCCGGTGACTGTGTAAAGCACAAAGTATCAGCGGTGAACAAGATGTTTTCATCTCTCGATATGCCATACCCTTCGCCAACGTTGTTGCTATCTCGCCGTAAGAGATATATTTTCCTGTATATAATGTTTCTAAGCCCTTTCCGTCCTGCTCGATAGCAGCTACCACATAGCGGCCGTAGTCGTGTGGCATATCGCAGACGGGGACGAGGGTTTCAGCTGCGAAAGGCGCAAACATAGCGTAGATGTTGTTCCAATCGGCCTGGGCGCGTTATTGGTCCAAAAGTTGGACGCAAAACTGCCCGGTTGTACATCGATCAATCTGAATTTATCCAGACCGCGACCATATTCAGTGACCTCGGCCTTGCTGTCGAAGCTGTGGAAAGAACAGGAAGAGATTATGAAGTTGCATTTCAGGCTGGTTCGTTCAGACGAAGCTATCGGATAGCAGCAGCCTACATGTCGAGTTTGTGGCCCGTCTTGGTGAGTTTCGCGTGATTGGGCAGGCCTGACCATACCATCGTCTTGACTCCAGCTGCAGCGGCGCCATCCATCTGAGCTCGACCAGCTTGAACTTCGTACTCTTTGACCTCCGAAGGTGAAGACAGACCGTAGTTGGTGATGGTGAGACCAAAGACGATATCAGCCCCATCGAAAGCCTGACGAGCGCCTTCCACCGTGGATGTATTGACGCTCATCAACTGCACGCCTGCGGCTTTCATTTCTCGGGCTGCAGGCTTGCTTGTATCACGACAGATGCCTCTGACACGGTACGGACGTGAAGATGCTTGCAGGGCCTTGATGACCGATCCTCCTAGAGTGCCTGTCGCTCCAACCACAGCGAAGAGGGGTGCAGAGCTCGCATTGGTGATAGGCATGGCTGAAAATAAGTCCTGGACAGAGGAAGGAAAGAGGAACGAGCCGTGTTGGAAACAGGTAATTGGGAGAAGGAGGGAGAGCGAGGGAGAGCTGCGAAGACAGCCTGCATCAGGTTCATGTCGCTGGGCCAAGGCGGCGATATCTACAACGGCCTCAAGTTAAGACCGACACAGACATGGTCGCGCGAAGTGAATCTCGTTCTCGATTACGACATAGGTCGGCAGACTTTCAAGACCTCTGGGCGTGCTGTGTATGTATCTTGTCTGCTCCTTGTCACTATATCAGCCAGGCGACAGATACGAATTCCCGCCTTCCAGTAGGTTTAAGTTAGCCTACATCAGTGGGACGAGTATCGGAGTCTCACTGGCTCGCAAAGCGTGCTGATGGAGCAGCTTACATCTGCCTATCGCGCCATGGAGTGCACTTGCGTTGTTGTCCGGCCTGGCCAGCGCACAAGGACAAGAGCTGACAAATGGCATCATAAGCGCTGACAAAGGTGCACATGCGGATGCTGATGGATAAATACTCTTACATGCCAGTGTCTGAAGCTCTTCTCTTCCCGTATTTCACATCTCCCACTTTCCCGCTGATCAAGGACAATGCCTGGACAAATCAAGAACGTAGCCATCATTGGAGTGCGTGCTCAAGCAACCAGGTATCATAAGTAATTTAGACACCTTATTAACGTTTGAAACAGGCCTCTGGCAATATTGGCAAGCCCATTCTGGATGCCTTACTCGCCTCTAAAGCCTTCCAAATCACGGTCCTGTCCCGCAAGGAATCCTCGTCTACATTCCCTGAAGGCGTTGCAGTCAAGAAACTAGACTACGATGACTACGATGCTCTTCTTTCAGCTTTCCAGGGTCAAGATGCCGCCGTCTCCACAATCGCGACAACTTCCATCGGTGTTCAAACCAAGATCATCGAAGCTGCTGTAGAAGCTGGAGTACAGCGCTTCATTCCATCGGATGTAAGTAGGCTGCCAACTGCTCGCTAGTATCTGACAATACTGACGTACTTTCCCGCTTAATCAGTTCGGAAGCGATATTACCAACGACAAGCTTGTTGAGCTGGTACCGGCTTTCAAAGGAAAACGGGATATACTCAACCTGCTCAAGTCGAAGCAATCCAAACAATTCTCCTGGAGTTCCATTGTTAACGGACCTTTCTTCGATTGTAAGCTGCCCTCCCCGCTTTCCCGCATGAACTATCTTAAAATTCCAGACTTACACTGACTGTATTGAACAACAGGGGGTCTCAGAGTCGGCTTCCTGGGCGTCGACCTCAAGAACAAGTCCATAACGCTATTCGATGCGGATGCACCGGCAGCCTTCAGCACGACGAATCTCGCCAAAGTTGGAGCAAGTGTCGTCGGCGTTCTTCAATATCCAGAAGAAACTGCCAACAGACACGTCTTCCCTTCTTCCTTTACTCTCACGCAAAAAGAGCTCCATGCGGCCCTTGAGAGAGTATCAGGGGAGAAATGGTCGATTACCAACGTCTCTAGTCAGGACCTTGAAAGGGAAGGAAAGTATCTGCTTGCGAAAGGAGATGGCTCAGGCATATACAAGCTCATTCAGGTCGGTATCTTCCGTCAAGGCTTTGGACAAGATTACGGCTTGCACAGTAAAGACAACAAGATACTAGGCCTTGCCGAGGAGGATTCCGATACTGTCCTCAAGAAAGTCCTGGCGTGAGCTGGCTCACTCGTGTGAAAGGGGTCGGAGACGCCCACCACGCGAGCAGCGATGTTGTAGCGTCAATATCCGAAGTCTTAAAAAAAGCATTGATCGTCCTTCTGTGTCTGTCTGTGCTATTGCTGACAGAAAGATCCTTAACTCGCTGTAAGACGTAGTTATTTCCTCTGTTAATCCAGAATTAGACAATTACAAAGAGTACAACTTACTTATGAGATCGTTTCTTCCTCTTTAAAAATTGCTAAGTTCCGCCCGGTTTACTTCCGAAACTTCAGCAGCACGCCCCTCGCGAGATCTCCCATACAGCAAGCAAACGAAAACTCATGTAGACATGTGGTACCCACTTCCGCTGCAGCCTTTCAACACACGGATCCGCTCTTTCAAAATGGCGTCGCCGTAGGACCAATGATAGTCAACGTCTCGGTTGCGTCAAAATTGAAGTAGGTGGCCGTTACGGTGGCTCCAGCCAGGCTGGTCATTGTGAATGTCCCTTCATTGGTCAAAGACTTCACTGGCTGAGGCGGAATGTAGTTGTTCCAATAGAGGAAAGTAGGGAAGACGATTGGAGTGGGGAGGAGGCTCTTGTATGCTGAACACTGTGAAAGATAGCTCGAACAGGACATAGCAGCTCTGAGGGCATCTCCTTGCTCGAAGGTGTCGAACGCAGAATACCAGTCGTCTATGCCGAGTTGAGTGAGATCCACTCCGTTGGATAGAGCAACGTGGCTGCAGATGGGAACAGGATCAAGGTTAAAAGGTAAAGTAGGGATGCATGGGGTGCGGCCTCTCAATATCAGGTTTGCTGCCAGCATCGAGAGGGACTCTTTGTGCTCACGTAGAAAAGATGCCACTGAAGAGGCAGCATTGACATGCGGGACTGGCCTGACCTTGGCAAGCTCCCTTTATGTTGAACAAGGCAATATAGGCATTGTTGTAGTCTTGGAGATCGCGCAGATTGACGTTACATCCGCCAGAGACAGTTGCGCCTATCTGACCATCATCGAAAGGAAGCTCGGCGGTGAAGGCTGTTTCGGTGACGGCGACAAATGATTGGTCGAATTGGCTTTGGAACTCGCATGTGTAGCCTATTAGAAAGGTGTAGGAATTGTAATTACGAAAAATGTGTGTGATAAGACGAACAGATGTTAGCAACGGATGCGAAGACAGCAGTATGTCGCATTGAGCCTGACCTTGGTTTGCACAGTGGACGATTGCACAGCTGGCAGAATCGGCAGCAGCTACGGCAGCGCCTGTCGATTAGGACAAGAGCATCGGGAAGTAACGATGGCTTCAGCCGAGACTCGTCATATAACTTATGTCGGGCATGCAATCGCACTAACATGTCATCAGGGTATCCTCAGCGGTTCCCGCTTGCGTAACGCAGGTCTGCTCTTGCGTCCCTACTTGCTGGATGCACTGATTGTAGCCAGAGGAGTCCCAGCATTGTGCAGCGTCTGCGACGAAGGAGACTTGAGCGAGGATGCTTGGCAAGGGCAGGAGGAGGGCGGCGACTAGAAGGCGCAGGAATGTGCAGGCAGACATGGTGCGTAGCGACTTGGCTGGATATGAGCGGGAGGAAAGAGAGGAGGAAGCAAGAGTGCGCTCAGAATACCGTACGATTTCAGTGGGAACCGAAGCTGAGTCACATCATCATTTCAGGCTTGCACCGCAGAGGTGAGGGCTGTCCAGATATCAAATACATTGTATCTTGTCAATAGGTTTAAGCGAGCACTTCAGGGTGGAGATGTCTTCAGAAGTCAGTGGGTCAGGCGCTGCTGATCGAGAACCCGATACCCTGATAGCTATACATAGAGTGACAGATAAGCCAGACGGGAGGGAGAAGAGGATGGGATAAGAGTACTGTGTGTGGAGGGAAAGCGAATGAACATGATTCATGGTACTAGTGACGACTGCTGCTATCGACTTTTTTATTCGAGCAAGTCCATAAGACTGTGTTCGATAGCCGACATACCATCAGGTATAGTACTGAGCATGCGTGACTAGCCCAGACACGATTGCCGTCGAGTCTCAAGCGAGAAGTGGAGGAGCTGCACTTTGAAAGACGGCAGCTTAGGGAGAGCCAGGAGCTCGGGCTGGAGCGTGATGAGCAATGCATTGTTATGGATGACTTGGCCTGCAGCGGGCTTCGCCTGAAGCTTCATGGTGTATGAGGGCTAGTTGCTGGTTCCCTTCTTGCGTTCTTCGAAATCCAGTTCAAACGCCATGGCCAGAGCACCTTCGTATCAGCAGGAGCGCAAGAACACCAACAAGAAGCCGTATGCGAACAGCAATCATCCTTGTTCCTCGTCTTCAGCATCTGGCAGTATATCGAAATTGAAGGGCTCTTTGCGGTCTGCGAAGCGTTTGCTCTTGAAGGATGGCCTGGACGCTGCCCTACGAGTCGAGACTGAACGTCGTGTAGAGTCACTGCAAGCTGAGCTCAAAGAGGCTGAAGCTAAACGGCCATCATCGACGACATCAAAGCAGGATAATGAAGATGGAAAAAGTAAAGCAAAGGCAGCAGCTACAAATGCATCAACAGAAAGTAAGAAACCTAAAGGCAGCAGCAGTAAAGACCAGATCAAGAAGAACGAGAAGCGCCAGAATGTGTACAAGATGCTCAGACACGTCGAGTATCAGAAAACAAGGAGACGCTTCAAGACGGCCAGCAAAGAGCTTGCGAGCATAGCAGAGAAACTTCAAGCATTAGATACAAACCGAGAGTCAATGGATGAAACAGCAAGCAAGACCGACAAAAAGGCTAGGAAAAGTCTGGAGAAACAGCTGGCTGCACGTGAGGAGGACGTCTTGCGAGCTAGGATTGATTCTTGGTATGTAAATGTGAGTGCAAACCATATTGAGTCTGTACGGACACCGCTGACTGAGTTTGACAGACCTTTCCGGCCGACAAGAAATACGTTGCTTTATTCCCCGGTGGAAGCTACGTCGAGCATCCATACACTCTTCCTACCGTGTCTGTCTCGGATATATCCAGCGAGAAAGACGTGCTCGAGCTACTGCCATCGAACAAAAAGCCAGATGAAGTCCGAAGTTTCTGGCGCGCGATCGTACATGCAAGATTGGATCAAGGCGTGCTTACAGGCGAGCCGAAAGAGAAGAAGAAGGTTGCAACTGCGGACAAGAAGCAACAAAGCAGTAGGGAAGATGCTGAAGCACAACAACCGGAGGACGATGGGGAAGTGGAAGACGAGACAAGCAGCAGCAGCGACAGCTCAGAAGCTTCAGAGACCGGTGCTGTCGATCTGGACGAGGGCGATGACTTCTTCGCGTGATCTACCATGCTCTACAGCTGTCCTTTCTGCGTTGGGATCCTTGTGCCTGTGCCTTTTGGCGTCCTCCTCGGCCTCGTCCTCCTCCTTCAGCCTTCCTCACCAAAGGTACGGTACCTTCCCTTGTTCTTCCGTGCGTCACTGTGTGCGTCAACCCGGCGTCACCCGGATGTGCTCCACTACGCATAGCTGTACTGCTGCTCTGCCAAACCATCGACGTCACCCGGTTGACTGCCTGACTGTTCCGCTTCGCGTGCGTGCGTGGCCTTGCTAGATCCTCTTTTCCTCTTTCTCTGCTTCGTCTCTTTCTTTCCTTCACACCAATCTACTCCAACACTTTCAAGCAAATCAAGTCAAACCCAATCAACCATGTCCGACGCTTTCAGAGAATCCGCTGGCGAGAAGTTCCACGTATGTTCTATACTATCTATCAACAGAGATTCAGATGTCGAGCTGATCCTTGGCCGCTTTTACAGGACGCCGTCAAGCCAAATGCCCAGAAGACCTGGACTGAGCAGAAGGGCGACCAGATCAAGGGAACTGCAGACCAGCTCGCCAGCCATGCTCAACCTCAGAGCGAGAAGAGCGGCACCCAGAAGGTCATCGATGGTGAGCATGCAAGCGTCTAGCTTCCATTACGGCAAAAGCTGATTGATTTGTCGTCTAGCCGTTACTCCAGACAATCAGGGTACATCCCACCACCATGTCGCTAACAACGACACCCGGCAAGGACCTCTAGACAAAGCAAAGGCGGCCCTGACCCCAGATGCCCAGAAGCCTGCCACTACGCAAGCACATGATAACATCGTCGGAAAGACTGATAACGCAATTGGCGAGGCTACTCCTCATGAGAACAAGACGTTCATTCAGAAAGTCAAGTAAGTGTAGCCTGCACGGCTTGAGTGTTTCGAACCAGATCGCTGACATAGTGGCTTTGCCAGGGATGCCGTCAACCCTCACTCAACTGCTTAAGCGTATGAGATACCCCTGTGCTCTTTTCTGCTGCTCTTCAAGGAAGTATGAAACACGTTGTAGCCATAGACTCGTTATTTAACAACTCTTACGAAATGCAATCTGATCGTGTCTTTCGAGAGTGCGTATCACAAAGTCAGCTCTGACGAGATTTGATTGAAGCAGCGACTTGTAAATAAGAGTCACAGCGAAAAGAATGGATTGCGAACGAAGATTGGGTAAATTTCGACAAAGCATTGCGAGAAGCCTTTTAGCGCAGACTACTCTTTCCTATTATGATGTCGAACACTCTCGTTTTACTCGTCATCTTCATCCTCATCATCATCCTCCTCGCTCTTCTTGATAGCGTCCACAAGCGGGCTCATCTGTTTCAAGAAGGTCTGTTTGCCATTCGGTTTAGCGCCTTTTTCAAACCAGTAGAAGATCGCTGTTGATGAAAGCACATCGTCGTTGTAGAGGAGCTGGATGATCTTCGCGAAGATGGCGTGGAGGGAAACGGTGTCGTAGATGTAGACTTGGATGGCGTTGCTGAGTGTAGATGAAAAATTAGTGAATAGCTAGCAAAGGAAGTCCAAAGGAAGTCGAGAGGATAGAGCTCACATCAGAGCGATCTCAGTTCGAGCACCATTCGTGAACTTGGCAAGAACAGGGTTGATAGACTGTAATCGCCAAAATCCAAATCAGATGACCCTTCCTTTACGTCTAACATGTTGAAACGCACCTTGACCCATTTGAGAGCAGCATCAGTGACTTGCTGGCTTGTAGCTGAAGTATCGAGGTTCGCAAATAGGCCTGTCCAGATGATGCCGATAAGATCGGGTTCTGGAATGGGCGCAGCGACCTTCTGAGCATCGTTGAGGTAGGCGATGATCTGCAAATCATGGCAGCAAGATGCCGTCAGCATTTAAATTCGGACCAAGGCAGAAGCTTATGACTCACCTCATCGTTTGTAGCTCTCTCGTCTTCCGAAGTCATTTCCTTCAATTTGGCAGCGACTTGTTCTCTCTTACTTCCTTCTACAATCTTAGCATACCACTCTGCGATCTTGTCCAATCCTCTTGCTTTAAATTCTTTATTTACTTCATTCTGGCTCTTCTTAGCCATAGGGAAGAAGTCCAGTAGATCTGTATTTCCACCTCTTTTCAAAGCTGCAATAGCTTGATCTACAGTTTCGCCTGCCCCGTGATCCTTTGTAGGCGAGATGAACGCCTTAAGGAAATGTAAGAGAAAGACGAGTGAAGTAGAATCTTTTACTAGATGATCTTTCTTCAAGCTTGATAGGATGGCAGGTGTTACGAGTCCAGAAGCTACGGATAAAGCAGAGAAAACAGCCAGTTTCTCGACGTTAGGCTTGCTGGGCACAGGCTGGACTGCGAGAGCTGCTTGTCCACCACCGGGCTGGGGGGTAGTGGCTCCACTACGTGTGCCTGGTGTAGAACCGCCATCTGTAACGCCTGGAGCGGCTAGCGTGGTCGCGGTAGCTGGCTTGTCGAGCTTATTGGCGTATTGCTGCAGGACCACCGAGATGAGCATTTGGCAAACGTCTTAATGAGAGACCATAGACTACTCACAAGAATAGCAGGGAGAGACGATTCTTCCAAAGGCTTCTGTAGGTACTTGTATCTGAGAGTTCACGCAGCATTAGTAGGGTTTCTATCGAAGCTCTGGCCACTTCTTCCGCCCACCTTCTGATGAGCTTCCCAAGTACTCCTACGACCTCTTTCATGTTTTCCTTGTCAGTTCCAAGTACAGAGAAAGGGCATTCCTCTGACCCGTCGACAATGACATTTCCACCAGGAGCTAGGAGTCTTCCGACAATGATGAGTTCAAACAGCTGGATCTCATACTTGCGGAAGTCGAGCTCGTTGCACGAAGCTTCTAGGATGCGGAGGATGGCTTCATAGTCGTTTTTCGGAGCTGAGCTCAGCGCTTTGAGGAGGTCATCCCGGAAGACTGTTCAAAGTAAGCAGGTGATATAGAGCCTGTAAGTCATCTTGCTTATCAGGCGCAAGGCTCCTTTCTTTACACACCTGTAGGCTCGAATTTGGCCTGAGCTTTAGCGACACCTTTGCTGGAGGGACACAAGGAACACCGTAGAAATCAGCAGCGAGTTCGCTAGACAGCAAGGGCCAACGACATCGTCAAGAACGATGATGATCCATTGCTGGATTTCCCTTGAAATTCTAGGTTAATTTGCCCACCGCTGCTTTGTCTTTACTCCAGCAAGAGCTGGGCGTTTGTCCTTTGCGCTGGTTGCTGTATTGACTGGCGTAGAAGTGCCGGATCCTGGAGCACTCGAGCCAGCAGGGTTAAAGGACATGGGCTGGGTGAAGAGAAAAGAGGCAAAGTAGGGCAAGGCGACACAATACCAACGTAACGACGACGATTCCATGCATTTTAAGCTACATCTTGAATGGATTGTTACGTATCAAAAGCTAGACTGCTCGTTCTGGGAGGTCCTTGCTGGCAGCTGGAAAGACAGGGAGTCAGTGTGGATCAGCAAGCGAAAGCCGCGTAAATGGAAATACCTGGGTCAGCTCCTCCGGGCTGCGAGACGTGTTATCAATCAGTACAGATTATAAACTTGATAGAGGACGGACTCACGCCCTTGCCTGGCTGAGAAGCGCCGCCGATGGTTCCCTGAGCTCCCTTCGCCTGGCTATCGTCCGCGATGGTGCTTGATGCAGTAGTTGTGCCAGTCGCATCGTTGACCATCCCTTCGCATCCTACAGCTTGTCCAACCTTCTGCTCGACCGATGATCCATTGCCTGATGGTGGATTCTGATCCTGGTACGCCTTCAACTCGGATACGCCAGCCTGCTTGACTTCTTCGCCAGAGTGCTGAAGGTTCTCATTGCCAACGAGCGAGCCTAGAGCTGATTGGGCGACTCCTTGAGCGCTGGAAGCAGCATCGTCAGCATCGCCATCGGCTTTCGCGTCGACGGCTCTTATGATGTTGGCTCACAGCTTGGCATGTCCAGTGACGAGGCCTGGGTTGTCGGTATTGCTGCTGCTCATTCTGATGGTATTGATACTTGGATGAATCTGAGAAAGCAGAAGATGAACAAGTTGACCTCTTCGATGTGGACCTTTCTGTACCGGTACCTTATGACGTCGAATGCTCGCTACTCTGGAAGAAGAAGCTCTGCAGACCGCGTAGAGTGTCATGGACATGTCTATATACTTACTGTCAGTTGTTGGGACCCACGGTGATTGCGGTCAAGATTCGAGATCATAATGCTCCCGGGAACATCGACATTCGTCAGATACACGCCACGGTGAATCGTACACGCGCAAGTGTCTCAGGATATGGCAGAGAATGTAACAGCTCTTTTCGTTAACATGCCATGACTGGCAATCAAGCCGCGACCTAGAGTACTCTGGCTAAATCTTCGCTACTGATGACTATCTTCGCTCCAACCATCACTAGCTTCTTTAGAGCAGTTTCAGAAGCTTCTGCATCTACACCCCTGACGGCTTTTCTGACAATGATGACTCTGAAGCCGTTTTTGAGCGCATCATGAGCTGTGGCCTGAACACAGACATCCATGGCAATGCCGCAGATAACCAGCTGCTCAATACCGTTTGCTCGAAGGTGCTCGGTGAGTGTGCGAGGGCGCTGGCCGCGGGCTACAGCGGCTACCATGTGTCCTCCAAAGGCTGAGTACGAATCTTCCTGTATACTGTCGCCCTGCGAGAGTATCCAACGATGTACGGAACAGGAAGAGTCAGCATGGGTTCGCAGGGCACGTGTAAGTAGAAACCACGACTTACCTTGTGCAGATATGCTAGGCGATTGCGCTGTTTCCATATTTTGCATGCGTCCTTGATAGTGGTCTCGATTGCAGCTCCCCAGGTGCTCTTAATCTGCGGTTCCACATGCATCAGTCGATCCCCCGCTACCGCGTATCAGTGCACGACTCAACGCAGTGGTCCGGCCAAAGCAGCTGCTGGACCTGCCAGTACCTGCAGCCTTTATTCTTCGTAATTAGAACATACTCCCTGTCTTTCTCGTCCCTTCGGATAACAGAGGAGTCATGCGTGCTTTTGAACGAGACGTGCTTGTCTGGATGCCAGTCCTGCGATAGTAGCAAAATTTCAGCGAAACCCTCGAGCCTCTAAAGCTTAACCTACCTGTGAAAGCACGACTAGAGGCCAATTGAAAGAAGGAGCTAAGAGGCTGCACACAGGTCGCAAGATCTTGTTGCTGTCAGTTACAGCTAGAGATCCGCCAGGCAGAAAATCATTTTGCACGTCTCTAACGTATGTATAGGTTTTGAGTACACCCTCCCATATATGCCTGTAACGCAGCTTACACGATCAGTAGGGCCGTCTTGTATTGCGCTCGCGAGGCGGATACACTAGGAGCTGAGCCAGGCAGCGTTGTGAGGCTTGTTTGAGTCTGTATACCGGGCCTCTGGAGCTGACCTGGTGATGTGATGGATGTTGGTGTTCCGGTGGACCTGCCAGAGGATGCGCTTAACGCCGAGTTGGTTTTTGCGTATGAATTGCGTCTGGACATCATCAAGTTATAACGGCTGTACTCTCTTACTGATGTCCTTCTTGAATAATAAGAGAGCACAGCTGCTGCATGCTGCTGATGAAACGGACCAGTACCAATTTGGTCAAAGGTAGAAGTCATAAAGGGCAGTGTAAGGAGGGCTTCCAGCTCGGCCTGATCAGAGAGTATAACCATCGACGAACAGTTATGGAGGGTCAAACACCGACAGCCAGCTTTCTAGACAGACCATAAAGTGTTGGAAAAGGTCATCAATCGCGGTAGTCCGGGATGCTGGTACACGTTTGATGGCTTGCAGAACCAGAGACATGTTCAGCAGTGTACGATACTAGATCTAGATCCAAGCCGCCTTCAGGCCCTTGCTCTGCAGAAACCGGGAAGGACAAGAAATTAAGCCATTTTGTTTCAAATGTCGCCTCGTAAAGCTGAATCTGTCAATCTATGTTATCTGGACGTAGACGAGGTCATGGCTGCGGTTGGAGAGGCTGCACTGCATAATGAGGGATTTTGTTATCTCAAGCTTGTCCAGCTTGCTTCCGCAGCCAACCTGTTTCTTCTTCACTGTTCATAGCAAGGCCAACAGCTTTCGATAGTAAAACATGCACATTCTTCAATGGCTTGGTCTCGAGATCCTGGCTCGTTGTTCGGTGAGCGTCCCGAAACAACTCGCGCTGATTCGTGACATCGACTGAGATTGCGCTCGCAGGCCATGAAGCTCCTGTTCGATATGTTCGCAGCATGTTACCTCTACAGGCCCTTGAAGCTACCATCTGAATCTAAGGATTTGAACGGGAAAGTAGCCGTCATAACTGGCTCGTAAGTCTTCATCGAGCTGCTTCTTGTGCTGGTCATCTTCCTGAGCTTTTCGAATATGATCTTTCAGCAACGTCGGAATAGGTTATGCTACTGCGCAAATCCTGCTTCTTCAAGGCTGCACCATCATCCTGGCATGTCGAGATGTCGAGAAGGCCAAAAAAGCTCGAGACGGCCTGCTCTTCCAATTACAGCTACACAAACCAGATCTGTGGTTTGACAAAGGAGCTGAAAGAGTTATCGTCCTCGAAGAAAAATGCGATCTGGTAGATCTAGATGCTGTGCGAAGATACGCGTCGGCTATCAAAGAAAAACTACAAGCTTCTAGTAAAGGCATCGACTATCTAATCAACAATGCTGGAATGCTTCCCAATACCTATCAGCTCTCCCCGCAAGGATTTGAGCTCACTTATGCCTCGAATATGCTTGGATCGTTCCTCCTTACGAGTCTCCTTCTTTCTCACCTGAACAGAGACGCCCGTATCATACAGACATCTAGCGCTGCTGTCTACTTTGCTCTGAAGGTTAGGGCAGACGATTTGAACGGAGAGAAGTTTCTCTTGAAAGGATGGCAGAAGAAGCACGAAAACCAATCTATGAATTACATCAGGAGCATGGCAGTCTATAGCCAATCGAAGGCTATGCAAGCTATCTTCACTCTGTCTCTACAAGAAAAGCTGCAATCTTCTCCAGAATACGCTGGCAAGAATATCACGGTTCACGCCTGTCATCCAGGACTCGTCACATCCACTCTTTGGACTCGAAGTGATCTCTCGGCCTCTGCGACGTCCATCTATCGCTTGTTCACGTACATCAGCTCCATTGCTATACACAGATTTGGGATCCGGGAGCAAGAGGCAGCAGTAAACCTCGTCTGGCTAGCGACTGCCGATAAGCCCGCTTCCCCAAGATATCGAGGCAAGTTCTGGGATAAACTGCATACAAAGTACCTCCCAGCGTCTGTCCTAGATCAGGCGGGCAGAGAGTCGGTTTGGAAGAGATGGGAGGTTGATGCAGGGCTAAGCGAAGAGGAGAAGTTGATTTGACTCTGTCTAAACCTGGTACTTTGGATACCCTTGTCCGAGTGTTATCATCACAAAGCCAGATCAAAAGTCAGATCCGAGGCATGATTGGGCAATCTCCGTGAGCGGACCGCTCGCACAGGCCACACCGACCACCGGGAGGATTAAGCAAGCTCGGACGAGGTCAATGTGCTTTGTTTGACAAACGGCTTTCTCTTTCGCAGCATGATTCTGGTCAGACGCCAACACTCCTTGATCAGCTATCATCAATTTCAGTACAATCGGTGTTTTACGCTCACAAGCATCAACGCGTGGACAGCATCCAGCTCAGAAGCGATAGCTCGCACTCGTCGACATAGCAACCGAGCAGAGAAAGCTCCATCTTCCTCGTACCAGACATTTGTCGATAATTCTGCTGGCTTTGGAAGCTTGAGATCTGAAGATACGGAAGAGATCTCTCAGCAGCGCACGAGGCACATCTTCTACTCTAGCGTCGGAGACCCCCAAGATCTGCTAGAGATTAGAATCTTCTGATCGGAACCGCTAGTCAAGACCCTGTCTACGGCCGAAAAGGACAAGGAAAAGTCTTTGAATCAGCATCTCAGCACAAGTCTTCTCGCAACTTGAGTCTTCGCTTTCGCTTTTCATCCCCTCCGGTCCTCAAGATTGTCAACGGCCACTCCACCTTTTACGCAATATGGGATGCTTCGGTAGTAAACCCACATCACCTGAAGTGGGTCTGACGTACTCTGTGCATTGGCTTCATTGACTGACATGAGGCCGTACTCTTAGTCTGAGAATTCGAAAGCAATAGGTGACTGACAGGCTCGTTTTGAGCGACATTCAGGGCAATCTACTAATGTTGTTTGATCTGACCTCTCATTCGTCGATCTTGTTTATAGATGCCAAGCTGAAGCAGGACCACGTCAAGCAGAAGGAAGAGATCAAGCTCCTCCTTCTGGGAGCCGGAGAGAGTGGGAAGACGACTATCAAGACACAGATGCGGCTTATAGAGGGACAACCTATCTCTGAATCAGAAAGACATCAGTTCAGTGAGCTTCTTGTGATAATTGCTGCATTAGCTGGCGGTTTAGCTGACCGTTCGCACGTACTGTCCGCAGCCGATGTATGCCGGACAAACATGGTGTCTTCCATGCAAATCATCCTAGATAACATGGCTCTGCTGGGAATTGGTCTCAGCGACGCAACACTCAAGGATCAGGCGGAGTTCCTAATATCTATGGAGAATGAGAACGGATCTGTCGGCCTGGATGCGAGAACTGGCGAGGTGAAAGCAGGCGTTTGCGAAGCAATAACAGCATTGTGGAAGGATCCAGGTGTACAGACCTGCTTCAACCGCAGTAACGAGTACCAGCTCAACGATTCGGCCGAATACTTCATAGAATCAGCATCGCGAATAGCTGAACCAGATTGGACGCCAAACGATATGGATGTCTTGAAAGCCAGAGTAAAGACAACGGGCATAAGCGAAACAAAGTTTACGAAAGAAGGAAGGAAGTTCTTGGTCGTAGATGTGGGCGGTCAAAGAAGCGAAAGACGGAAATGGCTCCACTGTTTCGAGTCGGGTGAGTCTGTTCACTGATTTTTAAGAGACATCGATCTTATGCTGAATGTGCGCAGTTACGAGCTTGCTGTACGTTGTCGCGCTGAACGAGTACAATATGATGCTGCGGGAAGACGAGACTGTCGTAAGTAACGCAATACCCTCAATTTGCAGGACAAGTTTAGCTCATTCCTTCAACATAGAATCGCATGCAAGAGGCAGAAGTTCTATACCATTCCATCGTCACATCTCCCTTCTTTCGTTTGGTTCCGGTTATTCTCTTCCTCAACAAAGCCGACTTATTACGGCGGAAGTGTCGCTCTGGCACCGAGGCTCAATACATCACCAACTACTACTCGGACTTCAGCGGGGATCCCAAAGATTGGAAGCAAGTTTTCAGATTCATTGAGAAGTTGTTCATGGACTCGCACCGTAGAGAAGATGTCAAGGACGAGCAGATACGGAACAAGAAGATCTATGCGCATATGTGAGCTGCAGCTCAAGCCTACGTCGGGATACTGACTCATGCGTGGTTATAGGTGCACAGCTACCGATAGCAAAGACATGAAGGCAGTTCTCTCAGCAACGAGCGACATTATCTTGCGCTCAAACATCGAAGCTGCAGTGAGTTTTGATGCTGCCAAGAGAGCTGTGTCGAGCTAGGCTGAATTGCTGAAGCTGGTATATTGATACCCTTTCTAGGGACTGGTATAAGACGCGTACCCTTTCTGCGACGCCCGATCATCAAGGACTGTCCAATGGCATTGCTGGACGTTGTGTCATGTGCCACTTGGCGAGGATCGCCGCGCGGTGTCAAGCAGGGCGCTAGGCAAGGAACGTATAGATCCGCGAAGATTAGATATTGGTAGTAATAGTGATACTTTGTCGAGCTGTTGTTTATTTGAGGATTTCCCCATTGACAGCTATGTTACACAGTTTCGTCTGGTAAAACTTTTCCAGGACTGTACTCCAGGTCAGACTCTGCAGAGCACGGGAACACAAAGGAGCACTCACTTGAAAAGATCATCTGGATCCAATGTCCGTTTTATGCTTCGCATCAAGCTGACCGTCCCTTTCCCTAAATCCGCTTCCATGAAATGGCGCTTCGACTGACCCTGTATAGGTTGTCAGCCATTGACCGCTGACGAAAGATGTTATCTTACCACTCCGTGCTCTCCTGAAGCCGTACCTCCCATCGCTATAGCTCTTTCGCTTATCCTCCTGGCTAGCTCCTTCACCGCTTCATAGTCTTGATCCGGTCGATATAGCAGCGCAGCACTACGAATACCACGTCAGCTGGGTACTCACAATGGACTGTAGCAGCCAGCTCACTGTATATTGCCATCACCTGCGTGGCCGACTATAGGCGACACGAAGCCAGAACTCGCTATGTCTTCAGAGGTCTGCCTGACCAGTTCAGGCAACTTCGACAGAGGCACACAAGCATCCGTCACGTATACTTTACAGCCCGGAAGCAGAAGTTGTTGCGAGAAGAAGAGTCCTTTGCGAGCCTGCCAGATCTCTTCGTTCTCCTCGTCATTTCTTGCAATGACGAGAGGTTTCCCTCGGTTCTTCTTCAGAATCTCGCTGGTTGTCTTAACATTGTCACTAATTGTGCCAGGACCTCCCGAGAATTTGACTGTGAAGCGGCTTAGTGAAGGCTACTAAAACCAATGAACTTGCCTACTGAACAGATGCGGCACCTCTGGATATTTCTTGCTGATCTGGCCAGACAAGTTGACAGCCTTCATAGCCAAGCCATCAAGCAACTCCACGCAGGTGACCTGCACGCCACGGTTCAGAAGCTCAATGACTGTCTTGACTGCATCATCAACCGTGTTGAAGGCAGTTGTCGCAACTTTTATAGGCACTTTCGGCGCCAATCTGACTGTGCACTCCGTTACAATGCCCAAAGTCCTGCGAAGAGAGGTTAGCTATACAGCGCTTGTAGCAATATGATATGTCCCCACCCCTCAGCTCCAATAAACATCTTCGTAACATCCCAACCCATCGAACTCTTGCGCGCTCTGGAGCGTGTCTTAATCACTTCTCCAGTAGCCAGTACTACCGTCGCATTCATCACCCACTCTGCCTTCATTGTCCCGTATCTGACAGCATGGGTACCGGATCCACCGCAAGAGATCATGCCGCCGAAACAAGCGCCCGGACCGGGGTCGACTGGGAAGAAGAGATCTATCCCCTTGTCTGCCAGATGTTCATTGAGGCCTTCCCATGTCACGCCTGCTTGTACGACTGCATCTCCGTTCATTTCGTTTACTTCGATGATCTTGTCCATTCGATCCAGGGAGACCATTATAGCTGAGCCTCTCTCTTGTAGAGCTATAGTACTGCCTTCCAGCGATGTCCGCCCAGATATAGGGATCATAGCTGTTCACACTCTATCTCAGCTCCCTGAGAAGTCGTATGACCAGCGGGCTACACTCACGGACTTGCGTGGCTCTACACGCATTGACTATCGCAACGACATCCTCAGTAGTTGTAGGGTATGTCACAGCCAGCGGTAAAGATGGTGGAAAGGTTGTGCCAGGCGCGGTCGCGAAACCTTCAAGAACATCCGCAGCCGTCGACACTTCGATACCGGCAGCTTTAATGTTCTTCAAAGCAGTCTGGAGATCACGTATAGGTGCCGTCTTATGGGAAGAAACAGAAGAGAACGAGGAAGAAGGCGGAGTTTGAGAGTAGAGCAAGGCGCCCTGGACAGAGATGGTCGCCAGACTGCCTACCAAAAAGGCCTGCCATGCCTGTATACCTCTGCGACGCGGTAACTCATTCGAAGCAGAATTCGAGTATTGCGACTTCGATTTGCATTGACCTCGGACTTGTGCTCGGACAGACTGAGCGAGTCGCCTTGAACCTTGAGCACTACGGCATAACATAGGAGCACTCTGACGGTCGTGAAACGAGTGGAAGAGCACGCAAAGAAGAAACAATGCAAGTCCGGTTGAACCTGGAAAGACGCGGCCGGCGAAACACACGTGAGTGCCGAGACAGACGACAATGCTACATTGCTTCGAAGCTTCGACTTCCTAGTCGCTACTGCTGACAACAACAGGACTGATCTAAATGTGCTGGGAAAACGAGGAAATGCGACAGATTGGTCACGAATCAGTCGTATAGGCTGTAACTCTCTCCGCCAAGAAGGCTTTAAGCTTGTGTGCATTACGAACGCTGTTGATAGAAGTATTAGTTGCTGAAGAGACTGCGTAGGCATTGGCCGGCTCACTAGTTACTGCTGGCGCTGTTAAACAGTTCGCAATTATGGAATATAAGGTCGGTGTCTTGTAAGAAGAGCTGGATGCCCTCTCGAGCACTAAGAGTACCATTACTAGGCGGGGCAATGTAGTATCGATTCGCATTCAGCTTGTTCTCCATAGTTTCTAGGTCCATAGGATCTGATTGAACGGAGTCAGCCTGGCCTCAGCTAGTTTTAGAACTCAACGACATATACTCACTTTTGATACTCTCGTAGTAATCGGGCACTTCATCGCCGTTGACTGGCCTTGCGAACGCCCAGGATGCAGGGTGGTTCTGCAAATCTGTTAGCAGACGGCGCATGATCGCATGGTGTGGACCCCGTTCCGGCCGCCGGTTTTGCGCATCTACTTCTGGTTTCCAGCCGATAGCGCCTGCGAATCGCAACTCAGCTAAAGTCGTCAAGCATAACGATACATTGACGCACATAGAGCTTCGACCTCGCTTGGGTCTACCCGCTTTCTGTCGCCGAAGAGGTGTTTGCCTGAATGTACGACGTGCGTACTGCTATTCTCGCGGATCTTCTGCAGGATGAGCATCTTTTGCCGGAGTAGCATATGGCCCGCTTGTAGGTATTCGATTCGAGGTAACATCGTACATTGCATGATGGTAGCTCCTTCGTAGTCTTTGATATAACCCGCCCAGTACGACCGAGGTAGAGTCACCTCTTTCGTGAAGCCCTGGGACGCAGTATCAGCTTCATGTACGCTAATGATGGCTTTGGACAGCCAACAGCTCACCTGCTTCTTGAAATATCCGAAGGCATAATTATCTGCATACGTGAGGAAATGCTTGACTCCAGGATGAGCTTTGTGCACCCAGTCCTTTACATGATTCATCAGATGGGAGCCGTAACCCTGACGGACAATATTAGCACTTCATTGCGACCACTAATAGTAGTGAAGAGCTTACTCTGACTTGCTCTGTCCCGGTGATGGCACAGAAAACGATCTCGCCAAACTCCCTCCGCTCGAAAGGGCGGTACGTGATACCTCCCACCACTTGCAGTCCTTTCTTGACGATGGCGACCGACCAGTGATTCCTGTCGAAGACGAGACGCGTGATATACTCTCTCGGCATCTTGGGCAGCTGTCTCTGAAAGATGTTCTTCAGACCAGTAAGAATGATAGAGGTGATAATAGATGGTATAGATGAAGTGACCGGCACGAAGCGAATAATTCCTAGCCTTTCTTCCAGCTGTGCAGGCCTTTCACGCGGTTTCGGCTGGGATATCGTTAGTATGGCTGCCTGTCTATCGCATGCAGACGCTTACCTCAGTCACTTCGGTCCCCTCATCGAGTGCAGGTCCTTTGACCATCTGTTCTACAGCTCTCTGCTGTTTCTGCGCCCCGCCGCGACTGATAGCAACTGCAGGCTGAGTCGGCGCGCTACTTGGCGGAAAGCCAGCTTCATCCAGTCCTTCTTCTTCCTGCTTGACTTGAATATGATCAATTGCTTCTTGAAGCTCTTTCTCATCCAAAGGTCTTGCACCAGGACCGGCTGCTTCAGCTGGTGTTCCGGGATTGTGCAAGTCTGCATGCGGTGTTCCAGGCTGATGGTCTGGGACAGTTCGCGCAACTGCCATTCCCTTGTGCGAATGTGCAGCTACTGGAACTGGCTGTTTCTCAGCGCCTCGAACTGGGCCGCCTTTGTTGCCTCGTTGTCCAGATCCACCACCGCGCGCGATATTGGTGTTCGAGCTCGCTGTGGATGCCAGAATCTGCTGAAGTGGTAGCTCATCGCTGTCGGGACTCGACAGCGTGCTGCTGCTCGAAGCTGACCGCTGCCGCTTGAACGGTCGAGTATCGTCTTCTTCTTCTGCTTCATCATCATCGCCTGCTTCTGTCGCTGGCTGACTATCGTCCATCTCGTCGTTGTTTCCAGCTCGTTTCAGCCCTCGTCGCTGGCCAGTTGAAGCCTGGGAATCATCATCTTCGTCCATATTGCTCGCGAAGTTAGCGAGAGATCAAGGAATAATACTCGAGATGAAGGTTTAATATACGATTGCTAGTGCCAAAGATAGAGATACAGAGCTTCTGATGCGCAAATACTAGAGACAACAACATTTTCCCGATATGAAACCCCTAGAAACTGCCCGATATACCAACAATTGTCCTTGCTTGTTTATTCTCTTTACAGGTCCCGGCCTTCCAATACGATGCCAAAGCAGTACATGTACTGCGCACTCCGTTGCTCGTAAGATGCCTCGGGCATATAGCGGATAAGGTCGAATGGCTTTGAGCGACCGACCTGTCGCAGTGTGTATGAGGGAATGCGACGGATAGCAGACATCGAGACAAAGCGAGAGTCAAGCTCTGATGCGCTGTATCTGTAGCAATCTTCCTCGTCATCTTCCTCCTCCTCTTCCTCCTCTTCTAGAACAGCAAGCTTTGGAATACTTCTCGGCGCGAAGGACCTTGGCTGGATGCGTGGTGTAGATGGAACAGGTGCATCTGCGATGGGTGCAGGTGAAGAAGAGGAAGGCGCAGAGCAGCCAACCATGTCGGCGAAATCGAGAGGAGGTAGCTCATCGTCGTCATCCTCGGCTGCCCAGTCGTATGCAGATACTCGAGAAGACTTGCTCTCGGTAGATGTGAAGGATGATTCCGAAATAGCCGAGAGAGTAGGAGAGGCAGATTCGGTCGAGTAGGAAGATTCGCTATCGGAGTCGGATGCAGAAGAAGAGGGCTCCTCGATATCGCTTTCCTCGGTTTCACTGCTGGAGTCCTCTGCTTTGCTAGCTACTTCATTGTTGACTTCCACAACAAAGTCGGAGGTAGATGGGACTGGGAGAGCAGATGGCGCTGCAGGGGTAGGGCTCCAGAGCTCGACAATGGTGCCATCGGCCATGACAAGGTGCCCGTTGACGACAACCTTGGAGAGCGAGTCTTCGGCGGTGTATGGAGTGGGGATGAAGTAGGTGACGACTTCGTGATACTGTAAGCAGAGCAGGCTGTCAGTTCCATTCTCCCAAATATGCAACTAGGAGAAATACACGCACAGTCCGGTAGATAGCGGTGGCCTGCTTTCTGCCAAAGCAGCAGATAGCAAAGAAGATTGAAAGGATGATATTCTCGGCCATGGTAGATGAGGTGAACTACAAAGCGAGTGTCAGAGGAAAGAGCAGCACAAGAGCATGTTGTTAAAAGCTTACTGCTGACATCCAGCCAAGGAAGAACTTTGCAAAGACGTTGGTGAGGTAGGTATAGTAGATTTCGGAGAAGATCTCAGAGATCAGAGGCTTGTTGAGGGTGAAGACAGCCATTGTTGTAGTAAAGATAGTAGTTGTAGTGAGGAAGAAGTATCTGAAGTAGAGCTGAGAGCTGTCTGTTGATCTGTTTGGGTTGGCTGTGACAAGAGGCGCTGAGAGCTTTGGGCTTTGTCTTGAGTCTCGCTTGAGTTGATGAAGAAAGGAAAGACAGTTGCAACTTCGAAAGCTAACTTTTATACCTTTTCAGAACCTCCTTCTTTTCTCACAGACATTCTTTCTGCAGTTCTGAAATGTTGCTCTAGGTTGCACATTCTCGGACCCCTTGGTTGGGACAGGAACAGGGGTCGAGGAATTTACTTGTTTGAGCGAAAGAGATGAATATTCACATTCTTCTACGCTGTAGGGGCAGTGTATGAGTGTGGAGGTGCATGCCTCTGGCGTGCTAGACCGTCCATCGCCTACATGCAGTCGAAGCCAGGAGGCCGTATCGCCAGACGACGGCTGAAAGACTCGCGCAGAGCAGGAGAGTGTCGAGAATGTAATAACGAAGGTATCATAAGCTAGTCGTATCGTGTCACATCCCTGCGTCGCCAGTTCTGCAGCCTCCTAGATTCGACGGAAATAGGAGCTGTGTCGAGGTTGATGGCACGAGCTGTCGAGATGCCTCTTCTCGGCGGGTATTCTTCAGACACATCTTGCCAATCGTTGTTATTGATATCATCATCATCGTCTCCCAGCCTTTGCGCTCCAACAAGTCTATCCTCCCTAGACATATCGTCGCCAGAAGTAGGTGAAGAAGCAGCCGCAGCGGCCCTTTTCATGACGTTATCTTGTCTGCTCTTCAGAATACCAGTTACAGACCATCCATTTCCTCTTTTACCAATCATCGCTTCATTGACATTTGGGTTCTCAGCTGCTGTGACGAGCATATTCCGATGCGCTCTCTTCGCTGCTGACTTGTGCGCTTTCCGAATATGTCGTAGGAGAGTATGAATGAAAGTCGGAGGCGTCATCGTGACTGTCGAGCTGGTAGCTGAGGAAGTATCGGCTAGATGAGCTGGCAGACGACCATCCCTTGCGCGCAGAGAAGTCATCTCGATCTCTTCGCCTTCTGCTTCCGATTCCTGTCTTGATCCTGAGGCCTCTTGTGTAGTACCCGAGGCGTTGGTCTTCCTTCTCGCCGAGCGTCGTCTCCGAAGCCCTCCTAGCCCATCATCTACTATTCTTCGAAGGCTGGCACTCTTTGACCGATGTACCTTGTCTGCTTCTGCGACATTTCCTGCTTCATCTTCATCTAGAGGCTTCTCAGCTTCGTACATTCCTGCACCGATCCACCACCACACGCTGAACCAAGTCTGCCACAGTAAGACAATCCAGGTAAGCTTTGTGAGCCATCCTCCGTCTCCTCCAATGATATCTGTCCCTCTCTGCACACTGATAAATGACAGTGCTGACCCTAATATAGCCATTCCTATCGCACAAGCTCCGAATACAGCTGTACTGCCAGAGGCATCGGACTGGCCCCACGCTCGCTGTCGAGCTATATATGCGCCCCAAAATATTAAGGCGCACGTATATAAGAGTGTCAGAGTGCTGTTGCATACGGCAGCCCCAGAGTCGAATATATCCCGCTCCCGTGGTGATGACAGAAGAGGTGAGAATGACATTGCACAAGCAATGAGAGCCAAAGGTAACAGTATACCGAGGAGAAAGCGAGCTTCCAGGTTGGATGGGTACAGCAGCGTCAGAACGTGAATATGGGCGACCTGAACAACTCGTCAAAGGCTGTTCCAGTCTGTATCGAGACGCAAGCACACTCACATGAGACAGCAATACAGATATGCCATTGAGGGAGAGCCACACTACGCTTTTAGCTATCGACCAGCTAGGCGCAGGAAAGACGAATTCGAGGTAATCAAACATAAAAGGCCATTCCCTCGCTCTTCGTCTAGCATCTATACAAATCTCCGAGAGCTGCCAAATGATAGACACCAAACTTGTTGCGCATCCTGACGTAAGGAAGATGTAGTTGACTTTGGCCAAAGGTAAGTGATAACGAGTCGTGAATGCCAGGTGGAGGACGAGGACGAAGTGCAGACATGCGACTGCTGATAAGACGAGTAGCTGGACTACCAGAGAACGTGTAAACGACGGCAAGTATCGAAGTAGCGGGTTCGGAGGTGCTGTTTTCAGGCATGAAATCGTCAAGTCAGTCAATCGACTGGTCATCCGCAGCTGGGAAACGTACCCGTTGCTTCTGCGACTACACTGGCAGCTGTGCTTGTGAACTCTATGAGCTCTTGGGTGAAAGTCGTCGTATAAGTTGCGGTTGAGCCTTCGATTAGAGAAGCGACCAGAGTAACGGGGAAAGTCGACGTTGGCGTTGGCGTAGGAGTAGCCATGATCTTAGACTACGATTCGTATCTTCAAGGCTGATGCGACTTCGCCTCTTTGAGTCTTCGCTTTGCTTTGATATGCCAAACCAGCCCGAATACCGGGTCAGCGAACAGGTAGTCGCAGGAACAGCATGGGAGGTATCTTGAACGATGCTACAATAAACTGAGAATCGTATGTTTCGTCGGGAGTCCGATCGGTCTCAAGCAGACCTTGCATTGCGTCTTGTAGACGACTTTTGGGCAAATAACTGAGCTTGTGATTTCTAGAAGATCATTATCAGAAGCTCTTGTTATAAGATGCTCGTGTGTTGCGCGTGATATAATGGAAGCTATAGCTACAGATTGAAGATGGCATAATAGACAATAGGCATATACGGTCGAAGGGAGTGACAGAGTGTTACGACACATTATCGTCCAGCTGTGTGTGATATCCAGTCCTGTTGTCCAATTGGGCGAAAGAGAGTCCCCCTCCTCAAGCCTATCAATGATCTTCCCGGATAGCTTCAGCAGCTTCCAGCACCGTCTCTTGTACACCTTTCGACTTTCCTTGACCCCTCGCTACTTCTTCGACAATAGGTCCCGTCCCATCTGGTGCTTCTAGGACTTTCTCGAGCTTCAAAGGGTATATCTCCAAGATTGTACGCTGTTCGCCATCGGCTTTCGGGACGGGATTCTCGACTTGGACAATACGTGGTCCGCCTACGACGCGGAGGACTGGCTCTCTGTGAAGCGTTGCATCAGTCTGAACATATATGCAGGAAAGTACATGGCAAATAAACGGGCTCACCTTCCTGCGAACCAGCCTCGATCGACAAGCGTACATTCCTCCAATGCCTTCTTGAGCATATTCCATCTCTTACTCTTCCACCCTTTCGGTCCCGGTCCTTTGACATCCAAGACGACCGCCAATTCCGCACCTGTAATATCATGTACGCTAGTCGGTTGTTCCGGCAATTCCACCAACTTCGGTTCTCCTCCCTTCTTCTTCAATTCTTCCAGCATACCACTTATCCCGCCTTTTTCTTTGAATGCAGTCATTACTTGTCCTGCGAACACTTGCGCTTCGGCAGCTTGGGCTTTTGCGGCTCCTATTGCTTTATTACGGTATTTTGAGGCGAAGGGTAGGCGATTTGCTACGCCTAATCCTGTTGCGACGGATGTGAAAGCGCTGGATACGCCCTGAACAGCTGCTGAAACGAGAGCGGTGACGGAGGCTGTTCCAGTGGCTAGGATGAGGAGAGGAATAGCTGCCAATGATATTGCAGCAGCAGATGGTCCAGCCATAAGCATCTGTGGGTGCGAAATCAGTACGACATATTCAGCTTGAAAAGTTGGTGCTCGTACAATCGGCCAGGCTGCCGGTGATATACGCATCAGATACATGTCATGTGTTGTATATGCCTGCACTTACCAACACTCCACTTCCCGTACTCGCTCGCAGGCCCGAGGTGCAAGCGGACTTCAATGGTAAACCAGACTTTCCCCGTTGTCCGCGTGAAGACTTCGCCAGGCTTGACGATGTCATAGTATATTGGTCCAACTGCACACACGCCGAGTCTCAGCTCAAGGTGCTTCGCCTCACGTGTCTTTTGTCAGAGGACTCGCCTTGATTCAGCGAGATATTCAATGGAAGGGCAGTTGCGTTCTCTGGATGCAATCATCAGGATAGACCATATCGGATGTCTTTGTATCAGCTCGCCTATGTCAAACTGTCCTGAGGGGATGACATTTGCCAGGCGTTGCTTATACTTCGCTACCGAGGCGTTTCTGGACAAGGAGGTACTTGTACCAGCTTCGGGCTCTTGTTTCGCATCATGTTTCGAGGCTACATCTGCCTTTTCTTTGCCTTTCTCAGAGTGCGTGACGTCTGGCGTTGTACTTGTCGCAGCTACAGCATGGTCTGCCGTTGTTATGTTTGATGTTGATGCTTCAGTGTGCTTGTCCTTTGAGAGATAGTACTGGACTGTGTCTTTCCAGGTCATCTCAAGCTTGGTATCAATCAGACCTTCAACCTCTTCATCATCCCAATCTGAAACACAAAAGATACATTCATTGCAAACTCCATCTATATACGATGACCATGAAGATTCCCAAGCTCAAAGTGCGGCCTCGCGCGCTGGCTGCAGCAGCTCCCTGCGCGCCAGAATTGACGGCCATGCTGAGCTGCTGGGCAGCGCACAACGACAAGATGAACGTAGGACAGTGTGCAGATGCTGCAAGGGCATTGGAGATGTGTATGGCAAACAACGCAGGAAAGAGAGGCAAGATACGCAAACCTACAATCAACTATCGTGCGTGCTCTTCTCACTTGGAGGTGTTTCCAGGCTGATGGAGTATGCATGCATGAAGACCTCGCGAGACTGGGCAAGAATCTCTGATACTGTCACCTTACGAGCTTGTCCTGGTTCTAGGGAAATCTGCAAGAGCCAGTCGCAGAAAAAGCTTCAATCTGAGAGCTTATCAGCTCTACACACGCCGTCGCCTATCTGTATTGCAAGAAAGTCCAAACGAACGACATGCATACGTACCAGAGCGCAGAAGGTGCGAGGACCTACGCTCCAAAGATCCATCACCCCAGCAGGAGCTAGGAGATACCGTAGAAGCGCAGCATGGACTAGACGTAGGAAGCAGCAGTATACATCGTTGTTGTTGACAGTAATTACAATTAGCTAGTTCCACCTAGTTCTTCGTTCCTTTTGTACCTAGCAACTTTACGCAGAGCATTTCAATGCATTCATGACCTCCCCAAAACGCGCTGAGAGCGTCGCAAACGCTCGCGCATCTACTACAAATGCCTCTGCTTCTCCTTCATCTCGAACGCTGCCAGTCCTGCTGCTGGGCATCCTGTTCCACATTGCACTGATTCCCTCGATATTCGACATCTACTTCACAAGTCCTGTAGTCAATGTAGACACGTACTTCAGCGCACGACAATGGTCGAATAAACAAGATAGTCCTATGCCATTTGATCCTAATGAAGTAGAGAACCCAAGACCGGCAGACCGCGTAGTGCTTTTTGTCGGAAAGTTGCACATATTCGCAGATTCATCAGTTGTAAGCTAATGTGAACGTGTGCAGGTGATGGGCTGCGAGCGGACAAGCTGTTTCAGCTCTACAACGATCCACCTTTCCCGAAAATCGATGCATTGCCGGACAGCGTGTCATTCCCTGAATACGATGCAATACCCACTCTAGAAGATGGTCGCGTCACTCCTGCACCATATATGAGGTCTCTTCTGTTGAGCGGGAACTCTTCTTGGGGAGTGTGAGCCGTTGACTTCCCTTCCATACCATGGAGTATGTCAAGCTAAGTCGCGACATGTCAGTTCCCACACTCGCGTACCAACAGAGTCTCGACCAGGCCACGTCGCCCTCCTAGCAGGGATGTACGAAGACCCCTCTGCAGTCTTGAAAGGCTGGCAACACAATCCCGTAAACTTTGACTCTGTCCTCAATCGCTCTACAAATGCTTGGGGTTTCGGAAGTCCTGATATAGTGCCCATGTTCGAAGAAGGTGCTACGCCGGGAAGAGTTAGCGCGTTTTGCTATAGTAGCCAGGAAGAGGACTTTACACAGGGTATGTCATCCAATTAGGTGGTGTGCAGACATTTTCCGTCTAGCTGATGTTCGTGAACATGTCTAGATGCTGTACAAGTGGATATCTGGGTGCTGCACAAGGTCGGGGAGCTCTTTCGAAACGCTACGTCCTCACCCGAGCTATCACAGCGCCTAAAAGCACCAGGCAACATTTTCTTCCTCCACCTCCTGGGTCTCGACACGACAGGGCATTCCTATCGTCCGCACGGCCCAGAATACTATCGGAACATCCAAGTCGTCGATCGAATAATCTGGAAAGTCCAAAAACTCTTTGAAGATTATTTTGACGATGATGGTGATCAGAGGACAGCGTATATCTTTACGGCTGATCATGGGATGAGCGCTAGAGGAAATCATGGAGATGGACATCCTGATAATACGAGAACACCGCTGATAGCTTGGGGTGCAGGCGTCGCTTCTACCCAGCAAAGGACGGGGGAGAGTCAGCCTAAAGAGGATGAAGCACAGTGGGGAAAATTGGCGAATATGGAAAGAAAGGACGTTGAGCAAGCGGATGTGGCTCCGCTCATCGCAAGTCCGCTGTTTCGCCTTCTTATGCTAGACCTGCTAAAATAAGTGGTATGCAGAGCGTCCTCGCTGGGAACGCAATACCTGGAAACAACGCTGGTTTCTTGCCGAAACCATATCTAGGCATCGCACAAGTCGATAAAGCAAAAGCGGCCCTGGCGCACGCTCTACAGATAGTCCAGCAGTATCGAGTCAAAGAAGGTATCTTATTCCTCATCCTCTCTTCTAAGTGATAGCCCACTAAAAGGAACCTCTGGTCTTAACAGAGCATAGGCGGAAACACTCAATTCTATACCAGCCGTTCCAAGGACTGTCTCCTGCAGAATTAGATGCTCAGATCGAGCGGTTACAGCATTATAGAAAGGCATACCGCTATCATCGACTCGAGCTAGATGCTTTCTGGCTGGCTGAGAAAGCGCTTCGAGGCTTGAAGTATCTTCAGAGGTCAGTGATGCTTAGCTTCAAAAAAATCGTATCTGTAAGAGCCAAACTGAAGACGTGGTATGCAGATATGATTGGTTCATACTGCGCAGCGTAGTCGTAGCTGGCTATTCCGGCTGGATTTTATATAGCATAAACTTCCTTCTGTCCTCCCATCCGCCGCGCAATATACCACGCACTCCTCAATCCAGCCGTCTCCTCCAAGCAACAACAACTCTACTTTCAATAGGCACATTGATCCGCTTCGTAATCTCTCGTTCTCCATTCACATATTATCTCTACCTGGCTTTCGCAATGTACTTCTGGTTATTACTCGCTGAAGATATCTCAAGTCTGAAATATCTATTCGGCTCACTTCTTCCACGAAATACACTCTTGGTCGGATTGTATATCGGAGCATGCCAAGCTATGGTGCATGGTTATGTCCGCAGAGAAATCTGGACGATAGGCTTCTTAGCTATTGGGATAGCTTGGCCGATATGCTTTTCGGTGAACAGTAGACATGGGGAGAAAGGAAAAGTGGGAAATGGCTTGTTGGCTCTCTGGGCTGCGTCATGCGCCCTTACGAGCTCATTCACTATGCTCAGCGTGGATAGGGAGAGTGACATACGCTTACCGTGAGTTGCTTATACATTCTTTTGGTTGTAAACAGCAGCCTGACAATGTTTTTTAACAGAATACTCGGAGCCATGCTCTTCGCAGTAGCTGGCTCTTGTTTGGCAATCAAGGCCACGAATCAAGCTCTTCGTTTGGTATATGGTTTGCAGGTAGGCTGCGCCTGCTTCGAAATGTAGCATAACGACAAGCTGGCTAACGGATCCTTATAAGACGCTGCTTATTGGTGCAGGAGCAGTCGCAGCATATGGATCCGAATGGCATCTGTCCCAAAAGCTTGGCCTACCTCTCAAATACCAGACACTAGGCTGGCTCACACTGTGTAAGTCATAGTTACTGAGTTCCTGTTCGGTTTATAGGCTGAGGATATGCTCGATGCACTCAGTGGCTTCTTCTTCATCCATTTTCGTAGCTGCAAAGCATAGCACGACTTCCTCTGATCTACTCTATACTGCTATACTAGCATTCGCACCGACAGTAAGCATCTACATTCTTCCTCCTTATCCTCTCGCTGAGCCTATTGCCCGCGTAGTTCACCATCCTCTCGCTGTCCAATGAGACATTGTTCTATTTCTCATTTGCAGCCACACTGCTTATCTGGCTGCATCTCGAGACGCAACTCGCATCAACGACACCAGGTGTGCCTGCCAGTAAAGGACAGCTTAACGCCTCCCATGTCCGAATTGCGCTTTTCCTGCTCTTCTTCATCCATTTTGGGTTCTTCGGTCCGCAGTGCGTAGAAGCATTTCCTCCTCCGCGCTTCTCATTAAACACCCTGACTCGGTTGTCTCGCAGAAACGTAGCAAGCATAGCATCGTTCTACCTTGAACCCGTCTATCGTTTAATACCCGTCTTCAACCCATTTGCAATGTCTGGTCTACTACTCTACAAGATCCTCATTCCATTCTTTATCGTGGCTGCTGTTTTCACCGTCTTGGAGAATCGGCTGCAATTATCGCCTTTTGCACTCATAATCGTTTCTTCGATCTTCTCGGATGTCTTGTAAGTGTTCCAGTCTCATGTAGTATGAAGGATGAGTTAATGAAAAGGCCTTGGTGTAAATGCAGAGTCCTCAACTTCTTCTTTATGGTCACGGACGAGGGAAGCTGGTTGGAGATTGGACAGAGCATCAGTCATTTTATCATTGCAAGTCTTCTGGGTGTCTTCCAAATTGTCCTGTCGGCAGTTGGGCATGCGTATATAGGTGCGAGTCAGTAAGTCGCAGCATAGGCAAGCACGAGAAGAAGTTATGCGATCATCTCAACACGTAGACAATGAAAAAGCACGGCGGACAATGCGAGTCTTAGAGGCGTAATCAATCGTTTCCTTCGCTAACTGAAAGCTGCTTGCTACATGAATTCAAACTGCACTGCATGGATGACAGCCAACTTAGATGTTCTGCTTGGCATTCTCCTGTCAAAGAGCGGTCTCAGTAGAGTATCACGTTTCCACGATTGAGCAAGACCACATACCTTCTTTGCGTCGGCAGCAGTCTCATCCTTCTTGTTACCCAGAGCGGATACAGCGGCCTGTGATAACGCGGGAAGGTCGTTAGTATCATTCCTGGCCCGACTCTCGAGAAGCAAAGACCCACGGATGCTCGCTCGCCTACACCAGCGTTGGAGTTCTGTGCTTGCTGCTTATTTCCCTCCTTCTGAGCTTGTGCACTCCTAAAACTCCACATGTCAGGTGCTGATTTCACATCTGGGCTTGAGCTGGCATGGAGTATAAGCTCACGTTCCGGAGACGCTCTCTGAGACTGCGGTGGCTGCGTTCTTGATTGATTCCATTGTGTTATGTATGTGTGTTTATTGGTTGTGGATGGTAGAAAGCAAAGAGACGAAGTTGCGACTTCCAGGTGAGATACTCGGCGGCCACGTCACAGGGCAACGGGTGACGAACCTGAAAAGAGATCGACGTAGGTATGACAAGGGGTGTGTGACAGCTGCAGTGGCAGACGGAGGAACACGTAGCGACTAGATCCGACGTGTCTTCATGCACAACCTCTCGTTCAGCGACGTTTGTGTTGGGCTGCTGGTAAAACCTGATTTGTTTTAACAGTTTTGTATGCCATCTAGAAATATCCCTGTCTCTATCTTGCATATCTAGTCTCTCCAGTTGTTTAGTCAATAGCCTTAGTGCTCATGCAGCGTTAAGTTATCGATGTCCCTTGAAAGTCAGGCACAGGCACCCTTGGCGGTTTCAGCCCATCTCTTCCCGTTTACAAAACCAAAGCCATACAGGGAGAGATACAGCCATTTAGAAGATGTATGCGTGCTGTTACCGCCAGTCTGGAGTCACCTCAGTCTGCGCGCCTGTCCTTAGACTGTCCTATGCTAAGTCCGAGCCACTTCGAAACACAATGGGCAAGAAAGCACAGCTCTGAAGGATTAGTCATGAAAGCTAGCTACAGATCCATGGCGAAAGCCGCCAGCGCCAGCTAATTCCATATACTACTTCGATGCTAGCCGGCTTCGACTTGTTGGCTCCCCCAGATCAAAGCAAACCAACAACAGCATCCGCTTTCGAGCTACCGTACATACCGTATACCAGTCAAATTCTCTGATATCTATACCCAATCCTGGCGTCCGCACGAAGACTCGACGGCGTGTCGAAGCACCTTATGATGGACGAACGGCCTCTCCCAAAAGCAGACGAGGTTCATCTGATAGCCTGCGATGTCGATGGAACACTTCTATCAAGCAAGCATGTTATGCATGAGCGGACCATACAGGCTTTAAAGCACATACGCAAGGTAGGCCTCGTTAAAGAGCAGAAGCAAGGGTTTGATGAGGCCGTTTGCCCATTGCCTCAGCCGGCATACGAGACCTGCCACCGTATGGTAGCTGACGCTCGCTATATTACAAATGCAGACCCGCCCGAACCTTCCCATCGTCATATCCTCTGGGAAACAGTTCTGCTCATGTCTTCATCTGCGACAAGAGCTAGATCTACATCCTTTCCCAGCTTCTCATGCTCACGGAAGGTATGTCCATCACCTCTCATCTCCTGAGGCACTTCGCTGAAAGGAAAGCTCGTAGCGTGATATACGAAACAGACAACAAGATTATCGATACAGTCTACCTCGATCCTCAGATTGTCCTCTCACTCATCCAAGAACTCCATGTAGCAAATCGCGCGACTTTCCTCTTTGATGAAGAAGAATGTCTTTTGGTAAATGAAGAACGAGGTGGTCCAGATTGGTTAAATATAGCGAAGAAATACGATACGAACGTTAAGAGTGCTCTTGAGGATAGAGAGGAAGTGTTGAGGAAGGTCCAAAGTGGAGATATGAAAGTTATTAAAGTCACAGTATGTGCCGACCCGAAGAACGTAGAGGGTGCGTGTCCTTTACGGGTAATCATAGCAATAACGTCTCGCTAACCTTTAATTCTGGAACTCAGAGTACCTCGGAAGCCTCGCAGCCAAATACCCCACATTGGGAATAACACGCGCGATACCCTTCATTCTAGAAGTGCATGATCCCGCAACGAACAAAGGCACAGCCTTGTCCAAGATCTGCCAGTATCTAAATCTATCAACGAAGAATGCTCTAGTATTCGGAGATGGAGAGAATGATATTGCAATGTTTAGAGAAGCGGGGTGGAGCGTCGCTATGGCTAATGGAATGGCAGTGAGTCCTGACACGCTCTGGGACAGAGATAGGAAGTGCTGATAGGAAAGTATTGTAGCTGGCGAAACAAGCAGCAACGTATCAGACACTCTCGAATGATGAGGGAGGCGTTGGCGCGTTCCTCGATCGCGTCTTCCGGTCAAATGCATGAAGTACTACGACTCTGAAAGCTCTGACACGATATATACGTATGCAGTAAGATAGAGGAGCTGCCGCACAAGGAGTCAGGCACACGTTCTTCTTCGAGACATCTGCAGCCGATCTGCATGAACCATAACCGGTACCAGCACAAGCAAACATTTCAGGGAGAGACTACGATGCTATATTACTGGAAGTGTGCAGAAGGACGGCTCTCCCAAGACTGCCTTAGCAACACACGCGCCTTCGAAGAACGGTTTGCTAACGACCGATGCAGGAGTTCAGGCCACAGCGCAATTGTACTTAAGTAGTACTGCGTATTACGTACGCCCTCTGTTGTGTTGTTTGGAAGGCCAGCTCCACTTTCTTTTTCATACACCACTTTACCCGAGATTCTATGGCGTGCTGACAGATCCCAGCTCACTTCGGAAGCTTGCACAAGTTTTAGGAGAACAGCAGAGAGCAGCGTTGTCCGTGTCACACTGTGCTGGGAGTTTTGCTATTGCTATCGCAGTCAGACCGTTGCCCTTGGTGCACGTTTCGGCGGATCGCCTTCTCCTTGAGCCTTCAAACTGCGCTTTTTCAGCTGCCAACAACATAGTCAGAAAAGAGGTGGATTAAGAAGGACGAATAGTCGCTACTATGTCGACAACATCGTGGTTGTCGTATCTCAACACGATCCAGCCGGAAACCCAGCAGAACCAGCAGAATCAGCAACAGCAAGCTGGAGGTTATCTGAGCGATGACTTGCGGGCGCAGCTTGAAGCATGGACGACAGTCGCATTCGATGAAGCGTCATTCACATCAGACGTAGATTCACCTGGTCTGCTACACTCCGACAGCAACAGCAAGCCGGATCCATCGCCGTACGCCAAAAGGCCTTTTGGGCAATTTCAGAGCAGCGAGCAGACGCAGCAGCAGCAGCAGCAACCATCGCTTGAACGAGGATTCAATGCATTCTCAACTACTTCATCGTCAGCGTTTGATCCAGAGTTGTTCACAAACTTTGGGCAGATCGGAGTAGGGGTCGATGGCAGTAACACGCTGTTCCCTGAGCCAGCTGGAGCTGGGCAGCAGCAGCAATCGCTCTTCAACATGAACGATGTACTTCTTGGGCAGTCTACTGCACCCACTCCCGCTCCTACTACTGCTTCAACCACTCGTCCATCCAAAAAACAGCGAACGGGATCAGTCACCACCACTTCGGCCGCATCGACTCCCGCGGGGGACAGCAACAATCCTTTGTCAGCAGACTCATCATCTTCTATCGCGAGTCCAGTCGTTGCAAGCACAAGCACTAGCACAAGCAACAACAACAATGTTAAAACAGCAGCTAAACAAGTCCTGCTCACAAAAGCTGCCATCCTAGCTGCTCAAGCGGCAGAGTTGGCTGCTAAAAAGGGAGAAACACCAGAGGAGGAAGCTGCACGCTTAGCAGAGCTTAATCGTATAGCTGCAGAGGATGATAAGAGGAGACGAAACACTGCTGCTTCAGGTGAGTTTTTGTCATCTTCCGGCTAATTCCGGCAGCTCGCTTACTTTTGCGAAAACAGCCCGCTTCCGCGTCAAGAAGAAGCAAAGAGAGTCTGCACTTGAGGACACTGTTCGCGAACTCAATGGCAAGCTTGAAAAGCTCGAAAAAGAGCTAGAGGCCACCAAGGTCGAAAACAACTTCCTCCGCGATCTTGTCATCCGGAAAGGTGTGTCTGTCTTCCATAGCTCATACACTTACAGATCATTGTACTAACTAGCATTGATGACACAGTCGGCCTCGCAGACCTGCCCGTAGCGAATCCTGGCGGTGCTACCGGACCAAAGTCGGGCGGTCAAGAAGGTCCTACAGGAATGGGCACTCGCAGCGTTTGAAGAGAGAATCTTGGGCACGAAACCCACAAAGCCAATGGAAAGAGTCTTATTACACGACCGTCTCCATGGGTTTTATCATTTCTTTCGAAAGAACGCTGTATCCGGTACCCATACCAAATCACAGATGAATAGTACACACAAGCCTGTTGTTGCTAGGCTATTCTCTTTTTTCTCTTTTACAGTCTCATCCATAGAGCTTTTATACAGCGAACAGATGTCGATTCTTGTTCAGGTGTTTATTATCCAGGCTTGTAAGGTTTTAGGGAAATCTCAATAAAAGGTTATAACCCAGCTTATATGCAGATTCTACTTGAGTCAGGGGAATACCCGCTCAGTCGGCTAACAGAACGTGCAGCAGCCTACGTTTCTGGTTTGCTAGTGAAAATGAAATGATGCATTGCCCCTGTGCTACCAACTCTACGTGCGTACTGCTGTGTATACAACGATGGAGAATCAAATTGTCGTTCGCATTACTCAATGAACGTTAGCATAACTGTATGAAGACCAGAAACGATGTACGATTATTTTGGCTATATGCTCCGAATTACTTGCTCAAACCTAACGAGCTTTTTGTTCTTCACGGGTCGACAACAGCCGTCCGCGGTGCTGCTCTCTCGATGTCTCCAGTTTCGGTATGATGGCCGCCATTGGGCGCTGGCGCACCTTTCTTCTCTGACATAGATACGAGAGGCGTCGGGCCATGGTTGTTCGTTTCCGTGACAGACACTCCTACTCCGTTGTCTTTGTTCTCGCGCGAGGTCGTATCGTTGGGTGTGTAGTTGCCCTCTAGATCTCGATTCAACGTCACGTAGTCGTAGCAGAGCTCTCCGCATTCAATCTCATCGAGTCCACATGTCTCTTCTTCTTCATTAGACTTGAAATGGCAGTAAGGGATGTGATCGACTGTTACCAAAACGGATTAGACTGGTCAGGGTGGCAGACAGGAAAAGGGCAACTCACTGATGAACATGATGACATATGTACCAACAGCAGTGTAACCAGTCGCATAGCAGATCCAAGCCATTTGGTACCCTAGCTGAACCCAGTTGCTTCAGGGGGGCATCAGTACAGGTTTTCAAAACAATTGTCGCCTGTCAGCTTACCCATCGAGCCATCCTCCGTTGATAGCAGAGATACCATCGTTTGCAGTGACGCTTGCTTGTGCGAAGATGCCAGTAAGGAAGAGACCGACCATTCCTGAAACTCCGTGACAAGAGAAGATATCGAGAGTGTCGTCGAAGTTGAACCAGATCTTGAGACGCGTAAGCCAGTTGCTGATGCCTGACGCAGCGACTCCGACAAGGACAGAAGCTGGGACGCCAATAAAGCTGCAGTGACGGAGGTCAGAAGAGTATTGCAGACAAATGACCGAAATATAGTAACATACCCGGCAGCAGGTGTGATGGCTACAAGTCCTGAGATAGCACCTGTGCAGAAACCGACGACAGACCACTTGTGGAAGTGGCGCCAATCAAGCAGCATCCAGGTGATTCCGCCAAAGCAGGCAGCCATGTTGGTGGTCGTGATAGCCATAGCAGCCTTCAAGTTCGCAGCGAACGTAGAGCCTCCGTTGAATCTGAATACGTCGATCATCAGCTTGAAGCTTGAGTAAAGCTGGGGCTCTGACGCACCCAAGCCAGCCGAACCAAAGCAGAATAGTACCCAGGAAGACATGCGCAACGGAATGTGGAGCATATTGAAGTCTGTCTGTACCCCATCCTTTACGCTTGCCAATGTATAAACTGTAGACGAGCCCAGTAACTCCTGAACAGATCTCGACAGGACCGCCGCCTGCGTAATCGAGAACTCCAAGTTTGAACGCCCATCCGTTGGCTGCAGACGGGATGTATTAGCATGTCGTGTCTTTTGACTGGAGGATGCCACTCACGGTTCCAAACGTTGTGCGCGATCACATTGTAGACTATCGTTCCCCACACGAAGGTGAAGGGAATGACAGGAAGGACACGACCTCGTTCGCAAGCTGCACCAACAGCAATTGCTGGTACCAGAGAGGCGAATTGTTGCTGGTAGATGGCATATACGATCGCTGGAACTTTATTGTTGGCACCTGCGATGGGCTGTTCCAGGACACCCATGAAGCCGAAGTGTTGTAGGTTACCGATCCACGCGCTTCCTCCAGAACTGAACGTCAGAGAGTAGCCCCAGAAGCTGGATGCGAAAGGCATCAGCCAGGTTTAGGGTCTGCCAGTGGGAGAAGACGCACAACCACTCGAAGGCAATGACGGCCAGACACAGCATCGTACATAAGAGCATGTCTGGAATGCATCATGGTCAGCGCATGCGAGCCTGCTGCATTATTGCTGCTCACGAAGGGCATTTTTGCGGCGAACGAGACCGGAATATCTGACAATCGGAGCAGTTAGCATGTAGTCCTCATAGTCTTGAATTGTTGAGACGAACAGGTATCCGAGTCCTGGCAGAGGACAAGAGTCAGTATGCTGAGATGCGAGTGTTGAGTCTAATATCGCTCACCCGGTATCATGATGAAGACTGTTTTGAGGACATCTGTCAGGCCAAAGTATCGATGGAAAGCACGCGTCCAGTCTCACCTAAAGCTGTACATGTTACTATGAAGCAATAAAGATCAGAAGCTGGGCGAATGGAAAGACTTGGGAAGGCTGGCTTACGGATCCAGGCGATATCACCAGGATTGTACGCGACGACGACGGTTCCAGCATCATTTGTAGCGATGAGGTCAGAACCTGCCGGACAGATCAATTATAGCTTGCTGTCAGCCCAAGCCAACCCAAACACGCCCAAACAGCGCAGCAGCCACAGGCCAGAAGCTGAAGCTGTTGTGATAAGGTAGGAAGAGGCAGCATACCGGGAAGGATGGTGACAAGTGATGGATCAATAGGTCCTGGTTGGCTGAGAATGCCGTAGCTGTCAATAGAAAGCCCCGCCGAGTCGCAAAACCCTTATCAGCTTTTTCTAATGATAAGGCCATGCCAGGCCAGGCCAATTTCCTTCAAATCGCCAAGGACCAAAAGACTTACGTGAGGTTAACCATCGTTGTAACACTGCTATGAGTGTTGCTGATTTGATGGGATTTGTCAAGGAAGAGAGCTGAAAGAGAAGAAAGCCCGCCCTTGGGAGAGGATTTGTCGGAAAGATAAGATGAACTCAGCCAATCACGTATAGTCAACTGACCCCGACTACCCGGAACCAAGATGAAACGCGTTCATGACAAGGTCTTAGTGTAGTGTTGTTCAACCTTCTGACATTGACGCATTCGTTTTAGCTGCCTCGGCTCGTCGTCTGAATGCATCGAAAGCTTGGCATTTCTATCAATACGATGCACATCCATGATCTATTCTACATGCTCTCTGTTCTCCGAGCAAGCTACTGTATACACCTCACGACAGACGCATGCTGCTCATCCCGACAGTGGGGTCTCTTCCTCTGGAAGTCGACTGGTCTCTCTGGTTGCTCGGCACGCTATAGCTCGCAAAGTGCGCAGATGGTCCTAAGCTCCCACTACGCGACGGCGGCCGACTGCTTGAAGGTGATCGTCCAGTAAACGGCGACGTCGCGGGCGAGCGACCTGGCCATGGCGATCTCGAACGCGATCTTGCACGCATAGCTTCTTCCAACTCTTGTCCGTACTCCTCGTCGGGTTTCCAGGCTTCATTTCTGCCTCGAGTCGCTGAGCCGAAATGCAGAGCAGCGCCCAACGATTCAGGATCGACACCATACATCCGCTCCATCTCCTCCCTTCCCTCCTTGGCGCCGATAGCGCACAAGCACTGAGAAGCATGCCCTTTCCCTTTCTGCCTGCTCTGCGTTATCGGGTCTTCTTTACTGTACGACGGCAGTTGCAGATTACCTATCATGCAGTCGCACGAGCTGAGTTTACAGTCGTGCGATATCTTCATCTCTTTCGTCTCCAGCTTCCCATCAGTCAGAGGCGTAAACCGGACAACCGTTTGCAGCGTATGCGACACGCGAATGCCAGTTTCAGACAGCGGGTTGGTACTTGGTCGGATCGTATCATCGTCCGCTAACCGCATCTGCCGGACTATCGCAAAATCTTGTTCCGCAGCTAGCTCTGTCCCCTTCTCTTGCGCGTTCATGCTCCACAGTAGAACTCGCTTCGCCTTCATATGTTCCGTTCTTTCAGGCTCAAGCATATGTTGGAGAGTAACGTCTTGTTTGAGGATCACTGCGATGTCGTCTATGCGGACTGCCTCTGCTACTCCAGGAAGCGAAAGAGCAAGCCGCAGATAGCCTGCAATGAGGAAATATTTGGAGAAGAGGTGGACTCGCAATGGACCAAGTACTTCGTGTGTAGTCTCGGTATCTGCAGAGAAGCCTTGCGCCGCTTGTCCAGGTTCGTTGGCATTGTTAACTGATAACATGTAGTATCAGCACGAAGATATGGGAAGCGTAGCTCGGGAACAGACCCACCAAGACCAAGCTCAGGAGACTCAGCGACAAGATCTGCACCAAGACGCCCGCAGCCGTACGCGATTGCCTTGATCTTGTGATATGTCCGTCCAAAATCGGATCTGGGCAAGCAGCATTTCAGCTTTTCTCATCGAGAATATTTTCCAGTCAGGCTTACCGCTCGTACGGCTACAGATGCATTAGGGACAGGAAGGTCTTAGGGCAATCATTCACTTGTCAACCGGAAAAGACATACCGCAGTATTTGCAGGAACGATAAATGACCATCTGAATTCATGTTCTCCACTTTTGAGTTCATCATTGATTTCCAAGGTGACCTTCTTGCGCAGAGTATCGTATTGCTCGTAGCGTTTCTGGAGGAACATGTTCTGTCGGCCTACCTGCACGTTTGCAAGGTTCAGGCTTCTTTTGCGCGCAGGGATCAGTCTGCATAGCATCAGCATACCAGTTCTACATCTAGCTTCTTGACTCTGCGCGTTGAAGGGAGATACAGAACTACAGATCCTTCGACGACGGTATCTTGGGCAGGCTGACCGGGAGGTGATGGGAGCAAGAACCATAGATCTGTCCCTATCTTGATCTTGAGCTCAGCGCTCGATAGCAGCTTTTTGGCCATTGTCGAGCAAAGGCGGGTCCAGCATGGGCAAAAGCCAAAAGACCAAGCAAGCTCTTTCTTTCTTTCGGTTCAGAAGTCACGCTTATAAACCTATCATATCTTGCTAAGATGGCCTTTATGGATGAGCTTAAGAGCAGTTTCACCAACTTCCAGCCTGTAAACATCGTCCTGCTCGTCGCGCTGCTCTATCTGGCATACCCTATCTTTGCAAAGTCGACCGGAACAACCAGCAAGAGTATCGCAACTTCGCATCTGGATGACTACTCGTGGATGCCATCAAGACAGCCTGAAAGCGTCGTGTGGAAGTCATATACGCCTCGTTCGCTGCGCCAGTTTGATGGAACCGCCGGTCCTGCTGCCCCTATCGTCTTTGCAATTCGCGGCAAGGTCTACGATGTCAGTACTGGTCGCAGCTTCTACGGTCCTGGAGGACCATACGGTAGGTCGATGCTTAATTTTGAAGGCCTCTTGCTGAAGGCATATCTCAGGCAACTTCGCCGGCAGAGATGCCAGCCGAGGACTGGCGAAGCAGTCATTTGATATGGTAGCTATCTCTTCTTACTGAATCTGTTCACGCGGTCTGATTGATCGTCTCGCAGGACATGCTCACACCTATCGATGCGCCTATAGACGACTTGGCGGACTTATCCTCATCTGAGTGGGATAACCTTCGCGAGTGGTGCGTATCAATTCAATAGATTATTCAGCACTCGCTTATGTTCCGTACATGTACAGGGAAATGCACTTCAACTCCAAGTATTTCCAATGCGGCGACTTCGTGCCAAATTAGAATACTACTATACATGCAGGATGTACAATAATAGTCGTGTAAGATGCAGCTTGTAGTACAACACCAAGAGTATCCCATCTTCTCCCCCGTCTAGACTGATCAAGAAAATTATATCATATTGAACTCGTTGGCTATTCCTCCCAAGTGGACGGCCAGGCGCATTGCAGGCGTGGAATAAGAGCGCTCAGCTGCAATTGAACATCAGTACACAGCCTATCTCAAGACGAACGCTACTCACTTCACGGCCGTCTAGACCCTCTTCCTCCTTGGCACGGACCACGAACTGCGAAGGTGTGGGTTAGCCCGCTATTGGCGTTGTTACGAAGCGCACCCACCAGCTCCCACTCATCTAAACAATCTTCATACTCTTTCAAACTCCTCACAGCGTAAGGGTGGTACTTCAGGTCATAAGGCTCAGAAGCGGTGATGGCAGGAATACTAGGGAATGTATTGGTAATGCCATTACCGCTTGTAGGTGTTCTGTATTGATCTGGGATCTTGGGCACTGGCTCTGACGGGCTCTCCTTCAAGAGGTCCAGCGCGGGAGGCGGTAGGATGGAGGATCTCTTGCTGAAACGCTTGGACACACGCGGAGAAGGTCCAGTACGTTCGGATGCTACACTGACTGGCCGGGACTTGCGCACCGAGCTGGTGCTTTTATGCCGCTTATGCCCTGGACTGACCGGATTTGCTGTAAGGCTGCCGTCCTCAGCAGTTGAAAAGCTCAAAGCGCCATCCATAAGGGCATTGAAAGCTATCGGGGAAATGCTCAGCGAGCTGACCCCACTAGGAGAAAGAGGGGACGTGGCTGAACCAGGCGAAAGAGGAAAGTCAAATGCGTCCGATCGAGGTGTATCGACGTCCAGGTCGAAACTATACATCGAGGATCGACGTGATCTAGGAGATGCAGCGGTCGAAGCACCTCTCCGTATAGACTTTCTCGTCGAAGACACCTTTCGCAACCGCGGGGAAGGTACTTCCACTCGCAGCCCATCCTTTTTCTGTGACGGTGGTTCAAAAGAGTCGGGGGAAAGAGTTGTGTGTTGTTCAGTCGGTCCCTGCGAACTGGATGACAGAGCGTTCTTCGCTTCCTGGGAGTCTTTCTGAGGGAAGGGAGGAGATTGGTGCGAAGGAGAAGCTGGCCTATCTGAAATCTCATGAAGGTTTGAGGAGCTTGAGCCACGTGTCAAAGAAGGCGGAACCAAGCTACTAGAGGACTTGATTGCTGACGAGTCTCCTGCATAGAAGGGCTGGATTTGGCTTTCGGCTCCTGGTTTCTTCTTGTCTCCGCTGGCTTTACGGTTCTTCAGCGTATTCCACCAGCCACCAGCTACTTTCTTGGCAGCTCCAAGCTTCTTCTTGTTTTGCTTTATCGGTATATCGGCCGAAGGTGTCTCTGGCGAGACTATAGGCTGAACAGGAGACTCTTGGATTGCTTCGACTTGCGTGTTCTCTTCAGGTATGGCTGCTTCTTTCTCATCGCCTTCCGATATTGTAGACGATGCTCGCCTACTACGCAAGCCTCTTAGCTCCATTGCCCAAGGCTTGTCGTGCACGCCCCATGTAGAAGATATAGTGGAACGTTTAGCTCTCATTAGGTAGAAGTCGTCCTCTTCGTCGCTATAATCGTCTAGAGGATCCAGTTCGCTGCCAAACATTGATCAGCGGTCTATTGGGCTGGGTCAAGGATTGATCTTACTCGTGCCGCTTGCGTATCTTCTCGAGTCTTGCTTCGAAAATTCGCAGTATGTGGTAGATTCTTGGGTCACGTACCATGGCATTCTTGTTATCCTCTGGATTGCCAAGCCGCGCAAGACGGTATACAAGGAGACGCAGGAAGTAGCCTAGCAGAACAGATCATAAGTAAGAAACGCTAGGTAAGACAAGACAAGGACATACCTCTGACTCCGACATTGTAGTATAGGAAGAGCCGATTGAAGATCTCTGCATCCAGAAGAATCTGTTCACAGAGGAATTCACGATCTGCCGAGCGGAGGGAGAGACTAGTTTGGAGTATCAGCATCGTTCCATATTCATATAAAAGCAGGACGACGTACGTCTGAAATTCAGTGTACAGGAAGCTGATGGTACGAAGTAGACATGTTGTATTGTCCGCCTTGCTCAATATGAGTTTGATGAACGTCAAGATGAATTTTGTGTCGAAGAAAGCCAGCCCGAGCTCGCTAGGTTGCCATTCTTCCTCCTCTTCCTCTCTGTCCTCCTCGAAAGGCGGTGCACAGACATTGTATATAAGCCCTTCGATAAGGTCCAGCAAGGCGAATATACCCCGAGTATCGTACATGGATGTCTTCTTGGTGGTTGCCGCAATCCAGGTGGCTAGAGAACAGCCGAAGTTGTGACGAAGGGCAGCAGATGCGAAAGCGGGAGGTGAGGTGGAAATGCTTCCAGCTTGAAGAGACCCTCCGACTACTTCGAACATGGTTTGAACGACTCGCTTGCTGACTACTTCGAGTGCCTTCGGTTTCTGACCTGCAGCCAGATTGGCAGACTCGTTCGCATTTACATTGCTATTCGATGGGGCCATCTACCGGAATAAGCTGTGTTATCAGCACATATTGAAATACAGCAAATGAGTGAACACACCGTCGTTACGGACCGTAGGTTGCGGTGGATCAGAGCGTCGCATACTTCCAATAAGGCGCTTGCGATGTACAGATAACCAGGCGCTTTCATAAGCTGAGCTGTCGTAAGAGGTCGCATGCCTTCATCATATAATGGTAGATGATTGGATAGTTGACGGTGATAAGCCCGCATGAAAGCGAAGGGAAGATCCGAGTCCGTGGCAGTCCATCGAATCAGCCAGTTACCGGTCATTTCGATGTCAATACTCTCTTCAGCTGCGTTAGCACCATTAGTCGGCGATTTGCTAGATTGCTTGAAGTTTGCAGCGTAAAGGCTGTTGTCAGCGTCTTGCGTTGTCTTGACGGGAGGGAAGAGCTTGACGTAGGCTGCCATATTGCCGCTGTAAGACAGGTTGCTAAGATGTGACGGGAAGACGCCAGGGCTGCGATTACGGTATATCAGTACATCGGCTCCCTAAAGATGTATTCCAACTGACCATTCCTCGATGCCCGCCTCAGCTAGTAGCCTGACCATATGCTGCCTCTTGACAGCAGGCAGAAGTCTCAAGAGCTTGTGGCCTACTCCTTCTAGGCGCCAGAAAGCAGCGGCTGTCGTTAAGGCGTCAGCATAAATCTGCACTATCGACTTCTGCGAGCCTACCCAGCATCTTTCCTGCGAAGCCGAGTGTGTTTGCAAAGATAGCCTTGCCGTTGAGCTTGTCTATGGCCCAATTCAACAACGTTGCGACTGTCCTTTCCATCCGCGGGCCAGACTTCACTTGAGTCGAAGAGGCACTCGCAATCGGAATCATGAGACGACTAACCAAAATCATGTGTTAGCTCCATGGGTTTTAAGCTCATGAATAAGAGGTACCTTTCGATGACTATTGCTATCCCGTCGAGACATGCGCCTCGATTTGCTGGTGTGCCTTGCAGGTCCTCAAATAGCGCATCAACCCTGTTTGTGCATACTCTTCAGCTTCATAGGCGATGCAGAGCAGCTGGTACGCACCAATCGAACAGCAAGTTCTGCTGCCTGTCGCTCAATCTCGATTCTTGCAGCAGCGCGGCTAGTTCTTCCTGCTTAAATTTCGGCAGAAAGACAGTCTGTACATGTTGTGCGCGATCTGGATCTTGAGTCTTCAAACCATCGAGCATGCTGTCGATTCCAACATATCAGCTGTATTCCAGCTTAAGTACAAGTACGACGTACGCCTTGTATGCAGTCTCCATTTCTTCCCAAGCTGCCGAGAACGGCAATTCGCCTCCAAGTTTGGGACGGGCAGGGGTCTTCTGCTCTGCAGCGATACTTGGTTTTTTGGCATGTATCCGAAGTGGCTGTGGAGCTTCTAGCTTTAGAGATAGGACTGGTGCTCTTGCTGAGGTATGCGGATTTGACTGGCTCTTGGCGATGGTGGCAGCTGTATCCGCTGCACTTTGCTCGTGTGGAGATGTAAGTCGCTTGAGATTAACTTCGGGATCTGATAGAGAGGAACTAGGCGCATGGACACCAGGGGGTGACTTGACATGCCCAACGGCTTTATTCGACTCCGAAGGTCTGTTGAGCAGCTGAGCAGTACTGACTCTTGCAGGTATAGCCTTCAAGGCGGAGACGAGGGATGCTGCCATGGTAGTAGTCGTGATTGTGTCGAAGGATGTATTGGCACTATCGTCATCACGAGATAGGTCCGCAGCTGAGCTGTTAGAATTGTCAGCTTCTGCGTCTGGACTGCGCGAACGCTTTGCAAGTGTTGCAGGATCGATAACTCGGGATTGATGCCTTTCGAGCCAGATAGCAAGCTGTGTCGCAGCGGACGTCTGCAGTCAACATACTTCAGCCAAAGACGATGAGAAGATAGAGTGCACAATGCTTACCAGCAATTTCTCGGTAGCTGGATCTTTCTTGATTAGCTCTCCGTTCGGGTGGAGATGCTTTATGTTCACTTGTGGCCGAAGAGGTGCAACTGGCTTAGTAGAGCTGCCGATATCCATCATTTCGAGCTTTCCATGTGCGCTGGCTGACGATCCATGATGCCCTCTCAACGCTTGACCAGATGGCATATCCGTCTGCTGAGGTAGTTGACGCTCTAGCGTTGAGCTGCGAGATCTGGTGTGTACGCTTGGCGGCTGAGTGCCGTCTCGACCTTGTTGTTGGAACGGCCTCGTAGCCGATGCTGTCGAGTTTGAGGAAGCGGAGCTGTTACTCCGTGTCCGATGCGGCGCAGGTCTCGTAAGAGCAGCAGCCTCTGCAGCCTGTTTGTCTTGGAAGCGTAGCTGTGCAAGAGAAGGTGCCGACATGTCTCTGGCGCTGGATGCAGACTCTGCAGCTTCTTGTGGAGGCACCGGTGGCAAGTTCTTGTTCATGCTGAGCCTGGCGGAATTGAGACTGTTATTTGCAAAGTTTGGGCGGAGCTTCTGTGTGAGGATTCTTCCCGGTTGTGTCGAAGTACCCTGAGTCTGACCTTGATGTTCTCCGCTAGACATGGTCGTTCGTCTGCTTTCTCCTTCCATATTATCTGCATTCAGCTGCCTAGACCCGTTCGCATCTAGCAGGCTACTAGCCGGTCTTGAGATTTGACTTGAGGCGAAGCTGAGAGGCGTGTCTGAGCGCTGTTGCAGCTTATTGAGCCTGTCGTCAAATGAAGCCTGATTGCCCAACGACGAAGCTGCCGACGAAGACCGTGAATGTAGACCTGCTTGTAGTGCATCTCTCATGGATTCTGCACTGTGATCTTCCTTTGCTATGCCAGCCGCAAACTGAAGTTGCTGAAGAGGTGAGGACTGCTTCAACTGCTGAAGAGGGGTAAAGGAGATACTCGAAGATACGGCGGACGGGGACATAGATGCCTTAGGTGTAGTGTCTGTATCGTTGCCTTTAAGTGTACTGGCGGACAAGAGAGAAGGTGTGGGGTCGGCAGACGTGCTTGAGGGCTGCTCGGAGCCGCTCTGAGTTTGTGATATCCTTTTGGTAGATGGGAAGCCCCAGCCAAGACCGAGGGCATACTGTCCTGAACCTGACATCAATTCTGTGACGTTCTCCTTGCTTTTCGTTTCCTCTGGCTTGATCACAGATTTCGGCGCAGAAGTGGATCTCGACGCTATCGGAGGGATAGATCTAGCAGGTGTCGGACCAAAAGATCTGGACAAGAAGTCAGGTGCACTTGTGGAAGTCGTAAAAGGGCTTGACGATGCGAATGATGACGAAAATCCGCCTCCTAGCCCACTCCCACTTGTCGTGTCACTTTCACTGCTTGTGAGGCCAGCACTAAGTTTATCGCTCGAGAAAGACTCTCCAAAATCGATGTCCAAGCTGAAGGATGCCATGCCGAAGTCCATATCCAGCTTGGGCGGTATGGGACTGATGAGGGGCGCCACATCTTCTTCGGTATCACCATTACTATCTTCGCTCTTCCGTAAGCGACTTTCGCTACGCGGCGCTTGTACTTGTCGATTATCAGCCCGGATCGAATGTTCACTAAGACTGCTGTTTTGGCTGTGATGATGCACACCGTTCGATGAAGATGGTAAAGCAGGTCTACTAGTCGTCGACTCATCATCCGCTTCACTCGTTCTGCCCGAAGATCCAAATTCCGAGACCGTTCTCGGAACGCTTGCTGATCGATCGCGCATGTATGCGAAATTCGACGTGTCTTGCGACTGTCGAGGTTGATGTTGTTGTTGACCGAGGCTTCGCGGTGCAGGACTACCACTTCTATCGAATGATCTGTCGCCAACCGATGCCGTCTCGTACGTCTCCCGACTAACAAGCGTGTTATTCGAGGGCGTAGGTGAGAAGTCATAGCCTCCGGGAAGTAGAGCTTTGGGTAGCATCCTACTAGTCTGCGTAAATGATGTCGGGCTCGAAGCGCTATGAGGAGAGGGTTTGGAAGATGCGGGAGTCGTATGATACATGGAATCGCTTCCTAGAGAAGGAGAATGCGTAAGATTGGTAGAAGACGAGGAAGCTAATGAGGATTCGGAGAATGTTTGGCCATGATAGGTGTGCGCATGCTTTTGAGGCGTGATTGGGCTATCCTTCTGATCGAATCCAGGATGCATATTGTATGTCTGCGTCTGCGCTTGTTGCGATTTCGCAGGAAAGGCATAGTTGTTCGGCGCCGTTGGCCGGATATCCAGTACGGGCGCTGGTGAAGCAGACCGAGAAGCAGACTTGAAGAGCATAGTCGAATCTTCAGAAACGCTTCGCAAGCTATGACTGGTCATGTTCTCCTGAAACAGGCCACGCAAATGATGTTGTGAAGAACTGGAGGAAGCGGTACTGAGCAAGCTGAGATTGCTCTGCCTGTTCTTCTTTCTCCTCTGCTTATCTGCCGTTCTGGCTACTGATTCTGACTCGCTCTCCGAATGATAGTAGCCCGTAGAGTTGGGATGCGCCAGCAGAGATGTACTGTGCGTGCTCGATGGTCGACTACCGCCAGAGGCCAGTCTGCTCGCGGGTACGATGTTTATGCGCTGTCGAACGCCATGCTCGTTTGTTGGCAGGATGACCTTGTTTGCGACACCTAGAGAGGGTACGTGACCGTTGTTGATGGTCGAGGCTGTCGAGGTGCTCCCAAACGATTGTACCGAACCCGTGGGTGATTGAACGAAGTCGCCGTTGCTACTACTGCTAGCTAAGGCGTATTGCTGGCTTGCGAATACTGATTGTGACGCTGCTGAAGAAGGACAAGGAGGAATAATGGGAGCTGAGTTGGAAGATGTCGGGAAGGTGCCGCTATTGACGAGTTGAGGTTTGTGAGGTGCTGAAGGGGCTGCAGTCGGATTGTGCGATTGGAGAAGGTTACTGAGCGACAAAGGTCTTTTCAGCAACAGACTTCCAGTGTTTGCGAGCCCATTCGTGATTCGCGCTTGCTGTTGTTGTTGTTGATGCCAGTTCTGCCCTTCATGCGACGAGGCCGAGCCAGTATGAGCAGACGATGCTGATGACGACCGTTTATCGAGGTTGTAGTATGAGTTCATGAGAGTCTGGTAATGAACGTAGGCCTTGCTGAATGTTGCTGGTCCATGCGACTGCCTCGCGACTACCGCCTCTTCCAGTGAGCGCTGGCCTTGTCGAACTATCGCCTTTCCAGGTCGTAACTGCTCAGCAAGAATTCACTACTTCTGCGTCAAGTCAGTCAGAAAACATCAGCTGTTGTCGCCTCGTCGCGCTAGGCCAGCAACACGAGCAGCCCGACTGCTTTCGGGGTGTCGGTTGCTTTGGCCTTCCGAGCAGCAGGAGGCCCGTTCGCCAGACAGCATAACAACGTGAGCTTTTGACGGTTTGAAAGGTAGATGCATGGTCGTTTCAACCTCGAGTCTAGCTGTCATCGCGCAGACAGCAGGTTTCTGATGCTCTTGCCAGCGAGCGCTTTCCTGCGGGTCGTTGTTCGATTGTGGGCAAAGACTAAGAGTCTGGCTCCAGCTCTCGCAGAGTATCGAGTTATAGATCTCAAGCTAGCTATCTAGGCCTTGTAGCAGATTCAAGCATGTGTCAGGAAGAAGACGAAGAAAGAGCTTGCTTGCTTGTTGCCGGCTTTCAAGGTCAAAGTGTTAGGATCGCATCGCATTAGACTGTCGATGCAACAATGATACAAAGCTAGATTGTACATAACACATACAACCATTCATCATCTGCAAATCTGCTCTTACATCCCGGTAAAAGCAGGTCTAAGGTCCAAGGAAAAGGCAAATTTTGCGATTTCTCAGCTCAGCTCTTTACCACTTATACGAAGAATCGCCAGCGATGCCTCAGAACGAGCATATCGAACGACACACCAAGCAGCATGGACGGCGTTTGGATCACGAAGAGCGCACTCGAAAGCGCAAAGCTCGAGAAGCCCACAAAAGCAGCAGCGTAGCGCAGTCCTTGCATGGCCGTAAAGCCAAGTTGCTGCATCAGCAGCGATACAGCGAAAAGGTTGCTATGCGCAAACTGCTCAAAGCTCATGACCAGAGAAACGTCAAGGCTGCACCGTCAAATGCAAATGAGCACAAAGAAGCACTGCCCAGTTACTTGCTCGATAGGGAGGATCAGAATCAAGCCAAAGTACTGTCGAGCGCACTCAAACAGAGGAGAAAGGATAAGGCTGGCAAGTTTGCTGTCCCGCTGCCTAAGGTCAGAGGTATCGCAGAAGATGAGGCGTTCAGGGTGGTTAAGACGGGAAAGACAAGGAGGAAGGGATGGAAGAGAATGGTCACAAAGGTGTGTGCATCCATTACATTCTACCTTGAAACCTAATGCTGACCATGATTTCCAGGCCACATTCGTCGACGAATCCTTCACTCGAAAACCTCCCAAGCTCGAGCGATTCATCCGTCCCACCGGTCTACGCTACAAGAAAGCAAATGTTACACATCCAGAGTTGAAAGCGACGTTCCAGCTCCCTATCATTGGCGTGAAAAAGAACCCTCAGTCTCCTCTCTATACTTCGCTGGGTGTACTTACGAAAGGAACCATCATTGAAGTGAATGTTAGTGAGTTGGGAATGGTCACGACGGGAGGAAAAGTAGTATGGGGAAAGTATGGCCAGATCACAAATAACCCAGAGATGGATGGCTGCATCGTGAGCGGGATCGCATTATAGCATCGATATCACTGTGCTGACGCTTTGACTTGCAGAACGCCGTCCTTCTAGTTTGAGCATATCCCTCTATTCTTCGGCTCTCGATTTCTCTGTGCCTTGTACCCATACGTAGTGCTGACTTTGTTGTAGCGATCTCGCAGCCAGACTCGTTTCTTTTTCCTTCACCAAGCTCTTTCCTTTCTTCCATACTTACAATGTCTCCAATGCGACGATGTCTATGCGCGTCACCAAAGCTAGTCACTTGCGATGAGGCGCATGAAAGCTGTCTTGGGAGGCAACACCTCGATGTCTGACTCGCTGACAAGTGAGAACAAAGGGCAAACTCCTCTTGAGATATCCCTTTGATGAATTTTCAAACCGTTGGACGCCCGCTCTTCAGCCCGCCCCTCAAGTCTTCACCGTCAACCTGCACAAACGGCAGCAAGTCCATGCAATGTGGGTCACGCGAAAGAGACAAGCCCAGAGCAGTACTGTTTACGCCTGGCGGATCTCCTTCACGGCAGTCCTGGCGTGGATGAACGCAATCGGAAGATCGTGTACATGAAAGGTAAAGCGCTGAAGCGAGCGTCCTGAATCGGCATAACAGACCTTCTGGCTGATTTTGCGCTCCGCAGATAACCCACTTGGCAGATCCGCATCAGTCGAGATATCGGAACCCCTCCAATGGCTGCCATGGCGGTATTCGTTGCGACAGGGCGTTCATCAAGCATGAGCATGTTTCGCCTCTCATAGGCCTCTTACGTGACGGGATTTCACAATTGTGCAAAGATTTCGCCCCTCCCTGTCTATCCTTTGTGCGGCACGTCTGACAATCTCCGGCCGTCTGTTTAACACTCTTTACACAAGTCATTGCCATCGGAGTCTCCCCTCAAACACAGCACAGACATCAGCCAGCATCCGGCAGACTATAAAACCTGCGTGCTTCCTCTTAAGCAGCTCTTGTCTCTGCTCAGACCACAACTCTAATCCACCTCTCCAGCTTCACTCGCCAACCACCCAGCTCTATCACAAGCTCAGTCATGCCCACTGCACCACAATTACCGCAACCTCCCAAGAAAGGAGTGGTGACAAGCTGGCAATGTCCCAAAGACGGTTCCCCCAGGATAGGTCTCAATGCAGCATGTCCACTCTGCGGAAAGACAAAATCCGAGCGTAGAGGGTGTCGGGTGTACACGGAATCCATACCTAACATCTGGAAATGCCATATGTGCGGTCACGAGCAGATCCTTCGCAAAGACAAGAATTGCTTAGGCAAACACAAGCCAGACAATACCACGTGCAGGGGCAATAATCGCGACTGCCGACATCGATATTGTGACGACTGCACTACCCAGTGGGACTACAGCCAGGAATTCCGCGACAGCCTCAAACCGCCCGAACCAGAACCATCAAAGTACTGGGAGTGCTGCTACTGCAAGAGTCCTTATAATCTCGAAACCGTGCAGGGCTCCGGTGGTGTTGAATACGGCAACTATCAATGCGGTGGAAGCATCTTAGTTGGCCGCGGAAGAGAGAGAAAGCGACAGGTACGATGTCCACACGCAAAGTGTGGGCGTTGCACAAGGAATATCACCTATGCCTCCTCATCCTAAAGATGGCGATTGTCAATTCCCTCTATTTTCCATCCCCGGGCTTCGGACACACGTCGTCGTTTAACCAGTACCTCCATTTGAGTACCATGATACGCCTACCTCACTCACGCCATCCCTCTCAAACAATTCTCCACTCACATACAAGCTTCCCGTCAATTACCTCGACCCACCACCTCACAGTTCCCCGGCCCTGTTCTTGCTGCGTCACGCCCGCCCTTGCTCACCTTATCTCTACCTCATCTTAGTCTTCCAGTTGCCTCCTTTTTTTCCACCAAAAATGTATCGCATAGCTTCTCGACCTCATCCTGCCAACCTCTTCCTTTCATACGTCACTCACTGAGAGCAAGTAGTGTTGCTCTGCTCTCGAGCTCCGTCCTATCAGAGGTATACTTCAGAAGCAGCCAACCAACCGGACCAGATCTGAATGCGCCCTTCAGCCATACCCGCATGAATGAGACGTAAGGAGCTTTGGCTTACACTATGCTGCTCTTGTCTTTCAAGCGCTCTATCTGTTCTTTCGTCTCTACGTCTTCTTCGCCTCAAGTCATCTCCATACTGACTCTGTTGACAGAGATACTGCAAGCAGCCTCGCACCATTGCCTGATGTGCTGCTCTTAGGATAGATCAACATTACTATCTTAAGGCAATGCAGCCGGTGTGAGGTGCTGATCATACGCGTTTTCATCTGTACATTTGCCAAAGAAGGAATTATCAACTGGTCTATCTGGTACAACGATCCGTATAACTGTCCAAGTATAATTTCTAACTGGCAACGACCAAGCGTCGTAAGACCTAGTGAATAACTGTCTATGCACAAATCTAAAGTTTGCGAAGTAGTTGGAGAGTGGTATGTCTTCCCTAGAGGAGTTCAAATCTATTCCTTCTTGTCCTCTCCTCCCTCCTCCTTGTTCTTCTCTTCCTCCTCTTTAGCAGCCTTCTCAGCCTCTTTCTTCTGTTCCTCCTTCTTCTGATCCAGCTCAATCGCCGCCTGATCATCTTTATAGATCTGATCGTTGAATCTACCAAATCTTTCTCTTCCTTGTGCCTTCTCATTGACATAAACCGCCATGCTAACAGCGGGGGTATCGAATTCTCCGAATCCATCTTTATCGATCTTGACTTTCTTATCGCTCCAGCCTAGGATATCCGACCATGTTTCATCGACGTGCTCCAAGCCTACAAACATACGGATTTGCCCTGGTTCAGCATTCGACATGATGATTGCTAGTCCATCAGGTTTATCCCATGTTCCGCGGCGGACCCAGCCTATTACGTTGGGGTTGTCCCAGTAGTCGTTCAGCTCGCCGTATGAGTAGAGATGGCGTGCCAGTGCCAAGTCGCCGAGTTTACCACCGCATGAAGCGGGCTCAGGGTGCTCGCCTTTCGTGCCGTAGAGATCACCGTAGAAGACTGTTGGGTAGCCATCAACGCGCAGGAGAATGAAAGCATAGGCTAAAGGCTTGAAGAAGCCCTCGACGGGTGTCTCGACCGTTTGACCAGGCTGGGTATCGTGGTTCTGGACGCACTGCGGAACAAGCAAGATCATCAGTGCTGTCTCATGGGCCCACGAGTGAGAAGGAACCTACAGTGACGGACTTCGTAGGCGCTGCTTGCGTGAGTGTCTTGTCGAAGACCTTGCGCAGATCCGCCTTCTCCTGCTTGCTCATGCTTGCAAAATTGTTCAGGAGCGCGCTATCCATCCTTCATCCGTCAGTACCTCCTCTAATATCCCGCAAACAAAGCTTTGACACTCACGCATCAAAGAGCGAGAACTTATGTTCCATTGTCTCCAACCATCCTGTGAGATTATTGACATCTCCGTCCCAGACTTCTCCAACAAGGAACAAACTATCTTTTCCAAATTCATTCTCGAGCATCTCGACGAATCTGTTTGTGAAGTTCTGAGAGAAGTGCTGCACTGCATCGAATCGGAACTGTGCGGACAGAATAGTCATATTAGCTTAGTAATTGCGAAAGGGAGGAAGAGAAGGATGAGTTGACGTACGCCTTTCAGACCGAGCTCTTTCACGACCCATTTGCCCCAGTTCAAGACGTCTTCTTGAACTTCAGGATGCGCGTAGTCGACATCTGCAAACATGAGGAAGTCGGCGTTCTGGCAAATATAGATATATCAGTATCAAGTCTATGTGTGCCAAGGGAGAATCACACACGCCCTGCTCATCCGCTACACTGCTTGACCAGTGTTTGAAATCGCCTAGGATTCGGAAGATTGCAGTTCTGTCAGTCGCAGCATCATAATCCGTTCCCGAGAAATGTTCCCAACTGCAAGTTGCATCATCTCAGCTTTCCTCTCCTCCCATGCACGTATGCGAAAGAGGGTACTCACTGGTACTTCTGCTTGGAGTACTTGTCTTTCCGCCCAGGGAAATCGAAACCTAGCCATGCTTCAATCTCGAATGGTTCCGAGACTTCTTTATTCCTATCATTCTGATCCACTTCGACTACTCGGCACTTCTCTTTCGAGTCTGCGCCTGCTTTATGATTGAGTACGCTGCGCAGCGAAACCAATATCAGCACATCGCACCGTGTCAAGTGATGGACGGTCACACAGCGCACCTATCGAAGTAGATCCCGATTCCAGCTTCTTTCGCCTTCTTTGTCAAAGACAGCAATTCTTCTTTACTACCCCACTTCGTCCGCGTAGCACCTTTCGCTTCGAATTCGCCAAGATCGTAGAGACTATATCAGGAAACAATCAGCGATGATGTATGGGATGCGAGAAGGCGGCGCCGGCTTGCTCGTAGATGTCGTAGCCTGTTCCTTCCGGGTTGCTTGCTTTGCAGGCCTGTAGGGACCACAAGGAGAGTAGAAGGAGGTGAGGAAGGGAAGTTATCAGGTTTGCGAACGAGGTCGAGGTATTATGAAGTCGCACAAATCACGCACGGGCGGAATCTGGCAATGACAAAACAGAGACGTCAGCTTTTAGCTTTACAAAATGTACGAGCGATCAAGTAGACATACCCAGATGTTTGAGATACCAATCTCCTTCAAGTCTGGGATGACTTTCTCAAGCCTCTTCCAATGGTCCTGTTTCGAGCAAACATTAGGATCATCTTCGTTCGCAAGCGGTATCTACTATTGCTTCTAAGTACCTTTGGCGTGTTCCATTCAAAGCCTTATAATTTGATACCATCAGCTTTTGAGCTAACAAAGCAGGACCTGACAGTAAGTGATCTTCCTACCTTGGAAAAGCGTCGTGTTTTCGGGGGTAGGTTGCTCGTCGTTTGATCCAGCGTCAGGCATGGTTGCTTGCTTGTTTGACTTCTCAAGAAGATGAGAAGAAGAAAGACAAAAGCTTCTTGCAGAGAAGATAAAAAGTTGGTTGTGAAATGTCACGCTGACGAAAGGTACGATCAAAGACACCGGCCACGTGTAAGTCAACCTGCCAGTCAACGAAAAGAGCATAAGGCAAGCCGGTCCATATCACTATCAGATGAAGCTCTCCAAGTACGTGGTTGCATTGCGCTGCGCCAAAAGAGAAAGAGCTACTCTGACAATGCTGCGACCTCTATGTAAAGAAGGAACAAGAGATGGGCCAACCAGATGCTATGCGTGTTGCGGATCTTCAAGCGAATGGACTACTAGACCATCTATTTCGACTTCTTTGGCTCATCCTCAACAATTTCCTGGATCTTGGGAGTACCCTCAGCGGTAGTAGCAGCATTCGTAGCCTCATTGCTTTCAGTGGTAGCTTCTTGGAGAGCAGACATGAGACCTGGAGCAGCTTTGAAAGGTCTTGCAAGGTCGCCTTCAGCTTTTCGTCCAAGGAGCCAGATCTGGTCGATTATCCATCATCAGCTTGTACCCAGATGAACGGTACAAGATGGATTCGGCGCACCTGGACTTCAGGGTTGTCGTATAATGACTTGAGAGGCATGATGCTCTGCAAGAGCAGAGGCTGGGTATAGCCAAACTTCAAGTGCATAACACCCATGATTGCAAGACCGATTCCAAGGCCTGGCCATTGCTTGCTGATTTGCTGCAGATCATAGTCTCTGTTGGTGGTGATTGTAGGTTCGCCGGCTGCTGGGTTCTAGGAAAGAGAAGAAGAGTAAGCCTCGTTTGCAGGAGATTCGCATAGTTTCCAACGGCACCTGTGCGAAAGGCTTGGGAGGCTCGACGATCCTGTAGAACAACTTTCAGGATAAGTATAACTGCAGGAAGATACTGTAGGCTTACTTCAAGACGGTCGTATCGTTGCGCTGCTTGATTTTCAAGCTGATAATGTAGTAGACGGCGGCTTGCAGGAGGACGACGACAACGTAGGATATCCTGATTGCGAGCAGGACATCGGGTCTATCTGTAGGTACTTTGCGGGCCATCTGCATCCTGTAGAAAAGTCGCATAAGCTGGCGGACGTGGCCATGGAGGGAGAGTTCTGCGAGCTTACGTGCCCAAGCTGATGAGCAGGCCTTTCATTTGGCTGTATCCAATACAACATCAGTATTGTCCTTGTTACGACGCTCTGCCAGATCTCACCTGTTCATGATGGGCGGACTTTTGGGGATTTCGAGAGAATCAAGGTGAATCAAACCCGCAAATGGTCTATGGCTTGAGACCACAGCAGGATCTGTCGACGACGATGATGTTACCACCTTACATCCAATTATATCCACCACTCTGTACACTCGCGTTCGTTCTGCAACCCTTTGGCGATTTACTTGCGAAGATGATGGGACGCTCTCTGCTGCTTTCGCAACGAAGCAAACGCAGGACACTGACATGTCAATCATGGTTCTCGAGAAGATGATGACTGCAGTTTACGCATCCCAAGAAGCAGCCCGGCAATCATCCCCTGTTGGCTGGACTAACCGTCATACGTTGCGGTATGCCTAGCGCAATCTCCTAAGTAAACCAGTACACCGCATCGTACGGTGCTCGCGGTCCTCTGCTTATGCATCTTGGCCCCATGCCAGGCTGCTTTCCGGCAACAAGCTGCTCTTCCGCTGATTCGCACCTAGCAACTAGAGACTGCTACTGTCACAGGGTTTTGTCCAAGAGCTACAATGAAGCTACTGGACATCAGCATTGTAGCTTTTGCTGCCATTCAAGCTGTCCGTGCTAGCCTGCAATCGTGCCTCAAGAGTCACGGCATCAGCTATCTCGATTCGAGCAGCGGAGCAAGCTGGTTATCTGCAAAGGCGCCTTATAACAAGAGGTGAGCAATACTTTCTGCTTTTATCAAGCGTATCTCTGAGTCATTGCATGATCTTGTTTCCCTCCGACATGCGTACATCCTTCGCATCAGACTCTCGTATACTCCCGTCGCTATCGCATATCCTATCTCAGCAGAGCAAGTGTGTCTGAAGCCATCGAGAGACTTCAATGCCTCATTTACTAACATGTTATCAATCAGGTGTCCAAGACGGTCGTCTGCGGAGTCAACAGCAAGTATCACATCAATGCAAGAGGAGGTGGTCATTCATTCGCCGCTGACGCTTTCGGGGGGAGAGGATGGACATCTCATGATAGACCTGAGCAAGCTTGCTGGAGTTGTGCTGAATGGCGAGGTAGGCTCACCCCAGACAACTTTGCTAGTGATACTGGGTGGGTTATTAAAATTAATCTGCCAGAACGTCACTGTAGGTGGAGGAGCAAAAATCGGCTACCTTGCTCGGGCACTCGACAAGTATAACAGAGCACTTCCACACGGAGTATGCCCCTATGTTGGGTGTGTCTTCTAGCGCCTCTTCATCCGTGAATGCTGAGAATATTGTGTCTGCAGAGTTGGAGGACATGCGAGCGGTGGTGGATTTGGGACTCATGCATCGAGAACATGGGGTCTTCTAGTCGATAGAATCACGTCTATGCAGGTCGTCACTGCCGAAGGCAACATCAGGACATTATCAGCCAATGGCACAGATAGCGATTTGTTCTGGGTAAGTGTGCTATGTTCCCGCTGTTGAAGGAAGCCAATATGTGAGGTGATCGCAGGCCATGAGAGGCGCGGGGCCATCATTCGGCATCATCATCAGCTATACATTCAAGACTTTCCCAGCACCTCCAAACGTCGTTATCGCGAACTATAAATTCGTAAATCAGAGTTTGAAGAACGCGGCCTCCATCCTCGATCTCTATCAAGACTTCGCTGCAAACTCCGTAGACAGCCACTGGGGAAGCGCCTTGAATCTTTACAGAGGCTCTGAAGCAGATACATTGAATATGGTCCTAGCAGCGACGTATGTTGGCTCTCAAGACGATTTCGAACGACTCGCACAACCTTTCCTAGACAATTTCACGCCAGGAAGCTACGGCCTCTCAGTGAAGTCTTACAAGTGGCTAGATGCAGTCAAAGCACTTGCTGGATCAGAGTCGTCAGATCCGGGATCCGTACAAGATTATTCAGATACCTTCTATGCGAAAAATATCATGACGCCTTCTAGCGAGTTGGTCTCGACAAGTGCATGGAACTCTTTTACAAGTGATTTAGCGAATCAGGGAAGGTCTTCGGCCATAGAATGGGTTGTGCAGGTGCGTAGCCTTCCGTCATATCAGCATTATGAACAAGTTCATTTGGACAATGACTCTGTGCTTGTGATGCTTAGATCTACTTGTACGGAGGCCCAGGGAGCGCCATCAATCGACCGGCAAGATCAGAAACTGCCTTCGTGCACCGGAGTTCTCTCCTCACTATCGAGCTCTACGCCAGCTCAAAAGGTCGTAAGTAACTGGACATAGCTGAGGGCTGCGCATCACTGACGTTCTTACATATGATATCAGATCTCCCACCGTATCCCTCCTCCGGAATATCCTTCATAAATGGGATGTCGAGTTCGTTGACGGACCCAATGGGAAGTGCTTGGCCTCACGAGGCATATCAGAAGTGCGTAGCGCTAGTCGGTCTGCTTGAAGCAATCTCATCATTTGCTTTCATACTTCAGCTACCCCGATACGCATTTTACGGGCGCAGACGCTCAGAAACGCATATGGGCAGAGAACTATGCTCGATTGCGGACCATAAAAGAAAAGTTAGCTTGCCTACGCATCGCCGACTGCATTTGAGAAGCTAAGTCGTCATCCGCTGCAGATACGATCCCCTAAATGTCTTCAAGCTCCCCCCTTATATCGGTATAAAACCTGATCTACCGCCAAAGACAGGTCCTCCTCGACTCTTGTTTCAGATGTCCTAGAATACAGAGCAGTTGCAAGGCAGTAGGAACGACAGCTTTAGAAAAGTATGCTAGGCTTCTGCCGTGCCCGCCCGCTAAGAAGCGTTTACAGGGCTTTACACATTCTAACAGCCCAATACGAGGGCTCACCGTCGCCTATCGTTGTGAGCTGCCAGCTAGTTGACCACATCCTGCTCTTTGGTTGCTTTAGGGGTCAGGACAGAGTAGACCGAATCCTTCAAGCTCGGCTTCCCGTATCTACGCTCTTGTACTGTAGCTTTGGCCTAGCAGCTCTGCAACATACACTGCCTGTAACGTGCTTTTACACCGCATTTCTTGTGTTTTGCTTGTTTGCATGTGCCCTGCCTGGCTATTTCCGGCCAGGGTCATTTACGCGGTGCAAGTAGCTGGGCATACAAGAAGAAAGGACGTTTCGTTTGCATCTTTATTCTGCTCCTTCCATTCACGAAATCTCACAAATGAAGCTCCTCGCTTTTGCGGCCTTTGTCGCAGCTAGTGCTTCCCAAGTCGTCCATGCAAGTCTGCAGTCATGTCTCAAGAGCCAGGGCGTAAGCTATCTCGACTCGAGCAGCGGGCAGAGCTGGTCATCCGCAAAGACTCCTTTCAACAAGAGGTAGCCAGTCCATCACTCTTTCCTACACTTCATCTGTCTGACTCTCCGTTCCTCACGTGCACTTTTCTACTTCTTCCTCCTGTTTTCTGCTGTGTTCTTGTCGTTTTCGTGCTATTCCTCAGACTCTCCTACACTCCCATCGCTATCGCCTACCCTACTTCCGCAGATCAGGTAAGTCTTAAGAAGCTGGCTGCTCGGCGAGCTCGTCTAACATACTTGGACTTTGTAGGTGTCGAAGACAGTCGTCTGCGGACTCAACAACTATTACTACATCAATGCAAGAGGTGGAGGTCATTCGTATGCCGCTGACGTGAGTAGATCCGTGGAAGTCCTCATCGAATCCGGCTAATTGCGATGTTTCTTTCCATACGTCTAATAGGCTTTCGGAGGGGAGAATGGCCATCTCATGGTCGACATGTCGAAGATTGCTGGAGTTACGCTCAGCGGCGAGGTTGGTTCCGATGAAGCCCTGTTCAGGTCGTATCGCCCCGGAGAGCTGATGAAAGAATGACTTGACAGAACGCGACCGTTGGTGGAGGAGCGAAATTAGGCGATGTTGCTCTTGCTTTGAACAAGCAGAACAGAGCTCTTCCGCATGGTGTCTGTCCCTACGTCGGGTAAGCCCATCCTTAAAGAACCATGTAGCGCAAGCTCACTATACGCTTTACAGTGTCGGCGGTCATGCCAGCGGTGGTGGATATGGCACCTATTCGTCAAGAAGCTGGGGTCTGTTGGTCGATAGGATCACTTCTATGCAAGTCGTTACTGCCGAGGGCAAGATTAGGACACTATCGTCTACCAGTACAGACAGCGACCTATTCTGGGTATGTTTCCATCTTTCACGCACGCGAAGAGTCCAGGCTGACAGAAGTATGTGAATCACAGGCCATGCGAGGTGCGGGTCCTTCTTATGGCATCATCGTAAACTATACATTCAAGACCCTCCCTACACCCTCAAACGTCGTGATTGCCTCTTATCAATGGGACAAGAAGAGTGCAGCCGACGCAGCTACCATCATGAACCTCTATCAGACATTTACCGCCAACTCCGTAAACAGTGCCTGGGGCAGCGTCTTGAACATCTTCAAAGGCTCTCAGTCCAGCACTTTGAAACTATCTTTATCCGCAACATATATCGGATCTCAGAGCGATTTCTCGAATCTCATCCAACCTTTCCTTAACAACTTCAGTAGTGGATCTTACATTCCCTCCGTCAAGTCTTATAAATGGATAGACGCAGTACAGGCTCTAGCAGGATCTCAGTCGCTGAACACAGCTTCCGCAAAAGATTATACGGATACCTTCTACGCGAAGAGTGTCATGACGCCCTCTTCTCAAATGGTTACAAGCGATGCATGGAGCTCATTTGCGAGTTATTTGGTAAATCAGGGTTCTGCATCGGATACGAATTGGTTTGTGCAGGTGAGGCGTATTCTTTCGTTGACAATACTGGCCTGAGAGTCTGATAACGTGGATCAGGTCGAGTTGTATGGAGGTCCAGGAAGTGCCATCAATGCACCCGCAAGAACAGACACGGCTTTCGTCCACCGAAGCTCTCACCTCACCATCCAGCTCTATGCAAGCTCGCACAGCTGTAAGTGATCTCTTTTGCTTTCTATGCCAGCCTAATAGAGCTGATTCTCATATACATAAAGACGGCCCACCGTACCCTTCTGCTGGATTATCCTTCGTCAATGGAATGGCCAGCTCGATCACGGGTCCTATGGGCAGCAGCTGGCCCTACGAAGCATATCAGAAGTATGCCTTACCTCTAATCACTCTTGCGCGAGCTGTGCTGATCAGCTCCTTCCAGCTACCCCGACACCCAATTCTCAGGCGCTGATGCTCAGAAGCGCGTATGGGCCGAAAATTACTCGCGCTTACAGACTATCAAAGCGAAGTACGTTATCCTTTCCCAAGTACAGCATCTGCAGATAGCTGACCATGGATATTTCAGGTATGATCCCCGCAAGGTCTTCAGAATTCCGCCTTATCTCGGCATAGTGGCCTGATCCGCTCGAGGTGTGGATTGAGAAGTTCTTGTCTTCACTGTTCGTATCCTGTAGCAAAGTTGTTTTCAGACGAAGTCATAGCAGTCGAGGCGGGCTAGCTCGTTTGGAGAGGTAGTGGAATGGTATGCAATGCAAGGACACTTAGTTAGACTGCGTCCTACTGCAGATCAAGACATGTATGCCAGAGGATTGACGCATTGGAATTACATCATCTCAGTGTACACCTTTTGTGACTGACAGCCAAGCTGCTGTGCACCTAAGCTCTTCTAGGCCGCTCATGACGGCTCATTGTATATTGAAATCTACAGGACTTGTACTGGTACTAATGCTGTCCTTCCATCTATTTCCCCCTGAGGCTGTTTCAAGCTGATTAGGCACACTAGACAGTGATGCACTCGAGGCCGTCGAATCTGACCACGTCAGGCCCATGTTCTGACTAGTGTTGGCGGATCCTCCATTCGTGAAAAGATTGAAGAAGGCATCATCTTGACAAGCTGAATCCATCGATAGGCTGACTTTATGAGAATAAGTCGCGGAAGATCGCAAAGAAGGGTCGAGCCAATCGTCTTTGCCCTCATTGTGTCTAGACCCATTGCCAAGAGAGAAAGAAGGATTCAGACTGTGTTGTGCTTCTGTCATAGGCGCAAGAAGGACTTCTTGTGGAGTGCCTCCAGCAGTGACGGAAGTGGTTGCGCTGATAGGCGATTGTCCGTCATCCAAGCTATTATTCCCAAGACTGTTCAAGAAGATCTGCATATTGCTATGATGTGCAGAAGGCAGAGGGGGCGGTGAAGAAGGTGGTAGATCCCTTATATCGAAATTTGACTCGATGTCGAAATCGGAACTAGGAGCTGACGAGAGCGGGATGTGTGGAGCTGAGTTTCGGCGAAGTAGAGTTGTAGGCAGTTGGAGCGAGGCCAAAGAAGCTTTTGTAATACTGGTTCCTGCACTTGTATAGCTTGGTAATAGGCCCTTGCGTAGTGGAGAGTCTTGTGAGACTGTACGGCCATTTCGAGGAGGTGAAGGAGAGAAGAGGGACGAGCTTGTATTGAGCAAGAACGTAGAGAAGTCATCTACGATGGCCAAAGAGTCGCTTGGCGGATGATTTCCGCCTTCCTTTGCCTCTTCCCCACCTTCTACTTTACTAGCCAATAGAGACGGAGATGCACGACTCAGCAGGTTGTTTGCGCCCAACCGCCTGTCTGCTGAAGGCGGTTGTAGATTGATCTGCAGATCCCCTCCTAGCGTCATCTCATCTGAAGACGGGTTATTCGCATTTCCTCCTCCTCCGTTCAATTGGCTCTGTAGGCGTTGATGAGACGAAGGAGGTTGTTCAGAATGTGCTCTTGCAAAGATTGCATTTCTAAAAGGTGTACTGAGTGCCCCTCCTGGAGAAAATAGATTTCCATCGTTGTTGAATGTGGTGTTCACTCGATGTGTGCTCGCTGCGTCATTGTCATTGTGCAAGTCTTCGAAAGCTGGTATATCGAGGTTCATTCCTTCAAGACTACCACCTCTTGTCAGATCCTTCAAATAGCGAGAAAGCATCCTTCCAGGACTTTCATTGTTTCCTGGTATAGTTTGGGTATTATTACTACTAAGACCCCCTCCTCCTCCTCCGCCAAGAGCAGATCGAATAGCTGTGCCAGGAGAAGCATTCATCAAGAAATCCGTATCGATAGTTGATGATGGTTCCGGAAATCCTTCTGGGAGATCTGATGCTGGGTCAAGCATGAAATCGAATGATTGAATGTGTTGTAAGGGTTGAAGACGGGGTGGACTAGATTGACCTCGTGGTAGACCTCTTTTCCCATTTAGAGATAGATACGCCGATGTGTTGTTGTTGTTGTCGGAATCTGTCATTTCGTATTCCTCGCCTCCACCTAATGGTACTGAGGTGTGCCTGCTTTCTTCCGAAAGAGCAGCTTTACTCAATGCCGTAGTGAATTTCCTTCTCTTATTCCCGCTACCGCCAGGCTTAGCTTGTACAGGACTGGTCAAAGAGACAGTAGCTAGACCGCTACCACCAATTGCTGATTTGCCTTTATTGCGTCTGGGAGAGCGTCGAAGAGGAGATGTTTGGGTAGTATGGATAGTCCTCGCTTGTGCATGTCTATTGGGATCCATAGGCGTGGGTTGAGTGGAGGAGAAGGTAGATGCGGCCAAAGGATCGGAAAAGAGTAGGTTGGCGTTATTGTCTTTCTTGGCTTTGCCTGTTTTCCTCTTCTGTACGCTGGGGAGATCTTGTGCGCATTCTATACATCATATCCTCGTTAGTTGATAAGGTGCACATAGATCATATGAATAGCTCACGTACCTTCACACAGCTTCTTGACATTATCATCATCGTCTTCTTGCGCACCATCTCCTTTCTTACCATCTAAAGGCGTCGATCTCTTCTTCCTTATCCTCCAACCAATACTCTCTGTTCTTCCGCATTTCAAGCATCCCTGCTCCCACACTTTCAATCTCTTCTCATTCACAGAAGAGGACGACGTAGAAGCTTTCGGAACTGGTCTCAATAAGTTGTTATTAGAAGAAGAAGAAGGCTTGACGGGATCAGGTAATGGTCTGCCATTGCCTCCTCCTTCAGTATCTGATATTATTTCAATAGTATCTACGACCGACGCTTTCCGCTTTGTTCCTGATGTTTTCCTAGCTGTCGTTGAAGATCCGCCAGTAGCATCTTTATCTTTCTTATTCGTGCGAGGCTTGTAAGTACGTGTAGTTTTGGTGCTTGCTTCTGTTTTCTTTTGCCCATTCTGGAAACCCAGCGTGAATCGATTGAGAATGTCGCTCGTTGCGGGTGATAGATCAGGAGCAGACAAGACTTCCAATAGTCCTTTGTTACGTGCTTGCAGAGTCTGTTTTGAAGGTTGTGGTTGTTCTTGCTGTCCTGATACACTGATATCTCCGTTTCCTGTCGCGGATGCTATCGAAGCAGATAGGAGATCGATACTAGGTAGAAGTGACGCGTCCGATGGTGTATCTTTGCTTGTATTTGTATTCAAGGCATTTCGTAGGATCACCATAGCTTGTGACATGCTTAGACCAGGCTGGCTAGTCCGCAAGACTTGTAACATGCTAGGCAGGTCTGCCGGTACGTTCATATTTGCTTGATTCAAGGGTTCTGGTACTTGTACAGCAGAGATTTGCGCGTTCTCTTCATTGTTTATCGGGAGAGGCGGCGTTGGTTGATTGGACTGCTCAGCTGCTGGGGAAGAGGTGTTGGACTGAGAGGGAAGTAGAAGTGGTTTGCTTTGTGAGAGTAAGGCGCGGGAAAGAGAGGTTTCAATGATATTGCTGCATGATGTGAGGTTCTGCACCAAGTCTTTCCTCAGAATAGGGGTGCGCTGGTAAACAGACGACTCAGCTCGCGAACGAGGATCAGCAGGTCATACTGGGGGATAAGGTACTCACAGGCATAAGCTCCAAGATGACTTCTAACACCTGCGAATCTTCATTTCCAGCCGTTCCCGTCATTCTTCCAATGACTTTTGCGCCTAGTCCTTTCTCAGTGAGCAGCCAGCTCATCATCCCTTTCCCTTCCCATACTTTATCGTCTTCATTGACACTTCCTGTTGCTTTACTGAGTCCATCTGTTTCCTGCACGTCGAGTACGCTGACTGCATAGTCTGTTTCTTCGTTTGGGATCAGATCTGGTCTCGAATAGCATATCAACCCCATGCATGATTTCAATGTCGTTGAACCATATCGTCCATTATTGGGTAGTACTGTCACTTGGGCGTTGCTCCCTCCTCGAGCGACATGGGTTCGCCGTGACTGTCCTTGGACGATGCTGAACACGACCTTGACCTTCATCGTCGTCGTCGTCGTCGTTGTCCAAGCTCTCCCAACTCTTGCGATAATATGGGTTGTCCTGAACCAGACCAGAGCCTTGCCTGTGTTTATCGCTGGAATGCAATGCTCTTTGATACATTCGAGTAAACAAGAGGCACGCGCGTGGTGGTGGGCAATAAACGCGTGACTTGCAAGTCAGAGAGAAGGAACGCGAATGACGTACGATACAAACTAGAAGCGCGTCTTACGATGCAGAAGGTCGAGATGCAAAGTAGCTGCAAAGATTCTACCAAGAATCTGGCCCTCAAACTGCCTCGAAGGAAGAAGCTCGTGAAGCTGGCAATCTTCGGAGGGAAGAAGCTATAGCAAACCTATGCCTTTATGCTGTGATACTGTGCAGAAGAAGCCAGGCAAGTAGCAACTCTCAATCAAGCCTTGATTTTAGTAAAGTGCGGTTTTTTCGGCGGGTGTTCGTCCACTCCCTCTCTGGCCCCCATCTCTAAGCAAGATCTAAGCTCACAACGAGATATCAGATCTAATCTAGAGAATGTAAGAGGAAAGAAAGTAAAGACGGGGAGAACATGCCCATCAAAGAGTAAAACGAATATTATGAGTATAAAAAGAAACTCCACCAGACGCCCAAACCGCCCATATCAACCTCCCTACTGGTTTTATTGTTCGAGGTGTGAAGATAAGGGATATTAGAAGGGTTTTAAAGATGAGGGATTCGATGTGACAAAGATAGTAGGAGAGAGATGATAGGAAATTGATGATTCATCTTTTTTGGATAGCAAGGCAGTCAGCTTGAAGAATTGACTCCCATCAAGCTCATTGACAGCCGAGCGCATTTACTCCCAGCCAGTGGTGGCAGGAGCTTGCTGACCCTGCTGAGGAGCAGCATCTGCAGCCCAGTCACTAGCTCCAGTATCAGCAGCCCAGTCAAGACCGGCATCTCCACCAGCACCTCCAGCAAGGTGAGCAGCGGCAGCGGCAGCAGCACCTCCAGCTCCGGCATTGGCGACTTCCCAGTCACTTGTAACGGCTTGAGCATCGGCGCCCCCAATCTCGGCGGTACCACCCTGCTCGGCTGAAGCGAGAGCTGCCTTCTCGAGAGTCTCGCGCTCAATCTCCTCTGGGTCACGGTAGAAGAACATGTCGACCTGGTGAACAGACATACTCTTATTAGTTCTGTATGTGATGAGCGGATAGAGTGAGGACCCACCATGACGCCCCAGTCGTCCTTGCCTCGTCCGATGGTTCCTCGGAGACGGAGGACCTCTCTTGAGAGGAGCCACCAGATAAGACCAATAGAGTGCTTGGACTTGTTATTTGTAGGGATAGCGATATCGACGTATTTCAAGGGGGAGTCAGAGTCGCAAAGAGCAATGACGGGGATGTTGACATAGGAAGCTTCTCTGATGGCTTGGTGATCTACGCGAGGGTCGGTGACGACGAGCAATCTTGGTTCTTTGAAAGAACGGGTGATGTAATTGGTGAATGAACCAGGAGTGAATCGGCCAGCAATGGCTTGAGCTCCAGTGTTTCCTGCAAATTTGAGAACGGCTCGGTGTCCGTAAGGTCGGGCAGAGACGGCGCAGACATCGATGGGGTTCTCTGCGGATCGCATTAGCTTTGTGATATGTATTGTGCGTCGAGAGACGCACCAATGGCAGCGATAACTCGGGCAGCGAGGACAATCTTCTCCCAGGTCTTCTGGAGGTTAAGGATGTGCTGCGAACAATACAGCATAAGTAACTTGCTATCTAGCAATATCTATCTTATCGCTGCTCACGATTCCATCGCTTCTGCGCTTGTAGACGTAGTTTGACATTTTGGTGTCTACAGACTGCACAAAGTATCATAAGGACTCCGTTCTTTCGCTTATATGACTCGTAGAGTGTATACCAACCTTGCTGCCAATCTAGAAACACATAAAATACGTTAGTTTACGTTTTTCGTCGTACGGACTTCGTTAAAAAACGAAAACGTACGTGGCATTGGGCTGCGAGTAGTAGGCTTGCATCCTCCTCTGTGAGGTTAAAGATTGAAGGTAGCTTGTCAGATGCAGACATGGTGTATTGCTTGCAGAGAAGTTGTGCAGAAAATGACCTTGAAGCGAATTTTGGCGAAGTCAATTTTCTGGGCTTCTGAACTTTTCCAAGCTCGATCACTTCGAAGGCAGAAGAGAAGGGAGAGAGCAAGAAAGCAAAGGCAAAGCAGCAGTCAAGCAAGGATGAGGTTGGTATAAAGCAGAGAGGTGAAATCCAAAGTCGAGGAGGTGCTGGGCGCCGGGTCTGCTGCCTACTTTGCGACGTCTTTCCGTTGCCTTGGCCTGGAAGCTTTTCTGTACAAAATGCTGCAACCATCTTCAAGCATAGAGCAAACGCATTCCTGCCAATGTTATCAACAAGATATCGAATGTCTTCCTACTCATGCTGTCTCCAACCCTTCCAAACCCAGCGCCTTTGTCAAGGCCTACCAAATACTCATTCACGCAATTAGTCTTCATCTGATCTACCCGACTTCATACCACATGTATCCTAAGATGAATCTCTTCCTTTCCATTCTCTCTGTGCATCGCACGTCTGCCATGCATGGGTAGCTTGATGTTACACCTCGCGCTCGTGGGATACTACAAGCCACAACTTGAAGAGCACATTCTACACTTCTCATCACATGAAAGGCACCCCGCTATGACTTTCTATCGACGATCTGGTCCATCCTGACCATTTCTCAAGGCTTTTCAGAGAGCGGCTAATGCATGGTTGCAGAGCCGTCTCCGCTTGCCATTGTATGTATCAGTCGGCCTACTGATTCGTGCTGAGACTCGTTACGCCTGCGTGACAACCTTCTAGTGAGAATCGGGGAGGAGCACCAACGGATCTCCTTGTCACCGTATGAGCATGAGGCTTTATCGTGCTTAAGAATGCACTCTACAGCATAGCAGCATAGAGAGTAAGTCAAAGCACAAGGAAATGGAATTAAAAGCAAACCTTTAAGAAGCATAGCAGGCCCGAGATGTCTTTAACACCTCTTTACTTACAGTCGGTGTAGCTTCACCCACGGCCACAGTATCTGGTATATTGAGTAATCAGTCATTACTCTGGAGGATAGCTCCAACCTCAAGTTCCAGTAAGCTTCCTCACATCTTAGCCTGTCTAACATCGCGCTTTGAGCCGAGCCCGTCATGCATAGGATACGAGCTGCACTGTGCTGGTTCTGTTACATATCTTGTATAGCTATACTCCAAATGCATTCTAGCCTTCTAGCCTTCCAATCTATGACCCTTGCATCTTGACCTCATCTGATACCTCCACCCAACGATGCTGGGCATTGCAGCAGTTTCAGCAGCTCTATTGAGCGTTGCGAGTGCCAGTACCTCTTCAGCCTCGGTATATCTCTTCAAGAACAGCCAGCAGGCATCTTCGTCGCCGCTGCAGCTCACCGTCGATGCACCCGACGCACACGCCATCGTATCGTCGTATCTGAGCATACATGAGCACGAGTACCTCAGAGATGGATTGGAGATCCCAGAACAGGCTATAGTCTTCGGCAGCAGCGAGGAGGACGAACAGCGCAGACCGCCTCTGCTTATCCTGGCTGAGCAACTGCCGGGCGGCAATGGATTGCAGGGTAGGCAGACAAGCACACCTTGTTATGAGATAGTGTCTGATTAGGGATTATGTTCAGACTACGTCTCAGCCGACACCCTCGAACACCTCATCGCACTCAAGCTCGACATATCAAATGCACCTACGGACGGCCAGACGTGGAAGCAATTGCTCGCTACCTACTCTCAGAGACTGCAAGAGAAGCATGATTATACTATTGCGAGAGAAGGCGCCGAAGTCAACGCACACGCTGTCCGAATGCTCGTTCCTGGATCATTAGATGGCAATATGGCCTTGAACGACCTAATTGGCCAGGATGAGGTGTGCTACGATTACATGCATTCCAGTATATCCCGCTAACATTGATGCCACAGGCCTTTGCACCCTTCTTCTCGACTTTGACCTCCCTTTCCGCCTACGAAGCCAGTCAATCCCTGCCTTCTTCAGGCTATCTTCACCTCTCAGGTCTTCAGAGCATCTCAGACAAGTTCGGTGAAGCCTCAACAGAGTTTTCTCAAGCCCGAGAGATGCTCCGCCTCTACGTCGAGTCTGTGCTCAGCAACACGGACCGACCGACCGTCTTCTTCCTTGTACCCTTCAAGAAGTCTATCGATGTCTTCAGAGGACATGCAAGAGTACGACGATCTGTACCGATTGGCCTAAAAGCATTCTCCACCCTTCCCCGTCAACTACTGGATGTGAACCAGGATACCAACAACCGAACTTCTATGCCTTTGGTACCTACTTCTGGCCAGTGTTTCGCATCAGTCGAAGACTGCAGTAGTAATACGAACGGTTGCTCTGGCCACGGTAGCTGTGTAGCCGCTTTCAAAGCCGGTACATCAGGTTCTGCGCAAGGTAATCAATGCTGGGTATGCCAGTGCTCCGTCACACAGGACGCAGACAACGACAACAGGAGACAATATTGGTCTGGTGGAGCTTGTCAGAAAGAAGATGTCTCAAGCCAGTTCTTCCTCATCGCTGGTGCTTCATTCCTTATTCTTTTCATTGGAGTAGCTTCGGTTAGCTTGCTGGCTGGTGTGGGAAGCGAACCTCTACCTAGTACATTGGCTGCAATCGCTGGAGGTGCAGGAGGTCACGCTAAGAGGGATTAGATCCATTTCTAGATTTGGGCTCCCAGAGCTACTGAGCAAGTGTGAGATTGTATGATTAGCAAGATATGAAGAAAGTCGTCATTGCATTGCAGTATTTTCCTTGCCAGATAAGGCGTCTCTGCATTGCAGTCTCTTTTTTCATAACACGGTAAGTCGCGATAAATAGGTTAACTTTCGAAAGCTGGCTTCGAAGAGCATCTCTTTACACGCCCACAGGCTGCGCGAAACGATGTACGGCCTCCTTGGCTGCATTGAGTCTGTCTCTTCGAAGCTCGAGGTCCTTTCGCTGTGCTGAGACATCCGGACTCTCGCTCAAGTAGACTCGGCACTTCTCTTTTCCTTCGGGTGACGAGATAGATAGATGCTGGAGAAGAGCATTGTGCAGGATACGGTTGAGCGGCCTAATGAACTCCGCATCAATAGTTCGCGGAACGTCATCGATGATGCGCTATACAATCGCTGGTCAGTATGCGTGTTGAACCTGCATACACTGCATGGCTCACCTTGTAAGCGATCTGGAAATATGCCCGTACTTCAGCCATCACTCGGATTTCTCGCTCCCATTCGCTAGGCGTATTCAGCTTCTTCAGATCCTCCTCCTTGACTCGGTATCCCAGTTCAGCCAGACCTGAAAGGACCTTGCTGACTTGCTCGTCTCGACTTTCGCTCATTGACATTGCAACTGGTGGACAGCGTCGTTCGCTTAGGGAGGCGAAGATCTTGTCACAGACGTTTGTAAGATAGTGTATGTTCTGGGTGTATGGTAGATCATCCAGTGCGATAGCATGTAGCAGTGCAGCTTTCGTGGATCCTGCAACTTTAGCTAATTGACCGTCTACGAAGGTTCTGTCAAGTAGACAATCAGTCCCATACGTGCCTTTTGTGCATTTTGCGTGACTCACTGAATAGTAATAGCGAGCAAGCTCTGCTCATAGCGCCCGAAGATCTGATTGACCAGACTTTGTACGATCTGCTGAACCAAAGGCTTGACGGCATCGAGGGCGTTCAGCGTTATCTCCTCCCAAGGCTTCAGGACCTTCTCGATGAGCTCGAGCTTGACGTCCCATGGAACATTGCCGGGCAGTTCACGAGTGATAGCGCTGTGAAATGATCAGTAAGGGCTTTCTGAAGCTACTTCCGAGATGCTTACCAGTCAATCTCAGTCTTGACATCATCTAGATTGGTCACAGCTCTTTTGTCGGAAGGGGAGCTGAGACCTCCGTTCTTGTCCGGGATGGACAGGATGCCGAGCATCGCTGTCATGTGCGAAGACGGTGTTGAGGGTTTTCGTACGACCTCGTATTCCCCGTCTGGATCGCGTTAAGCACGTCCATGTAGTCCTTGCCGAAGCCTTTCTTGTGGTCACCTTCGATTTCGCTTTTCGTGTAGGGTGTATATAGCGGAGTAGTCGCTCGGATCTGATGTTTGAACTTCGCATATATGGCATTGAGATGCTGGATGAGAGACTTGTGCTGGTGTGTTCCGGAAGTAAAACCTTGTACGCGTTGCTGGAAGGTCGTGATCAGACCGAGCATCTCACCGGCTGGGTCATCAGAAGGAGCAGAAGGCAGACTTCTCAAAGTGAGCTCCACTTCGTTGTATGCTTCGTTGATTTGCTGAACCAAGCTCGGCAGTCTGTTGAGATGGCAGCCATTGTGCTCAGCTGGCGGAGAGTAGTCAAAAGGGCATTGGCCTCACCTCTGATTGATGAACGAGGTAAGTTGGACACTCAGAAAAGAAGTCAGATTCTTGGTTCCAAGACGGCCACGACATGTGGTGTCCAGATTCTTCCAAGGATCATTCAGCTGGAAGAAGCTGGATTCTTGAGCTCTGGCTGCATCGAATGTAATCTTCGCTTCCAGTTCCTCTGTACTAGGCTGGCGAGTAACCTGCAGGACCCTTGTAGATTAGTACTCGTGCGACTATGCCATATGGCAGGACCTCACATAGTATCCGTGTCTCAGCTTCTCCTTCTCTCCGCGAAGCATCTGTAGCCAGATACGACAGTCGGCAGCTGACACTCTGTCGACTTTCGTAAGAACACCTGTAGATCGCGTGATCAGCCTGAGACTCTCATTTCGTCGCTAAACTATAAATCACCGATGGTACGTTTGCCTTCTTTATCAAACTCCTTTGCGAGCATAGCTGCAGACTGATTGTTGAAGTCGTCTGTTGAACAATTTCAGTGCGACGAAAGATGCTACATACTTTGCGCTTCTCTCACCAAGCATAGTAATAGTCAGTAGGATCAAGCAGTCTTTCTTGATGTATTCTTTGACAAGGTCTTCGATGATAGCGATACTGTTAGGATCTTCACCTTCGCCTACATTCTTGATGAGGCCGGGCAAGTCGATGAGTGTGAGATCGGTAACGTTCGGTCCGGAGATTTCAAGGCAGACTACGTTCTTGGAGAACGACAGCTGTTTCTTGGAACCTAGAGGAAGCTTCTCAGGATGTTTAGGTAGCTTGTAGTTTTCGAACTTCTTGTAGTCAACAGATGGGTTCAGAATAGCTAGCTGTGCGCGTCGTATGGCTGCTTCGACAGCGGAAGGATCCGACATGGGTTGGGCAAATGGTACTTCCTTCTCACCAGTCCAAAGCTGTGAATTATTCATCGAATATCAGTGACCATTGTTCGCTTCTTTTCACGATCACCCACATTTCCGTTTTCATCGACTTCTCGACGGAGCTTGACGCGGCATTGCCATTTACCTTCGGGTGCTTCAGAAAGACGAACCTCTGTTGGGCATCTAGTACAGGTGCCAGCGGCTCGCGGTAGATTGATCTGGCGAAGTTGGTCAGTGTCGGTAGTCATGTCAGATAGCATTACAAGCTTACGCCAGAGATAGCTTCGATAAGCGACGATTTCCCGCTCGATTGATTACCGATAACACAGATGGAGGGTAGGCTGTCGTATGTACGTCAGCTTTACAGACAAAGCATCGGAAAGAAGGGGGGGGGGGGGGGAAGCGGGGGCATACTCGACATCGACTGATGCACCAGTTGCTCGGATATTGTTGACGAGCTTCATATGCCCTCTTTTGATTTTAGCATAATCGGAAGTCAGCAGGCTGCCGCTCGGGCTGCTTCCACCGCCCATGCCCATGCTTGGTTCTGACGGCTCAGGGCAAGGAAGTGAAGTAATCTGCATAGCCTTTTCATGCCTGTACATCAGCCAACGCTAAAACTAGATGTGATGCTGATGCGAATGATGTGATGGCGATGGGAAGCATTCGTGTCAGACATCATTTGGCAAAAAGCCCAGACTGCATTTCGGCGCCTTTTCGTAGACCAAGCCTCGACAAAGCAGCAAACAGCCATTGAATTGTGTCGGCTCTATGCTGTATCGGTACAGCAGGCGCTTGATGATGCTCAGACATTGTTGCTGGATGGTATGTGGTCAGACTTTGATGTAAATTAGCCGAAAAGATCAGGGGAACCGCTCTTTATCGATAAGGCGTGCTGCATTAGCTATCTTGAAGCAGGAAGACTTGCAGATCTTGCATCAGTATCAATCACTCGAAGGTCAGCAGTCGCCGGTCGTCTCTTGCGACTTAGATTTGCCCTCATCAAGGAGTCCGTAGGCACAAGAGGAATAGCGTCAAAGTTTGACATCTCCAAGTCTTGCGGTCTTACCAAACAATCAAGACGACTTCTTCAAGGCTTTTCAAGGCTGAGATTCCAGCTTTGATAGCGGCCAGCGATACTGCGCCAGAATGAAGGATCCGCTGTCCATCCATCTCGACTCTGAAGATGTCATTTTGCGAAACATTGGCGAAGAAGAAGCAGAGCCTACGACCGTCAACGGGAGCGTTCTCCTGGACTTGCACGAACGAGCAGACATCAAAGACATCGTGTAAGCTGCGAAAATCCGGCCTTGAAACGTCAAAGGCCAGAGAGCCTTATCAGATAGATTGATTGACTTTGATGATTTTATTCTCGATTTGCAGCGTAGCGCTGAACGGAAGGTAAGCGTACATATCATCTACAACTAGCATACATGCTTGACCTGGGTAGAGCTACTGCTACAGTGCTGCCCAGCGATGAGCGAGCTAGCCTGTACAGCGGAACAGCCGGCTGATGTCTTTTCTGGTTCGCAGATGCAGAATAACATACACAGAGTTGTCTGGAAGCTACAAGACACACACGCTGGAGCACGACGTCTACTTTGATGACCGGTCTTTCCTACCCTCGTTCGATGATTCCACTTCACACGCGCATCCTCCCGCACCATCTCGTCAAAGCTCCTCAGGAAGCTTCTTGGGCAACTTCGGACACTCTATGACCCATGGTCCAGGCAATTCAGCTACCCACCCGGCTGGTTTGGGCCATACAGCTCAAGAAGCCGGACATGGGCATACAGATTCGCATCATCACGACAAGCATTCAAAGCATCACGGAAGCCATCATCATCATGCACATACCTTGAATCGCGGCCTCCACAGCTTTCCATTCCATTTCACAATACCCGGATCTCTACCTGCAAGCTTGAGGACGCAGAATGGCTCAAGCTCCATCACCTACACGCTGAAAGCGACAGCGATCAAGTCTGGTGGCTTTGGCAAGCTAGGCGGGAAATGGACTGCCAAGAGGAATCTCAACATTATCAGGGGCTTGCTGCCTGAATCTGGGGAATACACTCACACACTAGAGATTGAGAACACTTGGCCCGGTAAGATTATGTACAACATTACACTTCCCTACAAGGTGAGCATATCGCAGTAACAGCGCTCTTATTGACATTTTTGACTAATACGTCTTAATAGGCATATGCAGCAGGGGAAAACATCCCTGTGTAAGCTGTTTTGTCACGCTCTTTGGAGTCATACACTAACTATATGCGATTGCAGAGCCCTCAAATTTACGCCAATGGCCAAAGGAGTCAAAGTCACGCAGCTAGTCACCTCCATCAGAGAACATTTGACAGTCCATACCAAGACAGGGCAACCACACAACACCGCTAGAGACATCCTCACAAAGAAGCACAACTTCTATCCCAGATCCGCTATGCCGCATCCGCCGACTGGACATACACAAGGTTCTGTCCATCCCGTCTCTGCGCCTCCGTCAAGACGAGGTTCAACGACGGATTTGGCAGGCATGGTCGGTCACAGCTTGAACCTCGATGCGCATCCTGCCTTAGCTTCCGGTAGTGGCACAAATTCCCGAGGAAGGAGCGGTCATGCTACACCGCATGATACTTATACCGTAGGCGGACCGTCCACAAGCTCGTCAAACAACCCATCGAGAGTTGGTAGTAGAGCAAACTCGCCTGAGAGGGTCTACTATGGCCGTAATGTGAACGACCCGGAATATGCAGGAGCGGTAGACGACATGGGCGCAGAAGATGTAGACATCGATGCAGTCGTCGAAATCCCTATTCCAATAACTGCCACACCATCGCATTCATTGGAGCCTCTGCTTATCATGCACAAGATCAAATGGTCTGCATACATCAAGAATCTAGATGGACATACTTCCGAATTACGATGCGCCCTCCCTATACATGTTCTACATCCTGCTCTGCGCGAAGAAGCTCGCCTAGCATCTTCTGGTACTCGCTCTCTGCTATTCGGACCCTCTGGTATCCTCGTACCAGCAGCCGAGGGAATTCAGCAAGTCGATCTACCAAGCTACAATTCGCATGTTCTGGACAGAATCGCAAACTTTGATGGCTCGTCTCTCGCGACGGCTGCAATGCCCATTTCAGGAGCAAACACTTCGGCCTCCTCGACGAACTTTGCTAGAAGCCCGTGGGCATCTCCAGGGTCTAGTCCGCATGACTCTCCAGGACACCAAGCATTATCTGGAAACAGCTACTTCCCAGATGCGGGTCAAAGACCTATCAACTGGGCAGACAGTGAATTGCTTGGCTCGCTAGCTATGGCTCTGCCTCAGCAAGGAACCAATGATAGCCGACCCCATTCTCAACGGCACTCTAGCCATGCTAGTTCTCAGAACTCTAGTCATCATGGCTCTCCAGCGACAAGTCGACCAGGCTCGCGTCCTAGCTCACGACCCTCTTCGAGACCCTCGAGCCGTCCTTCGTCGAGGCCTTCCTCGCCGGTACGAGGAGAAAGACCGCTGCCGTCACAAGACGAAGGGCTTCCTCTTCGTCAGCAAGCTGATCATAGCGGTGCCAGCATTCATCAACCACCTTTGGGCCAGCGCTCCGGGTCAGGCTTTTTCAAGCATTTACCCAAGCCATTCGCAAGTTCAGGGCACAACTCTTCCCATGCTTCTGCATCCGTCAGCAGAAATTCCTCATCCAACAATTTATCAAACTTCCTCCAACATGGTCGTGCATCTACGAGCTCTCGCATGCAGGATCAGGAAGCAACGTCCAGCTCGGCCGCACCGCATCATTCACCGCCTCTGAACAGGAGCAGCAGCTCGTTCGCGCGTGACTCGGCAGAGGCTTCGCATACACAACAGCTTGCTGCAGCTCTCGAAGCGCACCAGGAACAACAGAACAGGAAGGGTAAAGGCAGAGCCGTATTTGGCAAGGGTCGAAAAGGAGGAATGTTCTCGTCTATGCACGCCGACGAGCATGACGACGACCACGCTCAAGAGGGTCACAGTCAGGAAGACCACAGTCACGATGTATCTCCGCATCCGGAACCTGAGGAGGACACGACTGGCCAAAGGTACCTCAGCCAGGTGCCTAGCTACGATGTAGCAAGAAGAGGCTTCCTCGGCGGAGGTGCACCTCCTCTCTCACTCAGCATAGGTCTGCCGAGCTACGATCAGAGCGAAAGTCTAAGCCGACCTGGCACTCCTCGAGACCCTACTTTCGGCAGGAATCGACCACCTTCTACAGCATCACGCGAGTCGTAGGGATTACAGTTTTCTTCTCCAACTTCAAGCATCGCTAAATAAGAACACAAATCGCATACTGTTTTACTACATTCTTCTCACCGCTCATCGTGCATCTCTTGCATAGGTTTTCGTGTACTTTAGACTATTCAATGTTCCGTGACCATAGACAAATGCAAACTGTGCTTTTCGAGCGCCATCATGCAAATTCGTGTTTGGCTGATATATCTTGGTTTCATATGTGGTTTCACAGTAATTACAACATGAAGGAACCCGTTCATCAATCACAATCATCGCCTTCTATCGCGATCTCGTCTGTCTCTATCATCGTCTTTTGACGCTCCAGATGCTCCACCGCCATACTGAGCATTAAACATTTCCATCTCCTTCTTGCGCTCGATGTCCCTCGCGCTGGGGTTTATGCGACGCTCCAAGCGTTGTTGATGGTGCAGTTTTTTGACCATTTCAGTAGGTGGTTCGCGCAGATGCATGAAATTGCAGAAACCGCCTCGGTTGCATTCGCCCATGTCGTTCTGGCGACAGCAGGCTTCTCGGAAGTCCGTAACGGGTGATAGCTCGACAAACATCGGACGTCCTAGAATGTCCCTGAATCAGCTTAGTCTAAGCCAACTTCTTATGTCAGGCCTACCTGAATACCACCTCTCGTTCAAATTGTCGACCGCTGTTTGCGCCTCGTCTTCCCACTCGAAGCGGGCATATACGTTGCCAATCAAGTGATCTCCTACGTTGTCACAGACGTGCATCTCTAGAAGGTTGCCAAACTTGACGAGCTCGCAAAAGACATCCTAATGAAAAGCGGTCAGCTGGCTAGCTATCAAGCAGTACGCCTGATGTACATACCTCATAAAAGGTCTCGAAGAATTCTTGCACCTCCTGCTCGTTCATTGTTGGATTCGCAGAATGCAGCGGGTTGTGGAACATGTTCTGAATAACGAGCGTCTGGCTGAATTGCGGCTTGATGTGCTTTCGCGAGCATCTGTCACCATGTCTGCAAGCTCCAATCTTCAAGTAGAACGAGCAATTGACCTATTCAAGACTCTTAAACATCAGCTCGAAAGCCCAAATTCGCCAAACTCTTTGTTTCTTAACGCACCTTGTCTTGCTCGGAACCGTAGATGGACGATAGATAGCTCGCCATGCTGTCTTATCTCCTTCAAGTAAAGGTATATGCCGCTGTAAGGGCTTCACAGGTTGGTGAATGACAAAGAAGAGTCGAAGAACCGGTAGGCAAGAAAAGCTTCGATGGATTTCGGTTGCTTACTCAGAAGCAAGATGAGAGTTTCAACCCTGCGAGAAGAGTCTACAATCAGGAGAACAACTATGAGCTATGCCAATTTGGGCCTTCTAGCTACATCCCAGACTGGGAAAGCAAGCGCATCGCCTGAGCAAGACAAACGACCTCTGTAAACGCTCTGTAACCCTCTGCATAACTCAACGAGTATATATCTATGCGATCTATCAAGTAACAACACACTCTACATATTGACTAAGCCGATCTACGGCACTTCAAGGTCATCTCATGTCTATCCGCATCCGCCTGAGGATTAGATACCTCCTTACGCAGCCTGCTTGGTTGTATCAGGTCTTGTGAAGCCATGTGGGCCGTACCAAGTTCCCTTCAGCAGCGATTGGAAGTACACGCTTGGGAAAATATCCTTCTTGAGGTGGTAGAACGCACGTCGCGGTACATCTTGGGAGCCTAGGTATGGCTCGAACGTCTCGCTTGGGATCCCGCCATACTTGAACTCGCAAAGCATGAGCTCGTTGTGTCCCGTCAAGAGCGGCTGCAGACGAAGAAGAAGGAAGCGTCAGTAACGCCCGAGACACAATCATAGACATGTAAATGGACGCACGCAGCTTGCATATCCGCTATATGCTCCCTTCAAGTCCGTCTCCCCTCGCTGCGCCGCAAGCAGGTTGTCTACAAGAACCGGAACCTGGCTCGTAATGGCTGCTGCAGTCTTAGAGTTCGGCAGACTGGACGCATCACCAACAGAGAAGACGTTGGAATACTTGACGTGCTGTGTGCTCTTCTGATCCACCTGCACCCATCCGCTGGCAGGGTCTGCCAATGGCGATTTGGCGATGAACTCCAGTGGCTTCTGAGGAGGAACGACATGCAGGAAGTTGTACTCTCTCTGAACCTCTTCTCCCTCCTTGGCTAGATTCTTGAACGTCGCGACTTTGTTGGCTGAATCCACTGAGACCAGGTTATGCTGGAAGAGGCCCTCTACGTTCCTTTCCACCCGAAGCTGTTCTAGTGCCTTGCTGTACTTTGGTACCGCGAACATGCTAGGTGCGCCTGTCGCGAAAACAGGTTTCACCGCTGCGCGCTTTCCATCCTTGTTCCACTGCGACAAGGCCATCCATAGGACCTTCTGCGGCGCGCCTGCACACTTGATAACTCCTGCTGGTTGAGTAAAAATAGCTTGTCCTTCTTTAAAGTTCTGGATGTTCCGCCAGACCTGCTCAACAGTGTTGGCAGAATAGATGGAAGAGACTTGAGAGTTCGAGTCGGCCAATGCATTCTCCAGTCCTTTGACAGCGCTGAAATCTGTCTTAAGGCCTGGAGCGACGATCAGATAATCGTATGTGAAATCTAATCCTTCTTCGGTCTTCAACGAATTATTGGCAGGGTCGAAAGAAGCCACGCGCAAAGGGTAGTGGGAGACGCCAGAAGGGATGACAGAAGACATTGGCTTGCTCATTGAGCTTAGCGACTTCAGGCCAGTGCCAACGAGTGTCCATCCGGGCTAGAAATTGTTGATTAGTTCAGATGGATCTGGCTGGGTGTTTCAAGAGTGTGATGACCTACCTGATAATGGTGCTCTTGCGCTGGCTCGATAATTGCAATATCATCCTTGCCTAACCAGCTGCCAGCTTGACTGTGTTTTCGGAGCTGAGCCGCAGCTGAGATACCGGCAGTTCCACCTCCGACAATGACTACTTTGTGATGAGGCTTGTTGGCAGAAACAGTCGCGTATGTCCTTCTTGCCCTCCGCAAAGTGGCAGAACTCGTTGAAGCATTTTTCGCCTGAAGGTGAGCAGCTAGTGAAGAAGTAGACCTTTGCGCGGCGCGACTTAAGGACATGATTGAGGAAGTTACAGGTAGTTATGCAGAAGTAGTGAAGACAAGAGCGAGAGAGCAGACAGCTGTGGTGCTTCTTCAGCTGACAAATTCTGGTGTGAAGACGCCATAAAAGCCGGCACGTGATCAAAGCCACTCCGCTAAGTAGGGTAAATCAGTGGACTGTCAAATTGTAGTAGACGCGATATACGGTATATAGGAGAGTACTCAAGGGCAGAAGGTGCATTGCCGCAGGGAAAAGAGTATGGAAGAAGGTCAGACGCGGAAGAAAAGCTAAGCTCGAAAACAACAGAAAGCTACCATGACAAGTAGAAGATCAGATAATGGAACGTGTGAGCGAGTTGCCTAGTACTTGAACTCGATAGCACGCTTGGTCTTCTTGCTAGCATAGGTAGCATCCATGTTGCGCAAGTCAATGATGGCGGGTCCCGCAATTGTCGTGTCATCGTTGGCTGGGTCCTTGGAGGAGCTTGCTACGGCGTAGACAATTCCATTGACACCTTCAGGGATAGTAGCGGCGCCGTTCTCGAGCTGCACTGGGATGTCGGAGAGGCCGTTGATGACTATAGGAAGGTCAGCAGGGTTTTGGCTTATCGAATTGCGCTCCAACTTACAGTGGATGTATACATCGCCGGTAGTTCCCTCGGGCAGAGTGAATGAGACTGGTTCACCGACGGCTGGAGCAGCTGTAGTGACAGTCAAAGCCGGGAAAGACTTGAATGGCATAGCAGGGTTGCTAGCGGGGCATGAAGTGATGAAAGCTCCAGCAATCGAGAAGACTTCTGATCCAGTGAGAGGAGTGTCAAAGGCATTGGGAACTGGGTCCTTGCCGATGAATGAGCTGATCAGAGTCTGGTGTCTAGCCTCTACAGATAAGATGGAAGCAGCAGCGATCAGGTATTGCTTGTTGCTGATGAATTGGGACTTGTACACTGTGTCAGAAACGAGTCAGTACCCTGATGGCTTGGTTTGTCCTTCGGGATCGATCTAACGAACGATAAGCTGAAACTCCGACATTCTCAATGATGCTGGACAATCCTAGGAAGCTTGGTAGATCTGCATACGGGAAAGAATACTCCTGCACAGCCGGTGAAAACCATGTTTAGCGATCTCGGGCATCTAGACAGGGCTGCTCGGGGTCGGACTCACGCAAGGAGCGGTAGGAGTTACACCGGCGGCAGAGAGTACTGACTCGAGGGTAGTGACGTGAGTAGCTTCCTGAGAGCCGATCTGGACAAGGCGCTGTCTGGCCTGAAAAACAGAAACACTCGCGGTCAGCAAGATTGATCACATGGCGCCCCGCTCAAGGCTAAGCTCTCATTCTAGTCAAGACTTAGGAATACTCACGAAAGCACTGTATCCAAGAGACTTGAAGTCGTCGTCCGAGAACTTGGCGAGGGCATCCGCGTAGAACTTGGCCTCGAGGTGCTCAAGGGTGAGAGCGTACTGGAGGATCTCGACGTCTACAGCCTCAGCACCAGTAGCGTAGGGAACGGCAGCAGCGAAGGGAAGGAGGGCGGCAAGGCCAACTGCGATGGTTGAGAATCTCATGATGATTTGATTGATTTAAGGGAAATTTATAAAAGAGTGTGAGTTATAAATGAATGTGTGGGTCTTCAGATGATGAAGGGTCCGGTTTGCTTGATGTTCTTGAGGTCTTGAGGAAAGGGAAGGGGGAAGAGAGGGAAGTTGCTTTGAATGAAGAAAGGAAAGGGAAGAGAGCCTGCCCAGAAGTCAATTTATATTGTCGAAGCCAAGAGTAAGGAATGTTTAGAGGATGTAAACAACGCTTTTAGTCGCGATCCAAACATCTCAGCTGATGGGTCGATTCTCATTTCTAACAAATTCGCACACCTTGGGAGCCCGCGGCTCTCCCCCTCGCCCACAAGAATTCATTTAGACTGTGCATTCCGGTTGACAAACGAGATTGTCGATCTCGGTGGAATGGAAAACAGAAACCATTGCATTCCTGGTCGCGATCGACAGCGTGCCTGAGTACCGGATGGATAGGTATTGTTGTTGTTTCTTGCTCGAAACTCGTAGCCTACCATAACAGCCAGCAACGTGCACTAAGTAAAGACACGCCCGCCAGCAGACATGTCGAGCCTGGCGGATCATATGTTTGGACTGCAAGTCAGCAGATCAGAGACGCGTCAAGCGTGTCCAGCAGCCAGCTTGACCGTCCGACGAATATCACAAACAGATTGCTCGACGTCTCGCCCTATAGGTAGGTAATCTTCCAAGACCCAGCATCCTATTTCTCTCGAGAACAGCATTTTGTGCTAGGATTCCTACAGGTCTTCAATGACTAGCGCACAAGCCTGAAACCATTCGCGATATTGATGTGCTGGGATATCAGTAACTGTATGCACGGTTAAGACAGCTTGCTAGATAGGGGTAAGATCGGGGTGACTGAGTGGGGGTCAGTCAGTTCCGGAAAGGGCACGAGACCAAAAAGATAGGAGAAGTCGTCTTTGAAGTGATGGATCTTGATGTTTGCTCAATCTATCTTGTCCTTTCCCGTTCGATGGATGTCCAGCGCCAGCACAAGCACGGCCAAGCTGGACGAGGGAGGGTTGACCCGAGATTGCATATCCGATATTTTTGTGACACTTTTACACTATGTATCAAGTCTTGTGCATGTATACTGGTGCGCTTTATGCCCTGCTTGTATATCCAGTAAATGCCAGAAACTATGCAGGACCAGGGCCGCTCTCTGATTGGCTGAAAGTAATCTGCCCGGCGCGAGCCCTTTGTGCGCCCAACTTTGAGGCAGGTCGACAGAGCGAGCCAAGTTGCAGGAAAGTCAGAGTCGTCGAGACTTTGCAGAAAACGCGGCTCGACAAGAGCACGACTACAAGGTCGGATCTACTCGAGGCTTTGAAGGCCAGCCCTCGTTGCACCAGGTGGGTCGGGCAAGTCAGAGCGAAAAAAAGGCGAAGAGCGAGGTGTCAAAGCAAAGGCCGCGTGTCAAGCGCAGAAAGTCAGAGCAGCCTTCAAGCAGTGCGACACCCGCTCTTTGCCTTCTTGGCTATAGTTCTAAACGGCCTGCATATGCTGAATCTCTGGGTTTTTCCTACGGTTTCAGGTGTGCGAGAGGTCGAGAGCTAAGTCAACGGCCGAGCACGTCTAAGTGCGAGGTGTCCAAGGGACGTCGACGCCTCTTAGACATCACAAACTATTCCTATCAGTCCCTCCCTTCCTCCTCTACCATCGTTTCATAATTCCTCAGCTTCTCTTGCTGTTTTGAAAGGCTCGCCAGGATGAGTGATGGACAAGGGGAGGCACCACCCAGTCAGGAGCAAAACAACAATAATGCCGCCACTGTCAATGCATCAGATGCAGCCAGCACTACCGATGATGCCTCGAAAGAATCAGTCTATGCCGCAAACAGGGCGCTGTATGAATCAAGCCTAGCTGGCCAGCAGCAACAGTCCAATCTTCCCAACTTCGACTTTCAAAGCAATAACCAGCAGCAGCAGTCGAATGGAGAAGCTACAGTTCAGCCCAGCAACGCGAATGGGGCTTCTGATGCTGCTTCTACGGGAGAAGCTGCCCAGACAGGGAAGAGACGTCTGGTACGCGCCGGAGACTTGGAAGCTAGTAGGAACGGATCAACGGAGCCATCTGGTGCTCAAGGTGGTGCAGATGGTGCGGCGCCTGCAGCCCAGCAGCCGCCTCAGCCTGAAAGCATGAGAGAAAAGATACGCGCCGCTCGCGGAGGATCAGTAGGATCAGCTGGATCACCTGCAGCAGGAGCCTTCTCCCCTTCAGCAAGCACTACTTCTGTAGGCGGTAACCCATTTGTTGCACAACCTCAGTATGCAAACGGCAGCGGGCAACCCATGTCGGAGCTGGAGAAGATGATCGACACAAACGCGCGTGCTTTCTCGTCAAAGAACCCTCATATACCAACAGACAAGGTCCGTCAAGCGCTGCAGCACTCGAAAGGCCTATTCGACCCGACCTTCTCTACCGCACTCAAGATACTTATGAGTACTGGAAATGGCCAACAAGCTGCAGCTCCCGCTGCCTCGCCGCCAGCCTTCAGTCCGCAAAACTCTACTTCATCTTTGCCAGGTCAGGCTCAAGCTTACCAGCCATCGATGCGCTATCCTGGGCAGAACACAGCACCGCAGCAATCCCCACCGTATCCAGGATCTGCTGCATATCAGAACATGTCGCAGGCGCAAGGTGCAAGTCAACAACCTGGAGCATCTCCTCTCAACCCAACTGCACAATTACATCCTCATCAAATGGCCGGCCCACCTGGATCAGCTGCCAATCCCAACGGTATGACACCTGCTAATCTAGGAGGCACCTCCCCCTTCAACGGTCAAATGCTCGCTGGTCCTCCTCCGCCTGTTCTTCCCGGTACACATCCTTCCATCGGCTTCAGCGCTCTGCAGATACTCCCGCAAGAGCAGCATCAACAGTTCCTGCAACTGGCTCCAAACCAGCAGACCGACTATTCGATGCAAGTGTATCAAGCGCTCAGCCAGGACCAGCAGAAACAATACGCTGCGCTCGCCCTCAATCAGCAACGAATGCGCGAGGCATGGAATAGACAGCAGCAGGCATCTGGGAGCATGATGATGATTCCACCAGGCACCAGACCTGGCGCATCCGGTACAAATACCAATCCCTACATCGGCTACGCCAGCCATAACCCCACTCAGCAGCAACAAGCAATGCAGCAGCGCTTCCCTGGCCAAAACCCTGTCTTTAGAGTCGCCGCGCCGCAAGCTGGTGCCGCAAGCTCACAGCAGCCCAGTCAGGCTGAAATCGCACGCCAGCAACACTATCTCCAAGAACAGCACCGCATCTTGCTCGCTCAGCTATCGCCGGCAGAACGATCACAAGTCTTGGCCCTGCCAGTACAGCAACAGCAGCATTGGGTCATGCAGCAAGTCAACCAGCGAATCGAACATCAGAAACGTCAAGCTGCCCAGCATCACCGAACTCAACAACAGCAAATGATGGCTCAGAAACATCAGGAGCACAAGCAGAAAATGTCAGGCGCCGCTGCTACCCCGGTTGCTGCACCTACCAAGAAGAGGAGGAGACGAGGTCACTCTGACAGCGATGAAGAGGAGCTTAATTTGAATGACGATTCTTCAGGCGATGACAACGATGACGAGGACGAAATGGATGCAGGAGACGGATCAGAAGCCGAAGCTGAACGAGAGGCAAAGGCTATAGAGTGGTTCAACACTACCACCACGACAGAGCTTATGGAGATGACAGGTGGGCTATTCTGGCCTGAATGTATAGTACCTCACTGATGATGCTCTTCTGTAAAGGTTGCAAGGCTGAACAAGCGGATGCTGTTGTCGAAATGAGGCCATACGCGAATCCTAGCGATATTCGAGGCAAGCTTCGCAAGCGAAAAGGCGTCTCGGGCAATCTATTCGACAACTACGTCGATCTCATGCATAGTTACGGTCAAACGGATGAATGCTTAGCGAGCTGTAAGGAGATCGGAAAAGAGCTGGAGGGTATCCTCTCGATCTGGACAGGCGGCAGAAACGTCGAAGCAACGGAGTCCATGCGTCCTTCAGCAGAGCCTGAGGACGTCAAGGCAGCCATAAAGAATGAGGAGGGCCAGGTCAAGACGGAGGAGGCCAAGCCCGAGCCAGTAGAGACAGTAAATGGGTCGCTGGCTGTGCCTTCTGCCGGTCCTTCGAGACTTGGAACACCAACTTTGGCAGCGGAGTCTAGCGCAAATGTCGGTGCTGCCCTAATCGAGATCTCGGACGCTGTACTCCAGCAAAGTAGGAATGAAGACGCAAGCGAAGAAGTCAAGAAAGCCTTTGAAGGCTACATATACGAACAGCCAAAAACGCTTGAAGAGGGCGTGAAGCTCAAGAACTATCAGCTACTTGGAGTCAATTGGCTCAACTTACTATACAAGAAGAATATCTCTTGCATCCTAGCCGACGAGATGGGTAGGTCCGCAATTAAATAGTGGCCTGCATTGACTGACGTCAACGTTGCGACAGGTCTCGGCAAGACTATCCAAGTTATTGCGTTCTTAGCTCACCTAAAGGAGAGTGAGAAGCCGGGTCCACACTTGGTCGTCGTTCCATCTTCGACGCTTGACAACTGGATTCGCGAATTTGAGAAGTTCGCACCGTCCCTGAAGGTCTACGCCTACTATGGCACCCAGGCAGAGCGAGTCGATGCACGCTACTTCCTCAAGCAGGAGAAAGACCTCGACGTGCTGGTTACCACGTACAACATGGCAACTGGTGCAGCGGATGATCGCAAATTCCTGAAGAAGATGGAGTTCAAGGTCTGCGTCTTCGACGAAGGGCATCAGCTTAAGAATGCAGAGAGCAAGAAGTATAAGGATCTCATGGAGCTCAAAGTAGGCTGGAGGTTGCTGCTTACTGGTACACCGCTGCAAAACAACTTGCAAGAACTCGTCTCCCTTCTTAGCTTTATTCTTCCCAAAATCTTCTTGGATGCACAAGACTCTCTTCGTGCCATCTTCAAGGTGCCACCTGACGCGCACAAGAACTTGCTCACTCGCCAGCGTGTTCGTCACGCTAAGCAAGTAATGACACCTTTCGTGCTGCGAAGGAAGAAGGCTCAAGTACTACGAGACCTCCCACCCAAGACCGAGATTGTGGAATACTGCGAAATGAGCGAGAAGCAAAGAGATATTTATCGTGAGACTTTGGAGAAGCATAGAAAGGCAGTGGTCGAATACGCGCCCAGTGGTACATCCACTCCGGCGGCAGATGGCACTAAACCTCCGCCGAAGAAGCGAGGTCGCGCCAACGTCAAATCGGGCAAACAGGTCCAGGAGAACAGTACAAGTAACGTTCTTATGGCTCTGCGAAAGGCTGCGAATCATCCTATGCTGTTCCGACGTCTATTCGACGACAAGCTTATCAAGCAGATGGCTAAAGAATGTCTGAAGGAGGAAGAGTTTGCGGACCGCAATGTTGACTATATGTACGTGGCGATGGTCTCAGTAGCAAGCTTATACTGATCGAACCCCTTATACAGCGTTGAGGACATGGACCTTATGACGGATTTCGAGCTCCATCGATTCGTTCAGCCATACAAGTATCTCAACAAATATGGGCTCAAGAACGAGGAATGGATGGATGCAGGCAAAGTCAAGAAGCTCGTGCAGATGATTCCGGAAATCAAAGCTCGCGGCGATCGAATCTTGATATTCAGTCAATTCGTCTCTGTGCTCGAGATTCTCGGTCTCGTACTCGAAACTATGGGCATGAAGTTCCTCACCCTCACCGGGCAGACGAACGTCAATGACCGTCAAGGGCTTGTCGACGAGTTCACGGAGGATGACAGCATCACCTGTTTCCTGCTATCTACAAGAGCTGGAGGTCTGGGTCTCAACCTTATGGCCGCCAATGTGGTCATCATCATGGATATGGACTTCAATCCGCATAATGACAAGCAAGCTCAGGGTAAGTCATTTCGCCCTAATGTCTCGACCACCATTCTGACTGTGCTTACCTCGCAGATCGAGCTTATCGACTGGGTCAAACAAAGGAAGTCACCATCTATAAATTCGTCACTAGGGGTACAATCGAGGTTAGTAGTATATGTTGGTACAGAGATGGACGTAAGCTGACATGATATATAGGAGGATATGCTTGCCCTCGCAGACACTAAGTTAGCGCTAGACGAGCAGGTCTCTGCTGAGTCTGCAGTCTCTGGCGATCTCGCCGAAAAGAATCTCGAGATCGACGACGGGCAAGAAGGTGCTGTGGAGAAGAAAGTCAAAGCTTCTCTCATGCAGACCTTGCAAAAGCGTTTCGAGGGAGACGATACCGAGTATCAGCAGACGCAAGCTGCTGCTCCTGACGTCAAGGTCAATGCTCCCAACGATATTCCCGTCAACATGCAATGAACAAAAGATCTGAAGAGATCGTCTACTGTCTAGAAAGCAAGCTAGGAAAAGGTCATGCAGTCGAACAAGGTTGTTGTCGTGTGTACATGTAAAACATCATCCGTTATGTGATAGAGGGTTGTTGGCTCTTCTAAGGGAGCTGCTTGTTCGAATACCATCTACATAGTATCGTTCTTCTACTCGCATGCTTCTCAGAACTGTTTGAATCGCCACGGTCCCGGCTCTCTCAGATCCGAACATGTCTCTGGCTGCAAGATATGCGAAAGCAGCCTTCTGGGGCGGAGCTAGCAAGTGAAACCAATGAAGTATCTTAGACGCGGCTAATGTAGATCAGCGCAGTCGTCTTCTTAGGATACGGTGTCATGCGAGGTACTTCTGGGAAATCAAGGTGTCTTCTCCAACATACGACTGAGTCTTTCCAATAGCGTCAACACCTACAGATGAACAATTCTACAAAGCGAGTCTTTTCAACGTTTCGATGCGGATTAAAAGCTGATGCTCGACGTTTGTCGCAATCTTACAGTCTCTATCGCCGGACCTACGCGTATGTAGCTTCAATCTACTCATACACTGAAAGACATGTTGCTGGACACGTATCGTGCTCCCATCCAAGCTTTCTTCCTCCCAAATGCCTAGAACCAAAGCTCAAGCTGACATAAGGCTTCTCTCTTCCCTCCCATCCCTTCTCTGCTTGACATTGCGCACATACACAGCGAAAGGTAGATGAACACCGTAATGCACAGGCTCGTGCCGATCAATATGCCAAGATCAAGGTAGGTCGAGCAATCCGATTTGCCTATCATATATAGGCTGACAGAAATTTACTGCAGGCACTGGGCGAGGCGGGCGAGCCTGTCTTTTTAGACTCGCAGACTGGAGTCGCGACGGGTGTTAACGAGCGGAGGCGGTGACCGCAGCTTTAGACAGGCAGGGTGGGCAGAATAGATGCAGAATGGTGTATAACTTGTTCACGCATTATAGGCAAACAGTACAGATGATACAACAACTGGTTTCGCGTTCTTGCGGCGCTATGCTGGCTTACACGGATTCCATCCTTTTTCAAGTCTTTATAGCCAATCGCCGTGTTTCGCCCTCGCTCTATCAAGCTTCGCTCTTTGATCTTGAATAGCTTTGGCACCTCTCGCACGTGTAGCTTCGGGAATGGGGTTGCGAGCGATGTTCCAGCCGAACTTTTGCAGTTGTCTGGGTGAAGCCATTCAATATCAGCTTCACGCGCACAAACTCCAGAGTAGGAAGCTGAACTCACTTGACAATAGCTGGCGTTGCTGCAGCTGTTGCTCCTAGCCTTACAGGCAACATTGGAATCTTATGGATTGTGTAGGCTAGCGCCGCCGTAGCCCAGAGACTTCCTGAACCGCCTTTCTTTGCATCTGTTGCGTTCTCTTTATCTATCTGCTTATGCTTCTCCCGCCAGTCTTTCAGGAAGCTGAGAAGGCCATGAGCTTCGACGGTCCTATCATCCCCAATTTTCCGACTTCCTTCTGTGCCATACACTAGAGCGTCAAGCACATAGTCCTGACCTCTGCGAACATGATCTGCCCCCAGCAGGTTGATTGCGAAGAAGACCAAGCTGAAGTCCACCGCGCTGAAAAGAAGGTAGACGGCCACTGTCGCCCAACCATACTTCTTCATCAGGGTTTTGAGTCTGCCCTTCATTGATGTATCTTCAGGGTCAGCATCTGTGGTCGAGGAAGATGACGCAGAGCCTGCGCTTGAAGAATAACGAAGGCGAGACAGAGGGCGTAGTTGGGAGAGACGGAATGCTCTTGAGAGCGGTAAGGTTGATGTAGAAGAGAAGAATGAAGGAGAGAGACCATGCTGTAACTGTTGCTGCGAAAGAGATTGCGCATAGCTTCTGCCAACAAAGTCCGCAAAGCGCAAGCGAGATGCGACCGTCCGTCCAGCAGCAGGATGGTATGCACTCGTCCGTGTGACATGTCGTTGAAGGTTTTGCGCCAGTCTTGTTGCGCCAGCTGAGTGCGCAAGTCCAGCTCTTTCGAGTACAGACCCTCCTCGTCCCCATCCGGCGCCCAGGATGGTCTGCCAGGCAGTAACTGTAGCAGTCATGTTATCTCTGCTCGTCGTATTAACGTATGGCTCTCGAAGTCTTGATGATTTGGCAGAAAGCAGAACGGCGACTGTCAGACAAGTCCGAAACTCGCAACGTGTCGGCAGATGTAAACAGCTGTGTAGATCTTGTAAATCAAGTTAGAACGAGACCATCATTACTATGTACATTTATCGCGATTTCAAGGCTGCAAAATATACGCCTGTTGCTTCCTGTATGATGCCTGCCCCTATCCCGTCATGACCAGCAGTTCTCGCCCGTTTCTGGCGCATCAGTTTGCGCTGCTTCATCTGCTGGGAGTACTTGCGCTGTGCAGGACCGACGTCGATGCGGATCAAGATGGTCTCGATATGCAAGATCCGCCAGAAGCGCGAAAGCTCGTCCTCCCGCAAGAACTCATGATGAACGCCTTATGCTATCTCACCGAACAGATCCACGAGGTGCTACAGACCTAATGCTAACATGCGTACAACGACTAACCCTTTCAACGTGGACAGGTCGCTCCTCCTCATGTACGGCTTTCGCAGCTTGTGGAAGATGTCGCAAACTTGGCGTACGCGTACAACGATCCAGACGCGCCGAGCACAATACTACCAGCTGTTACTCCTGCACCTGCGCCAGCCAAGGCACCAAGACGCTCGTCACATCGCGGCGGCAGCAGTTCGAAGCGAGTGTCAACGTCGCCTAGTACAGCTACGAGATCTATGCGCAACCGTAGAAGTAGCTTGCTGTCCGTGGAAACGCCCAATCCCCTTACTCTCCCTCCACATGCACAAATTGGTCCATCCGGCCCTTCCTTTTCACAGCATAACATCCCTGCAACTCCCTCACCCGCTCAGGAGCTAGCCACAAAGCTGAAGAATGCTGTCGAGTCGGACATCGCAACCATCAGAGAGGACGGCTTTGACGCTCTCATGGCGAGTATGGGCGAATACAAGGTGCTTCTGGGTGATTTGGAGGATGTAAGCCCTACTAATCTCCAACATATAGTGTATTCGAGCTCACTATGACTGCTCAGCCACATAGCAACTCCTTCCTCGATCGAGGATCACCGTTAGCACGCTGGCTTAGACGATGTGTTCTTTCCCTCAACTTGATGACTTTCCCCGAAGCGGAAAGCCTCATTCACGATTTGGTACTTTACACTAGCTCGGAGCCGATCGACCCGCAAGTCACGGGCAAAGCTTTGTTCAGTACAGATGCCGGAACGCCTACATCGAAGAACACGCTCGCAGATCGAGTCGATTCGTATGAGGCCTATCTTTCTGCTGTCCATCGGAGTGACTATTCGGCTAGCTTCTCAGAAGCAGCCAAGTTCTTCGATCACAACTTAGGTCCTTTCTCCGGCGGGCCTACAAACAATAAAGGCTTACGCCAACATGCTCTGCTGAATGTGGCAGAGCTCCACGCTACTTTTGAAGCATGGTCTGCGGCTAGAACAGCTATTGATGAAGGCTTGAAAATCGCAAGGCAGGCTGGCGATCTGACAGCCCTAAATGCACTCACTAGCATCATGAGGCGTATAAACTTCGAAGATCCTCCTGCATCGATATCTAGTGGCACAGGCGCAGAGTCACAGGAGAGCGCAGGCTCTGCATACGATACGGCTCGCGAAGATCCAGGAGGATATGTACCTCCTCAAGACCACCTCTGGGATATCCGATACGGTTTATCGGGGCGGATACCGACGACAGCTCTCCCATATGACCTGTTCCGTGCAAAAGCGCTTTACCATACCAGCTTGACGACTCGCACAAACTTGTCGGCTAAGGAACGTAAGAAAGAAAAGAAACTAGCTCAACAACAAGGCCGAGAAGTCGGTCCGGTGGAGACGCAACTCAGGAGGCTGAAGTGGAATAGGCTGGACGCCGTGGCCTGGTCAGAAAGTGGCGCCCTGCTATGGGATATGCTTGGCTCGAAAGAAATCGCTGCATCACATCGTATGATAGCGAGCATTGCATCCGGTCCGACGGCCAATAATGCGACGACCATGGACATTGATCCTACTGCGGGAAATCGGATAGCGGTCATTTCTAGCAGAGCGAACGATGTAAGCTGTACAAGATGCGTTGTGTACATCATGGCACTCTGCTGACGCAAGTGCTGCAGCTCGCACAGAACGGATCTTACGATACTGCGCTAGCTCTACTACTCGCGGAAGCAATGCCAGGTCAATCACAAATGACAGTCCAGGATGTCAAAACATGGCAGAATGCCATATACGATGTAATACGGACAAAGGCGAAAAGATAGTACGTGAAGGCATAAGCAGGATCAAGCCGAATAGCTGATGAGATATTGCAGCAATTACGACCGGGTCATCAGCTTCGTCGATAATGTATCGCCACCTACCGTCATCGGAACGGCTTTCCCAAGCTCGAAGCAGGCCGAAACTGCAGTCGATGCGCCTTTAGCACTTGCTGGGCCACGCTACGAATCTGATCGACAAACAGGCATCGTCGGGGACGTTGCAAGTTTGCTGCAGCGGTCTCGAAAACTCTTGGTGTGTGACTTTCACTTCACCCGACCAGCGGGCATGTAGCTGAAGTCCTAGCGTAGGACACCTCACAAGCGGCTCTTGCCCTGCCATTGGCTTTCCAGGCTTACTATCAGTCATCTCTACTTGATGGGCAAGGTCTACTCGCCTTACATAGGATGGCGGCCATCCAGCTTGCTCGCGTGCAAAGTCAGCTAAGAGCGGGTGACCGTGCTTTACGTACGCTTGATGGAGTAATTCCCGACATCCTCAGCTGCGGCGATCTCGAAGTCCTGGCGGATGCCTTGAAGGCTAAAGGAGAATGTCAAATGGCGCTTATACGACAGCTCGAGGCAGATGACGAGCCTCTGCAGGCGGAAGAGAAGGCCTCCGTCCAACAAGAGCTTACTGAGCACTTAAGGCAGGCTTCAGGATTGTACGAGAGTCTCGGCTGTAAGCAGCAGCATGTGGAAACACTGGCTGTCCTTGCGAAGGCCTTACACTCACAAGGCGAGACTGGCCAACGAAACTTAGTAGCAAGCGAATGGCGAGAAGCGCACAATGCTCTGAATAAGTCTAGCGAGGGCGAGACCGATATGCTGCAGCAGGTGGCAGGGCTGCAGGCCGTCATGGCTGGAGTTAGCGCTCGAGTCGCTCTCGTATATACCTAGCCATGCAGATATACATATAGTAGGAGACGTCACGAAGCGAGAGATGTGACATATAACAAATGCAGGTACGCAGTTCTTCCTTGAGAATTGCAAATTGACTGACTGACCGAAGTTATACGTCTTCTTTCAACAGGTCGTAGAGAAGGCCTTTACACACTGTATGTCAAGTGGGACAAAGCAGAATTTGCGCCTTTCATGGCACTCCAACAGCACAGCCCCCACAAGGGTTTGCCAGCAACAAGTTGTGCTACCACGCTTAAGCTCCTGCTCACACCTCATCGATACGAGCTACTGTCGCAACTTCTGCAACCCACATCTCGCCGCAACCACTCAAATCAACCTCAGCAGATCCCACCATGTTCAGCGGAATACCTAAGGGTGAGCTGGGAATCTGGAGGGGACGGGGCTCAAAGCACTGGCGTAGCGCATACGCTACTAGCTCTCCAAAACCTGTATCGACACCTCCTGGCTCTCGACGGGCATCCGCTGCTATCGCAGATCAGTCTTCAGCAACAGGCGGTGCAAGGCAGGATATCGAGGGTGATGATACGATCAAGAAAAGGGTCCGCCGAGGATCTAAATCAGCATCGATTGCTAGCAGTCTCAGCGAGAAGAAGATTGTCAAAGCCGAATCGAGCACTATGCAAGCCAAAACCTACCCTAGGCCCAGTAAGGACGAAGGTTGGTTTATGCCGGTTCCACTACAATCTGGACACATGTTTGTGCGACGCTTACCGACCTTGGTGTCTGGTATCGCCATACATGGCAAAACATGCCGTGTCAGTACGTGCAAAAGTACCGCGGATTGGGAGATTCTGAAGGGCATCAAAAGCAAGACTGTGCCGAATCGCTATGATCACATTAGGGACGAGGGAAATATGTGAGTTGTCTAAAGATGTATTCGGTCAGAGGCTGTTGATCTGACGCTTGTCTAGATGCGATCGCTGCATGCGCCTTCAGCGATCCTTCTGGGGACAGGAAGCTTCAATCTGCGGTGTAGATCCCTGATTATCTCGCAGATGTGGTATGAGTTCGATCGGTTCTCCTTGTGAACCAGCATTCCTCATTTGCAAGCTCTGATCAACACGTACCGAACATTAGTCTTGCTGACGTCGCTAAGTACAAGTACAGAGCAACACGCCCTCACATAAATCCTTGCTGTATCTAAGGAGCCATCCTTTCATCCTCCCCTTCGAAAGAGCGCCTCACATCCTGCCGCTCGTAGGCAAGATTCTGTAGCCTTATTCCTCTTGCCTTGACTCAATCACAACTTGGCATACCGAACATATCACGAGCACTCAGCAGGCCAGAGATTCGATATACCCCGTACACAGCATGACAGGCCATAAGATATTCAGCCGATTACGACATGGCTTACATAGGAAGGCAGCTTCTGAGCCACACGAGCCCTCGACCTCCATCCCAACGTCCGCACAGACCACACCCCGAAAACCCTTATCCGCATCGACCACTTCAGGTGCAGCTCCCCAGGGCAACAAAGGCGCCGGGCAGGTCAAGGAGATTCGGCGAACTTCTATAGCTTCGTCCAGAAGTAGTTGGACCGCTCCTACGAGTAATCACAATAGTCGAAGGAGCTCTATGACCGACACTACCTATCCGGAGCCCAGTCGAGCTGATGGATGGAAGACCATCCCTCTGCCAGTATCCGACGATGTTTTTGCACGATACATCAAAGATAGCACTGTTAAGGGGCCTACGGTAGATGCTGTGTGTTCATGTGGCCACCTGGCGACTGCAGAGATCCGCAGGGGTGTTAGAAGCGAACATTTCCGTCGCTACAAGAGCATCCGAAACGAGGGCATCATGTGAGTTACTGATCACTAGCGGGTATAAATGGTAGGCTGATCTTTGGTTAGATGCGATCTGTGTCTCACTCTGCGGCAAGCTCAGTGGGTGCGCGAGATGTGTACCAATCAATATTCTCCCTAGGCGGAGCATGGAAGTTGTAGATTCCGATTCTTCATGAAAGAATACACGACAACGGAAATGGCTAATATAACATCGCTCGTTTCCGCATTGCATGCTAGATAAGAATACTGACTCGCTTACTCATCATTAGCCGAGCCTGAAAAGATTGTAAAGTCCGCATCCTGCATAGTCCAGCTAATGCCTCTCGACCTAAGGATATCGAGCGCTACCAATCTAAGTACCTGAAACGGCTGACGATTGATCAAATGATAGTTTGTGCCCCTCTCCGGTCTCCACACAATCTTAGGCAGATGCTCCAGGTTCGGTAGGAATTGTTGATGATTCATGACTAGTTCGCTGAGGAAAGCATAAGCGAAATCCAGGTGCCAAGTCTGTAGAGACAGTCGTCTGATGGAGGAGGGAAGGGCTTTTGGATCAAGAGACCGCCATGCGCTCGTGGTGGAGATCTGTAGAGACAGGTCTTGCACAATGGGGAGCGCCATTAGGTAGGCGGAGATGTCCAAGGCGAAGACATGCTTGATGGAGCATGTCTCAAGATTGTCACCAGTCTTCTGAATGATACGAAGTGGATGGAAAGGATTTGGTATGCCGTTCAGATAGATTTCACGAAGGCTCTTGAAGCAGTCAATAAAATCGTCTACTGCCTTGTCACTTGTGAAGAATACAGATGTGAGACTGAGAACCTTGACTGACATTGCCATATTCTTCCACTCGCCAGTTACCTCTCCAATCTGCATCTTGGAGAGATGCAACTCCCGCAGGCAATGAAGAGGAAGTGTGAACAGAACCTTCGCATTGATAGAGGGAATGACATCCTCGAATGTGAAAGACCTGACAGCTGGAGCTAGACCAGGAGTCCTATCCAAAGCTTCTTTGAAGCTGTCCAAGTTTGTTCGCGCACTGACACTGACTTTCAAATAAAGAAGCTCCTCCAAGATAGGTTGCCAGTATTTACAGAGAAGAAGATAGGATGACCAGCGGTGAATGGGAGTATTGTAAGGCGGAGTAGGCCAAATCTCTAGCGCGTTCAAGCGATGTGCTTCAAGGAAGATCTCACGCAGAACCTCGACAGGAAGCGCTTTTATGGACACTAGAGATAGATGAACGACTCTTTAGATTGTAGGAAGATTGATTACTATGAGGAGCTGACTCACTTTATGACTTTTAGGAGCTTCGAGTCAGATGCCCAATGTCTCCGACAAAAAATCAAGAAAGACGGTAACAAGGGACTGTGAGATGTGATAGAGAAGAAAGAAGAAGGAAAAAGCGAGAGCGAGAAAGAAGATATGTCACCATCATTCCCAGCGCCCGAAGAATGCGCGGCTAGGACCAGTCGAAGAATTTCGCGACACCTCTACTGCAGCAATCTATCAATGCTGTCTACTTCATCTTGTGTAAGCTCTCCGACTTGTCCTTGCAGAACAGCTACGCCCAGCTTCATCCTTTCTTCATTGGTAGTTCCGTTCAGAGGAGTTATGCCTTGTTGTATACAGAATTGATAGAAGACTTGTTCTCTCGTAATATTGAGGCCATTAGCTATAGCTTTCATTGCAGAGCTCGAGAGGGCTTGCGGATCTGCATACTCGAATTAGCTTTGTCGAAATACGGTGGAAGTGGAGCCTTACTGGCGGTGAGCGTCCAGAAGGACTGATACACTATATCATTATCGACGCAGTACTTCCTGAGATCTCTGTCGTAGCCTGTAGCCGCGTAAAAGCGGTTCTGTACGAATCTGATCCGCAAATCATGCTGTCGCAACGAGTCGTTTACCGCTCGTAAGCTGTTAGGACATATCAGCTTGTGATCTCCGAGACTCTTGTAGTTCACGCACGCTCTCGGCTCGTAGATATTGGAGATACCGATATTGTGTAATTCTCCAGAGTCGAGGAAAGGTTTCAAGGCCAGTAAAGCTTCCACGGTCTTTTCTACTGTTCTTTCAGGTGAATGCAGTAGTAGAGAGTCTATGTAGTCTGTTTGCAGCTCTTTCAAGGATGTTTGAAATGATTGCCGGACCTAAATAAGGGACCCGCATCACCACTAAGCAGTCCCGAAGACAAGGTTTTCAGAGCGCACCTGCTCCACGAGCGTAGCATTTAGGTCATAAGGCAGAGGACCATTCAGGTCCTGCCCTCCGAGCGATGTGAATTTAGTTTGCAGAAACAGGTCCTTTCTATCGATTCCATGATCTTTCGATAGGATAGCCAGAGCTTTGCCCACGCCAGGCTGGTTGTAGTGTTTAAGTTGAGCTGCGACGTCTATACTCCTGAACCCTGCTTGGACAGCTGATATGACAAGTCTGGTCGTTGCGTCTTTCTTCCAGGCACACCCGTAGATCTGGCATCAAACAAGCGCATGGGACAAGGCAATGAGAATTCATCGTGGATGATGTCTTTGTGTGCGTGTAGAATCACCATTCGACCTGGTAGCTTCATTTCTTGCGAATCTTGCATGGGCGAGTTGGTCAGTCAATGCGTATGTATCATGAAGAACAGCTTAAGGCAAAGCAGGCAAGTCAGCCAGATTCTAGTACTGCAGCGTCAAAAAGGCTTTTAGTCCTCTTCTGTCATTTCCGCACGTTCCCATCTTCGTTCTAACCCTCTATCTATCTAGACTCGTGAAAGAAAGAAAACAACGAGAGGGGAATAAATGCCCTAAAATATGGATGGACATGACAAGAGATAGGAGTGCTTGCTAAAGAAGAGCAAAAAGGTAGGGAGGGAAGCGAAGCTCAGGCGACACGCTTATTTGCCCTGCGATACGGAAGAACGAGGTAGCCAGCGTCAGTAGGTATTTCCCAGCTTCATTGATATGAGTGTAGCTTACACCGGCGGGGGCCTCCTTTACGGCAAGAGCGTGCTCTTCACCCATAGCAGAGACGATGGTGACGAGGACCTGCGTGGCATCGACTCAGCCAGAATAAAGTACATAGTATATGCTGTAATACACTCACATCCTTGCCGTCATCGAAGAGCTGCTGGATCTGCTCACCGACCTCGGACTCTGGGATTTTGACATCGTCCTTTGAGGTACCGTCTTGGGTCATCAAGTTGAGGAAACCGTCGTCGATGTTTACGAGCTGGTATTCAACACGGGTGACGTTGGGTACATCCATGTTGTGGGTGGAGGGGGAGAGATCTTCGAGCTTCTTGTTTGTGAAAATGTCAATGGCGACCAAGTGTACTTTGGCGTGTCCGTGCTTTCCAGTCTTGGAGGTGGACATGTCGACGATCTGCAATCAACAGCATTACTATCAGATCTCGAGTACTTACGCGGGTCTGGCACCAAACTGGCTCCAAACCCCAGAACGAGCTGCCCCAACCCACCTTGCATGGTCTGCCTTTGATGACAACGTGTCCGTTCTTTCGGAGAGCGGAACACTGAAGAGGGTAGGTGAGGGAGGATCCAGCGGATGCGCTCTGCAGTGTACAGGAAAATGCACGATTTTTAGTCGATTTTTCGAGGGCGGAAAAAAAGAGATTTCGGATTGGCGGTGGCCGCTCCAAAGCACAGCAGTAGTAGCCTTACCTCGAAGGTCTCGTGGTGTTCCTCTGTGGTAGTATCCTGTCAGATCTACGCTCGCTTCTTTGCTGTCCGCGCTGCTCACCGTCTGCCATGGCTGATTGAAGTTTGAGATTTTGTGTGGTAGGAGGGAAAGTGAGATTTCAAGGGACTGCAAAGGTCAAGTAGTCTTGAAATCTGGCAAAGGCAATTGTAACACTTTCTACAGCATTGTATAGATCGATCTACATGTAGATACACATACTCTATAGACTGCTTTAGATACTTCAGAACCTCCCACTGAAAGAGCCAACCTTGGATTCATCAGGGAAGCTTCAGTACCGAAATCTCACATAGTCACATTGCACATCGACAGCATACGTCGACGTTTGAGCGTGCGAGATGTCGCAGCTGGCAGGGCATCTGCTCGTCCTCGCTACTCTGAGGCTGCTGGCTGCCCAGGGAGAACAACAGGCAGCATCAGCTGAAGCTGGGAGTGGTCGTGGATCCAGAGGCACAGCAGGACAATCCATACGGTTTACACACGCCAAGTCATCAGCCTGCAATGTCCTGGCTCAGCTCACACAGCGATACATTGAACTGCTAGGGAAAGCAGCAAGCGATTCAGCTGCTCAGAGCGGGAGAACAACCGTCAATGCAAGAGATGCTGTTGAAGCTATCAATGGATTGGGTGGAAGCATACAAGAAGTACAAGAATGGTGTCAAGAATCCGGAATGCATATACGTCCTGCTACGATGATGATGCCGGAAGATCCAGCAGCGGCTGCAGCTATGGCATCGACGTCTTCAGCAAATGCTCTGGGCCAGCTGATGCATTCGTACTGTGGGTATACTAACACACTACTGATACTGTGCCATCCTAAGTGTATGCCTGCTACAGCCAATGCACAAGAATCACAGAAGACACCATCCCTCGTTGCAGAATATAGGCCGCTAGACCTCGATGAAGAAGCAGAAGTACTAGCTGTGCTTCGGAATCCAGTCCAGCAGACACCCATCAGGCAGGAATACAGCGCCAAAAGCAAGGGCAAGGGCAAAGGCCGGGCACGCTCATCCTCGTCGGCTTCAAGCTTCTCTATCGCAACTCCTCCTCATGACGAGTACGATGAGCCTCTGGTATCTATATCTGTGTCAGATGGAAGCAATGATCCCATGTCGTTCCTACCGCCTCTACCGGATCTGAGCGCTACGCTCGAAGCTGTACAGACTATTCAAGAGGACGAGTCTGGAAGGACGATCAAGCGAGCCAGGAGGACGATAGAAGGTACAGGATCACGCGCTACAGCCGGTTCTGCATCCTGGCATCGCAGCATACCATACGAGCATTCGACACTTGCGCAGTACGAAAGTAGTTCCGCGCGGCCTATCCTACAGAAAGGTACCAACAACAACGAAGATGAAGCAGCTCTACAATCTGCATTATCGACAGCGACGTTTATCAGCCCTGAAGAAGCGCCAGCGGAATCATCTCTGCTGTACTTCCTCGAGACATTCAATTATATCACGCTGGATGCTGCACATTTAGCAGGTGGACCCGATGCACTTCCCTTACGACAAAATGCGAAACGCAGGCGGGCCGCAACAGCCATCCACAGCAATATCCTCAATCCTTCGGACGATTCGCTAGGAGGTGCAATACCTACACCTCAACCTCGGCAAGCCAAGAAACAGGCAGGCTGGATTCCCTTCCCTCCTTTATTAGATCGCGATGACCCCACCGATCCATCTGGGAAACTCGTACAGCCATTCCCTCATTTACATCCTTTCTCAACTGCTCTACCTACTTCCATCACAGATGCCCTGCCTAATCTACCACTACCTCATTCTTCAAAGAATTACGCTCCGATACAGCATCCTCGTATACCCACTCTCCATTCTTCCATCCGGACGATCTTAGAAACTTCATCAAATTTGAATAGTTCGCTGTTCAATAGAACAACTAGGTTAGGACCTCCTGGACCACTCCTAGAGAATGGAGCGTCGGGCTCATATAGTGTCGAGTTGGAGAAACCGAATATCATAGGCTGGTATGGAGATACCCCGCCTAGAATGATGTCGTGGAACTTTGATTGGGAGATAGGAAACGAGTTGGAGGAACCTCCTTCCCTGAAAGGCCAAGCCACACCTTCTACCTCCATTCCGCCAGTCAACGGAAGAGCATCAGTAGGACCTTCACAAGGTCCAGAAGAAGCAAGCACAACCACAAATCCGGACACGCAAAGACAACCATCAGCTACGCCTGTTGTCATACCTCCTACACCATCTGCTGCTACGCCTACGCCTGCAATTCCTGCATATGCAGGACCGGCTTTCCCTCAATTACCTTCGAGACAAGCTGGGCATGGGCATTCTCGACAGATATCACTGGTCGTCTCGGGCGGCGGATCTGCCGAACAAGCTTCTCTCAATCAGTCGACTTCATCTGCTGCTGGCGTACCTATGCCTACTCCCCTTACAGTCACGCTTCCTTCGTTGTCCGCTTCGACTCAGTCTGCTCCGCCGACTGGTGCGGATGCTATTACAACGCTGGGTCATGAACAATCGCCGGTGCCACACCAGCACGAGATTCAATCTGATCTTCTACAGCCGCCTTTCGTACAAGACAATATCTCCGAGATGTTAGTTGACGACAAGCACAATCATGCCCACAATACCAATGGCGACGTAGAGAATTTCGGCCAAGGTTACTTCGATGGATTCGTTGAAGTAGATAATCAGAATCCTGGACAGTCGTCTGCATTGGATAGCCATACGGGCGCTCCTGTAAACCATACGTCTGCATTCGAAGCGAATGGCACAGAAGGTCTGCCAGATAATTATCCGCCGGATCCGTATGGTCAACAACAGGATTTGCTGGGCCAGCCAAAGGAAGTGCATAGGCCGGACTTGGGGATGGACATAGATGCGTCTATGACGAACATGGAAGAAACTGCGAGCAACTATCCACCAGATCCTTATGGTCAAAGCGAGCCAATTGCGCATTCTTTAAATGGCACCTCTGCTGGTCAGGATGGAGTCGAATCTACGACGCAGACGGACGCTGCATCTCTCGGCGAAGGCACCAAGGTGATCAACAATACCAGCAATGGAGAAGAAGACGGCGATGCAGATGAAGAGCTGTTTGCAGGCGGGTGGGATGTTGTTGAGGCCATGGAGAGCGGTGTCCCGCCTGGCTTCTAGCGTCATCTAGCATGAACTCATTGTTCACTACTTCTGTATCTAATCTGCTGTTACAAGCTCTTCCTTCGCGTCTTTTCTTGCGTTGTTTACTCGTCTGATCGCTCAACACGTGACTCTCTTTCTCTCTTGCTTGTCTGTCTTTCCTCCATCGAGTAGTATTACACCAGAAGATCTTCTGCATGGCCTCACATCCACGATGAATCGCAGTTGGTTCAGAAACCCGTTCAGCGGGAGTAGCAGCAACAGCAGAGCAAGCGAGGGAGGCGAGGAAGATGGGAGCGAGACGGGAGAAGTGCTGGGAAATCCAAGAAACAACAAGAGAAAGAGAAGAAGAGGAGGTGAATAGCAAGACATACAGTTATACACTGCGAGTATCGCTCGCTGACTTGGCGAGCGCCAAAAAACCAGCCCATTCAGACACGTCGGGAAATGCGAGCAACGTGAGCTACGGCGAAGAGAGCAAAGAGGTGCGTGAGATTGGCCATGTATACATCTGAATGTAATCTCTAACATAATACTCGCAGAACATCCCTCCCTTGTAAGCTTTAAGAAGCCGGCTACTCCGACAACGCAAATAAACAATAACTAACTTCCCTCGTACAGACCTACAACGGCTTCATCACACGCGCATGGAGCTTCTTTACATTCAATATCATCTATTCGGACCGCTCACTTCGCGAATGAAAAGCAATTCGAGTCCGGCAATGGGACGAGCACCGAAGTCAGCCCTAGCAAGACGCCCGACAGATACAAAGATCGCATGTCTTGGGCAAGCACAGCAAGTGGAATGATAGGCTTCGACGATGATGATAAGCTGGAAGCTGCGAAACGGTTCGAAGAAGCCGCAGAAGCCGACGAGAGCGAACGTCTGGATGCATACGAAGCGGCAGCGAGTAGGAGTACCTCTACGTCAATGGCAAAGTCTGCGAGTCGAATACATCTGGTCGATATCGAGGAAGATGAAGGAAACCTGCAGGAAGAAGAAGAAGAGGAAGAACACGATCTACTGGATGAATCGTCATATGACTACTACAGTCGAGAACAGGACGAATCGTATATAGTCAAAATGACACCTTCACGAAGCTCTACTTCTTTGAAATCGATATTGAAGAAGTCGACTGCATCTAAAGAGAGTACAGGCTCTTCTGGCGGAGTTATTAATGCCGAGTTTGTAGTCACAACAGACTCGACAATCAGTGTCATGGCGACTCCTGCAAGAACGGTTACTTTCTCTCCCTCTACACACCCCGCTGCGCCTTCTCCTCCTGAAACATCCATAACACCCGAACATCCACGTGCGCGCCTTCAGAACAAACAACAACTTCAACAGAGCATACAGACGGAAGAATCGCCTATACAGCATCAATACGTCACGGATCCAACACTATGCGAGTCTGACGAGTCGCAAGAAGTGGAAGAAGCTCTGCTATCCCGGACGAGCAATGCTCCTTCTCCTCCGTTAAGGATATTGCATGAACAAGCGGAATCATCTACTATCAATACCTCGGGGATAGACGAGTCGAATGACTCGCTGAGGCTCTTAGGGTCAGCTAGTAAGAAAGGCGCAGGGTTCTTAAATCGGATGCACGCTTTCATCCCTTCGCCAGATGTTTCGCTGGCAGCGCAAAGTCCAGCAAAGCCCATTACAGGGCAACGGCATGCTGAGATGGAGGCTTCCAATCTCTTGGATGTATCGGTGCCGACACAGCTGCACAATAATATGAATGAAACGACGGTTCAGGAGGACAAGTCGAAACTTCGCTCGTCTACTCTTAGCCATAGTACTATCACTCAAACTGGAACGAAACCGCTCGCGATGATGCGCAAATCGACTATCTTCGAAGAGCCAAGCAGTATTCTGTCAATGAGGCCATTTACACACGCTATTCCAGCAGCAGCTGTGGAAGCAGCTCTATCACCACAACGGAAGGCTTCAACATCTCCAGCACAGAGTCCGACAGCTGGCTCGCCTGTCCAAGACTTCCATTCATTCGCGGCATCCGTTACGTCTCCCAATACTTCCATTCACACACCTCTCCGAGAATCAGTACATTCACGTGTGTCCCTCATACGAAAGAACAGTAATGCAACACACGGGGCGAAACGTGGCAGTCTGCTTCTAGCCAGCTCGGCGAATAGGTTTACAATGTCTAAATTACCTACTACGGAAAATGTGGATATGATGGGTAGACTGGCGGACGTATCGGTGGATGAGAAGAAGCTGGATGAAACTGTCTTCATGACACCGGATAGGAGTATGGGCCAGGCTGCAGACGAAGGCAAAGTGTTAAGCCCACTAGCTAGCAAGAGGGATATTCCTCCCAATACGGACGATCAGGTTTGTCTCTCCCCAAGTAGAAGTATTTCGGGCACTGATATATATCTTCAGGTACTCCTTGCCATATCGCCCCAGCAAAATCTCGTTCCTTTACCTACCATAACACCGTCTTCCTCCTCGTCTTCTCTGCTTCTTCAGAATCAAGAATCACCTTTCAGCACACTCATCAACCATCTTTTAGGCGCTCAGTCAGATCTTCTGTCCCATCGAGCGGACCAGAAAACCCTCTTGATGTCGCTTATCGCGAATATGCGAGGTGAATTAGCTTCGAGGGACAGGAAGCTTGATGTTCTCGAGAAGCAAAAGAGCAAAGCGGAAAGAGAGGTGTCAGAGCTCAAGACTGCTAAAGAGACCCAAAAAGCGGATTATCAGAAGAATCTGGAAGATGCGCTGAGAGAAGTCGAGAAGAACAAGGGATGTTTGTTAAAAGAAGTCAATCGAAGAGAGACGCAGCTACAAAATGATCTGCAGCTGGAAAGACAGCGCAATCGTTCGCCATCCCCTAAAGCGGCTTCGTCTTCGGATGAGATGCGCAACCTAGTTGACAAGGTAGACCAGCTGGAACGCGATAATGAAGTTCTCAGAGGTGATCTCGAGCGAAGCAAGCAAGGCCAGCAAGCTGCCGAGACTGCTACACAAGCTGCTCAATCACAATTAGAAGAAGCTGTAGATCAGAAAACAAGTCTTCAAACAGAGCTAGATGAGGTGCATACCCGCTGTCAGGATCTGGAGGAGCAGCTTTCGTCTGCAGAGATGCAAATCACCCGGCTATCTACCTCGAACGAGAAACAGCTGTCTCAACTCCGGACACAACTAGAAGATTGCGAAGCGTATATAACGGAGCTCAAGCTGAAAGTGGACGACACGACACATGCTTTAGAACACGAGCGGACCGAGCAAGCCAAACAATACGACTATTCCGCTTCTGTCCAAGAAGAACTTCGACAGCACAACGATACTCTTCTCCACTCTATCTCTGAGCTGGAGAACCATCATAATGCTACACAGAAGGAGTTGTCTGCAGTAAAGAGGGAAAGTGCTATTCTCCTTCAAGAAAATGAAGAAAGAATTACGCACCTCGAAACGGAGATACTGAAGAGATCGACTGAAAGAAGACAGCTAGTCGATCAGGGGTGTATAGGATGTAGAGAACATGAAGATCGAAATTCGTTCTTAGAAGGAGAAGTAGTCCGGCTGCGCGAGATGGTCGGCAAGATGCGCTTGGAATCCGCTGATAGAGAAGGTGAGCCGAATTGCAAAGTTTTGACAGTTCATCTTGATCTTGAACTGATCATGCTGCTTCCCACTTATCAGTCAAAGTCGCCCGGCTTAATAAAGCTAGAGACCAGCTCAAAGAGGATATAGACGGCTTGAACATAGCTCTCGAAGCCAAACAACAAGAAGTGCATCTGCTCAAACGCGGATCCTCATCCTCCCACCTCCTATATCGACAAGGTAGCGAAGCGCCTCCGAGTACTTCTCGTCCTTCTTCCAGGATCATCCGTACAAGACCTTCGTCTGTTCACGATACCAATCTAAAATCGTCCATGACGAACTCGATAGCTCCTTCCCAGCATCAACAACGGACAAAACGCCCTGACTCAAGGAGGATATCGTTTGGGACGACAGTCATCGAGACGCCTAGCGTGGCGGGTGGTACAGCCCTTATATCGTCAGCTGTAGCAGGCGCTCAAGGTAGAATGCCTTCAACAATAACTGCAAGCAAGACTTCGCAATCTACGAAAGCGTATGAAGCTGCTTCTCTGATGAAAGCAGACACAACTATAGACACAGAGGAGAAAGAGAACAACAAGACACCGCAACGATACTCAGGTACAGGAGCCACGAGGAAACAACTAGCAGATCTCCCGAATGCTCCACAGCATCTGATGGCAGCGAGGGAGCGGGTTGCGAAGCGACAGATGAGCAGCGTTGTGGCTATGCATGCTTGATAGTATGCTCTTATGGACACTTTTCGGCTTTCCGCGGCGAACGCTCACTGTTGTAGTTTACAAATCTTATAGATCAGAGCTGCGTATTGTTTACCAGGATTTAGGCATGTTGTGTGTAAGATAACCTTGGCTTATAACGCGGGACCATCAATCTACCATTCTCGATGTTATCCACAACAACACCTATCTATCTCCCCGTTCAAATGCTAAATGCTATGTTTCCCTATCCATGCTGATCACTGATCACTGCATCTTCAGCTTATCCTCCAGACTTTGCATGGTCGTCTTGAATCTATCTCCTCTAATCTCGTCCTCACTTCCCTCTCCCAAGAAATGTCTCTTCGCATACGGGTTCACAAACACGTCTTCCGGATCGTATTTCTTTCTTATCTCCAGAAATTTCGGAAGGCCAGGAAACATTTTCGAGATGGTGGATGGCGTGCAGGAATAGCTTTTCGCCCAGTGTGGCTTGCCGCCGTGTGCGAAGATTATCCGCTCGAATTCGTTGAACAGAGCGCGGTACGTGACGGGAAGTCCGTAGGGTCTGCATCGTATCAACGTCAGAGAGGTCTCTAGTGGTAGCTGCGACTGTTAAACCCACTTGTATTGGACAATACCTATGTAGCACCCAGTCATGCCATTTGTAGGTGACATGAGCACATCGTCCTTGGCTGAGAACCTGATCTCAATCGGAAAATGATGTCTCATTCCTTTAGGGTCTCTACACTGTCCTTCCAACCATTGCTGCATCTCTCTCAAGCATGCTTGCGCACGCTCAATAGGCACTACTCCCTCATACGTGTATTGCGGGAACAAACAATCATAATTGAAGATGGAGACGGAGTTTCCTATTCTCTTGACGGTATCGGAACAGCGTGGGAAGCTTGGGTCTTTCTCGGAAGGTGATGCGTTAGCACGCCGACTGTACACCGGATGAGGATCCTCGGTGTCGAATAGACAGCCAGTCTTCATGGTCTTGAAATACATGAATCGGGCATGCCACGTTAAGAAGTTTGGAAAGACTCTTCCTATCAGCAATCCAACTTGATGCCAGTGATAGCCTAACAGCGTGTCTCTAACCCAATCCTTGAGCGACCTTGCGAAGGAGAACGGCAGAGACGGCGACAGTGGTTTCTCCGTACGGTTCATCCTTGATATCGACACTTCTCCAGCTTGAGGATGCCACCATCCTTGAACGTGCTGAGCGGATTCCGCAATGCTTCCTTTACCTCCGTCTTTGATAGAATTGATGAAATCGTCCGTCTTCATGCTGAATTCCTCCTCCTCTAGTCTGAAAGCAGCCTCCACTTGGAATTCTATGCTTGTAATAATGCCTGTCAAGCCCAGTGCGCATCGGGAAGCATCGAACAGGTCGCTGTTCTCGTTGTTGGGCGTGCATGTAAGAACTTCGCAGTCGTTGTCGTTTGCCGTAATAACAGTGAGGGAGCGTACGCATGTTGATAGATTGCCAAAGATCGTAGATGTGCCATGCGTAGCTGTCGAAATGGCACCTCCTAATGACTGGTCGGAGATGGAGCCGAGGGACGACATGGCCAGTCCATTCTCTGCTAGAACAGGGTGTAGATCTCGTATGCGAATACCAGCTTGGACTGTTACTCTCTTGTCTGGACGATTGATCTGTAAGTCGATAGTGAGCTTTTTGTCCTTTCTTCGACAACGACTTGCGGCCCACTCACATCGATGACTTTATTGAGCTTGTCCATATTAATCAACCAGTCGTTTTCTCCTACGCAGACCAGGTCACTCGGACTATGACCAGCTCCAAAAGCTCGCAAGCATTTCTTTTGACGTTTGGCCAGTCGCACGACATCCCGTACTTGATCCTCTGATTCAGGGTAGAAGATACTCTCTGGTCTGCATGTGAATGTGCGTGCCCAGTTGAAGAAGCGGGGTGTGGTGATTGAGGTTGATAAGGCTCGCTTGCGGATGTGCTCGAGGGAATCTTCGAGGGCGCCATCAGGGTCAGAAGCCATGATACAGGATGACACGGTCTCAGAAGAAGCAAAGGGTGGAAGCTCAATGTTGCATTCAAGCCGAAACGGCAAAATAGCCACGCCTTTGAGTTGGTTTCGAGAGACGACAGGCGGACACGTCGAACTGGTCTCTTCTATTTCTCGCTAATCGTCCTCATTCCTTACATCGACACCTAGCTGATGAGGCTCACTGGCACGCTGGTTTCCCTTCTTCACGATGGACTTGGGTATCCCGAAGCTTTCCTAACAATGCCCTTCATCTCTCCGCATCCATTCCATCGTCTTCCTGTGAATCTCTCTTCTCTTCTCTATGCTGTTAAGGCCCTTTTCCGGGAAAAAGCTTCTTTACCTTCTCTTCACGTCTCGTACTGGGTAATGCCCTTGCAATTGCTCAGCTCATTTAACCCGTGTCTGGCATGCTCATACATACGTGAGGCACCCTTAATGGAAACTGTGGTATGACTACTGACTTTTGCATTATATACTTCTGGTGAGGAGCCATGCATGTCGCCAGCTAGAGAGCGCAGCGAGTCAACGTAGGGAGAAAGCATCATACATGCCGCTCGACACGTCACCTAATGAGGATGCTTCCGGAGCAGCTGCCGACTTTGCAGATGCTAACATGATAATCATGTTCTTCCGTTTGGCTTCCTCGAGGATCTCTAAGATCCCCTTTTGATATCCAATGAGCATGCTGAGGTGTTCGTTGACTTTCTCATGTTTCTTTGCTCGCAACTTCTGCAACTGAATATTTTCCTCCTGACGGCAAGCCCTTTCTGTTCTTATCTGGTCATCAACTTGCTCACACCGGGCGCATATGTCGCAAACTTGTCGCTCGATTTCAGAGGGCAAGGTTTTGTCCATCTCGCTGATTGTGCAGAAGCAGTAATAACAGTCTAGCCGAAAGCAAAGAAATAAGGAAAGGAAAGGAAAGGAAAGAACAAAGACGAGGGTATGGAGAGAGAATTGAAAAATGGGCGATGAGACGAGAACATGTTTCGGAAGCTGGAGCGGCGAAGGCTGGGTCAATCCTTTGAGACAAGGAACAGAACAGACGGCGACGCGTCGTCGGAACTACGTTGCGATTCCCAACAGTAAAGGCAGTTACGTTGTCAGTTCAGACATACTCCGTATCAGTACTTTATACGCCTCGATTCTGTATTGACGCGTTGACATCCATTATTTGTCGCTTTGGGACCCCAGTGCCTGAGCTCGCGCTGCCCCGCATACGCTTCTCTTCTCTGCATCAATCAGTTCTCAGACACAGAGGTTGACGATGGCTCCTTCGCCTGTTGTAGGGAGCAAAGCAGGCATTACAGGACAAGCAGCAGCAGCAGCGTCGACGCCTGGACAGTCTGGCAAAGATGGGAAACCTTCGTCGGCGAGAGCAGCCCCTACCAGCGTGCCCATCCCGCCTACGACTGGCCCGCAGAGGAAGAACAGTACTGTCCAATCACCGGGTATAGAACTCATCGCAGCAAATGGCAAAGAAAGCAAGAGCTACATGACACCGGCAAGCAGCACGACCACGCACAGACCCAAAATGCACAAGAGATCCGGTGGGCGCGCAGGCTCAGGCTTTGAAATGGGCAATCTACTGATGCTAGTAGTGAAGCTACCGGAGTTCGTGTCGGTCCCAACGAGTCGCTAAAGGCGATATTTCCTGAAAATGCCGACGAGAAGGCGTGGACTGCAGCGATCAAAGCTACAGAGCTCAAGAACGACGTGGAGAGCATTGAAGCTAGGTGCGACCTCGATCAACACTCCTACTAGCTTGCAATGCATTGAACTGATACTCTCAACGCTTTCTCGGGTTACCCAAACAGCATCGTCCAGGCACGCGGACTTAACTGATTTCAGTAATGGCACTGGAGGCTGATGACTGGCTGAACATACAGCACGTACACTCGTCTCTTGCTAGAGCCGCGTTCAATCTAGATACCGTTGGTGCCTATCAGGCTGTAGCTCTCTCCTGCAGAGACCGTCTTATTCAGGGTAGGCAGGCTCATCCTACCAGAGGCTTCCTGTACTGACACAGTTTGTAATGTTTGTTACAGACTGGAATGACACCCAGAGTACGCCTGCGTTCTTTGTGTATAAGCTCAGCTACGCCGAACTAACGTGTGCTTTCCAGTCTACCACACTCAGAAGACACCAAAGAGAGTCTACTACCTCTCTCTAGAGTTCCTTCTCGGACGATCTCTCGACAATGCCATGCTCAACTTGGGATTGGAGAAAGAGTATGAACAATCCGTAAACCAGCTCGGTTTCTCGATGGAAGACCTGCTGGACGCAGAGAGAGATGCCGGTCTCGGAAATGGTGGTCGTACGTCCAAAATTCTTCATTGCCATAGAAGAAGAGCTATCGAGCTGACTGACTGTGTGCCGAATCACATCAGTCGGAAGATTGGCTGCTTGCTACATGGACTCGCTATCCTCTATGGATATCCCAGCTTGGGGTTACGGTCTTCGATACCAATACGGAAGTGCGTGCGACCACTCCCTGTTCCTTCTCTTTCCTCACTCATGCTGATTCCTCCTTTGTGACCAAATCTCCGTCATTATCTACAGTCTTCATGCAAGGCATCGACAAAGATGGCCAGCAGACCGAGATCCCCGATCCTTGGTTGACGGGCTCCAACCCTTGGGAAGTTCCCCGTCTCGACAATACAGTATCCGTCAAGTTGTATGGCAATGCAAATAGAGAAGCTTCTGGTGCAAACAGATGGACTGGTGGTGTAGAAGTACTCGTAAGTGTTTATGCTGTTTGGAGGAAGGCCTGGGAAGATCTGGCTGAGTTGTCTGCGGTGACAGGCCGTACCTTACGACGTTCCTATTCCTGGTTTCAAAACTGTGAACACGAACAACATCCGTGTAAGTCCTTTCTTTCCACCCTCTTCAGCTTCAGATTGTTCAGAAGAACTGATTCGATTTCTCCCCAAATCTCTTCAGCTCTGGAGAGCTCAGCCTGCCAGAGGCTTCGATCTCGCTTCGTTCAATGCTGGAGACTATGACGGATCAGTGAGAGAGGGTGAAAATGCAGAGACCATTACTCGAGTCCTGTACCCGAATGACAAGTAGGTCTTCTTCCCGGGTTCCAAGTATACTTGGGTTTATTCGTTTTTCCTCTGCAGTCACTGGGCTGGAAAAGAGCTTCGTCTCAAGCAGCAATACTTCTGGACCGCCGCTTCCCTCAACGATATTATCAGACGATGGAAGAAGATCGGTGTGCCTTGGAGCGAGTTCCCACACTACAATGCTATCCAGGTAAGCCTTTTGCTATGGACACATGTTGGCGGAAGGCTACTCAAAGATCTGTTTCTGGCTTCGATCTAGCTCAACGATACCCATCCTACTCTGGCTATCGTCGAATTGCAACGCATTCTTATTGATGAAGAAGGTATCCCCTTCACAGAAGCCTGGGATATCGTGTGCAAGACATTCGCCTACACCAATCACACTGTCCTGCCAGAAGCGCTCGAATGCTGGCCTGTACCGCTAATTGCCAACCTGCTCCCGAGACACATGCAAATCATATTTGATGTACGAGTATGAGTAATCTGACGATGGAGGTAGCGCTGATCGGCTTTTCGTACGTTCTGCAGGTCAACTTTATCTTCCTCAAGGCTGTAGAGAAGAAATTCCCAGGAGACAGAGAGAAGCTTACCAGAATGTCTCTGATCCAAGGCGAGTCGACCTATAACATAAGACGTACTGCTGCACGATACTGAGACGTGCCTGGTGTATGCAGAGGGATCCCCTCAGCAAGTCAGAATGGCTTGGCTCGCTATCGTCGGAAGTCATGCCGTCAATGGTGTAGCAGAGCTACACTCGCAGCTTGTCAGAGTCATGCTCAAGGACTTTGTCGACTTCTAGTGAGTTCTGTCTTGGATTGACTAGGACATTAGGGTCAAGCTGCTAAACTCCCCTTCTACAGCGGCGCTGACAAGTTTAAGAACGTCACAAATGGTGTCACCTTCAGACGATGGTGCGTTGAATATGCTAGACAAGTTACCGATGGCAACTGACACGCCGTGATTCTCCAGGCTTCTTCAATGCAACAGTCAACTAGCAGAATTGATCACCGAAACTCTAGGCGATGACAAATGGTTGACCAACGCCACACTCTTGAAGAAGCTCGAAAGCAAAGTCGACGATGCGGCATTCATCAAACGCTTCTACGATATCAAGCTAGCCAACAAGGTCCGCTTGGGAGAATACATTGAGAGAACACTCGGCATCCCTATCAATCCCAACTCGCTCTTCTCTATTCAAGTCAAGCGAATTCATGAGTACAAGAGACAGACTATGAATGCCTTCAGCTGCATTCATCGATACTTGACGCTCAAGAAGATGAGCCCTGAGGAAAGGAAGAAGGTCGTTCCTGTGAGTGTTAGAGTTTTCAATGTGTGATACCCCACCGGCTAATACCTTGCTTCTATAGCGTGTCGAAATCTTCGCTGGAAAGGCTGCTCCAGGTATGTCCGACCGTGTCGTATCTAGCCGATATCGTTGACGTATTTTGGCTATTCAAGGTTACTTCATCGCAAAGAAGACGATCCAGCTTATCAACGCCAGTAAGTTCATCCAGGTCATGGCATGTTCACCGCAAGACTGACTTGATCTTTCGCAGTCTCCAAGATCATTAACGCCGACAAGGACATGAACGACATCTATCAAGTCGTCTATCTTCCAGACTACTCAGTCTCGCTTGCAGAATTGATCATCCCAGCTTCCGATATCTCTCAGCACATCTCGACCGCCGGTACTGAAGCTTCGGGTACCAGTAACATGAAGGTGAGCGCAGTGTCTATATTTATACCGAGGGTGCAGGCGCTAATAGCGATGGCTCTTGTCCTAGTTCGCTCTTAACGGAGGTCTTCTCCTCGGAACCGTCGATGGTGCTACTATCGAAATTGCCGAAGAAGTCGGAGATGATCAAGTCTTCTTCTTCGGTCACACTGCCGATGCTATCGATGAGCTCAGACACCAGCATCAGTACGGTGACTTCAGCTTGCCTGTACGTCCTGCTCGCCTCAAACTTCCCTGCTTGGCTGTTCATGGCTGATGATATTTTTTTTTCTCCTAGCAACCTCTTCAAGAGGCTATGGACGCTATTCGACAGGGTGTCTTCGGAAACCCCGAACCTTTCCACCCACTTTTGAACAGCATCACCGATGGCAAGGATCACTACTGCATTTCTGATGAGTGAGTGCTGCTTCTTCGAGGTGCTACCGGACCAGTGCTGACATTTTCATCATATAGCTTCGAGTCTTGTACGTTCCGTAGCGGCATAGAGCTAGGAGTTGATAAGACACTGACATCACCACTGCAGACCTGAAGGCTCACGAAATGATTGACGAGGCTTACTCCAACAAGAAGGAATGGACTAAGAAGTGTCTCCTTACCACTGCTAGAATGGGCAAATTCTCGTCTGACAGATGGTTCGTCGAGCTTTTTTGAGACTGCCTGTAAGCTGATCAATGTTGCTACTGTGCAGTGTCATGGACTACTGCGAGGAGATCTGGGGCTGCGAGGGTGCGTTCCCAGTTGACTAGAGTAATGCATTTCCACATGCTGACTTTATTGAGCAGCTCTGAAAGTACCTGGACACCTCCCGGTATAGATACCGATAGGCGATTGTCCGGTCTATGAATCAAGCTACGGCAGTTGGAAAGACATGCAGGGTAGACTATCGTTCTAGATAATTTCAGCAGAACAGCGCGCAGCGACAATCAGGTTGGAGGGCAGACTGATCACTCAAGTATATCACAAACACAAAGCTATAAAAGAAAAGGCAAATCAAGGAGTGCAAATTTGGTACGAGAGGTAGGCCTGGGGCCTGGAGCAACTTTTAACGAGAGGACTTTCTTAGTAAACATGGGAATAAATACGATACGTGCACTGCTCAAGCCCGAACGTAGTCTGCGGTCCCGAAGGGAGGTCCAAGTGCGACAGCTGATAAATCTGGTCTACATCTACTGAACGTGCGCTGCTGAGAATCTCTTCGGCTTTCAGACAGCTACGCACTACTTCGGAGCATCTCCCGCGTATACTAGCTGGCACAACGCTGCTTCCGACGGATAGCCTTCTGGTAAATCAAATGCACAACCCCATGGCTGGCCGATGGGAGTACATCCAATATGTTTGTAGAATGGCATCTGAGGGAGGACATATATCAGTGTCTGGCTTCCGCGGGTCTCTTTTTGGCTCACGTTATAGAAGTTGGTCGCAAAGTATAATCTGCAGCCGCTGTGCATAGCCTGGTACAGATCGTGAGTCAGACATGCATCTCCTTTCCCTGCATACTTTCCCGACTGCGCTTACCTTCTTCACTGTGTATTCATGCAGAGCCCGGCCGATTCCTTGTCCTTGGTGATCTGTATGGACTGCCAGAACTGCCGATGAGTAGGCAGGCTTGTTACCCTCTTCACTCATGACAGCCCCAAACTGCTCGCCAAATCCAGAATAGACCTGAAACAAGAGCAGGGTTACCAGAAGATTGACTTGAGGCGCTTTTTCAAGCTTACACCGTGCAAGCGCTTCTGAAAAGCTTCTGCACCACCAGTCATATCGAGGAAGCGATCCCAGTCTTCGTCCTTCCCTGATCGCCACGTCGTATCGAATACCCTGTTCTGCTCATTAGGACCAAAGAGCAGGCGCAAGGCTAGACGATCGCTCGTGGTCACGAGCATCCCGCATACGTGGGCTCTTTGCAGTACAGCACGGCAGAACAAGACATGCGTCTCGACATTATCCGAATACTAATAAGACCATCTTGTCAGCGCTTCGTTCTGTAAGCCAAGAGCTCATGAACGCGCCTTCAAGCCAGTCATCCAGGTACTGAATGCATCTCCCTTGCTGAAGGCCTTGGCTTGCCATTCTGATATAAAGTCGAGGTCCTCGTCTATTGATGTTTCTTGGTTAGCCACGCATGCTGTTCTTACAAATGGCGATACATACTTGTCAGAGTGTCCAGCTCAACAATCCCAATCTTCTTTGCTGTTGCCATTGCTGCACACTGGGAAAAGAACGAAAGAGAAGGGCACCTTCTGCAAGGTCTTGGTCTTGGTCACCCTGACAAAGCTCGCCGACCACCACGTGGCAAACTGTTGTTTAGTGTCATGTTTGGCTCACGATTTTAGTTGTGTTTGTTCCGTAGGGGGTCAGCCCGCTTATTCATTCGGCGATTCAGCCCAATTGGCTGCCCGAGACGCAGAGCAGGAAGGTCGTATGCGATGAAACGCAGAATCGATGAGACGTTCACTAACGATTTTTTACAACTGTATACGATAGATTCACTCTAATCCACCGGACCCACCGGCGCGCCTGCGCGAGTTTCTTTTCTTCGATTCCCTGACAAGGCGTACCAGTAGTATTGCCTTGCGACTCCTTCGCTTGGAAAGGGTACCGGGGTTCTAGGCAACGCGTCACTTCCCCTCACCTGCGTCGACTAGCTGGGTCAAGGCTGCTTCTGCCGGGTAGCCCTCTGGCACAGCGTACGCGCATCCCCAAGGCTGACCGACAGGTGTGCATCCGATGTGCTTGTAGAAAGGAAGCTGGATGCTCGATCAAGTCAGCAGATACCTCAAGATTGCTAAGGGCACATTTACGTTGTAATGGTTCGTCGCAAAATAAAGCCGGCAGCCGTCATCATTTGCCTGAATAGTACGTGAGCTTTGATGCGCATCGACACAGCTGCAGAATCCTAACCTTTTTGGCTGTATAGTCCGCAAGGGCGCGACCGATGCCTTTCCCTGGTGATCTGGATGGACTGCCAATACGGCCGATGAATAAGCTGGCTTATCCCCATGCTCTTTCAGGACCGCAGCCATCTGCTCGTGATATCCTGCAGTGACCTAGAAAAGAAGGAATTTTACGGTCGGTTTTATCCCCAAAAGTCTGACTTATGTGCTTACGCCGTAGCAGCGCTTCTTGAATGCTTCTACACCACCCGTCATCTCCAAGAAACGATCCCATGCTTCGTCTTTTCCAGATCGCCAGGTTGTGTCATGTACACGGTTCTCCTGGGAAGGACTGAATAGGACGCGAATCCCTAATCGATCAGATGTCGTTATGATGGTTCCACAGACACTGCCTCTGTCCAGAAGAGCTCGACACAAAAGGACGTGTGCTTCGGTGTTTTCCGAGTACTGACACAATTTAGCGGTTGTCTACCATTTAAGACGGACGCGTGCTCACCCTGGAGCCAGTCATCCAAGTATTGTATGCATCGCGCTTGCTGAACGCCTCAGCTTGCCATTTCGAGATGAACTCGGCATCTTCGTCTGTTTCAGTGATCAACAGTCCATACATGACCCTACCGCTGTACTCCAACTTGCCAGTTAGCCGGTCGAGTTCGATGACCTGAATTCTAGGCTTCGAAGTGCCCATGTTGCCTTGAACCCAGAAAGAAGTCAGAGGAGAGGGAAGCGGGTTAGAACGAGCCAAGATGCCTAGACGAGGGATAAGCAGAGGAGGTATTCCGTCAAACAGTTGAACCGTCAGTCACTCGTGTGACCATTGTTCGACTGTCTTCCATCAAAGATCCCGCAGCCAAACATGATCCGTGCCTCATCCTTGGTGCCTAGAAAGTGCTCAGCTTGAACACCGTCCGTCGAGCCTGGTACCGTGCATCTCAACGCCCGTTACGTGCTCTCACTTTGCGATTTCAGGCAAAGCGGTTGAAAAGTCTGCACCTCAGGTGAGACAGTACGACTAGTGGACGGCTCTTGTGCCAGCTACAACCAATTGCGAGCGATCAGCTCCAGGGGGATAGCCTTCAGGTACCCCGTATCCGCATTCCCAAGTCTCTCCCACTCGTGTACAGCCGATATGTTCGTACATCAGCAGCTGCAAGAAGTTGCATCAGCTGGTGCAGTAATGTGTATCCTGCTAGTACCTCACATTGTGCAGATTGGTGCCAAAATACAGCTTACAACCGTCCTCTGCTGCCTGCAAGGTGCAACATTAACGAAGAAGCTGGCAGGTCATATAGGACGGTACACACCTTCTTCACGAAATAGTCATTGATAGCCGATCCTATGCCTTCGTTATGATGGTCTGGATGCACCCCGAAGAAGGCGGAAGTGTAGCAAGGTAAGTTGCCGTTTTGTGCTATGACTTTCTGTAGCTGCTCCTCGTGTTTGCCGCTACACTGTACAGGATGGAGTCAGCTGGAGCGTTGAAGAGGATATTGGAAGACTGACTGCTCTAATACGCTCGTCGAAGATATCCTTTCCTCCGATCTTTTCGACGAAGGCGTCAAAAGCTTCGTCTCGGCCAGACCGCCAAGTGGAATCGAATACTCTGTTCTTCTGGGTTGCTGTAAAGATCAGACGGAATGCGAGACGTTCGGTAGTAGTCACTATAGTTCCGCAGCGGCCACCACGCTCTATTACGAATCGGCAGAGCAACTTGTGAAGATCGGGATCTTGTCGATACTGCAGTCATGGAAAGGTGTAAAGCAGGTCAGGACTACAAAATGATATTGACAGTTCTTCCCTTACCAGTACGCCGGTCAACCAAACGTTCCAGGCATCGCGAGTGCTGAAAGCTCTGGCAAGCCAATCAGAGACGTAGTCTATTTCAGCCTCTGCTATTTGTCATTAGCTATTGTGCCATAAGTAGCTGTCTGTGTGGGAGGCACACCAGTCGGATTTTTCAGCTCTACGCCTTGGACTGCGCTGCCCATGGCTTGCAATGACTCTTTGAGAAGAAGAAGAGAAAGAAGAGATTGTGATGAGCTGGAATGCGTATGAGCATCTGCCGGATATGTTAATCGGTCGGACTGCAATGCTGGTCGCGCTGCTCAGCGGGTGAAAGCTTTGGTGGTACATCCATGGCCGAGCTTTGTGAAGGGCGCCTAACCGTCTTATGAAGAGGAGTAGTCGTTCAGGCTTCCACACGCCTGCGTTAACTGAAGCTTTGCAAAATTGGCAGTCCTTCATTGTGCTTTGCCAGACACGAAACGGCTGAAGATGAGAGGACCATCGCTGCGGAAGCCTACGATATCAAGAGAGTGGTAGATCGCTTGGTATGAACAGACATGTGTTTCTCGCCAAGTTCACATGCTGACTGGTGGTGCAGGACTTTCATGGCTCCGCCGGCAGACTTCGACGCTACCATGTCCAAAGGCATCCAGCTGGGACTCTCGCGTATCGTAACCTTGCTAGGACATCTTGGAAATCCTCATCTGGCTGTTCCCATCGTCCATGTTGCTGGAACAAACGGCAAAGGCTCGGTCTGCGCCTACATCGATTCGATACTTCGAGCAAGTGGGCTCCGCGTTGGAAGATTTACGAGTCCTCATCTGGTGGAGGTACGCGACTGCATCAGCGTGCAAGGCCAGACTATCAGGAAAGAAGATTACGCGAAGGCAAGAGAGGCTTCTGAAGCCGCAGACAGATTACACGCGGTCAATGCTTCTTCCTTCGAGCTTCTGACCGCAACCGCCTTTCAAGCATTCAAGACAGCTACCCCATCCCTGGATGTAGCTGTCGTAGAAGTCGGCATGGGAGGAGCAACAGATGCAACCAACGTCTGTCCACAACCCTTAGTGACGGCAATCACAGCGATTGACTTGGACCATCAAGCTTTACTGGGATCGACAATTGGCGAAATAGCTTCAGTAAAGGCCGGCATCATCAAAGCAGGCGTGGCATGCGTGTTAAGCCCGCAGGAAAGCGGCGAGGTCGCTCCTGTAGTAGCGGAGGTAGCACGAACGAAAGGGAGTCCGTTGCTGCGAGTAGAGGCGGGCAAGTATGCTATTGAGACCCAAAAAGCTACATTCACATTTGAGGGCGTACCTATCTCGGCAAAGCTTCCTCTGGTAGGCGAATACCAGCTGGCGAATGCTGCAACAGCAGTCAAAGTGATAGAGGTACTTCGGGAGAAGTATGGCCACGCTCTCGGCAAAAACCTGAGCGCTTCCAGCGTCGTTGATGGACTTGAAGCGGCAAGGTGGCCTGGCCGCCTTGATTGGATCCGCTTCCGAGGCAAGGACATTCTACTGGACGGCGCACATAACCCTTCTTCTATCAAGGCGCTTCGTCACTATCTCGAGGCCCTGCCCTCGGAATCTACTACCTTCATATTGGCTTTATCGTCTCCTCGCGAGCCCAAAACCTTGCTCGAACCTCTTCTGAATGGTCTTTCGAGCAGCATCAAAGTCATTGCGACCGACTTCTCCACGCCCGAGGGTATGCCTTGGGTCAAGCCTGTCCCGCCGAACGATCTTGTTAATTTCGCCAAGGCAATGCATATACCGGCATCAACAGCGAGCTCTCTAGATGAAGCTCTCGATAACCTGCCGAACGCAGGGCGAGTCGTGATCTGCGGCAGTCTCTATCTGGTCTCCGATGTGTATCGTCTGCTCGGCAAAACTTGACGGAGCTTGAAGCGATGGAAGTACCTCAAAGCTCTACCTGTCCATTGCAGGCGGGATTCTCACTCCTAGAGCTTCTGCACTGCCATATACTGGAAAGATCAGGACCATCCGACTACACCACGTACCTGTACATCGAATCCGCTACCGATGCTGTGGCATCGTAGCTCTGCGCTATAGCTACCTTTACGTAGGCAAGCAAATGGATACAGTAGCATGCTCATGAGAGTCGGCATGCAAGCTCGACTGCTAACGCAGTAGAATTAGTAGTCGCTCCTGGTCAAGTCCGGGTTGTACGTATAGAGCGCATAGAGATGGTACTTTGGACAGAGAGACGTACAAAAGCGTTGTTGCCCACGTTTGATGATCTTCATGATCGACGAGGTCAAGCTTCTATCAATTGCCCGCACCGCATATTAAAGTCGCACTTATACTTAAGAAGTCCTTCTATCGAAGAGGACAGCCATTGCTATCCAGTCTCTACCTATTTTATGCAAAGCGCGCCTCATCAAGACCATCCAGACAGTAATCCAGACAGCCCGACCTTTGAATTCAGCAGCAGTAGCTACAGCAAACATGACCAGTCTCGAGGAAGTCCATCTAGCTACAAGGCAAAAGGCAGCCTGCCAAAGAGCTGGGAGAAAGGCAAAGGACGTGCTTGGCCGCTGAAAGCCGGTCGCAGCCAGTACGAAAAGTTGGCACACAAGGTCTCGCGCTACGATGCTGAGAGCGCTAGACTTGACAGACACGACCCCGATAAATCAGGAAAGCCTCAAGGCCCATCGCCTATTGCGAGACTTCCTGTCGAAGCACTCGGACAAATCTTTGCGAGATTACCACCTGCATCTCTGGAAGCATGTTCGCTAGTCTGCCGCGACTGGTAGGCGTTCTTCTCCTCCTCCTCCACTACTACCGGATGTCAAATAATCTGACACGTTCGGCGATTATAGGCATGACTTGGTCGAGCAGGACTCAACTTGGAAGGTACGCAAAGCGGATCTCATTGCTTCAGGATTCTTGTAGCTGATGCGTGTCTTCAGGCTGCCTTCCACTACCATTTCAGCTTACCCAATGTCCTGCGAAATATACCTGGCAAGCGCCTAGCTCCAAGCAGTTGGCGTCTGGAGTTCATTACTCGATACGAACTAGCGCAAAAGTGGGCCAAGTCCAAGCTGCCTACCATTACGCACGACCCCCGGATTGGTGTCATTTCGATGATTCATGCCAATCTTGCGCTTCAGAGACTAGGAAAGACCAGCGCAGACGCGAATACTGGGCGCAAACCACATGCTGATCGTAATGCACATGGCTCAGTACCGACCATGCTATCTCTATCTTTGTCACGAGGAGTAGCTTCTCGCTCTGATCCCTACAACGGCAAGGTAGCCAAGGGAGGCTTCATCGAAGGAGCGCCTGCGCCTGCCTTTGCAATTCTTGGTGTTAATGCCGACACTGTGACTTGCGCGGCCATAAGCAAAGACGGAAGCGCCCTAGTCTGGTGAGAGAATCTGTCTTTGCATCTTGTAATTTCTCATGCTGAGAACGTCTTCGTTGCAGGGGCATGGCCAATGGAAGTGTCCAACTTTCTCGTACTGGCTTGGGAGGACGCAGCGCTTTCGGCCAAGGTCAACGATCTGCTGCACCTAGCATCTTGGGCACGCAGTTCCACAATCACTTTGGTCCAGTTCTGTGCATGCGCTTTCTGTCCGGTACCGAGATCCTTGCGACAGTGGCAGTCGACGGGGTTGCAAAGCTATGGGACTGCTCGTCTGGCTGCATGTGGACTTCTGCTGAAGTCATGCGCTTGGAGAATGGAAGAATCGATGATTGTGCTGTTTTAGAGGTGGTCCAGCTTCATGGCGGGAGCGCTCTGCTCATTGCAGGCAGTAGGGCCGGCCTGGTATACGCTTGGCGCCTGGACCTGAAAGCCTATACGAGCAAAGACTTCTGGAAGTTCAAGTCCTCGGACATCCGCAAGCAGACTGTACCAACAAAAAGCGAGTCCGTTCAGGAAGTCTCAATCGATAAGGGAACCTCTGCGATGCTGGTACAGTACAAGGACGATCCCTGCTTCTACCGCGTGACATGGATGGACCGGCTGCAAACTAATGTAGAGTGCTTCGGACATTTCGAGGATCATATCTCCTGCATAACGGCAATGGCGACAGACTTTACAGCCAATGCAACTGAATCACAAAGCATGACAACCCAAATTACCTCTGTGAATGGAACAAGTACACCTACAGATGGTACCAATACGCCTGTACGAGCCACTACTCAGTACTTCAGCAATCTGGCGTATGTAATCGCTGGCGACGATCAGGGAAGAACGTTCCTTTGGGATTGGAATACGACGGGACAGCCAAGTGACGGCGTAATAAAGCCTATAATACAACTACAAGGATTCGACACCAAAGTCACGAGTATCAAGATCACCCAGACCCTCTTCATGATTGGCTCGTATGTGATCGAGTACTCTAGTAGCTGGATCTAGTTGACAATCTGTCTAACCTAGCGCCGACGGTACGATCCGGGCATACGACATTTTGTCTACCACCTTGATCCGCGTCTTCAATGAGAGATCTGCTCCGCGACATACGTTGCGACACATCTTGACCGGTCAAGCAGACGAAGAAGAGGAAGCCAAATGGGCTGTCAGCCACATAGCAGCTACCGAACACGGCTTTGTTGCCAGTATTGGGGCTCGCATCTTGGCATGGAGGGCCGGCAATGATTATAATAGTCGCAAGAAGGCCGCTCGAACCGGTGGCCGTTTATCCTCTCGCGCTGAACGCTATCGAAGTAAGCGTGTTGCGCCAATCTGTCTCGGGAAATTCAGCCTGACTTTGTCTTGCAGACGATCTCGAACTCAAGCACGATATTCGTGAGTCGTCAAAGGTTCTCGAACACGAGTCTGCCGATCGAATGGACAGCCTGCAACATTTCCGGCATGTGCAGCGTGTTGCTGGAGTGCCAAGCGCTCTGGGCGACATGACGGAAGACGAAGCGACAGCTCTGGCAATCATGCTCAGCCAAGAAGAAGAGGAAGCCAAACAGTTTAGTTACTCTTTGGGGGAGAGCATGGAAGATTTGGAACATCTTCGGCTAGACGAGGAGGACTTTGAGGAAGACAGATTCACACTTGACTCGCCTGATTACAGGCACGCCAGTCGCAGTGGGCCTGCCACCCCCGGGCTATCGAGATCTACGGAAGCTGGCCCGTCCTTCCTGGCCTCGCCGAATGTACGAGCTCCAGCATCGCCTCTGTCATCATCTTATCGCTCGTCCAGCAACAATAAGATACAGCTAAGTCCTCAGCTCTATCCTCAATCTTATCGGTCAGCCAGGAGTCCGTCACCGATTCCCGAACTGGATAATCTCGACACTGCAGCTTGGCCTCTGCCTTCACCAATAGCAAGAACTCCATCTCCAGCCTCAGCTACATCGCATGTTGAACCGAACCCTTCGGCATCGACGTCTGCGCAGAGCAAATGGAGCGATTTGGTCAAGAAAGACTCTGGCATCGTGCCCATTGCCGGCAAGGGACCTTCGCTTCTTACGCAACAGAAGCAGGAACAGGAACCGCTGCACGATGATGATATAGATGAAGAGCTGCGGTTCGTCCTGGAACTTAGCAGAGTTGAAGAGGAGTCACGACAAGCGGCTCAAAGATCTTGAATGTGCTGCTATGCAGCCCCTTGGCAGACTTGCTTACAACACGGGTGGTGTGATTTAGGTCTCTCGTAGCGTTGTGACAAATGCACGGAACGATTCCGACTGAGGGGCGCTGCGCTCCCGACTGACTGCTGGACACTCGAAGGATTTGCAGCCTTTCCCAGGTAGCTGGCTTGATACTTCGCTAACCAGAGCTAGGAATCGACATGAGCGGGCAGGCTTTGGTCGTGCTTGAGGTGCTATCCGGTGAGATGCGCCTGTAGGCCAATTGCTCTTTAACTTACGCGTGACGACCAGACCGCGATGCCAGGTACCTCGCGAAGTGGATGGCCAAGGCTTTCGCTGTATCGGATCCAATGGCTGAGATACTCACCGGGTGTAAGGTAAAGGGAAGCCCTCGTCAATTCCCTTTGAGGCTGATAGCCTTGATCAGTACCCAAACAATCCAGATCTGCACGAAAAGTTCTATGAGGGCTACCTCATACGCAACAGCATGTGCGGCACCATTGTTACCAACGAGGATCGCACGGCCGTAGTCACTAAGTTTCGGCCGGGTCAAGTCGGAAGAAGCTTCGATTTCAACTTCCGTACAGAAAGAGATCAGGCATGGGATGCGTTCGTTAGCGGAAGTGGCGGGCAGGCAGCTCTCTTGAGCAGGTGGAGCAGGGTAGGCTTGCCATCCAGCGGGTCTTCCTCAAGGTCATAGCTGAGAATGGATCACGATCTAGGTGACCGAGGCTCTGCAAGAACATACTGTACGGTATGACAGCGAGCGGGTGTCCAGCATTATCGCTTGTCACTGCTCTGCGTGCACCCTCAGAAGCAAGGGCAGGGACTGGGCAGGCTCTTCTTCACCCATGCTTCGAAAGAAGCGGCAGAACATGATGCGCTTCTTTGGTTCCGCTGCTCGAATAACAATGTCAGTTGATTGCAGGTACTGACTTCAGACTTTCCAGGTACTATTCTACGAACGTCTCGGTGCTGTTGCTGTCGGACCTCCCACTTTTGCAATTGATGGCTTGGGTCCCGAATTTCCAGAAGGAGCAGGTTATGGTAGGAGCATGAAGTGGACCTCGACGGCAAAGTTATCGGTAGTAATGACACCTTAGTTATCTCGAACGCGAGTTGATGAAGATTGCAAGCTAGGTGGCCAGAGGCCTACTTGTGAGGGAGGCGAGGTCTTTCGAGATGCTTGGAGATGCTTGGAGATAGTTGAGAAGTAATGCAGATGCTGACCAAGGAGAGTGATCGAAACCGTTCCGCTCTGGTTTGACAGCATGACATTGCGGCATCTATGCACACCAAATTTTGCGATAGCCTCTCTACCTCTTGTCTTCGTTTCGCCAATGCTTACTGTGATCAAGGTCATGCTACACACATCAGCTGGTAAAGCTAACGGGGATAGTAAGCTCATGGAGATCACTGATATTCCAGGTAACTTCGTGCTTGAATAGCCTACCTCCCAAGCATTGACATCCTATCCGCATGATAGACGAGGATGCCTCGTATATAGCCACATGGCTGGCAGCTGCATTTTCCAAAGGCGAAACGATGGGCGAGCTATTGACAGGCGTTCCGGTAGGAAGGTTCTTTCAAGATGGCTTGATGAGAGAAGTAACAGGATCTTCAGTACGAGGAGAACGTCAAGCTGCATGAGGCTTTGTTCAAGGGCTACCTGATTCGGAACAGTCTTTGTGGAACTATCATCGCGACGCGAGACCTAAACGCTGTAGTAACACGTCTACGACCAGGCGAAGAAGCCCGTGGTCTGAACTCTGACTATCGGTCTGGCCGGGATGAAGACTTCGATGCGACCGTCCAGGGCAGTGGAGGCAGAGAGGCCATAGAAAAGCGCTGGGAAAAGGTAAGAAGGGCCAACAATGGACGAGCCATTTACTGAAAGTCTCTCAGGCATCGAATGTTTCTCGAGCAAGCGCGGACCGTTATGGCGAAATACGAGGCGTGCAGCACTATCGCATTGGCTTGCTCGGTGTTAAAATAGGCCAGCAAGGCCACGGTCTCGGAAGGAAGCTGTTCGAGCATGTAGCATACGAGGTCAGAACGTGTTCTGTCTGCTTGAGAAAGCCCTCACTCACCTCATTCGAATGCAGGCGCGTGCCCACAACGCACTCCTCTGGTTTCGATGCGGAGACAACAATGTAAGTACGGCATTCAGGATACTACGGGTAAGCTGATGAAGTGCAAGACAGACACCCTTTTACGAGCATCTGGGCGCAATGACCGTCGGAGACGCGACGCTGGTTACTCAAAATCTGAAGGGAAGCTATGCTGCGAGAGCGCATTTCGGTAGAAGCATGGAGTGGAGGTAGGAGATGCTCGACAGATGGGATAATTTCGTTGCCCTTTGGCTGTCTTGTAATGAGCTGGCTGTCTTTAGGGCAAACGCGGACTATGCACGCATGGCTCTTCGCGCTGCTTTTGACCATCAGCACATGCCTTTCGATATCATTGCAGGATGCTGGAGTCCATGACTGGCATCTTCCGCTGCTCGGCCAGCCGTTGACAGGGTCGACTTTGACGAGCCCGCGTTTCCATTACCCAGCAGGGAGGACAAGGTCGAGCGTGAGCGCTCTCGTCTATACTGCAACCCAGAGGAACGTTATAGGAGCTGTCGAGCCGCGAAAAGGCGAAATTGGTGCGCTGAAACTTGGGCGCGCACGACTTCGATAACTGATTCTCGTGCTTTGCATGGTCTGTTCTCCGCTGCAGTTTGGAGGCAAATCTTCTCAGAGGATCAGCATATCCTCAAATATGTTCTTCATGACGATTGTGCGTGTTGGCATTGTTCAGGGTGCAACGCCGGGCCCAGCTAATATCAAGGTAGACCTACTGGCCTTGACTGGACCCGCTGCTTCGCATCTACATCTGTTTTCTGCCTCTTCTGGACATACCCTGTGGTCCCTTCCCCAGCACGCAAACAGCATTGGTCTTCTTCCGGAACCTGGCAGTATAGCAGCCGATGCAGTCTTTTACCATTATACTGAACAAGGTAGTCCGCTCTTCGACATCATCAGTCTGTCTAATGGAAAAGATCTGCGACGTGTCAATGGCAATACTGGAGAAGTCAACTGGCAATATACCCTGGACAAAACAGAGGAGTCAGTTTGATAGCGTTTGGTCCAGCTCAGCTACTGACTAGCGCGAATAGTCCTACACTTCAGCTGCACGCCGTTCTTCCGCCTGGTCCTGATGCCCAAGATGTTCAAGTCCTCCTGATACAGAGGCAGATCGGCTCTTACGCATTGCTCGTCTTATCGCTAGACATCAAGACTGGACAGCCTTCTAGTTCAAAGCCGGTAGCAATCAAAGGCGCCTCGCTGAGCTCGCTCACCTCGATACATACTTTCCCACCTGCTATGGGCGCAAAAGCCGGACATGCGATGTTCCTCGACACCGCAGGGAGCGCTAAAGCGGTGCTTATTAGCGATGCAAACATGCCAGCCTTGGTGTCGCTCAAAGCGTCTAGCAAATTTGCCAGACTGAGCGGAGTTAATCTGGATAGCCGGGGCATCATTGTTGCCGAACGCAGCGACGGCACGTCAGCAATCTTACAGATCGATACAAACGGCCACCTGATCTCTCTCTACGACTGGAACGATTCTGTAGAAGATCCGCTGTACAGCGGATTCATCGATAGAGATGGCAAAGCGCACGTCAGCCGCTACTACATCTCGAGAGTGCTTGGTGTAGGTTCACGCATAGCCATCGGAGTCGTCGTACGCTAAAATCATCATCGCAGATGGCAAGCATGTCGACATATTCCCTCGAAGCTACCGAACACTCGGATGCCGGAACGGTCTATGGAAGCACTTTCAACTATTCTCCAGCAAAACACGGCCGCATGCTGCATGTCACTGCCGAGATAGCACCACGCCAAGCGTCTGGCCTGCTGACCCGGCTTTGCGTCACTACCGCTGGAGGCGCGGTTCAGGGCTGGCTTGGCAGCACTCTGCAATGGGGAAGGCCAGAGGGACTGGCGCACATTTCAACCTCTCAGCTCGGCTCTGCGGACCTCAACATGGCTGTCTCATTCTTCGCTGTGTCCAAAACAAAAACTTCCTCAGAGCCAGATGAGCTGGGCTTGTTCAATCCGTTATCGCTGTTTTCGCACGCTGCAAGCTTCCTTTCGCACTCTGGTGTACTTCAACGCTTCGGCTTGTCAAAGCCGGATACCTCTCTGTCTACTGTATCTGGACGCGATTGGCTTTCAGATTCTTTCGGCTATCGAAAGCTCGTTCTCGTAGGCAGCGACTATGGAAAAGTGTACGCGATCGACCTAGGCAACGGTGGAAAGGTACTCTGGGAGCATTACCTGCTACCTCTGGCTTCGAGACCTGCAGACAAAGGCTGGCAGCGGGTTTCCTGGAAGAAGTTGGCCATTTTCGACCAAAGGGAGGATGGAAGAGTTCTGGTCGTGGCTATTGCGGAAGTGCAGAATGCAGCGGTAAGTCTGACCATTATGAAGCCGGTCGTTCTTTAGTGATGGCCGGGCTTCGCAGAATGAAGTCTATACTCTTGCACACTATCTCGATGGCATAACTGGGTTGAACTTCGACAAACGCTCAGCACTGCAAGAGGTCGTCTTGAACGGACCTGTACAGAACGTCTTGGTCCTGCATGGGTCAAGCCTTCCCACTCTTATGCTGGTCGGCATCGATAATGTAAGCTCCGCCGAAAACGTATCATGGCTTTGTCTGATAATATCGTGGCAGAGGATACACATCCACTCGCCACCTCAATCGCTTTTCCTCAACCCGAAGGCTTCAGAATTCTTACCCCAGTTAACCGCGCTTGATACCTCTTCCACGAACAGTATCAAGGGCCTACATTCCATACTATCCTCTGGTGCCAGTGTGAGCACCGTTTGTCGGTGTGACTGACCGGGTCCAGCTAGCTGACCCCTGATTTACAGCCTGTGGTAGCCGACATTGACTGGCAATTCAGCCTTGCACCAACTGAACGTGTAGTAGCTCTACATAAGCCAACGAATGGTACGAGTACTTAGCTCTGGGCTGTTTGGACTTCTCGGCTGAATACATTTCCAGGCAAAGTGGCTTCGCTTGGCCGTGTTCTCGGAGATCGCAGCACGCTTTACAAGTACCTCAATCCGCATGTGTTGGCGTTGGCGAGCGTGGATGACACTACAAGTTCGGCATATGTCCACCTGATAGATGGGATCACGGGTGCTCTCCTATGGACCGCCTCACATATCGGTAGCGTCAATACCGCTTTCGGCGTGATAGTAGCCTTCACCGAGAATTGGCTTGTGTATGCCTTCTCCGACAACGAAGCAGAGGGAAAACAAACCCGCTTAGTGTCTGTAGAGTTCTTCGAGCGAGCAAGATCTAAAGCGGACGCAACGAGGTATGTCAATCCGTCTAGCTGGGAGATTTGGTCTGACGAGGCCTCCAGAACTACCTTTACCAGCTATGATGCGCGGAAACCTGTAGCGATTTCCAGAGCTTTCATTTATCCGGGCGCAATAGCCTCGCTTGCAACGTCTCAGACTCTACATGGAATATCAACTAAGGCATTGCTAGGTAAGCACAGCGACTAACTGGGATACCTCCGCAAGCTGAACTATACCACAGTGGGCACTAAAGACGATCAAATAGTCGCAGTACCTCGCCGCTTCCTGGACCCCCGTAGACCGGTGGGCAAACGAAGTAAAGCAGATATGGAGGAGTTCCTCGTTCCATATGAACCGGTCATCCCGGTTGACCCCAAGTGGATCGTATCGCATAGGAACCGTATCTCCGGGCTGCGACGCATCATGACCAGTGCGACTATCCTAGAGTCGACTAGCCAGGTCTTCGCGTTCGGGTTGGACCTGTTCGGCACGTCTGTCAGCCCGAGCGGACGTTTCGATGTTTTGTCGAGGGAATTCAACAAGTTGCAGTTGATTGCAACAACTTTAGGCTTGCTCGGAGCGATAGCCGTAATGAAGCCTATCGTGCAAAACAAGCAACTGAAGGAGCGATGGTACCCAGCTACATGATGCCTGTAATTCAGTGGAAGTTTAGATGCTCAGCAATGACACTGAAGCAAAGTAATAGCGGTTCAGGTCTATGAGAGAGTCGACCGTTTAATTCCACAGTATCTGAGGCAACAACACGTCTGTGATGGATCTACCAATCATCTGTACCCAAGAAGCGATCAGGCTCTGCCCACGCTCTTCATCCATTTTGTTCTGAGCTGTACGATGTTGCTTTAAGTTAGACTCCTCATGACCCGATGCATGTGATAGGACTTACCCCGAAACCTTATAGGGAGGTCTGACGCGGTAAAATGGCTTTGAATGGAGCAGGAAGAACGGATCTTCTTTTCTTGGAACTAGCACGAGCTACACAGAGTGTCTGACCAATGTATAGGTTTGTGCAGCTTGAATCGATGGCAGGGTTCCATGCCAACAGGTTTTTGAGAGACAGGCCGGCATTCTCAGGGTAATTGATGATGCCAAGGCAGATCTCGCCTGAGACGACTGTATGGTATCTCGTGCAGCTTTGGCTAGAGCCAGTGGTCCCGCTTGAGCTGGTAAAAAGTATGCCTCAGCGAATGCAGGTCGGCAATAGGCTTAAATAGTCTGCTTACCCTGCGTTGCCACCCGCTTCCTTGCCTGCATAGCCAGCACGAACGAGAGAAGATGAAATGACGGGTGATGGAGCTGCATTCCCGGCAGTTGAAGGGGAAGCAGATTGTGCAACGGAGGGAGGAGTTGTGAGCGTTGCATCGGTAGAGGGCGTGGCCCATGTGGAGGCTACTGAGGACAAACAAAACGAGTTAGCAAAGTGTTTGGCATGATGGGCCATGTTGTACATACCGGAAGATGCTTGTGATGGAGAGGGGTTTTGGGAGTTTGACACTGCTGCTTCCGACGAGGCAGATGCAGCTTTCGACTGCTGTTCTTGTAGATACTGTTGGCAGTCGAAGTCGTCTTCGACATCTGGATCCTCATCTTTTGCAGCAGCTGCTCGTGCCCTGATCTGCATAGGTAAAGGCATCCCGGTATCTGCTCTTGGATCGATGATGCCATATCCTTCGACAGCACCGCTCTGTCTGCTAGCGAGTTTCCTGACTTCGGATCTCCTGCGTACGGGTTGTTCAGTTGAGGCGGATGAGGGTCTGGTAGCGGGTCGCAGGTTTGCACGAGCTTGCTGAGCTAGCTCTTCGTCGGTTATTGCAGAGACTGCTGAGATAGAAAGGAGAGCCAATGCTAGAGAAGCGGCCAGAGGGGAAGGGGAAAAGAATCGCATAGTGATGTTGAGATTGTGGTAGATTGGCTTATAGGGACGTTCGTTGAAAAAGAATGTGAATGAGTTGCTACTCGATGTGAGGTTGCTTGACAAGCGCGCTGTACTTGAATGAATGTGGGATTGCCGTAGAGGCTAGGTTGAGAACGCAATGAGCGAGGAAAGGGGAAACGTTGGGAGTGAAGGCTGAAAAGCTGTACGATGGAGTATAGTATGTATGAGGGAAAGCAGCTCAAGACTCTGGGCACATTTGCAGCAGTAGCCGCAGAAGACGCAGTTTACCAAGGTAGGCACGAGATCGGGAGGTAAGGCATGGTCAACAAACGCGTAAAGTGGGCGGTGAGGAGCCTTTATTTTGTATTCGAGGTAAGTTATTGTCTCATCAGTGTTGTATGTCGCACAATTCGGAGCATGCCGTTCGCGTCGTCTGGCTGTTTTCGTCTGCTTGAACGGAAGTCAAGAGATGCTTGTTTCTCATCGTGTATCGACAATGCAAGCGCTTATGTTCTCGTCACAGCGTAATCTCTTACGGCTTCGAAAAATAGATACAGCAGAGATTTGCAGTCTTCGAGAGGAGCTGCGACGAAAAAAAAGGCTTTCGCGGCCAATGGGCGACAAAGTAGCGAGACATACTGTAGAACCTAATCCAGATAGAATGATGCAGACAACCTGTGTCTCTTTGCGATTTCAACTAGGAATAGTAGCCTGTATAGACAGGAAGAATGAAGAATAAGCCTGTTCACAGCTAGTGTGAAGTCAGGTCGAAATAGGCCTTGCTATGTACACAACAACGAGGGCACTGCTTGTTTAGAAATGTGAAACGGGTTTGAACTGAAGAAATGCCGTTACGCGAACACCATAACCCGCATGGAACTGATCAAATGGACAGGCTTTAGCTGAAAGCTACAAGCAGGACGCGACTATGTGACTCACGTCTTTACTGAGGCCATTCGCCGCTGTATCCAGTACAGTAGGCCTTCCCGGTCGTCAGGTTTGAGCATCCTTCCTTGATACCGGGGTTCAGGCAGTAGAATTGGTCAAGGGTGAGACCGAGATCTTTGCTGCCGTCGAGTACTCCAAGGCAGACTTCTCCCTCGAGAACAGTGTGGTATCGGATGCATCCTTCGGAAGGCGTGAAGGATTCATCGGCACTGCGTAACCAGTATATGAGTCAGTTCTCGCCGATATCAAGTGAGAAAGAGAGAAAGAGAATGCTCACATGTTACTTGGCTTCTGGATAGGGCCGGTGGTCTTATCGCCGCCTGATGCTGGTTTGGCAGGAGCAGATGTGCTAGGAGGAGCGGGTGCCGAGCTGCTTGTTGGCATAGCTGCAGCTGCGTTTCTGATGCTGGAGGTTGGCAGGACTGCGACATCCGACGATTCATCGGAGCTTGAGCTGTCGTCCTCATCGCAGTCCTCCTCGTCCTCTCCATCGTCTTCCTCCTCGTCGCAATCTTCTTCATCGTCATTCGCGTCATCATCCTCATCTGCTTCGCACTCCTCGTCTGCTCCATCGTCTCCTCTCTTCTGCACATCGCTAGACAGCGCGACTGTGCCCTCCTCCCTCTTCTTGGTGACTCTGACCATTTCACCTCTCTTCTGCAATTTGATCGAGGAGTTGTCAATGTTTGCGCGAGCAACCATAGGGACGGTGTTTGGGAGGCCTGAGCGGGCATTCAAGATAGATGTATCGAACGAGTCCATCATGCCTGGTCCATGAGCCACGACAGACTCGGACACGGCAGCCAGGATGGCCAGAGCAGCGATGTGGAAAGTGCGCATTGTTCGCTTGTTTGTTTAGGTGTTGTATTGGGATCTTGAGGGAGGTGAAACTGCAGAGTGACCAGACTATGTGCAGCGAGTTTCCAGCGACTGAGGGAATGTGGGTACTGAGAATTGAGGGCAGCAGGGAAAGGGCGTCGAGTTGGAGCAGAGTCAAGGAGCGAACACACAAACAAAGAAGTTGGTAAGAAGGCGACCCAAGAAGGAGCCCGAGCGAAGTACAAGGCGTCCCGTGCGCATGACAAAGGCACGCGATCGAGGGGAGGGGCTGCAGAGAGAGACGCGTTAATCTGAGACAGAAAACGACGTGTCCCTGAAGCAGATACAAGCAGCATTGCAGTGTAAACATACTACCAAGAGACAACATCAAGGTCAGAGCTTGCTACATGGTGTTTGTCGCGGTTGGAAAGTCAAGAAAAGCAGAGGGTTTGGAAGTGAAGCAACAAGCAGGTAGCATTGTTTCGGTAGACCAGCTGACTAACGAAACTAATCTGTAGAAGCACAGCTGTAGCCGTATACTGCGTCAGCTTGCTTCCATTGGCTTCCGAAGCGAGGAAAACCCCTCACTAGGCAACTCCGATTTCGAGGTTCGAGCATTCGTCGTCGACTGCAGGGTTATTGTTGTAGAACTCGTTGAGGTCGCCAGAATCGCCGATGATTTTGTAGCAAGTATCTCCCGAAACGACGGTATGGAACATGGTCTGAGGTTGCATCTCCTTGTCAGCGGTGCAGGCGAGCATAGAACGAGCGACGCTTACACATCCATCATCTCCAGTAAGCGTTCCAGCAGCACTATAAGAGCCAGCATGAGCCACGCTCGAAGATATGCTCAATGAAGGGGTCCGCTTACATATTGCTCGGTGTGTCGATACAGTCTTGTAGCTCCTCCTCTTCTTCTTCACACTCTTCGCCGTTCTCATCCTGAGCTCGTCGGAGCAGCTGCTTGGCAATCTCCATCTCTGCACCTCGTCTATGATTGTAAGGGGAGCCCCATTTCTTCTCCAGACCAGCTAGAGTGTGAGTCATGCCAGATCTTCGGATGCTTACATGTCGAGCGTGATGTCGCAGCGCATCAAGGGGAACAGACGAAGCGAGTGCGCATTGCAGCAGAGTCGCCAGGACGAGCAGGATAGCACACGAGAGGAACGAGAGTGAGCGGGGCATGCTGAGTGGGGAAAGTGAGAAGTAGGAAACCAAGAGAGAGAAACAGAGAGGGAAAGGAAAGTCGACGGCGTTTGTTTGGCTTGTTTGGCTTGCGGAACAAAAGATGGAGGGCTGATGCTCAAAAGACAGCAATTGTCAAGAAGGAAGTGTAGAGCTTGGACAGACGGAGGAGTCGTGATGAGAACAACAGATGCGAAGTCTGGATAACGACGAGAAAAGTTGGATTAGCGAAAGGAGGCCGCCACCTCAATCATGCAAGACTTGTTTACTGTGCAGGGGTACGAAGGCATGTGTGAGGAATTGCATCTTATAATGTATCAACAGAGGTTTGTCGACGTCGGAGGAAACCCGAGGAAACCGACGTTGTAGGTCGCAGATATCGGTTCCAGCTCTTCAGGCCAACCTGAACAGAGCTCTTGGCATTCACAGCCGTAACTACGTGATATGAGCAGACGGCTGTGCTTCGAAAGAGGGTATATGTTTACTGTGCTGCAGAAAGGTAAGCGACCAACTTTGATTATGATTTTACAGCGAACAGGCTTCCCAGTAGCGGCGCAAACCCGGGAAGAAGATGGCGCTAAAATTTAGGTGGCTCCGTGTGAGTCTCGGAGATGAAATAACCAGCCAGACTCTGTTGGGAACACCTCTCGTTTGGCCATGATCGATCGGGTTCATTCGAGGCTGACGCTATAGCTCTCGTGGTGGTATCGAAGTCAGCAGAGGAGGCAGCGCGACAAATTGACAGAAAGCTCTTGTGCAGACATGGCATTGAGGTGCAGCCTGGCGTGCTAGCGAAGCAGTAGGGCATTTGTTTGAGAGATCGGAATGAGGAAGCGATGAAAAATAAGGGATCAGACAGAGTCACAGAGTAATGATAATTGAATGGCAGCCTGCTGGCTGAACACCTCGGGTAGTCCAGATTAGTCCAGATCTCGCAGCAGATCTCAAGAAGCTTCTTCATGGGAGGCGTCTGTACTACGCAGAATGGAGATGACACCTGCATCATCGTATCGTCCTTGAGCATGTAAGCTGCTTCTTCGACTTCGCACCGTGAGGACTCATCAAGCGACTTTGGCTTGGCAGTCTCAAAGGAGAATTGGCGAAAGCATGATACGATGCTGCTTCTCTCACATCAGCAACATATTCAGACGCATTGCCAGGCTCGTAATTTGGTATCCGCAGTGCCTACATGCGAATCACTTGAAAGGAAGAAAGATACTCGACGCGAGGAGACGAAACAGACATGGACACCTCGCCTCTGGCAGGTGATTCAGCTTTGTGCACGACAAACCCAGGAGATTACGATCTTGGCTTGCATGTCACTGCACTGTTCGTCCTGCTCGTAGCTTCTGGAATTGGTGTCTTCCTTCCTGTCATTCTGGGTGCAAGAGGAAAGCATTCAAACACGCTCATTTGGACACATTGTGTTCGTAGATCGAACGGAAGGGAAGATGGAATGTCGCACTAACACCGCGCCTACTACAGGTCTTACAACACTTCGGCAGCGGGATCATTATCTCGACTGGTACGTTCACAGCGGCACTACCTAGACGCTGCATATTTGTATTGTACTGATGCTATTCATCCTGACGTTCAGCCTTCATTCACCTTCTTAGCCATGCCTTCACCATGTTCGCCGATCCTTGTCTTGGTGATCTGGCGTACGAACCCGCACCAGGGGCGATCGCAATGGGCGCCTTCATGGCCGTCTTCAATATAGATTTTCTAGCTGCAAGAAGGATGTATCAAGCATCTTGCGAAGCCGAAGTCGAAGCGAAAGATTCTGAAAAAGCAGAAAGGGAACAAAATGGAGCAGGACAGTCTGCAGAACGGCCTGTACTATTTGGTCATGACCACGATTTCAGTCAATTACAGTTCGGAGCACCCAAAGCGGGTGGATTTGTAGAAGATAGGAAGGCCAGATGGGAAGTAGAGATGCTCGAGGCGGGAATCATCTTCCATAGTGTCATGATTGGTAAGCGCTCTTGGCCGTCAGTAACGTGTGAAAGTAAATGCTAAGCTCCATCGAAACCTAGGCGTGACTCTCGGTGCGCAAGGTGGACCGACTTTCGTAGGCGTATGCGGCAGGCTTGCGAGTGGTATCAAACGCTGATAGGAATGATACAGATCCCTGTCTTCATCGCCATCATCTTTCATCAACTATTGTAGGTCGCTTGCAGCCGGCTAGCCAGATGATTTGCTGATATTTTCGGTTCTTACAGCGAAGGGCTTGGTCTAGGCGCGCGTATCGCCAGAGTGCCATATCCACCGGAGAGACGCTGGCAGAAATGGTTGATGTGCTTAGCTTTCACGATCGTAACTTCCACAGGCATTGCTATCGTGAGCTGCTTGATGCGACTCTCACTAAAGCAGACCGCTGATCGATGTTGGTATGCTATGACACAGGGCATTGGCGCCCGCAGCAGCTTCAACGAGAGTTCGCGAACCACTCTGCTGGCCATCGGCATTTTGGATTCGATATCTTCGGGCATCTTGCTGTACGCTAGTGTCGCTCAGCTGCTTGTAGCAGAATGGCTGGCAGGTGACATGAAGAAGGCATCTGGGAAGAAGCTTGCCGTAGGTGCGCTGTCTCTCATAGGCCGCCTTGTAGCCATGTCGCTAATCGGACACTGGGCGTGAGGGTTACGGACAATTCTTCCTAGCATTATGTAGCATTGTGTATTCGTGTTGTCTGCAGACTGATGCATCGCAGACCGTCTAAGTACCATCTTGAGTCTTTGCAAGCGACCTTTCAGTGATTCGTCTATCTCCGTCGAATTGCAGGTTGAGGTAAGGTGCGCTTGCTATTGCTGCAACTTCGCAGAGCTGACGCTTCGACTCGTAGGCGCGCAATCTCGAGAATTGCCAGGATGTCGAGCGGCTCCAGCTCTGAAAACAGCATTCAAGTACGCTTCTTAAGGAGCTTCTGGCAGCTTTCAGCTTCTCATTGATGGTTGTGCACAGATAACGATGCTCTACTTCGCATCGGCGCGCACTGCTATCGACAAGTCTCGCGACTCCATCACAGTCCCTGCGGATTTCGCTCTTGCAGATCTTCCTGGCCAGATTTTGCAGATGTATGATAATCAGACAGAGCTCAAGACAGTCTTCGACAAGAGCGCGTGGAGTGTCAACGAGGAGATTGTCTACGACTTGGAAGGAACGAAACTCCAGCAAAACGACGTCGTCGCTGTCATACCACCTGTTTCTGGCGGGTGAAGACGATATCAACGCATGATTCTCATGTATCACTTTGTACATTATCTGTCTACACCCTAGATGCTCAGTATGAAAGGAACAACACGATTCACAGTCCCTTAGTAGAGTACGATTACAGACGACATCGCAGCTAAAGCTTGTACTAAGACTATGTACTGATTTGATTTACGTGAGTTAGACGTCGTAGTCGTAAGAAAAGCGAAATGGGTAGAAAGTTGATAAGTATTCTGACTGCTGACAGTTCGGACATTGGCTGGAAGGTCATCCCCATTACCTCTTGGGAGGCGCCTCAGCCCTTGACAGAGCACGAAGAAGATCACAAGGGTCGCCATGTGCCAGTGGATTAGGTGTGGGTAGGAATCCTGCAAGATCGCCGCCCTCCACTCTGCCACCTGAAGCACCAGAAGTAGTGGCATTTGTCGAGCGATGTCCATCCTTCTGTGTATCCGTGGGTCTGGTAAGCAAGCTGACTGCTAGATGGGATTGCGCAAGATGTTTCTTGAGGAAAGTATCGCCAACCTTCAAGAACTGCTCCAATCGATAAGCTGTTTGGTGCATACTCGCAGCCTGATGCCGCAGATCGACAAGATTGATGCCAAGCTCCGCCTCAACATTAACCTCGTCCGCGTTCTCTTTCTCCGCCTGCTTCCCTTTACTACTGGCGTCATGCTGCTTGCCTTGAAGAAGGCGTTGCCCAAACGCAAGGATGTCGTCCTTTCCTTTCAGACGAGGAACCGTTTGTGACCAATCTGGCAACAAGAGATCCGTAGTTTCCGTATCACCTTCAGTGGGTGCGGGTATCGGCGGAGCAGCTAGACGAGTAATGACTTCTGTCATCGCTTTGTATTCCTTTATTCGAATATTCCGTCCTTCGTCTTCGGCTTTCAGGCGAGCTGACCACGCTAGACATGCCTCGAGTTTCGCTTGATTGGATTGATTTTGCGGGTGCGGAGGCAAATTCGCTATAGATGGTAACTGATACGATAATTAGCTTCAGGGGCTCGATAATCGATGTCTGATAACACTCACATCGTCTCCAGCATCGGGCGGCCAGGTCAGAGACAGTCTCTTCTCTGCCAGATCGTTTATGACGGATTCCATCGCTTTCCGGGCTCCTTCTCGTATGCTATTCGGATAACCCTTCGACTCGATCTCAAGTGTTTCTTTCAAGCGATGCATGCTCCAGGTCGCTAGCGTTCTGAACCGTATCGCTGGCGGGTCTGTCGTCCTAATATGCTTATGCAGTGTATTTGATGGTATTGATGGATGTGGTAATGCTAGTACAGCAAGATCAGCGCGGCCACAAATATATTGCGAAAAGGGCGAACCTTCAAAGCCATTCCCTATGCTACTACCGCGTCTCCCTCTCAAGTCTCCGCTGACCCTCCGTGATGCAGAGCCTGGAGTCCCTGGGATAGGCACACCTGCTCGCATTGCTTGATTACGCTGAATAGCCGGTGTCTCTTGCGAATAGACTGGAATCGTCGTTGGAGGTGTACCCGGCTCTTCACCCATGTCTGCGTCTATGCTCACCTGCGGATGAGCGACGTATCAGTACATACTTAAACCCTAAAGGATCTGACGAAGTACCTCTGGCCTTCCTAATCCAATCTGCGCTGTCTTGCCTTTCTTCGCCTTGGGCTTGACTTGTCCTCGCAGACTTGAAGCTGCTTTCCCTTCAATCGATACTTGCGACTGTTCCTCTGCTGTATTGTTGTTCGTATCTGTATCCTCCGCTTTGCGCTTTCCCTTCTTGTCCACTGGATCTCGCTTGAGAGATGAATTGCTATCCGCGGCCGCTTCGTTATGTGATCCTGAAACGTTTGAACTGGATTTAGTAGAGACGGCTGAAACGCTTTCCAGTAATTGTGCACTGGTTGATGCGCTCATAGGCTTGGTATTCAGGCGTTTAGTCTTGCTAGTCTTGGGCGCTTTGGCTGTTGAAGTCGAAGCCGCCGGAGCCGAAGGTTGTAGAGCACCATTTCTGATGGTCGCCTGGCTTGTGGAGGGTATGGAGAGCGCTGGTGCCGTAGCTGGAGGCTCGTCGAGTTGGGTAAACACGAAGTCCTCGTCTGAGGATTCTGAGGGCGGCGTCGGTGCTCTGCTAGCGTTCTTGATGCTCTGGAGCACGGAACATGCAGTATCAGCCGAATGTGGGCCAGCCTTACCATGATTTACGCGTGTCGAGGCTGCTCACTTTGGTTTTGTTGTCCGACGAGATCTTCTGCTTCTTCCCATTCGCGACTGTCTTCTTGTTGATAACATCGTTGACAGCAGTATGCCGACCTCCAGGTTTCGCGTTCGCCTCGTCGGTATCTGGAGGTGTAGGCTGGCCCGGATTGAGCATTTCCTGCTGATATGCAGCTGTCGGTGACGGCGGCACCTTTCTCTTCTTTGTAGGAGCTTTCGAAGTAGCTGATGCGCCTTTCGGTACCGTGGCTTCAGGCAAGCCTTCACCAGAAAGACGTGTTGAACGTCGGCTCCCGGGCGAAGCTGAGGCGCCTGCTGTCGCTGCTGATTGGCCTTTCCTGGGCTTCTCAGACTGAGAAACCTTCGTACGAGATTGCGATTTGTCTATCTTGACGGGTTTCCTTGCGGCCGCTGATGCAGAAGGCTGGCCATCCTCTTCATCGCTGCTGCTCTGATACAGCGCAGGGTCGACGGCTAGGCTTTTTCTTGCGTTTTTCTTTGCTGCAACCTTCTTGATACCATCTTTACTGCCATTCCCGCTGCTTTCTGTCGCTGCTTTGCTGCGTCCTGGCGGCATGGCTCTGCGGTCCTGCAGCCAGCCCAGCGCTCCGCCTTTGGCGTTTCCAGCTCGAAATCCTGCGTTCTTCCTGTTGACGAGCTGTTTTCCTTCTGTTTCTGGATCGCTACTATCACTTTGCTCTCCTGCAGCTGCTTTTCCTCGACTTTTCGTCTGTTGCGTGTCGCGCGTGCTTTCCAGAAATCAAAACAAAGCAGAAGAGCGTCCGGCGAGCAAGCAAATCGAGGAGAATGAGTGAGACGTAGTTGTTACAAGTGCAAGTTGCTAGTGAGTGCTGTATGGGACACAGCTCGAATGTCCGATACTCAGGCGAAACTGTCACGGATCATGGCGGGGTTTATGCATCCCATTGCGAAGCAAGGAAGCTGGATTCTCTATGTCGATATCTGTAGCAGCTCATATACATTACGAGACCTGCGAGCTTCAAGCTGGCTATATATCGGATGAACAACGACGAAAACCCGTATTGATACATTAGCTACTTCCCGGATCACCAACTTAGTGTACACATCATTAGATTATAGACTATCTACTTCCTGACTCTTAATGCCATTTCTTCCAACTTCGTCTGGCCCACTTACTGCTCGCCAGTGAAGTATCAACCCAGAGCCTAGAAGCTGATCGTTTCGAGATTGCGATTGATGATGGTATCTTGTACACTGACCATGACCACACGCAGCAGGCTTGTGTCAATAGCTGTCGTATAGCTTGCGTAAACTTCCTTCTTCGGCATGCGATTGAGCTTGATAAAGCGATCTTTAAAGTATTGTCGTGCAGCATTGTAGTCCGTATCAGAGCCCTTGTAATCTGTAGACATACCAGCTTAGATAGTGTATTTACTTAACTTCTGGCAAGCCTGTACACACCTGGGAAATGGGCTGATATCGGGCTCGTCAATATTTTGGCCCTGAAGATGTCTATCTTGTTCAGGAATCTATCAAAGACAATGTCAGTATACGATCCATACCGAGACTCTCCAACTTACAAGATCATGCTTGTCCGCACAAACCACGTAGAATTGCATATCGAGTCAAAGAGCATCAGGGCTTCCTGCATCTGATTACTATCCCTATCTTCTATTAGACCTTGATCATATCCGCTTATTGCTGCCAGAAACAATACTGCTGTGACATTCTGTGCTCGACATATTAGCTTGACTACCTCAGCTGTAGACAGGCCGCCTTACTTCAAAGCAATGTATCCATTTCCGCCGCTCGCTACGCTGTCCGCCAACGTCGAACATGCTATGTAGTCGCAAGGAAGTCATCAGATATGAACGTTAAGGTGACAGTCACAGCTGGCACCCACCGATACGTCAAGCTTTTGTGCATGAAGATCGTTTCTGTAATGCCTGTCGTCTTGCCTCTTACTCGAAAAATCTAATGTCAAGCGTACCAAGATAATTTAGCTGCGTTCGCAAGGTCGAACGGTGACCAAGCTTACGTCGTCGTAGGTCGGCTCATAGCCTTTCTCAAAAAACCGATCCACTTCAGAGAAGAAGCTGGATAAATGTTACAGTCAGCAGCTTCTCCGGGTTCGAGCTTGCAGTATTTACGTACTAGACTATACTATCCGGAAGATTCGCTTCCGTCGCACGTTTCAACACTGCTTGTACACCTGAATCTTGCCAGAGTTGTTGTAAAGGCTCTTCATATTCACTTGGGAACTCTCCACCCTCCGAGAGCATGGGTTGCTCTTCGAAGAGATACAGTAGATCCTAAGCAACGAGCATGCATCAGCACTCGTCTACCAAGTATCAGAGGTCAAGGATGGAAGTGCCTACACGACTGGAATCTGAACCCAGCCGCAGTCCAAAGACTTGCATCGCTTCCAAACACGCTCGCATGCCATCCCACAGATTCTGAAAGACCTGCCGCCGATAGTGATCCAACTCTTGGGGACTGAAGCCAACTGCGTGTATAACTTTCATCTGCTTGAGAACCGTCGTCTTGCCCGATTCGCCAGCGCCTAAAGGTAGAAACTTGAGTGTCCGGCATTGGAAGAGACACAGGGAGCGTATTGACATACCTAGTAGGAGGATCTTGACCTCACGCGCCATCCGCCGCTCCCAATCTCGAAGTTCCTTATCCAACGCTTTGCTCCTGCGTTCTGCCATCTCGTCTTCGGGAAAGCCACGGCTTGGGCCTGCAGCATTACTTCCTGACGCTTCTTCTGGTGATGAAGTACAGTTTCCCATTTGTGCCAATCCTCGCCTGTTTCGCTTTCTCTCTACTGGCAGCCGAGGTATTGCCGGAATTCGCCGGAATTTGCCTTGCTTATTTATGTATACGTGATACACTCGTCACTTGGCATAAAGATATCTTGAGGCCTCAGATCTGTTGCTTTCTGTGCCTCCCTTGGTCCTACTCGATATGCCCACCCCGCTGATCAGAGCAGTTTCCCGAGGCCGTTCCGGATGGATCACTTTATGCTGCGCCTGCTGATCCAGAGATACAGCGAAAAGGTGTTGTCCAGTGACTAGAGATGAGGTCTTGCGTCTTGAGAACCTTCTGACGATGTAGCGAAAGGTTAGGATGCCCTACAAATGGCCGCGCGTCTTCACGGAAACCCAATTGTGTTCGACCAGGGCAGCAGAAGGGACGAGCCTAGGATGTTTGATGTGTACTTGTTGCTTGCGTGTGTCCGATCAAGTATGCTCTCACGCTCTACCGCAGGTAGATAAGCTTGAATGGCTGCACTTCTTGCGGAACACTCGCTGCCGATACAGACAGAGATCTGTTGCGACTTGCTTTCGTCTTCCTAACGTATGATTTAGAAGCCAGATGATCTTCCTATCTTTCTACTCCGTGGTTAATTCGGGATATGTATTTGTGATACTAAAGAGTCGAAGTTGCGGGTATGCGTCGCGTTGCTATTTCTGCTTGACGTCTTGTATGAATAATTCGAAAAAGTGTGTGTTGTGCTAGTGATACGATGACGCTATCCCTGGGACCCGCGAGACCGGCAGTAACCGTAGGAGACGAGACTGGCACTAGCTTCAAGGCTTTTCTAGCGTAGTGCGAGTCGTACTGCCACGTCGTCACGGGCTGAGTAGATTGGTGTATAGTGGTCAGGAACTGCTGTCTTGTCAAAAGCGAGAGAAGATCTTCACAGTTTGCCCGGTAAGATTGGCGGATTCGTAAGCTCTGCTCTTCACCGAGGGATGTTGTTATGTTGGTACCTAGGAAAGCATGATCTTGTGTACCGCCCTGCGTTGTACGGTATTCAACAGTGACTTGATACGGTAGAATATCTAAGACTTGACAGGCGCGAGCCTTCCAAGCGTGCTGTGGGTTTGCTGTCATTCCATCTGGATTTCGCGTTACTTTGCCCGTTGCTTGCCCATCCCTCCGATAACGCGTGTCTTCAAACAAAAGCGCTTCGGATGTCCTTTTCAGTGATCGCACTGCCTAAACTCCCGGTCAGCCGGCAGTGACATGAAGAGGCAGGCAGAGGGAGGCACCTGGGCGTCGTGATTGCGTAGACGAGTAGTATGTGGTTGTCAGTAGTATTCGTTGGTGTCAGTATGGCATTTGGGATCATCAATGTTTGGTTTCCCAAAAGACTCGTAGATCTCGACATCCATCCTGGCGTAAGGGTTGTGACTGAGCCGATATGGCGAGCAAAGTAGAAGGTCCAGCTGGAGCAGGAGTAGTCGCCAGCGATGTAGCACAGCACAAGAAGAAGACCAAGAAACCTCGGATCAGCGCTGGTGAAGCGACAGAGCTGAGGCTGAGCCAGTCCACGCCCTGCTGACTTGGGAGCCCGGGAAAACAGGACCAGCTGCATCGACGTCGACCTCCAATTCTACGCCGTTTGATACGGGTGTGGGTCAGCATCTGTACACGAAGATCATCTATGCGGTTGGCTACTTGAAAGAGCATCCAAACAACCCTATACGGCTGGAAGAACTCGCTGCATTCTCAAATGTCGAGGAGCTACAACACAATGCCGAGATGCTGGCAGCCTTCAGAGCGCACGAGAAGGTCCTCTACGACGAGAAGATGGATCTGTACAGCTACAAGGTGGCCCTCGACAGCCTTTCTTTGAGACGAGGTGTCGCTGACTCGATGAAACAATCTTGTGCAGCCCGACTATCTTATACGCAATAATGCAGAATTATTAGCATTGCTGCGCAAGTATTCACCTCGAGGCGGAATGATGGTCAAGAAGCTTCAAGAATCGTGGCCAAATGCGAAGACGGCGATAGAAGACCTCGAGAAGGAAGGCAAAGTAATGGTTATCAGGACAGGTGGATCTAGCGAACGTGAAGGTCAGATGAAGATGGTGTTTTGGGACGAGATGGGCCCGGTGCCGATGGTCGACACAGGTATGTCGGTTAGCCATGGTTGACTGACTTTGTCAGCTAATAGTTTCTTGCAGAGTTCAAAACTATGTGGAACACGATGAAGCTTCCCGACCCGATAACCATCTCACGCGAACTGGAGGAAGGTAAGTCCTGCCTTCAGGATAGACTGGTATCAAGGAATCGAGCTGATTGTCCGCTATTATCTCAGCTGGCATGAAAACAACATCGACAGTTGCTGCAGAACCTTCGACTGCAAATATACAGAAGAAAGGCAAAGGCAAGAAGGGAGGAAACAGAAAGATCAAACTGCAGAACACCCATCTCAAAGAGTTGGGTATCGATCTGTCAAAGGACTTTCTGAAGCCCGGCACGACCAAGAAGTAGTATGCCAAGTTCGTCAGTTGTCTAATAAGAGATTCCGCAGCTAGCCTTTCGTTCGTACAATACGTAGCATGCCCAGCATCAGTCTGTTGTTGTGTTCATTACCACGTAATCAGACGCACATTGTTTTACGCTACATTTACGTTTCCTCGCCGGCTGTCTTGCCGTGATCTGTGCTGGTCGACTCCTGTTTCTTCTGTTCATGTTCCTCCAAGTAACGAGTGACAAGGCCTTCCTCTTCTTGGAGCTGTATTGCCTCGATAGACTGACTCGCCGAGATGGCAGACGCGGAAATACATGCGCGCTTTAGAGGGTCTCCTCCGAACAGCAGGCTTCTCACGCTGCCCAAGGTACTGACAGGAATCAGTAAGCTGGGAAGATGCATATATGCGCATATCATACGAGAGCATACTTTTCTGGTAGCCCGCCATAGGCCTGTTGAATCCATTGTCTCCAGGCCTTATCGGACGATATATCCGCCGAAGAATGTGGATAGTTGCGCTGAATCACATAAACACATCAAATAGTGTAATACCAAAGCTGTACACGATGGCTTGCTGTAAGGTGGAAGCGCAGAAGAGCTGGATATTCCAGAAGATATCGTATGGACTGCCTGTGCTGGCCAATGAAGTAGCTCATGGCACCGCCAGCGTAGCCTGTATAAAGTGTGTCAGGCTAGAGCAGTCAGCATGACCGATCCAAGCAGTACCTGCTATTGAGCCAGCCATGACACCAAACCCTGGTCCAACCGGTAAGCTCAGACTGGGAACAACGGAACGGATTTGCTAAGAATCATTGAAAATCAGAGAGATGGTAGAATCACTTGAACGCTAGCGATCCGCCAAGTAGGCCAGTTACGATAGCCCATGCTAAGCCGGTCGCGACAAGATTCAGAGAGAAGACGGCCTGGCTTGTTTTGCGATTCAGGAGAGGATCTTGAGGCATAAGGCATAACGATTTCTACCTGTTCGAGACGCGCGACACGCCAACGAGATAGCCGAAACTGTTCGAGAGGCCCGAAGCCGTTGCTATTGAATCATGTCGACCAACATCGCGAATCGACATGGAGTCAACCTTGCTTGTTCAGGATGCCGTTATCCAGCACTGAGGGACGAGGAAAACTGGAATGAAACCGGCCCAACTTATCTTGTTCGCGTCTTGACAACCTGAAACTGCGAGCAAAATGAAGCTTTATTGGCTGTGAACGTCCTCAGTAATATACAAGCATCACATTGGCGTGCTGCCTCCTCCTTGAAAGCCCATTTATCGACTGCGAGACAAGCTGATGGGCAGGCAGGACCATCATCGAGTTAGGCCTTCAAAGCTCAGACACTTCTTCGAAGCAACTGAGGCTGGACGTGACAGCACGGATCTCAGCGATCCTGTATCCTGAAGCCGGCAACTCTGGTGTCCCTGAAGCTGTCTCGGAGCCAACCCATGCATTTCTTGGGCACAGCTCTTCCAAGCTTCTACGGCACTTCGCAGCCTGTTCACCTCTCTGTCTTCTAATTGACTCAACCCTACTCCCTCCCCATCACACACTGAGATGTCTGGAAAGCCGACCTACGTGCTCGTTGCTGGAGCCGTGTGTGCCATAACTACAGAAGCGAGATGCGTACTGATAGGGATCCGCAGTGGCACACGCCAGACTGCTGGGACGATGTCAGGACTCTGCTAGTCGGGGCCGGCTACGAAGTAGTCTATGCTACTCTACCCTCCGTTGGCGCAGTCAACGGTCTCTCCGACATTGGCGATGATGCGAAAGCAGTGCGAGCGGTGCTTGAGGGCGTCCTCGCTGAAGGCAAGAATATCGCTCTAGGCTTGCATTCATATGCCGGAATACCTGGCTCGAGCGCGTGTCAGGGATTGGGCATTGCAGACAGGAAGGCAGCAGGCTTCTCCAATGGTATATCCAGCATTGCATACATCTCGGTGAGGGCTGCTCCAGAGCAATAGCGACCTGCGCTAATCTTAGTATTCTCTGTTACTTCGATGCTCAGGCTTTCACGCCCCCGAAGGGCCTGTCTTTAGAAGATATGGTCGGGGGCAAACACAAAGCTTGGTGTGTCAAGAAGGTAGGGATGATGTGGCATAGATACACGGGCATCATTGAATATGCCCTCTTACGCAACAGGGCACGTACTTCGAAGTAGACGGCGCCGAAGATGTCTTCTATCACGACCTTCCCACTGATAAGCAAGCCAAAGCTGTAGCAGCGATGAAACCGCAGGCATGCAAGTAAGTGCAGGTCACGCAGTTTTCGTAGCAAGATCTGACATGAAACCCTGTCTCTCAGCTCGTTCTCAGATGTCAAGCTCCAATATGAAGCTTACAGGCATATACCCTCAACATACCTGATTTGCGAGGACGATCACTGTATTCCGGCTCAGGCTCAGGTGAGTTAGGACCATTCGACGATGAGCATGTATATTGATGATACAATCGAGCAGGAAGCCATTTCAGGATCAGCAGGTCCAGATGTATTCCAATACCGTCGCATCAAAGCAAGTCATTCTCCATTTTACTCAAAGCCCGAGGAAACAGCTGCTGTTCTTCGATCTGTCGCTGGCGAAGATGTCCAAAGGCCAGATGGCGGCCCCGCTTTCGTGTAGTGGAAGATTGTAGTGGAAGATATTGCTTCTCACTACTCGATCTACCTCTACCTCCACGCCGTAGCGCTTTCGTGTTTGCATTCGGGCGAGTGTATCGCCTTAGAGCTAGCTTTTCACCGTAGATGTTCGGGATTACGAGGAGTTGAATGCAGATTGCTCGTCTCTCGGTACAGTATTCTCACACCGCACCTCCTTGCCTTGCCCCGCATAAGGTCTGCCTGATTGCCCTTCTTTCTTGCCCAACTTTTACGCCTTCTGCCGCTTACAATATGCAAGCAAGCGCTACTCGCTCGATATCTTCTGGCTTCGTACGACGCGCCAATGCGACTCTTGCAGAGTTTGGTGTAAGTCGGATCCGCGACATCTATGACATCTCGACAAAAGCTGGCGCAAAAAAAGCTTACACGGCTAGTCTCTTCCTGTATTTCTACAATGATAGAAACAACATGTCGTCAAAGGCGTTGGCAGATCTAGCGATTATGTCCTGGTAAGTCGGAGTCAACAAGCGGTCATGCCGGATAACTGAGATGCTTCTTATCCCAGCTCAAGGGCGAAGGTGCTTTCAGGTCTTCTTGACGCTGTATATCGTCTGACTAGCCATGCTTAGGCTCCTGGATCAACACGGCGCCTGCTGACCAAAGTTGGTCGATCTTCCGGCTCTTTGGGAGGGAGCTTCACTGATAACATATATCCAGCCTTCACTGCATCCGGTCAAGAGCAGTCTCGCCGTATGCTCGACTTGTGCGTTATGCTGGAATCGCTGCAGTTCGGCGGATCTAATTATGGACGATATGCAGCACAAGCGGTATTGGAGTCGCAAACCTTGGACATTGTCACCCTACCATAACTGAAGCAGCACAGAAGCAATGCGCCGAAATCGTAGGCTCCAAATGTGTCTGCAACCGAGATCTCCTGCTGAAGTGGGCTGTCTAGGTGCATGCTCAGGTCAACATCGGGTTTTCAAAGCCTTATCTACAACTCGTCAATGCTCTACTTCCTGTCATGCCGCGTGAGTATCCCAGGCGCGTGAGTATCCCAGGCTACAGGAAAGCTAAGCTGCTTGTACACAGATGCATCGTTAGATACCTTCTTCTTTTGGAACAGTGGAGCCGAAGCTGTTGAGGCAGCCGTAAAGCTTGCTCGAATGGCAACAGGCCGCCAGAACATCATAAGCATGCAGGGAAGTTATCATGGCCGTAAGTTCAGCTGTGCTCTTGATGATTTGATCTGCTTGCTGAAATGTAAGCACGTGTATAGGAACATTCGGTACGATGGCATTAACGAAAAGCAAGACGATATATGCTGCAGGGTGAGCCGAAGTCGCACTTGTCTAGCCTTCTGTTAGCTAACAATCCTGTCGTAGCTACGCACCATTGATGGTAAACCCTTTACATCGTCTCGATGAGGGGTATATATACTGACTACGGACTTGACTAGCCTGGCACGTTCTCGGTACCTTTCCCCTACTGGCATCAACTCGGTGTTCCCAAAGAAACTCCTGACAAGGACATGGCGGAAGCTTGTTTGTACCAAGTAGAGCTCCTCCTTGCTCAGCAGAGCGCTCCGAAGGACACTGCGGCGATCATTCTGGAACCTGTTCTGTAGGCCGATCTTCCCGATAACACGCTGTTCAGTATCTGATATCAGTCATCGCAGAGGCGAGGGAGGCTATGTTCCATCCAACAAGCACTTTTTGGAGGGCTTGCAGCGCATCTGCAATCGAGAGGGCATCATGCTCATCATCGACGAAGTGCAATCTGGCTTTGGCAGATGCGGCACCTATTTTGCGATAGAGACCATTGCTCCAGGCCTCAAGCCTGACATCATGGTTATGGCCAAGGGAATAGCCAATGGATTCCCCTTGTCTGGAATCGTCACCAGGAAGGAGCTTGCTGATAAGCAGCCACGTGAGTGACCCAGCTGTATCGCCGCTCAGACAGTACTGACCCTTCTTGCAGCTGGTAGCATGGGCGGTACGTATGCAGGTAACGCCGTAAGCTGTGCCGCGGGAGTCGCGTGTGCGCAAGTCATGAAGAATGACAAGATCCTCGAAAATGTTCAAGCAAGGTATGTCTGCGCATCTCGCAGAATACTGGCTGCGAGACAGCTTATATCGCTGTGCGTAGGTCAAAGCAGCTGTTGGCCGGCTTAAAAGAGCTTCAAGAATCCGAAGATACAGCACACCTCTTCTCCGACGTGCGAGGTCTAGGCTTGATGATAGGTGTTGAGTTTTCGGCCCCATCTCCGGCCTTTGGATACAGCCTCCCTGAACAGGCTACAAAGTCTGACAATACCGCCATCGGATCGAAGCAAAAGCCAGGAAGCAAACTGGCATCCCGTGTGGCTGCCAAATGCATGGAGAAGGGCATGTTTATTCTGACAACTAGCGTCTATGAGACCATTCGCTTTATCCCACCTTTGACTATCTCTCAGGAGGAAATGGCAAAGGGCATTGCGATCTTCCAAGAGTCGGTTAGGGAGGTTGCAAAGGAGGGTTAGACGACAGCTGAGCTACACCATGTACTATATATAGCGGTGAAGATGTAGCAGTAGCACGGAATCCTGAAATAACAACATAGCTAAAGAGGAAACAAGCAGACTGGCGATCCAGCGCCTTTTTAAAGGTAAAACTTTGTCCATGTGTATCATCAAGTAAGAAGAGAAAGAATAAACAAGTCTGGAACGGACTAGCTAAACGACCAGTCTTTGCGATGAAGGAATCTCGGGTAGAATCTGCTCTATGCTTGGCATAGGAGGACTGATTTTGCTTCCTACCGAACCAAACTCGACGATCCTAGGCGTGGATGGACTAGCCACCGTGCTGACTGTCGTTGCTGGAGACAGGATATCTCCAGCGCTAAAGGCGAAAGAACAGGCGGAGCCCGTCGAGCCAGTGGGCGATGGAGTGAGAGGTCGGCCAACCTCGTGTTGAGATCTTCTATCGTGAGCTGGACCGTTGTTGACGGTCTGGTATGGCGATGGAAGGGGTGCTGCGCCAGTAGGTCCTCGTGCGGCATCAAAGGTAGTGGGGAATGGCTGGAAAGAAGTTCCATACGGTGCATACGAAGATGAATGGTAGCCTTGTCTTGTCGAGCCGAGTGCCAGTCCCAGATGGTCGGTGAAGACGGATGGAAGAGCAGAAAGCGGCATGAAGCCGAAAGGCAGCATGCTCGAGTTCTGCTGGTGTACTGTGCCAGGAGACGTAGTGTAGACAGGATATCCTGTATACGCGAAGTATGGTGACTGGTTGACTCGTCCAGGAGACGCGTATGGATTGTTTTGGGGCGAGACATTGCCATCGGCGTAGGGGCAGCAGCGCATGCAGAACTTCCTTCGGCGCCAGTTCTAGATGGAGCATTGCTGTCAGTCTAGCCGTCTACATCTGAGATGATTAGTGACCTACCACAAAGCCACACACGAGGCAACCCCAATCGCCAGGCTGTACTTTCATTGGTCCACTAGAACCGGTATTGACGCTGCTCAAGGAATTAGTAGGAGGTCAGGGTATGCAGCCGGTGCCCTCACATAGGCGGGAGATTAGCGCTTTGAGAACCTAAAGGCTGTATCTGACCCATGCAAGGGAACAGACTAGAGAGAAGCTGTGCTTCTGGAGACTGATGGGACGCTACGTTGGGATGTAAAGTCGGTGGTGAAGCTACGTTTCTAGCCTGCATTGGAGGAGTCGCATTTCCCCGATGCTTTGGCTGTTGCTTCTGTACGGTATCGAGTCCAAGGTTGATCCTAAGAGCTTCAGATGCAGCAAGGACGCCGGGATGAACCTGCCTGCCATGATGAAGAGACGCACTCTGGACAGGTGCAGCTGGAGTAAGCTGGTGAGCACGATGCGTGAGATTGTTCACAGGTGTATAGGGTAGGAGAAGATCCTTCGGAGTAGGTGGCCTATGACTCAGTACCTGCTTAGGCGTAAGAGTATGAGGGGGAGTCGTGAACAAGACACGTCGCTCTGTCGGAGTAGGTGCGTTGGGAGCCAAGGTGCTGGCGGAATCGATCTTCTGATTGAAGCTTTCGAAGCGAGGGGAGGAGAGTCTGCTGATACGTTCGGTTACGGCAAATGAATCGTCTTTACGCGCGATGTGGCTGTTGGCAGAGGGACGAGTCAGTCAAGCAGCAACACAGAAGGAAGGGGAGTTGACTGACAGATCAACCTGGAAACGGAGCCTACTGCTACTGGTGCATCTAGGGGTGTACTTATCGTCCGTGAGTAGAGGAGACTTGGGACCGGTTCGCAAGAGGGCAGCGAGTTTGGTATTGATGACTTGCTCCGACTGGCTTCGTCGCCTCAATATGGGTCGCGCAGGGTGCTGGCCAGCAGCTGAGCTGGTGATAGATTTGAGAGGCATGCTCGAGTGTCCCGCAGTATGGCTTTCTGCTGGAGAGATCAGAATATACTCTTCCCTCGAGCGAATCTGGCAGAATGCAAGAAGTGAGAGAGAAGAGAGGAAGCGAGAGGTTCAGAAGAGGGAGCTGAAATATGGACAAGGCTCAAGAATGACGAGAGCCAGGGGGTCAGCCCCTGAGCGTTTAGAAGGAGGAGAGGCGAACGCGACTTTCAGATATGCTCAGATTTTACTCTTCAGAAGTCCGAGAATGCATCTGCGTGGTTCAGGAATGGCTGCAAAGAGCGCTTGAGTGCATACTCAAGCCGGGAATAAGAAGAGGTTGCATAGGCAAAGCTGCTGCTGAGCGTAGCGCATCGAGCTTCAAAGAGACTGGCAAGCATTCCAGCTGAACGAGGAGTGAAGCTTGTATGGTCTTCCGTGCTGCAGTATTAGCTTGAAGGCAAGCGGCCTCTAGGCGACAGACAAAGATGCAATACGAACTGAGATGGAGAACCGCTCTACTTGTGAATGCTACAGAGTGCACAATGGCTGCAACAACATGCTTGGACTGATCTGACTTGGACTTCAACGACTTGCGGGATGAAGCATTCGATAAGGACGATTAGGCATAATTATCATAGGAAGTATTGCTGCACGAAGAAGTCCACGTTAGCATGTTTTCTGGTCACTACAATGATGTGAGAGAATTACCGAAGCTGCACCAAACCGATTCGGCGGCAGTCTATCCTGACCAGGCACTGGAAGTATCGCCATCAGTTTCGGCACCGGAATGACTGAAGCCCTAGCCTTTTCGAATTGACTCACCCGCATCAAAGATCTTGAAGCTGCCCTCATCAACGGTCCCTCCGTCCTTTACCTCCATCACCGATGCTACATTCCCGCACCTATAGCAGTAATTCGGCGCACTCCATACAGTCACTAGATTGTTTGCAGGCGCAAACATATATTTGAAGCCTTCTTGTACCAGCTGATGCGCTCGCGCTATTAGCGATATCGAGTTTACATGGTTGAACTGTGTCGTGATCAGTCAGCTTGGGATACATGTACTTAGTGAAGAGGTAAATCAACGAACTTCTTGTGTGACTTTGCCGCCGAATAGCCAGCCTGCACCCCGAGGCGACACAGACCAGGTTTCTATATCCTCTGGATCCGACCACACTAAGTCTGCGAAGAAGAATTTAGACCAGCATCTTATTGTTGATTATAATAACCTACCACAGAATGCTCCCTCATGAGGGATCTCTTGTGCTCTTGCTATAACTCGTATTTGATCCAATGTCCGGATCTCGGGTGAAAGTCCTCCGTGAACGCAGAGCACAGTTCCATCTATTATCTGATAGGAAACATAAGTGTCAGACTTGCTTAGCCGGCAAAGCAAACAAGTATAACGCACTGCAGCCAGATTCAGGTAGTCGAAGACTTCACAGCAATGCCGCCATACGTTCGCATTTCCATACTTCTGTTGGCATTCGTCTATTTGAAAATAGAGATATAGTCTTGTCAGATGTCGTGCCATCGTTGGACACTGCCTGATGCCTACCGTAGAAGCCATAGACCTGCGTGATCTGCCGCGATTCGTGATTCCCTCGCAGCAAAGTTATTCTATCTGGATATCTGTCGTATGAAGGAGGTTAGTACTTGAATGCCCTGCTTCTGGTGTTCCCCGAAAGTATTGGCAAGCGTGATGCACACCTGGCTTTCAGGACCAGCAAGAGTGTCAATGTTTCCAGCGAGAAGTGCCCTCTATCCACAAAGTCGCCCTGCAATACGACATTTATAACACTCAGTCCTGCTCTCTCGACTATCTCTCGATTTCAAGAGAGACTCTTGAAGGACCACGGACCATAAAGATATATGAAGTAGTAGGGCATTCTCCCGCGATTCTGAAGAGTTCAAGGACGTCCCAGAATTGGCCATGGATGTCTCCCACGACGGTGACGGGCGACGCTATCGGCTGGACATTGGATTCTTCGAGGAGCTGCGACTTGACGATACTGCAGAGCGTCTTCATTTGCGGCTCTGACAGCGGCCTGCATTGCTGAATCTGCGCCAGCCAGGCGTCAAGATCCGTCTGTGACATCGAGTAGCAGTAGGGTGCAAGTGAGGGAACCGAGGCAAAGAAAGAGACAGGCGCGACAAGTAACGTAGGTAGGTATACCGGCTCGCAGCCCTTTTTATTATATCGTTTTGAGAATTGTTGCACAGAAAGGCTAAGCGTTACACTTGCTTTATCTAAAAGCTGACACCGAAGTCCAACTCGCCCTAGCATTTTAATCGGAGAAACTGCATCGTAGAAGGGAGAACGATTCACAAAGACCGCAGACAAATGTATGAGAGGGTATTGATCGGGTGAGAGAGGAAGGGAGGGAATCGCAGAGCATGGGATTGTCCAGGAAAGGTGATCGCTATTATCACATCTAGGCAATGCCTCGATCTGACCGAGGCTCTAAGCGGAGTAATATCTCGTATTTGATGACAGATTGCAAGTCGGGATGATCTAGGGCACAGAAGGTCTGCAGATACACCGAGCCCGGCTTCTACAGGAAATACTGTACGGCAAGGCGGAGGATTAGCTTGAAACACGTCACAGCAGAGATCACGGGTAACTTACATCTGGCACTCTCCTGCTGACTAACGGCTCTCCAGCTCTAGGTGCCGGGTCGAATTGCAAAAAGGTGAATTGCGAGTTTTGGTCAATCTCCATTATTGCTGCTTGATTTCCGCATCTGTAGCAGTAGTTGGGTGCACTAAAGATGGTGACTACGTTCTTCTCGTGCGACCAGTTGAAGCCTTCCATCACGAGCTGCACAGGAAGGTGCAATCAGCTATGAGACTGTCAAGACAGCCTTCAACACGGCGTACCTGATGCGCTCTGGCTACTAACGTCAACCCGTTATTATGGTTGAATGCTTCTGAAATATCCTGTCCGAAAGTGTATCCAGCACCACGCGGTGAGATACCCCAACCGCATCTATCATCTGGATCTGACCATAACAGGTCGCACATGGGCCCTTCGTGTGGTACTTCTTGAATGCGGTCAATAGAGCGAATATGGTCTAGGGTATCGATGGAAGGGGAGAGACCACCGTGCAGGCAGAATATCTAGAAGAAGTCGGATATGTCAGACCCCATAACCGCCAAGGACGAAAAGCTGAGATATGCCTACCTGGTTTTCGATAAGGGCTGTGAGGGGGAGGTAGTCGAAAAGGTCGGTGAAGCACTTCCAGACGTTTGCGTTCCCGTATTTCCTCAAGCATTCGTCGTAGAATCCGTATACTTGGGTGATCTGTCTTGACTCGTGGTTTCCTCTCAGAATTGTCACTCTGTCTCTGTACCGAACCTTCATGGCTACTAGCAAGGTGACCGTCTCTACACTGTAGTACCCTCGGTCGACGTAATCTCCCATAAAGAGGTAGTTTGTATCTGGCGAGTTACCTCCAATCCTGAATAGCTCTGATAGATCGTGCTGCATCATAGCAAATAGTCAGAGTCAGCCTCTACTGTATACTGTCAGGCCGCTGCCCAAACGCGATGGCCCATTTCCTGCCCGGGAAGCGAAGGTCGACGCACAAACTGTCCATGGATATCACCACAAACTGTGACTGGACATCTCACAGGCTGAACATTCGACTCTTCTACCAGAACTTCTCGCGCCTGGACAGGATAACAGCGGAACAAGGGGGACGTCGTTCGCCAGCGGATTTGCAGGGCACAGTTGTTTCGAGGATTGAATGAAGGAGCATTAAGAACAGCATATACAGCGTCAGCAACACAACTTTATCATTGATTTGTCGACTGAAGGGCCGCCCGCCTTGTCGCAGAGCCGCTTGATGTCTGGCTCGCTGAGCTGCTTGCACGCTGAGAGGTGCGCGATCCAGTTGTCGAGCTCATCCATCGTCTAAAGAGTAGGTAAAGGTAGTGTTAAGAAAGTGTTGAAATCGTGTAAGGCAAAGTGTTGAAACGTTGAATAAGTGAGGGTTGATCTCGTCCAACTCGCTTGCTTGTGTTTGCGGTGCCTCGAGAAACGCCAACTGACAATTGAGAGAATATAGAGAACAAAGCTGACATTGTAGCACGAACATCTGATACACAATGTTCTCGAAATATGCAATACATTCGCAGGATCAGACAATTCGACGAGATGCTCCACCTTGACTTTCGCTTGCTGGCTTTCCTGGACTATCTACGCGTGCCATTTTGGATGATATCCTCATCTGCTGCTATACTTTCAGGTGCTCGCTGCGCTCCAATCCTAGCCAAGAAGACTTCCCATGTCTTGCTCTCCTGTTCTAATCCCATCCCCTATCGCCCAGAGACTAGGTTCAGCCTGTTCACGAGTGAAACAGTCTCTTCCATGCCTATTTACAATAGCAGCTGAGTGTATGGCGCATTGAGGCGCGACATCTTGGAGCCATGGCCGACCTCTGATGACTTTGTTTAGAAACAGACAGCTTGATTGGAAGACTCCATTATCGCAGTCACACAACCCACGCTGTTCTCTACATCTAGGAGAACATGCTCGCTACGGCCTTTCTTCCGCCTCACAAAGGCAGTGGCCAGCTGCACCATTGGATCCGCTTGGCATTGTCGGTCTCTTCGAACTATCCAGTATGTACATGGCAGATGCTCCATTCGCTGTGTCGCACCTGCACAGGTCGCGCTCGAAGCGTGCAGGCAATCAAGATGCTCAGACCCCAGTAAAATCTACGAGCGCGAAACAAAGGAAGCCATCGATCGATGGCGTATCTGCAAGAAGCATACCACAGATTGTCGTGAGGCGAGGGACGGAAGTATCAACAGTGCCAGGACTCTTGCGCTCAGACAGCCTGGCCATTCTACCGTCTCCCTCTCGCCCCGCCAATCTGGCTGCCAAGACACCTACGAGAAATGCCAGCGTCTCTATTACGCGATCTCACCACAGCTTGCTCAGACATCTACATGCGCTATGGCATGCTAATACGCCGGATGGATCAGTCAAGCCAATGGGCTATGTCGGGACGAGATCGAACGGTCTTCCTCCCGTATATGTTCTACGAGGTACCGATCTCAAGCTGCCTATGCTGCCAACGTCCTATGTTGAGAATCCTAAAGGTGCCATTCGGGTGCCTGGTCTTCGCGAAGTCACGCTTCGCTTTTCTGCAACTGCTCCTTCTTCTGCTTCACCTGTAGTCTGGCAAGAAACATGGGAGATTCCTGTAGTATCCTATGCTATTCCAGGGGATCACACCACGCCTGGTGAAACTCGAAGGGAAGAGTGGGAAGCCAGTCAAGCCTGGATGAAGATTTGGATACAAGACATGTTTCCGAAAGCCGACATTGATTATTTAAACAAGGACGACCGAACTTCGAATGATCTGATGATGGCTGATCAGAGACAAGTCCACGTTCGCGAAAAGCTCAGGAGACAAAGGCGAAAACAACACAATGCGGGACTGAAGATTGAGTGCCGTATTGGTGGATATGGAGTCAAGCAGGCTTTTGCACAGCTTGTCGCTCTCCAAGCTGCTAAGAAACCGGTTCTTGAACCGTGGCTTTCTGCGAAGGCCAAAGCTAGGGTAATGCAGCAGCTTGGACTTCCGAGTTCATAGTAGTGACGAAAAGACGCAACAGGTGTAGTTTTCCGTCCATAGACGATGTGAATGAGAGAAAAGATTGATTGCATTGTCGCCTGAGATAAGGCTGCACACTAATCTATCTATTACCATTACGCCCTTTAGGCATGGCTTTTTGTGGAATTCTGCCTACTTGCACGTATCTATGCTGTCTATTGCGCTACCTAGCCCTAGAGGCCGACGTCTCGGAAGACCAACCTAGGTACGAAAGGTAATACGCTAAGTAATAAAGCTTATCCTGTATGAGTGATTAAGCTGGAAGAGAGGTAGATGAACGAAGACTGACTAACAGATATAAATACACTGATTGTGATAGATTCCAATACGAACGAAACCCTAATCTCGAATCAACGGCGTGGATGACACGGAAACCCTTGAGGCCCTCATTGATCGCTTGCACCTGAGCTCCCCCATTACCACAACTCCTGCTTTTAACATATTACAAAGTGCGTTCAGAAAGCGATATCGTCACCAAGGTGCTGGAGGAAGAAAGTGTGTCGTTCTCTTGCAGAGTCGTAAAAAATACGTGAATGGCGGAACATAGATCGTTTAACGAGATAAGGTTTTTGCGTACGTGAGATTGCCGACCTTGAGTCGGCCAAATTAGGAGTTCCTGGCTTGTTCTTCTCGCCGTGACTAAAGCCAGAGAGAGCCGGGATGAAAAGCAGAGGAGATAGATGAGTAGATAACGGAGGAAGCGGACCAATATGTAGATAGAACGATTACTGATGTAGAAAGAATGGATGCGAAAGAGAGCGGCATAGAACGAAGGCAGAAAGAAGGAAGAACGAGATGGAATGAGGTGTTTGGAAAAGGGTTAATGGAATAGCACCAGCAGAACAAGGCGCTTGGCGAGTATAGCTTATTTCGTAGCTTGTCGGACCATCTGAACAAAATCGCACGCAGATATCAGCATCATCATCCTTATACTGTAGTCAGTCGATAGTATTCAAAAGCCCACCTCTCTAGCCCATTTCGCGACGTTCTTAGTCTCCTGATTACCGACCCTCGTACGCGCAGTCTTGATAGAATCTTGCACCCAGTCCGAGACGAGTACGTCTTTGATAGCACCTTTGAACTCTGATGCAAGGTCTCCTATCAAACCGACAGCTGCGCGGACCATGGCTTCTGTGCGCTCGTTATCCGTGAGCGAAATGTGGAGGAAGGCGAATATTGATGGAACGAAGGGGATGAGGGCTGAGGCTGCATTCGACAGTAAAAGAGTCAGCATGTAGACATGATGAGGAGATAATTCGGAGTACATACCCTTGTCCGTCTGCTTGTAAGCTCCTACTACGCCGGTGTAGGCTTCCAGAATACCTTCTCTGAGAGTATTGACGTATTCGATAGAATCATAAGAGTTTGCATCTGCTCTCATTGAACCCGCTTGAGCCATGACGTTCATAGTTGTCTCCAAGAATCTACCGAAATGATCTGCCCCAATAGCGATTGCTACATCTCCAAAGCACGATAAGATGGGAGGTTTGACTGATCTATGTAGTACTGGAGATTGTAGATTCGTGAGGAGGGCTTCTATGAATCCTTGTGAATAAGGAATAGAAGCTTCTCCTAGTGCACGGCAGATATCTCCAATAAGACCGATTCCAATACTGCATAAAGTATATTCTTCGTGCGCTTGTAGTGCATTCGATAAGAATGGTAAGAAAGCTTCGACGTAGGGCTGGAAGTCATTATCCAGGACAGAAGCCACCGCTCCTACCGTCAAGAACGCATCTTCTAAAATAGGAGAAGAACGACCTGATGATTGTATCAAAGATAGGAGTAAGGTCATGATTCGATCGGATAAAGGCTTGATGTCTTTTCCTAATCTTCGGACCGTGTTGGTTAACACTCCGCAGAAATTCGATTGAAGCTCGTTGTAGTTGTTCCGATCGTCTGTCCCTACTATTTGGTCTTGGACGCTCAACAACTGTTCGGATCGGTTTAGAATCTCCAAAACGAGCTTGGAGATGGTTGGAAGAGTATCTTGGGCAGAGTGCGTAGCGAGCGTGGATAGAGCTTCGTAGGCTGACGTCCTCGAGTTGTTCTCGTTGGTTTCCCTGAAATTCATAAGATTCTCGAGTCAGTATTTTGTCCTGTCTGCAAAGGATGGCGGATCTCGAAATTGGCGCACCTGTTGGCCGTTCGCAGCAGAGCGTCGATCAGGCCCTCATAGAAGGGACTCATTACGCTCGTCGAGCCCTCCGAATTACCCAATTGTTCTGCCAGGTTCATGATACCCCAGCACGCATTCCCCACAATCCTACTCGAGTCATTCAACCCTGCAACAAGCGCCTGCACGAATCCGGGTAAATGGATATCCGTCTTGATACTATCGATGAGGACATCTGATATTCTTCCTAGAGTCCACGCAGTCGTATCTTTAACATTATGATTGGGGTCTTGAATCATCATTTCAATGAGAGTCGGCAGAGCTTGTAGAACTAGAGGATTGAGGAGTTTATTATCTGGGCCATCTAAGATAGAGCCAAAAGCCATTACTGCAGCTTCTCTGAAATGCCAATCCGTGTTTCTGATATTGCTTTCGACGAAAGGAATGATAGGAACGACGATTGCGTCGTTTACTGTTTGTGCTAGTAATGATAGACAAGTACCTGCCGACATGGAAACGTTCCATTCATCTTCTGTGGCATCTTCTTCTTGTTGCGTAAGGAGTTGTAAGATGACGGGAAGGATTTCGGGTAATGCCACACGCGCGAAATTGTAGGATGTACGTGCACTTTCCCCGTCTAGCTCGTCGAGGTCTTCAGCTTCTAGTTGGCGCTCAATCTCTTCTTCGCACACGGTAGACCAGAATTCGACAGCTTGAAGAGCAACTTCTTCGTTTTCCCCCTTCATGCCGAGGACGGTGAGCTAGTATCATGAACGTAGATATAAGATTAGACTGTCGTGTTTTATCATTCTATTGTGGTGATGTATGGTTGGTGTACGCACCCCGAATAGCGCACGCTCCATGTAGAAGCGCATTTGATCATAGTAGAGCGACATGATCTTGACTAGACATTCATATCCTTTGACTTGGACGGTAGGGTTGCTAGATTGAGTAGCTTCGCACACGACTTGCATGATGTAGTTTCGCTCGCCCTGTAAACACACACCCGCGAACAGTATCTCAGCAAACATAATAATAACAGATAGAGAGCGCGTGTGTATATAGACACACCTCTTGTGCGAAATTTGCGCGGATGAACTCGAGCGAGTTGAGTAGGGCTTGTAGCGCTGCGTTCTGCACATCGGGGCTGGCGATGACAAAATCTCAGTATTGACAATATAATGAGGAGCATGACCTGATGATGATGCCCACTTTGTCTCCTCCTTTCGTGCGCCTTGTACTACTGCTGTTAGGATCTCGTTTGATTGTGCTGCCAGGACATTCGGGTCGCGCTGGAGAAACACGAAGAGGACAAGCAGAGGAAAGAATAAAGATTAGTTAGAAGTGGTATTAGAAGTAGTGTAAGTAGTGTCGCCCACCATTCCTTCGCATACAAATCCTATCGCTTGTAGTGCTGCCTGTCTCAACCCTGTATTCTCCTGCTGTCCTACAAACCCTAGCAGTGTTGAAATAAGTTGATTCCATGCCCCCTCCGGCAATTCAATCTGTGCTACTGCCGCTACCACCTGTCCTGCTACCGTTCTCACTTTGCCATCTCCATCCGCCAATGCAGACAATGCATTGTTCTTCACGCTCTCCCTCGTCGATGCCGGTACTTGATTCTCGTCCTTCCATCTGGTTGCATATGCTGCTGATGTCGCACCACTCCTTGCTTGCAATGAGTTTTTCACAGCTAGACCAGCTGCGTTCCTGATGTGGGATGGGATACCAGAGGTCGAGTTACCCAATGCAGATGATAGGGATAGCAGATAGTCTGAGATGTTGTTTGCCTGTAATGATTCCAGTTGTTGTGTGCTGGATGATCTTGTACTCGCATCTGGGCTCAGAGTGTTTGCGAGGAGCGACACGACGTCCATGTCGGGCATGTTGACTGATGTTACTGATGGTCAATGTGATTGTTCGTTGTTGTTGCTGATGTCCACTGATTTGATTTGTTTCGCCAGAAAGAGAAGGCAAGGCAAATCACAGCAAGTTGGACGAGAAGCTACAACAGCGACGACGAGCATAGATATGATGTAGATTCGATAGAATGGCACAAGAACAGTAACAGTAACAGTACAATCACAATCACAATCCAATCCAATCACAAGCATAGTCTAGACCACTCGTTCTTGTTCAAAGAGTCCGTCGCCAGAGAGAGAGAGCAACGCGTCGCATGTTGGATAGCATTGACAGATAGATTGAGCGAGATAGCACAATGTAGCATGGTATATTAGAATTTACTGTTGTATTGGTGGTTGATCCACCTTTCAACTCTGATGCTCGCTGTGCCTTTGCATTGTCCAGTCGCTTCTCTTCTCCATCATCACTACTCACTTCCACCATGGCCAGCGAGCACGAGCACATCCAGGAGATCCAGTGGTGGGCATACAGTCCATCCAACAATGGTATAGTATGTATGCTCAAATGATGTCCCGTCGTGGTGTCGTGTATTCCTCCAGGACCGGGCCTGCGCAGACCACAGTCATCGCAACAGGCGATTTCGACGATTGGAAGGGGACTACACTACTCAACAAGAACAGCAACACTGGTCAATGGACTGCGACTGTAAAGGTGCCCTACGCAGAGACTGAAGCGAAACAGGTCAGATACAAGGTGGGTAGCGTCGCATCTATTTCACAGCTTGATATAAGTTACACAGCTAATGCATTCATACGATATCCATTACTCCTATTTGACTCTATCCCGCGTTGAGTACTCCAGTTCGTCGTCGACGGCACATGGCACCACGCTCAAGACCAGCCAGTATCAGACGATGGAGCAGGAAACGTAAACAACTACTTTACGAGTGCATACTCATCCATACACTAACATTCACATTGAAACCGTGCTGATTCGATGGTGTTGTCGCTAGTCCCCACGAAGCCCGTGCAGCAAGACACCGCTCCTCCTGAAAAAGAGGCAGCAGTCACAGACGCAGAACCCGTAGCAGCTGTGTCGGAAGTAGCTGCTGCTCCTGCTCATCAAGACGTGGCGCCAGTCACCGCACCGTCCGACACAGCAGCAGATGCAACCTCAGCCCCTGTGCCTGAAACTGCACAAGACGCCAACAGCGATGTAGCTCAAGACCTCCCTACTTCCCTGAGCCAGCTACTAGGCGCAAGCGACGTCAATGGCAATGGCAATGGCAGTTCTGGCCAGCCGGACTTCTCTTCCATTCCAGGGATGAATGGGCAAAACTTCGTGACGTATTCCATGTCGAATTTCAGCAGTATGAAGTATCTCGAAGTGCTACGCAAAGCCTATCCTTCGAAATACTTACTACAAGTAGACCAACCTCCTATTCCTGAAACCGAGTCGTTCATTCCACCAGATGTAATGCTGGGCTGCGAGTATCTACTTGCAAAACATAGAATGAAAGCTGCTGCTGCAAGTGGAAATGCAAGTGGTGTGGATCCAGGTCTATTGAAAATTATCGATAGAATCAAAAAAGAAAACCCTAGATGGAGTTTCTCGGAAAAGAGACTCAAGAAATTGATAAAGGAGAACAATGAAGGTGTCATGGATGAGAGTGAAAGAATATTAAGATTGGCTGGTCTGATTGGAGGAGGCAAAAATCATGATATACCAGCTGTCCCTGTCAGTAAGATGGATCCCCATCTCGTTAGTCAATTGGCGAAGATGGCGCCTGCTTCGTCGTCTACTACGACTACTGTGGCTGCTCATCCGACGAAAACAGCACTCCCGTCAGCTTCTTCTCCCGAGAAGAGTAGTGGAGGAAGCGATAAGGAAAACACCCTTCCTGTCCCTAACACCACTTCTTCATCCTCGAACAAGAAGAAAGGATCCAAGAAGCCTAAACCAACTTCTGCTGCTGCTCCTTCGATCACCGAGACAGTCACGAACGCCGCTTCTTCAGCACTCGAGACCATAACTTCAGTTCTTCCTTCTTCTCTCACTTCCACCACCGATGTCGCTCAACCCGAAGAAGAGCAACAAGGTGAGATCGGCTTGAAATGGATCAGCGACACCACCGGTCGCGGAATCGTTTCCAACCGCGATTTCAGTCGAGGGAGTGTTTTATTCCGAGAAGAAGCTTTCGCATTTTCTCCTACTAAGAACATACAAGCTGCTATTAATGAAGGACAGGCTTGTGGATACTGTGGGAAATTATTCTTGGGAAAAGCAGCAAATGCGCTCGTCGTGCCTTGTGTATCGCATGAAGGACTGAATATTGGTGAGAAGAATGAGAAGACTGGGGGACTGGAAGTACCTAAAGCGAACACCAATGGAGTAAGGAAAGTATCGGGTGGAAGAAGACCTCTCCCTCCTTCTGTGCTTCAAAACAGTAAGAAACAACAGCAGCAGCAGCAGTCATCTTCCAGTGCGTCCAAAGCAGCTGCAGGAGCTGGAGCAGCTACAAGTACGAAGGAAGAATCGGCTGCAAATGCAATTGCGGCTATCGATGCTCATTTAGAAAAACAAGGCAAAAAGGGCAAATGCACAATGAAGTTCTGCAACAAGCTGTGCAGGGATCGATGTGAGTCTCAGACCTTCGATTCGAATGATTGACTAGCGAGAGGGCAGAGCTGATTCCCGAGCGTACGCAGGCAACGAAACATATGCAAACTTACTGTGTCCCGTCGTCAACCCATCCTATTCTGCTCTCCTACAATGGGCCGAGTCCGTCGATCCCAAGAATGGCAAACAGAATGTTCTAGGTGTATTCCGCATTCTCCTATGCCTAATCGTCTCTTCACAACGTGATGGTTTCGAGAGTCTCTACACTCCTTCTCCTTCTTCCTCTTCCTCTAGTCAGTCTACGACCGCAAACCCATCCTCTACAGAAGTCTATTATTCCGGAAAACAGTTGCTCGATAGAATCGAGTGTCTTACAGCTATCAATGAACGTACGCGAAGAAATAGGGATCAAGGCGTTCTAGCGGATTTACAATTCGCAAGTGAATGGATAGATGCGTTCAGATTAGTCTATGAAGCACTACAACTCCCAGAGAAATACTATAAACCTCTAAACGTGCCTTCTTCTTCTTCAGAGGAAACTGAAGGTAAAGGAGAAGAGGAAACGGAGAAACCGAAATACCCAGGTCAGACTATTCAAAGACCAACATCAAGCAATGCCCTTCCAGAATGGTTGACTTCGAAAGATCTACCGCAAGAATTGGCGGATAAGATTATTGGATTCGATAATTTCCTAGTCTGGTTGGGAAGAGTAGCGCTGAATCAGGAAGATGATGGAGGTATCTATCTGTGCCATCCTTGCTTGAACCATTCGTGAGTTTCGTTACCATCTTGGGAAACCAGCTGGACAGAGGAGAACACAGGCTGATACTGGTTTTGGATACAAATAGATGCGAAGCAAATGCTATTGTCAAGAGAACACCTTCGCTCGTCAACGCTGGTGCTCGAGAAGCCAAGCCCTCTCGAATCTACGTCGTAGCCACAAAAGACATCAAAGCCGGCGAGGAAATCAGTATGTCCTGCCCTCTCCCAACTTATGTTCAGCTTCTGATGACAGGCACTGCGTGTCCACAGCCATCTCGTACATCTCGGCAGACGCACCCGTCGAAGTCCGCCGCCATGCCATTCGTGCAAATTATCTATTCGACTGCAACTGTCCACGATGCGAGAGCCAACTTGCAGAACTCAATGCGAACCGCTCAGCAAAACAAATTGAGCAAAGTGGTGCTGCTTCTGCAGTTGAAGAACAGCAGGAGAACGGCGAAAGAGCTCGATTGGAAGAAGTCGCTTGATTGGCCTGCACATGGAGTAGACTCAAAAGAGAGCAGTCACGATAACTATATACCACCCAAAAAAAAAAAAAGCCGAAACAGGCACAAAGCGATCTATTTATTCTATTTGGGAAAGCAAAGCATGGGTTGTCGTTCGGTTCGCAGCAGCAAAAGCAAGAAAGCAAGCAATATGCAGATTCCTCAAGCCGCGAAGCAATTGTGTGTGCCACCAAGCGTTTTACAAAAGCCAATCCCTTTCTTTCTTTTTTCTTCGTTCCCTGTCGTTCACTGTCGACAAGGTAGGAACACGAGAACGGACAAGTAGGCGAATCGACGCTCTCGTGATTTCGACAATTTCTGCCTTGCATAGTCATTTCTTTTCTTCCCTATTGCCCACAATTCCTCAGTTTCGTTTTCTAGTTGGCACATTCCAGTCTTTCTACTTCCTTCTTTCCCTCCCTGCCCTTTCTTTACTATCTTTTCTTACACTTATCACACCTCGTCGTCAAACGTAGACTCTGCTTCCTGCAAAACAAAACATATGGGTCAATCTCTTCCTGCGCCGGCGACTAATCAAGCTTGCATTATTGATTCTCCTGAAGAGAGAAGGCACTTAATGCCAGCGTATGCGAACCAGCGAATTGGAGATTGACCATGACAAAGCGCCGTTCTCTCAAGCGTCTTCTTGTCCGATCTGTTCACTTCAGCTTCTTATGACATTTATGAGATTGTGACAAACATGCTCACTCGCTTGTGGAGGCGTAGAAAGTTTTAATCTGGAAGACGCGTCACCTGAATCAGAACCAAGTTCAAAGCCATTGTGACTCAGTTGCTAGACGCGAGAACAAGGCAAATAGCGTCCGGTGATAATAAGACTCAACATGATGCCTTTCTGCGCACAAATTAGCAACTTGTTAAAGTGAGAAAAGTTCATTTCCGTATTCTTTCCCAATCTACAGAAGCAGCACGTTTCCAACAACAAGTCTATCCCTAGTGGTATTGTTTCACTAAAGAAAAGTTATGTGGTATCTATCTTGTAGGGAAGCATCTTCGGAAAGCTAGCTAGGTGTAAGCGGTGGAGGAAAGGAAGCTTTGTTTCCAAATAGAAGTTATTGAAAGAAGCAGGTAGACTGTAAGTCCAATAGTAGTAAGGCGGGGTATTCTCGTGTAGTCATTGGGAGGGAAAGGATAGAAGGATGGGACAACATATAATACCAGAAAAACAGAAAGTAAGACGAAAGGAAGGGGAGGACAGAGGATATACGGGACTCCCAGGATTAGGAAAGAAAGAAAGACGAAATGGAGCTTATGACGTGAAAGGATCGTAAATGTTTCTTTGTCGTAAGATTATAGCCTTTCCAGCAGGGTTTGGTCGTAGGGGAAAGATAGGAGAAGAGAGAGTACGAGTGGTTGTCGAGAGTGTAGGGTAGGGATTACTCTTCATCGTCGTCGTCGGCTGCTGCGGCACCAGCGCCTCCAGATGCCTCGTATTCGCCCTTCTCTCTCTCGTATCGCTCTTTGTCGCTTGCGGCTTTGTCCTCGTATGGCTGTCAAACAAATTCATTCAGATTGTGCTTCATACAACATGATAAGGAAGATGAGTGTGAGACGGACCTTCTTGCCAGAGGCGTCGAGCTCCTTCCATTTTGCTCCTAGGAGCTTACCCATATCTCCGAACTTGGCTTCTGGGTTCTCTTCCTTGACGATGGGCTGGCGTAGCATCAAGATCACAGGTCAGTTCACTGCACGGTATGTGTACGAGGGAAAGTGTGTCGGCCCACTCTGTTCTCTGCGCAGAAGATCATATATGCGGACTGGTTCCTCTTGGGTGCGTTGGGCTGTGTTGCAGGACAGTATAGTCAGTATACTTTGCATGTATGGTGCAGTTGAGGTGGTCGACGTACATCCTTCTCCTTCTTGCTGCCTGGATTGAGCGAGACGATGGGACAAGCATGACGCGTCAGATATGATTGAACAGATAATGTGATGTTGAATGAATGTTGTTTATTCACCCTTTGCGGCTCTTGGCTGTTTGAATGATAACAAGTCAGTAAACAGTCATGCATGAATGATAGACAGTGTGCTTTACCTTCTTTGCGGCCTTGTCAGACTTCTCCTTTGCCATTGTTGATGGATTGTAAGGTGTAAGGTGTTGAGTAGTTGGTTGTTGTTGTCTGTAAGAAGAAGAGAAGGGAAAGGGAGAAGAGGCAGGGAGGTTTGAAGTGAAGTGAAAGTGAGGCATGGAGGGAGGGGAGGGACAATCGAAAACAACAACAATCAGCAAAACAACATCGAAACAGCATACACAACGATGAACAGAGTAGCTAAGCAGGGATTGCAGGGAAGAAGTCGACTCTACCACCTCTTCTTCACGCGTCTCGTCCGTAAACAAGCAGACGAGACGGGAAGAAAAGGTGGAGAGCAGCGAGCGAGCAGCGAGCAGCTTGCTACGTGTGTAGACTGCTGCTGCTAGAGCGCTGTAAAGCTGCGTGATGTTGCTGGAAAATGTTGCATGTATATGCTGAACCCCTATCCTTACCTTGCGCTGAGTGAAGTACGCTCTCTGCTGGCTGGCGCTGGCTGGGGGAGAGGCAGAAGGGCGAGCGCCCTCTCCCAGCTGAGAGGCATGCGGTGGCAAATTGAGATAATAAGAGCAACTCGGGCAGTGGTATACAAGAGTAGAGACAAGCTACACACTTATACACTTGTGTTCATATACCTGGCAAAATTTCAGCTCGATCCGAGCAGGAAAACGCGTCGAGGCATAGGACTGCCTGAGCTCGTCTTCCAAGGCTTTACCGTGGCCTGAAGCGTCCCTCTTCTGTATGGTATCCTCCTGAGAGTTGAGAGTTGCCTTGGATCACTCCGTTCAGCCCGTCTCGCGACCTTGGTCTCTTTCTCCTCGGGTAAGGTACTGTTCCGTAACCTATCTCGCTTGTTGGCAGGTTGCTGCTAGTTCAGGTAAGTGTATGCCAATCAAGCCTTGCTTCCAAAGGTCTTCGTAGACTGCTCAACGGACCAGGGTTGTTCCTAGTGACTTCTATCGCGCCAAGTTAACTGCTATACGCAAAGGCCTATCAATATCAGCTATCTACACTGCTCGACAGTATGTCTATCTAACGTCTTGCTTTGTGTATAAAGCAGGGCATCGGCCCCTAGCCGACATCCTGGAATGAGGATTGCAAAGGCTGAAGCTGGCGTGCTCCCAAAGACGGAGAGAGGTGAGGCCCTTGTTTTAATAAGCGAGCCACTGTCTGACAGCGACAAGGGATAGCAGTGATAGACCTTGGGGCCGCGTGTGCGTGAAATCGGCCGGAGGAATCGCTGACAGCTAGGTAGATATAGGAACTGGAGCCAGGAAGGACGGAAAAGAGCATGGAGGGAGAAGAAGAGGACATCACATAGCATCAGAAGCTGAGAAGAAGAAGAAAGGAAGTGAGGTTGAGATATGACGAATGACGACGAAAGTGCCTGGACTGTGCGCAAAGATACTCAAGACTTCACGCAAGTCGGCTGAAAGAATCACTTGTTGTGTATATATTGTGGTCTTGACTGGTCGCATTTGCAACGAGATCTTGACCGAGTTCTCACGAGGGCCTTGTCGTTCTTGCGGTTGGCACAACACCACGACACGACACATCGTATATCGCAATCATGGCAGAAGAAGCAGGCGCCGTTCCAGCATCTCAGGTGGATAGAGATAGCGTCAAGGCCAAAGGCGTCAAGCTGACGCTGGCGTTGTCGTCCACAGAAAGGCTCATGGGGGGCATTCTTGAAGTCGTGAGGTTCTCGGGAGAGGGATGTATGAACAACGGGCTGATGCATATGTCGTTGATTTCATTAGCCTGGCGACCTTCACAGGCGACGTGAGTTGGGCGCAGCAACGAGCATAGCGATCCAAGCGGACACGACGAGCTCACAAATCTGTAATTCCCAGATGTCCCAAATGACAGCACCTTCATTCATTCTATCTCCCGTATCTCTGGTCGAATTCTCAGCGTGTGCGCATCATTCAATCAGACGCCCAGGAAACTCGCGCTGACGTTGAAAGGGGGCATTTGATGTTATGTCTAGACTGGGGAGAGCCATGCGATGAGCTGGCTGCTATTGCAGATGATGCAACACCCGAAGAACGTATGCTCCGCGTCCTGAAATGGTTCATCATGACACTCAAGGTATGTCCTGGCATGATCAACGAAGAACCGAATACTAAACGAGTATGCGTATGTTACAGGGCTCGTATACACGACGAGAGACCACCACAGGATCTGAGAAGAAACCTCTTAACCCGATCCTAGGCGAACAATTCTATGGTCATTTCGACTCGCCTACTTCCGGGCGCCTAGAATTGACAGCCGAACAAGTATCGCACCATCCTCCAATCACCGCTTTCCAACTCCACAACGACAGTAAACAAGTCAAGCTCAATGGCCACTTTGCGCAAAAGACGAGCTTCAGCGGAAAGAGTATACTTGTGAAACAAGTTGGACATGCTATTATCAAAGTAGGAATACCGGGTGGAAAAGAGGAATCCTATTTGATTACTCTCCCGAAATTGAGAATCGATGGTCTATGGTTTGGAAGCCCTTAGTAGGTCGCCGTCTTCGTATTCGATGCTGATATCTATGCTGACCAAGCCTGTCTGCAGCATCGAACTTATCGAACAATCCTTCATCCAATCCTCCTCTGGCTGGCACGCCGCTATCACCTACAAGGGCAAGGGTTACCTAAGCGGAGCTGCCCATCGCTACGTCGCGAATGTTTCATCGCACCCCGCTGCTTCTCCCGCACACATAATCGAAGGAACCTGGACGGACGTTGCCAAATACACTAAATCCAACTCACCTTCCCACCACGATAAAGTCTTTACAGACGCTACGTCTGACAAGCGAGAGGTACAAGTCAAGCCTATCGCTGAACAAGGTGATATGGAATCTAGGAAAGTATGGAAGGATGTAGCGGATGGAATTCGATCGGGCGACTTCGAGAAAGCTGGAACGGCGAAGAGCAAGTTGGAGAATGAACAGAGAGTAAAGAGAAAGAATGAACAGGCTGAAGGGACGGCTTACAACCTCAGAAACTTTACACCCGTTGCGGATGATGAGGACTGTATGTCGCTTTTCCTCTCAGAGAAGGTCGATGCACAATTAAGCTGATTACTTGCGTCCCGCAGACCGCAAACTCGCTCAACTATTCTCCCATCAACCAGCTTCAGAGGAGGGCTATATCTTCAAAGCCTGAGCCTTCTTTCTCAATCACAGGATGCTTTCGATTGCTTTCTTGCTTCAACATTTCCGACATCTTCGATTCGTATTATTCATATAACCTCTTCATCTTTTTGTCATCTTCCTCAGCGAATTAGCTTGAGACTTCAACTTGTTTATATTGCATTTGCGTTATATCCTTTGCGAGTAGTTTGAGACGCTAGTATATCGTTCTTTTTTCGAAATACAAGGTTGTCTGCCTCACAACGAACAATCAGAATCGCAATAGCTTTTTACGCTAGTGCGAGGCCATCGTCCGTAGCTAGGTGTCTAGAAGACTGTCGAGAGCTCTCAAGGCCATGCCTCGACCTTACTCCAATCGCCTGATTCCAGCTTGGTGTACAGAGAGCGCTGTACAAACTATCTTCAGCTTGTCCGTGCTCAGATTATCTATCTCTCTGAATGAGCACACACTTTGTTCGGTCGCGCAAAGGCTTCTTGTCTGTCCACCTTGTAAGGCTCGATGATCCTGGTCATTCGCACATCAGCTAGCATACATTCAACGTTTAATCGCAGCACGCACAGTAGAGCAAAATTTGCATAAGCTTGGCCGATGGTAGCTTTATCATCGCTCATTGCGATAGTAGGAGAGTATTGACCCATTTCTTCACGGAAATTCATAGCTGATCCGGGTGTCGGTCGAGCGAAAGCAGCTCTGATAGGAGGTATAAGCTTGCTGAAGATGCGTGATCGCTCGTTCTCCCAGTCGAAATCGGAAACATTGCCAGGAGAGAGGCGTTCTGCGTGCTCGTCCATGAAGGCTTTGGAAAGTGCATGTCCTGCGGGCGGATAGAGGTAGGCTCTCCCTGTGATACGGTACTGTTCGCCTGTGACTCCGTGCCACCAGCATAGAGAGACGTGGGGGTTTGCCAGCAGATGCTGGACTTTGGTGGATCTGGGGCGGTACCGTCAAAATACTGTAAAGCCTTCACACATCAAGACATTAGCTTACCTAACATCCGTAGAAATAACAAGCGAGTCGCCGATCTCGTCCATGTAGTCTAGCGGATTGCTAGCAGGAGTGTCGCCTGCGCTAGGCTCGCCTACAAAGCCACGGTGCTGTAACATTCGTACAGTACTCTCGCCAGTAACTTCGTCTATGGTAGAGAGAGTATAGAATACGGGATCGATGGGGCATTTCTCCAGGCATTTGGTGAGCGAATCATTCAGTGCGGTCTTCCATTCTTTAGCAAGGGACATGCTGGACATGCGAAAAGAGGGTAGGGGGAAGATGAGAGGTTAGGGTGTAGAGACAAGGGTCCTTGTAGTCAGCTGGCTCGGTCGCTATTAGGCTGTGTAATTTCGGCCAAAGTAAGCGGCCCTTCAAAGTTGCAAGTCGGTCAGCATCAGATGGTGAAGATGGTTATCAGGTCTAGCATGATGGCAGCAATTGTTCGTAATGTGTCAGTACAGATTCCAAATTGCTTCGTCTTTCTTTCGATTCTTGCGTTTTCGCCACCGTGTTCTGCACGCGCCTGCTTTCTACCTTCAAGTCGAGATCTCTTCGTATTGCTGCTCCTTCCTTGACTATGCCTTCTCCTCGCAAAAGAGCTGCTTCTTCCCCTCTGTCTGCTGTTTCTGGCGGAGAAGACGATGACGGCGATTTCAAGCCAGCAGTTAAGAAGACACCGCAGAAGAAGAGTAAGGCCACTCCAGCAAAGTCCAAGTCTAGATCTACGACACGCAAAGTAAAGAAGGAAGAAAGCGATTCAGAGAATAACGATGTTGAAGAAGAAGCAGCCCCGATGACGCCTGTTAAACGCGGTAGCAAGCGAAGCACAACCAACAGCAGCAAGAAAGCCAAGCTGGAAGATCTCACCGATGGAGAAGGGGAAGAGAAGCCAAAGCCCACCCCTACTCCCTCCAAATCCACACTTGCTAAAAAGCTCAAACAGCTAGAAGCATATCTCCAGACACCCTTTCCAGACTTCGAGTCTCCTACTCCTGAACAATGTCAGGAAGTTCAGGATGCTCTAGCAAGAGTACATGGCTTGCCGAAAAGACCGGAGAAATTGGTTGATAAAGCTGGTTCGGCGGCTGGATGTGGAGCTACGCCAGATGTGCTCGATGCTCTCATCAGGACCATACTGAGTCAGAATACTACAAGTAAAAGTGGGTGGTATGCGATTCTAGCGGCTTTCGAGGCAAGAATGCTGAAATTACAATGTTTTCCAGACTCCACGGCCGCCAAGAACGCGATGGACGAGAAGTACGGTCGCGCGAACCATCTTGCAGTTCATAAAGCGTCAGTCGAAGATCTAGCAGAGACGATAGCGCACGGCGGTCTAGCCAACATAAAATCAAAAGTAATCAAGAAGATATGTGCAGCAGTTATTGCTCGGCAGATCGAGAGGGGCGAGATCAAAGATGAGAGTGAAGTGAAACAGATCAGTCTGGATTATCTGCATGAGATGGAGGATTATGATGCGATGAAGGAACTGGTCAGCTTTGATGGTGTGGGACCAAAGACGGCCAGTTGCGTGCTGCTCTTCTGCTTGTGAGTCATGAGCTGGAGATACTATCCGAGGTTTTTACGCTGACTGGTATCGACAACTTCGCAGAGGTCGAAACTCATTCGCCGTGGACACGTAAGATCGCTAGCACTTCCAGGGAAGCGAAACAGCTAAGCTCTTATGTGATGACAGACACGTCTTCCGCATCACCAAAGCGTTAGGATGGACACCAGCCAAAGCGAACCGAGAAACTGCATTCCAGCACCTGGATGTACGCGTACCAGCAGAAAACAAGTATCCTGTAAGTGCACTTAGCCCATCAGCTCGTTCAGAATTCTCGTCATTTATCCTGACGAAACCCTTATTCAATGCTTGAATAAGCTACATGCTCTTTTCGTTAGACACGGCCGATCCTGCCGATTATGTTCTGCAAATGGCAATATCACCGAAACCGAAGTAGATTCTACAAAATGTCCCATCAAAGCGCTATTGAAAGCCAAACACGGTAAATCACCTCGAAAGCGTGCTGGAAATGCTAAGAAAGAAGAACAAGATGGCAGTGAAGAGGATGATGACGATGATGAGGTACTTATGCCTGGTGATATTCAGGATAAAGATGAGGAGAGGGGAAAACCGCCTATCGGCGCTCCGGATAACGAGGCTGCTGTGAAAGAGGAAGAAAGTGTAGAATGGACGGACTTTGGTGAGAACAAGGAAGGGCAGATGCATGGCTTGTAGAGTTGGCGTCATGGGGTGATCATGTAGGCATCAAGACAGTTTCGAAACGGTGAAACGACATATCATTTTCTCTCATTTTCTCGAGGCGCGATGCCTGTTTTTGCATTTCATGCTGTCTTTTCTAGCATCTAGTCTACATTTACCCTCTACTGGAGTTTGACACCCTTTCCCTTCTTCTTATCACTTTTATCCTCTTTGATGCTCAGCCACAAGCTTACAAAGAGGATCCACGCCGCGAGCATACTACCCGCCGTGACGTAGTACGGGTATGCACCTCTGATAAATCTCGGATATTCATCGTGTCTAAGCGGAGTTATAGATATCTGTTTGCGGTCTTCTATCCATGATAAACCTTGGCGGCGATAATCTGTTAATAAGGTGAAGACACCGTGCCTGTCGGGAAGCTTCATGTTCGCAATATAGGTGCGGCTTGTAGGAGAACGATGGTGCGCGGCTGTACTTTGAACGAGGGGGATGCGGAGATGGGGATCAAGCATTGTCACTTCTAGCTGGATGTCACTGAGGTGCGAAGGGGCCGTCCAGCGGCCGTGCTCAAAGATGGAAAGCTCGATCTCGTAGGTCTAGAGACAGATATTAGCCAAATAGAAAATATGCATAAAGAGCAGCGTACCATCTCCTCCCCGATCCTATACTGCTCCTTCATTCCTTGGCTAGGGTCTTTGGTCGGATAATGTTTACTCTGAACAACCTTCAGCACTCCCTTCTCTCCCAGTAGCCATTTCGTGACATCCTCCACGAATGCCTGGTTGCTGCTTTCCGCTGTCCAGAATTTATCGCTGAACAGATCAAGCGAGCCAGACCACACCACCCGACTGTTTACTCGTGTTTGAAATCCAGAGACTAGCTTGGCTGATTCGCCAGCTACCAGAGGACCTCCTTCGACTGGTGCAACCTCGCCTGAGGCTTTCACTTCTATCGGGAAAGCTGTGCTTGGAGCTCGCAAGAGCGGAAGAAGCAGAGGTATATCGATCGTCTGGTGTACTACACCGCTGTACTTGATGGGCAGACTTGAGCCTTTGGTTGAAGCTGAGATGATGTTGGAATGACCTTTCAGGTCTTGCGATGGTGAGAAGGTGTAATTCGTCGGCACGTCGACTGTGTACTTGTCATCGGAAACAAGGGTGTGGGAAGGATCGTATAGTGTCGTGTCGCGCTCGTCAAATTCGATGCTAAACTCTCTTGCGAAGTCGCGGTATGCCTCGCCCAGGTTCGGCGAAAGAGCAATGAGCACGTTGCCAGGTACGTCTCCCGGCGAGACTGTGGTTATGAAGGAGAATATAGATTGCGGTGACAGGTCGCCAGGCAGAGCTGTGTGACCGGAACTGGATCAGAGACCGTAGGCACGACCAGCTGCGCGAGCGTCCTGACCTTTTACGCCCGGTGCGAAGAGCACTAGACCATCGTGTTGTTTCGCTTCGTATTTCGTCAGAAGCTGCTCAGCTGGAGGTGTTGGATTGCGAGCGTCCCTAAAGGTCAGCTCATGGCCGCGTGCTGCGAAGTGCCTATTCAGCTGGGTCCAGCTTGCTAATGAATAGTGATAGACACCTTGTAAGCTGCTCCAGAATTGCGAGAAGTCGTCCGTCTTTACTTCTTTGCTGTCGGTCACGACGAGCAGCTTGGACGCTGAAACGGCCAAAGGTCCAGCTGCGAGCGCAGCAGCAGCGAACAGCGTCGACGTCGAAGGTATCCACATCGTGTAGCACTACGCTTTCGAACGTTGAATCCTCGAAGAATTGGTTAATCCGAGAGTTCAGAATCAGAAGAGCTTCTTGACCTTGAAGCGACACAAAGACCCTTTGACGGAGATGCGCGCTTCTCTGGTCGCATTGAAGCGTTCAGCGTGGAAAGGTAAAGCAAAGTCTTGAATGTTTAACCAGTCTACAGCTTATGTGCTACATCAGGGCCGTTCTTTACGTCTTTTCCTCAGCTGGCAGCAGCTCAGAAAGCAGGCTTACCTCTACCTGGAACGGGCGGTACACCTCCCATATCTACAACAAGCAGAAGTACAACTGTCCTGCCTAACTTCGTGGGGTGCGCGCCGAACATCAAAGTCCAAAAAGCCATGCTTTTACCAATCTGATGTTGTCGGTAGCCTCCGTATGCTCATACACAATGGAAAGACATATACACCTGTCAACATAACATCCGAAATGGTTGGACACAAGGTAGGAAGAGCAACTGGACCTACGATTTGGAAATCTGACATCGGGTGTCGACTGTTTAGCTTGGCGAGTTCGCACCTACACGGAAACCTTTCAGCTACAGACAGACAAAGAACAAGTAGCGGAAGAGCTCCCTACTCGGCCCAAGAAGCCAGCCCATTCGCATCGCAAAGTCATTCTGCAAGAAGTCCAGATCACGCTGTTGTTGTACACCAAACAAGCTTCAAAGAAAGCCTACCTTGTCATATACTTCGAGACACATCTATCATGGATTGGTTGTGGTGGTCGCTGTACTTGGCATATGACCGTCGAGACTGCTTTCATAGACCGCACACCCGGTGCATGAAAGCCCAAGCTGATCATCACAGCGTACTTCTACGATCTGGTCCCCCTTCCTCTCTAAGTGGACACAGCCTGCCTGCCCTGGAAGCCCATCGTCCTGCTCCTGCCTCCTGCCTCCCGGCTGACCCATCTCCAAAACTTGCGAATGGAAACAAGAAATACCACGCGGATACCAGCTCACACAAAGCTTCAGAGTCAACACGCCGCATCGAGTCCAAAGCCGGCTCGCCCGCCTCTAAGCTCAGTGAAAGGGTATCAAGGCCTCTGTACGGCGACGACTAAGACTTCAGATGCAGTCTTTCGGATCTGTGCATTTCGACTGAAGCATGGCTGTTTTAGAGGATGTGAAAAGCTCGAGGGTCTCGCTAAGCAGTTCATCTTTCTATACAAGTGAGTCGCATCCTTCGTCAACTGCACGCCGATGGACTGGCCCCGCTGATGCTTGTATGATTCGAATCTGGGCAGAGCGCTAGAAGCCCTACCAGCTATAGATACAGAAATGAAGATTGACGTAGACTCGGCTGCTCAGCTTACCAAGTATTCACAACGAATTCTTTGCGAACCTGCAACTCAAGGCGACATAAACCTACCTCTAAGGACGCTGCGCAGGGGCTGGGTTGAAGCGCTGAACGATGAAAAACGCAAGACGGCTGATTTGCTTACACTCCGAATAGGTCCGGAAAAGCTACATAACGCGCTGGAAGCACTGAAAATGATGCTGCAAAGCACAGCAATAGCATTGGCCAAGACAAGTGCCGCAGAAGTATCTCCAGCCACAGCAGTTGCCAGCGTGCGAAGCGGGCGAGGAACTAATGCCAGGACATAACCGCATCATTCAAGGACCGACATAGCCGAGAGATGGAGCAAGACATGCCTGTCATCGAATTATGATGTATTTCTAGAAGGTACTGCACTTCGCTGCTGGCTAAGTAGACTTACGAACTGCTACTACATCTTGCGACTAACCCGTAGAGCCTGTATATCTATTAGGGGGAAGAGCACTGCGTACAAAGCGAAATACTAGTTTCTAGGGGTATTGATTGCAATGTGCCTGCGACTTGACATTCTACTGCCCATCGGCAAGGGTTTTTAGCGCTTCAGCAACTTGAGGAGGACCCTCCAGACGGAAACTGTGGGAAGCGAAGTTCAGAGCGTGCCTAAACCCTGATAGTGGAGTTTCCTCTCACCGAGATTCCCGCTTCTTAGCACCGACGGCGACAGTCACTATCTTTTCCAAAGCAAGTTCTTCCAACCAGCTGCACAACCGTTGATCTTCGCCCATGCTGAGACAACAATCGTTAGCATCCCATTTACCGCGCAACAGATTTTCCTAAACTTACGATAGGACATAGTCGAACTGGGCTGTAAGCTGTCTACTAGCCGATGATGTGCTGACGTTCTTGTCGGCTTCGAGTCGCATAGGCTGGGCGGCAGATGCTGCTACTGACGCTTTTCTACCCGCCATTCTTGCAGTCTCAGCTCTTGTCCCAGCCGCTTCATCATCTAAGTCGTCATCGACTGCTATGTCGTCCTCGAGCAACTTTTTGCTTTGATGACCTGTTTCGAATTCGTCCGCTTGGAGTATGTGAGCGACTGCTTTGGCTCTACCAGCTTTGCGTGGCAGGATCAAGAAGCTTGTAGCTCCTGGGAAGAGTTGCAAGCCAAAGCGCTCGCCTAGAGCGTCCTATTGCAGGAAGTTCAGCTTTAGCCACGCAGATATGTCTCGAATGCGAATCCCTACCATAATATGATTTTGAACTTCGGCAGCTTGTCTTCTAGCCCAGGTGTAGGCTTCGTTGCCTTTGCCATCCTCGAACATGGCAGGTTCATCCAACAGCAGGCCAGCTGTGCTAAGGCGTTTGCTTTTAGCAGACGCTGGCGTCGACTGAGCCTGAGTGTCGGTGTTGGCGTATCTCCAGACTATCGATATGCCACGATCCTCGACGTAACTACCGGGAGTTCTCTCGGTATAGTAAGCCAATATCTCTAGCACAGGCTGTCTCCACGAGGTGTGTGTACCTGTGACCAGCTTATGCCAAGCATTGTCGGCTGTAATATCTGTCCTGTTCGACAGGGTTGCGAAACAGCCGTTCTCGGCGCTAAGAGCACGATTAGATGTTGTCAGAGCGGAACAGCGGAACGGTACATACACGAAGCCAACGCCAGGTAAGTCTTTCATCAACCCGGTGAGGTCATGTGTCGATTGTCCGCTGAGCAGATAGACAGTGTTCTGCGGGTCCGAGGCCAGTTTCTTGAGGGAGTCGAGAACACCGCTGTTTAATTGGGTTGACGCAGATTCCGCAGAAGCACCTTCCACGACCGTCCCCTCGAGATCAAGTAGGAGTAGGCGACGTCTTGCAGAATTATAGCCTGATAAAGCTCTGCGCGCATCGAAGACTGGCTGCATGAAACCATCGATCTGTGACGTAGCGGTCAGATCCGAAGGACTGTAGGGAATCTTCTGTAGGCTAGGAGATGTTAGGGGCCTAGTCTTCACGTCGATAGCCTCGCGGCCTAATGCAGTCAGGAAGCCATTGCACCTTGAGCATGGCGTCAGCAGGCAGATAGCAGTGGTATGCTTAAGGACCTACCAATGCTGAGCTGTCTGAGACCAGACGTGCCTCTCTAGGTCGCGCCAGCGCGAAATGCGTTCATCTTCTGGCATGCATAGCGCTTCATTGATCGCTCTAGCAAAGGACAGCTTGTCGTACGGGTTGATGGGGATGCATCGTTGCTGGGACTATGTCAGTGGTCACGTCATCAGGTGATCTTCTATGACTCACGAAGCCAGCTCTCGAGTATGAACCCGTAAATTCAGACAACAGAAGAGGGCCCCATTGGCCTTCTTGACAGATTACGTATTCATGAGATGTAAGCTGGCGAAAGTGGTCTTAGCAAGCTGTTTGTTGAAATAAGACCACGTCCCTCACGTTCATTCCCTCGCGTAAACTGGAGTTGATGAAGATTTCGGCCACTTGTAGTAGAGCAAGGTACTGGGAGAAGTTGACATCTTGGTGCAGGAAGACCACAGGTTGACTAAGGGAAGCTTGGGTAAGCCTATCACGCAGAACATGAATGAAAGGACTTACTAAGTAAAGGTCGAGAATCTTGCATTGATCCTTGACACGAGATCCACAACATCACCCTGTCTCTCGTTTTCAATGGTCGTCGCCATCGCGACCTGAATAAGGACAACCTTGCCCTGCCATTCGGGGAAGCGCTCCAAGAATGCTTCGTATGCGACGAGTTTCTGCGTTACCAAACGTGCTTAGTAAAGCTAGCAAGACCAGAGTGTCAGTGTACGGTACTCACCTGGCGGACACCCTTAATTTCATCAAGCTTATCTCTGGCAATCAAGATTCGCAGATCACCATATCTTGCCCTCAACGTCGACACCCAATCGGCAACCTCTTGTTCCTTTTTGCGCTCGTGTAAAGCCTTGACGTCAATTCCAATAGGGAAGACTCCTACTCTTGCAAAGCCATTCTGTAGCTGAATACCCTTAGGCGTAGCTTCTACGCTAAGTAGTCGCTGGCAAGTCTGTCGGAAATGACGTGCTGTATTGTATGTCTGGAAGCCAACGAGATCTGCCGCCAAGACGCCGTTGAGGAGTTCACGTCTGACTGCTAGACAGCGGAAGATCTCGGACGAAGGGAACGCAATATGCCTGAAAGAAGTGTCAGGTTATCTGTAAACCATCAGTAGAAGCTCGCTTAGCTTACAAGAAAAAGCCGATAGTAGCGTTAGGCAACTGCTCCCTGACAAGCTGGGGCACTAGAAGTAGATGATAGTCGTTCACCCAGACTGTAAAGATGATAGATCAGCTGCATGATCGGAGGTGAAGAAGGTTCAGACTCACTCAAGTCTCCATCTTGGTAGATTGAGACGATTTTATCTGCAAAAGCCTGATTCATAGCCTGGTAGTCTTTCCACGATGGAGATTCGTAGGCTTTGGACTTGTGCGCATCGTGAACTTGGTAGTGAAAAGTGGGCCATAGAATCTGTCAATGCTAACGATTAGCCCGTCGCTGGCTACCCCGTGAAGTTGCGTCTGAGCTTCATACCTGCTTGCAAAACAGATCATATGCTGGCTCGAGAGTATCATCTTCCACCCAGACTACAGCTGATCGCTTCTCGTCCTTATACCGCTTTTCCACCACTTCGCGAAGCGGATCATCGAATTCTCCAATCGAGCATCCAATCGTGCCAATCCACGTATACTCTCCAACTGCCTTCTTCGTGCCGGGTATGTAAGGACGTGCGGGTGCGGATCCAGATAAAGTAGGTGTCGTACTTGCAGTCGGCTCGGACGCTGTTCTGACATGGGCATCTGCTACTGATCTGACTGCATTCTGTAGGCCTCCGTTACCATGAGGATTGACTTCGAAGTAGAAAGGCGGGACACTCGCGTTTGCAGCAAGATTATTGACATCTGCGATAGTAGACGATCGCCTTCGATGGTCATTCTTACGGCTAGCCCTCGAGAATGTGCGACTGAGGCCTGTAGTACCCGTCACGACGTGCCGGCCAGCAGAAGAAGACCTGCGACGAGTTCGTGGGGTCTCCTGTCCGAAAACGTTGTTTCCTTGCTGAGGAAAGTAGCTAGATGATGAATTCTGTGGGTTATCGGTACGCGGCGATGCAAGAATACTTCGTAGAGGCTGTTGACGTTGGTCGAAAGATTTCTCTAGCCTGTTGCGAACCTCGCTAGAAAAGGACAATGCAGCGGAGGTGCCTGCACTCTCGCTCAACAACCTTGTCGCAGCAGGTCGCTTAGGTACTGAACCACCTGCAGCAGGCGTCGCGATCGGAGCTGGAGTGATAGCAGTACTGGCGGTTTCGAAGGGGTTTGTTCCAAGTTCCAGCTCGCTTGGGGTATGCTTCGGACTAGCACTGCTCGAAGGACCTGTCCCTCTTGTCTGTAGATCTTCGAGGATGCTGCTCGTTCGCGTCATGCCGGGCCTGTTCCTACTACTACCGCTGCCAGAAGCCTGCTTGATTGACGTTATCTGAGGTATGGCGAGTGATCCAGTAGGTGGAAATGCAACTGCAGTGCCCGCATCTGGTCCCGAACCAGACCTTGTCTGAGGACTGTCAGAGCCGCCGGCGCGTGCATGAGTTGGAGACGAGAGTGCGCTGGGTATTGGCGACAGTGTCCTAGCTGATGAGGAAGGGAAAGGAACAGATCCCAATGTGTTGACACCTGCCAACGATTGCGAACGCTTTGAACTGTCCAAATCCTTCGTGTCATCAGGAACAGCTTCGGGGTCTTGCTGAGCAGCAAAGGCAGGACTAAGACCAGGCGCAGGAGATGCAGGAGGGTCATCGAAGTTGACGGTTTCAGGACTACATCAGGCAGCACCAAGGTTCAGCTTCAAAGGCAGCCAAACGACACAGCCCTCTTACAGAAACAGCGTCGCAATGAGCACTCTTGGGCCGGCCTTGTGCGCCATGGCTACTCCAAGGTCTTTATGACTTGTTGCTCAATACTTTGTGTTGGCCAGAGAACAAGCGGTGTCGGCCAACGTTACCCCTATACTGCAAGATTTTAAGCTTTCCCGCTCCTGTTAGGGACTGAAGGTAAATACTGCAGGAGTAGCGGTAGGGCAAAGAAAGAGAGACAAGCTCCAGCTGAAGGTCCAGCACTGAGAAGAAGGCCAAAGCCGAAAGAATGGGCAAACAAAGGGAAGAGAGACGTCACGTCACGCGACCAAACGAAGTCTGTGCCTGTACATGAACGCAGAATACGGCCTTTTGGCTTGGCTACATGCTTATGTATAGGTGAAAAGCGCCGGTTGACTGACCTTGCGAACTTTGTACCTCAGACCTTCCCACATTACAATTCGAGCTTTCCAGCCAGCTGTGTGAGCTATAGGTATACCTACTACACACTATACCTTCTGACGAGCGGGGTGTAGTATTCTGCTCGAATCCGAGAATAACCCAACAGAATCGTGTAAAGCCTGTGTCGTTTACCATGGTCAAAACTCCGCGATGACCACCACAAGGAACTTATAGCGTACCTTATGGATGATACGAAGTGTCCGAAGCGATCACTATCTTGGATGTTATGCCGAGAGCTCATAAATGAACGCGGTAATGACGAGATTTCCTGTACGCTTTGCTGGCACCAGGATGAGTTCGCTTGACCCGTTTGAGCACAGTATCGACGACCTCATCGACCATTTCTGGTAGAATAGCAGACAAGCCGGCCCCAGAAGTACTATCATCATCGGCATATTCTGTGTTTCTACGGCTCGAATGTTGCTTCTGATTGTGACGTTGCTGTATCAGACGATTGATGTGGATAGCTGCTTTACGAGGATCTCCGCGCCTTTGAGGTCTGCTGATGTCGCTGCCAACGCTACCGGAAAAGCTTCCCGTCGCATCTGAAGGGACCGAGCTCCGGTACCTAGCTTTCTGTCGTGAATACGGAGTGCTGATATACGGAGTGCTGATACGGTGACGATGTGATGAATCACTTCCATAGCTGCTTACACCTTGGTGGCTGCTATACAATGGCGCCCGCCTGTGCCGATATGATCGATGTCGTCCGTATTTTCCATCACGTTGAATGTGTTGCAGATAAGCTCGAATATCGGAGACATGGCTGTAAGGCCGCGACTCTCTGCTAGATCTACTAGCTGCTGAAAGCGAAGCAGCAGAATACCGACTCTCGACTCCGCTAAGACTGGATTCGGATGGCGTAGGTCTATAGTGACTATACCAGCTTGCACTTGGAGCATAAGAGGGTGATCTTGATGAATAACGGGATCGTAGAATTTTGCCATGTTTGCAACGCTTCCTATGTCTCGATGAAGGCTCGCGATAGGTGTCACGGCCAGCGAAGGCATCGTACAAAGCCGGGTGATCAGCATGACGAGTATGAGCATGAAGGTTGCGTGTGGGAGATTCGGTATGCCCGCTATGCGGTGCGGTCGAAGAAGAAGACATGGAACCGTGAGTCATATAGTCGGATGGATTATAGGTTTTGTAGGCTTTGTGCGAGCGGTGCTTGGAACTTTTCTTGGGAAGAGCGGATTCATCATCGATATACTTGTCATGAAGCGCCTCCGGGAAATCATCGGCGAAAGCGCTTTGACTCTGATATGGCTGGCGCCTATGAGCATGGTGGGAATCGCCCAATGGAGAGGCATTGAAATGGCCTGAGCTTGCAAGGGGTACCTCCTCGGTGTGCTGACGATGCTTCTCCGACTTGTGCTTCTTCTCCGGTATGGAGACCTGAGGTGCAGCCTTGACAGAGACAATTTCATCTTCGCCATTCGCTTTCGCCCGTACGTAGCGGTACGCAGTCTCTGGCACGCTAGGGTCGATGATCGGCTTTGTTGAATGGGATGCACGACTTGAAGGGCCAGAAGAGCCGGAAGATTTCGAACTTCTCGACATATATTCGGGATCGTGTACGGGTAGGACAGGTGCTGCTAATGATTGGAGACTATTCGTGCTGGCAGCCGATGGTGCGTTTCTTAGACCGCTTCCGCCATGTCCGGCTGGGGCAGTATGTCCGGGGTCGAAACCGTACTGCGCGCCGGAAATGGGAGGAAAGACACCAGCGGGAGACTGACTATACGAACTTGCTCGACTGTATGGGGCATCTTGATACTGCGGAAAGCTAGGCATATGAGGGTGACTCTTCTCTGCTTGCCAACCGTGCATGGATGGCATGGATTTGCCATACGAGGACGCAGAATATGATGATCGACTGCTGCCATGCGTGCTAGAGATCAGGGAAGCTATTGGATGGTCAGCCATACCTGGATACAGGTAGGGTGCATGCGGTGCAGATGTATGAATAGAGGAGGCAGATTCCGACGAACTGTTGCTGCTGCTTCCCGAAGAGCCAGACTTCGAAGGCATGCCCAAGTCATATGCACCCAGACCTGGCTGTGTATAAGCCATTTGTGGCTGCGCGTGCGTGAAAGTGCTTGCTCCCAAGGAGTGTGAGGCTGACGATGATGACGAGGAGGAAGAACTACTACTTCCACTACTGATAGAGGAGACCTTGGAGTGACCAAAAGCTTGTGTATATCCAGCATAGGGACTCACGAAAGGCTGTTGCATCTTGTACTGCGTACTGGATGACGCTGACGAGCCCGACGAGGTAGAGGAGCTACTCGCGGACCCTTGAGATGCATATATGTTGTGCATGTAAGTCGGCAGATTCGCTTGCCTCCTATGGAGGCCGCTGGAACTGCTGAACCTACTTGCAAAGCTACCTTGATGATAATGAGGGTTAGCGGTCGCAGCGGAAGACGAGGAAGAAGAGGAGGAGGACGAGGACGATGCAGAGGACTTGGAGTGCGTATAGACAGGATGCGTGATGTGCGCCATGGTCAGAAGGCTACCTCTAGCTTCTTTGAGGCAGGCTTTTCAGAGTTGTCAGCTTGGTAACCTTGCCAAGGCGAAAGCGGTGCTCGGAAAATGTCAGAAGGGGGAGCACATCAATGAGGTGTTCTGTGAAGCATCTTCAGAGGAAGTGAAGCATCTTGACGGCCAAACGTCTTCTGACGTAACGAGCAGGTCTGTGCAGCCTTGATTGGGATATTGTTGGTCGAGACAGGCCAAATTCTTTACGTTTGAACAACAGCAGAAGAAGGTCTTGATCCAGTGAGAGTCCATACTCAAGTCATCTCGTCAAGATGGAGACTGCCCAGCCTGGGGTCTGGTATGACCACTTTACGCCCAAAGAGCTCGACGAAGAGAACCCAGATTCCTGACATGAAATCTCTGGACGTGGCAGCAAACGATGGGCGCACATGTCGACAGTCGCTGATGCTCAAGGCAGCGACCAACAAGCTCTTTGGGTCTTCGGAGGTACATCAAGAAACAAGCCTGCAGCTGATGACCGATTTGATCATGCATGACAAAACCCGGCTGAAACTCTGGGATGACTGTGCGGATTTAGGTCGTGCTTTGACGTCTGTTGGCCAAGCCCTTGACTGTGATTGACTATCTCCCTAGTGAACCCGCGGAATCTGACTTCGCTTGTCTGAAATAGCCTGGACAAATGCTCTACTTCGGATGGATCTGTCACAGCCCTTCTCTACTGGTGACCCACCTCTTGAACTTGTGTATGCGGATCGCAATTCGTCAAGCGCACCTCCGCAAATCGCCTTAGGGCAATTCTGGTCCAGCAAAGATGGCCAAAGTCTGTATCAGACAAGTGGCCAGTATTCAGATAGTCCTCCAGTTGAGCCTCGAGCGAATCAACTTTGGAAGTACGACATCCCGGCCAACACATGGAGTACAGTCGAAACTTCCGGAGAAGAACTGCTGGGATCGGCAGAAGGTGCTACAGCTCTTGCGCCTGATGTTGGAACAAACGGCGAGCCTGTCATTTATCAATTTGGTGGACACATCGATGAGTGGACCACACCCAAGTATGTACGCTCACGTTGAGTGCGATACTGAAAGTTCGGCTGACTGTAAAGCGCTATCAGCTGGCCTGGCACACGAGTGTACCTCTCCAGCATGACAACATTCGATACTGGTAACTCTCAGCTTGGGAATATCACTGATTTCAAGGGTACTGGAGATTCTGGATCGCGCAACTCGACAAGCACAACTACGCCTCCACTCATACGAGCCGACTCAACGTTGACTTACGTACCCAATCTAGGTACCGACAATAAAGGTGTTCTCGTATCGATCGGAGTATGTCTAGGGTACTTCGAGCCACTATCCAGCTAACGCGGGAATGTTGGCAGGGCGGTAATCTAGATAAAGTGTTGGATAACTCAGTGCTTGACATCTTCGACATCGGTGCAAATACATTCGTAAAGCAAGCTACTCAAGGCGATATCATGCAGCCCCGGGTCAATCACTGCGCTGTCAGAGGTACGTAAGCAAGTCATCAAGGCCAAAGCGATTTGCTTATGCTTCTGAACTAGGTTCGGCGATCGTCAACGGTATCGAGCAGCATCATATCTTTGTCTATGGCGGACATGCTGCGAACCGCACAACTCAGATTCGGGAAGGCCAGTTCTCCGATGTTTATATCCTGACATTGCCAAGCTACACCTGGACATACGTTGGTGCGGACCTTGCAAGCCAGCCTGTGCCTCGAGCTGGACATACTTGCGAGCTCCTTGGCGATCAGATGGTATGTCAGTCACCTAAGCGCATATGAAGATAATCTGACACAGAATTATCCACAGATCAGCATCGGAGGATACATAAGCGAAGACATCATGTGCGAACAGCCGGCTATCTATCTGTTCAATACAACATCACTCTCGTGGGCGACAGACTACGTGCCCAACCGACAGTTTACAACGCCTACCCTTTTGCGAAACCTTACCGGAGGACAAGGATCGAGTAATTCTACAGGTGGCTCAGGTTGGCAGAATCCCAAAGAAGTGTATACGGCAACGGTCACCAAAATACAAGCCGGAGCCACTAATACAGCTACGCAAACACCAGAATTGCAGCATGAAGACAGCAATTCCAAGCTTGGTCCGATGTACGTTGTCGCTGAATATCTTCATTTAGCGCCGCGTGCTGATCGGAAACATCGCGAACAGACTGGGCGGTGTAGCTGGCGGTCTCACTTTAGCTTTCCTGGTCCTCTTCTTGATCAACTTCTTTGCGAAGCGGCAGAGAAATTGCGAACATGCGAAATGGAAATACCAGATGTTCCCCGATGGTGCATGGAGCGCGGATGATGATGACGCCGCGTCTTTGCAAGCTATGGCATATAATGACCTCCGGCCAGTTGGAAGGGTTGGAGCCGTTGCTATGGCACGTGAGTGACATTCCTCCCTAGTGTGCTTCGAAGTAAGTATCATTGAAATAAGACTGACGAACGAACGTACAGCGCTGGAATCTCCAGTGCGCTCAAGGCCATACAGTCATGAACATAGCGATTCCTTGGGTTCGCATGAGAGCTGGTCAGCAAACAGAGCGAGCGATGAAGTGGAGACTGCTACCGAGGGTATGCAAGTTAGCGGCCTTAGCCATCTTGCACCGCGCGAGGTGAGCTACATATATCCGACCATCACTCATCAAATTCAGAAGAAGAACGCTGATGTTCGATGCATCTTTAGACCTTGAGAATTACGAACCCTTCTGATCGCTCAGTCAGGAGTCTTTCATACAGCGCTACCCAAAGATCAGGCAATTCGCTATTGTAAAAAAGCGTCATCAACTCGCAGTAGTCCAAAGTCAAGCAGTAATAGTGTCGTGTCGATGTATATAGTTCCCAGCTCTCTTTATTACTCCCTTAATAGACTGAAGTGTTATGCTATACTGAGTAAGTACTTGGGCATGGAACGAGCAGGTGTAGCTATAAACGATACATGTACAAATCTATGTAATGCGACATCAACATATAGAATGCTCGACTCGGCTACTGCGCCTCCTGAGGAATCATCGAAGACTCAACCTTCTTCTCGATATCTGCCTTATCAAGCTCGATCCTCGCTACACCCTTGTTCAAGCTGTCCAGCAGCGCGCAAGCTTGACACAATTGCTGAGAAGCCATCGCGCCACATCTTTCGCAGACCTTCTGAATCGGCCGCTTGACTTCGACTTTGACCATCTTGCCCATTGCTTCGCCTGAGTAGATTATATCGAGGATACTGCTAGGCCGGACGGCTTCGAGGTCTTTGACCAAAGCACGAGCGTGTCCGCGGTATGCTGTTGGAGAGTATATACACTCGGTCGAGTGGTAGTCGAGTTTCTGTGGTTTCCAAAGCATAAGCCTGTGCAATTCGACGAAACAGCTGTGACTGACCTTGAAATACGCATACATAACAATCTCCTTCTCGTAGGCGTATTTGAACGGCTTGCTCCTCTTGACCGTCTTGCCCTTCTCTCCGCTACCTGTCGTGATAGCGGTACAGCGTTCCAGACGAGCGATATCACCACGAAGAACTGAATTTGTGGTCAAGATCAGCAGTTCGCGCCAACCAAAGAAGCTCGATAAGGCTCACCATTCATCAAGACCGTCTCTGCTACGTCATCTGCATTATGACCTGTAACGATATGGTCTACTTGCAGAACATCTCCTCCTAGATCCAGCGCTTTCCTCCGAAAGACACCACAGTAAGTGCAGTTTCCTTTCTTCCCCGTCTCTTTGACCACTTTATCCATCGTCCAGCCTTCGTATAGATCAGAGTAGGACAGGATCTTTAGCGGTAAGTTGTATTGCTCGCTGTTTCGTTGGACCGTCAGCAGAGAGTCGTCCCGGTAGCCTGAGATTCCCTCGTCAATACTGAGCAGTTGTAGATCCAGGCCGTAGTCATAGCGTTCATTCAGGAGGGTCATGATGTGCGCCAGAACGGTCGAGTCTGCAGGCATAGGTCGAGCATGTCAGGCCTTTTCTTGCACCAAATCGACGAGAAAGCGGCTTTCAAGGCATCTTGAAGCCACTCAGACCATGCTGTTCTACTTACCCTTGCCTCCACTGGCTGCGATGCCTACTTTCTCGCCTCTGCGAAAAAGCTGACTTCTCGTGACTGTATTGTGGACTTCAGTCTCAAACGCCAGGTAGAAGCACTCCCTGCAGACGGCCTGCGCTGTCTTGGGACGACGAAGAATCGCTCGACGAGCTGACGTCGGATCGCATAGCGCACATGGAGCCATCGCGTAAACGGGCGAAATCCAAGCTGCCTGCTCTCTCTCTTTAACGTTTCGCAACAATCTCATCTCCCTCATTCTGACAGTCCTGAGAGGCGTCCTGACACACTAATACCCCTGGTACTGAGAAGCAAGCTTGCAGCGTCTGCTGAGACCGCTTGCACAATCACCGAACCTATTTCTAGCCGCATTGTTCAAGGGTTCCAGCGCGAAAGCACAGCTACTCTGGCTCTCCTACAATGTCTCAAGAACCTCCAGTTAGGACCGTCGATTCTGTGACCATCCAGTATGCTGGCGCAGGCAATGCCATTAAAGAACCCGATCCATACTGACGCACCCTGAAAGAGTACTGGTAGACAACTCGATAGAGTGGTTCTTCCCATTTCCTGCGCCCGAGTTTACTGCGGAAGTGCCGTATCAGCTTCAGAACAACCCTCCTATAGATGCAGACACCAAAACGCCCATTCTGGACCTGGAGAATTAGCAGGTCTACAATTTCGATTGCATAGCGCTGTACTAACAGATCTGCAGCTGCTGTGGTAGGGCTGCCATGCTGCCAATCGCGACTCAATCTCTGAAAAGTCTCACTTAAGGTGCCCATGGTCTCAGTCTCCTTGTGACGACCCAAATCGGAGATGAGAAACATACCATTCTCTTCGACGCCGGACCCGAAAGCAAGAGTATCGCTAGAAACGTCAACGCATTGGAGGCTGATTTGACGTCCGTTGAGCGGATTGTGCTGTCCGTAGGTGGACTCATTCCAAAATCTCAACATCTCACTTACAGTCACTCCTAACCACCACCAGCATTGGCATTCCGATCACTCAGGCGGCATTCTGACAGCACTCCAGCTCATACAGGAGCAAAAGACCGCGCAGTCTGCAACCTCGAACACACCTGTGGTAGTGGACTTACATCCTGATCGGCCAGAAGCTCGAGGTATCTGGCCTCCTACTCAAGACAAGCCGATTTGCAGACTTCCGGCAGATCCGACCTTCGAAGATATCACGGAAAATCACGGCAAGTGTAACCTTCACGAGGACGCACATGCAATAGCAGACAACAGCATGTACGTCAGCGGGAAGATCGATCGCGTTACAGACTTTGAAACGGGACTGGTGGGCGGTTGTCAGTGGATCGACGGCCAATGGGATAACTCGGACAGCAACCCTGGCAGAATGATCATGGACGAGCGCTACCTTGCTATAGACGTCGAAGACAAAGGTTTGATCGTCTTCAGCGCTTGCTCTCGTAAGTACACTGTACTATTCGACTGATTTGGAGCTGACTTGTGATATGTCAGATGCCGGAATCGTCAACGTCTGCAAGTCTGCACTGGCCGCCTTCAATCATGCCAGGCCACTATATGCAGTGATCGGCGGATACCACCTTGGCGGCACAGGCATGGAAGAGCGTATCCCAGCAACTGTGGCTTACTTCGCAAATGAAGTTACTCCAAAGGTCAAATATGTGGTTCCGATGCACTGTAGTGGCTTCAAAGCCAAGACAGCACTGAGAGAGGCATTGGGAGATTCTGTCGTTCCAGTAGGAGTAGGTGTCAAGATGGTCTTCTGAACAGGGGAGCGCGAACTTGTGTGGCTAGCAGCTAGTTTATGCATTGCAAATAGCTATTCAAGCCTCAGGATATGGATACATGGCTTTCACTTCTGATTTTCCTTCTTGCATTTGCTCTTGCTCTTGCGATGTGTGCGGATGCATATGAAAAACAGCGTACATAATGCGCAGGGTATGCAGGGTATAGAGCCTTCATTGAAGCGGTGTGTGTCCAGCCTGTTTGCTCTGCTTGGTCCAGACTTGCATATGCCTCAGACCGAAAACGCGGGAAGACAGGGCTGCCTGTCAACGGATACGAAGAAGCTATACGAAGAGCTCCTTGAACTCTCTTTGTAGCCCGTTCTCTTCTTTCGGCTGGGTAGGTAGCTTGCTTCTGGTCCTCCCGCCGATCGGGCTTCCTGCAGCTTTGGCAAACCTGCGAGCGTCAAGTACATGAGCCTATTGTTCTTCATTGGCATATGATAGATCGGACTGACTGCTTGCGTTGTCTCCTCGTGGGCAGTTTCGGAACGGACAGCCCGTCGCGTTTCTTAGGTGGTCTGCCGCGCTTGCGAGGTAGAGGTAGAGCCACACTTGCGGGCTCCCGATCTGGCTGAAGGTGCTCCGGTAGCCTGATACCTGGTCCGTCTGCACTTGCGGCATCTGACTCGGCTTCGTTGGAAGCTGAAGAGACAGATACTACTGAGCTGCTTTCAATAGCGGCGAAATCTTCGCCTGCAACGCTAGACGAATCGTCCCTTTCCTCGATCTCGCGTGTGATGCGGAAGCGCTGCCTAGGTGATTCTGCAGCTTGGATCTCTTGGTCCGTAGAAACAGCTCGTGACCGGACTCGCGTAGCGGATGAAGCGCAAGAAGGAGAAGTGGACGCGGACTCGACCTTGTCGAGCCTTCCTGGCGTTTCTGAATCGTTGTTTACGTAGTCCGAAAGGTGGGTAGCGGTAGTACTGGCTGAGCGATGCGTGTTGGAGGTAGCGGTTGAACTTGAAGCGGAAGGGGATGAGGAGCGATGTAAGACCGACAAGCCAGATGCCGGGTGGCGATGGTCCTGTAATAGATGCTGTGGTAATGCTGAATTGGTAGCCAGATGCATGGGAGAAGGTGGAGGAAGAGTTTGATCTGGCAAGGGAGGCTGAGGAGAGGGGTTGTTGAAGTCTTCAGACTCGGTCTCGTCCATCTCATTCTCCAACAGGTACTCAAGAGCTTGCTCCCATTGCCCTTGATGATCGTGTATCAGCTTGCGAACTTCGGTGACGGTGTGCCGGTGTGGGTAGCGGAGAGATGAGAGAATGATGGACTCTTCCTGATTGGCAAGCGGCTCATCTTCAACAGACGCAGTGGGGTCTGCTCCAGGCACAGGAAGCTTCTGGTCAACGATGCAGGGCAAGCCTGCGTGTGGACCTTGGATGTTTCGAGCTGACGAGTAGTGCTGACAGAAAAGAATCTCTAAGCGGGGTTGGTATTGAAGTATACTTCAAGACTCACCTCCCAGTTGTGATATACGATGTACAGACTAGGCAGATCGTAGCCTTCCTGCTTGCCTTTCCCCTTTGCATCGATTCTCAAAGCTCTTTTCGCTTTGGCAGTCGGCGACTCGTCCTCGTAGCCAATGACATATACCAGCTCTGCTTGTATCACCTTGACTCTGCGTCTAAACATCCTCGCAAAAGCCACGATTTCGACTTGAGTTCCATAAGTCCCGGCGAGCCGCATCTCTGCTATGTGTGAGGCATACGCCGCTTCAGGCGAAGAGTGACTACTATCGTCTATGAACGCGATGAACTCGCTCTGATGCTCGAGGAGGAAGTCGCAAACTTCCTGGCGGATGCGGAGGTGGTAGTTTGGATTGCCGTACATCTGGTCTGAAAGGGCCCGAAAGAGGCATGATCCGTCTCCAAGACTAATGTACGTAGTTGTATTGCATTGTGCGAATGTAGAATCCGTGCGAAACAGAAGTGGTGAAAGGCCGAAGATAGTGACGAGGGATGGAGATAGGCGTTGAAAGAGCGTGCATCATCAGCATTGGAGGAAATGTACGACAGCGATGGGAAGCCAGATCTCACGTATTTGCAGCATAGAGGCCCAGTCGTTTGAGCTGAGCGCCGAGCAGTCTCTCGTCATTGGCGGGATCCTCAAGAAGCTGAAAACGAGCGCATAATACCAGGCACGTCGCCCGCAAGCCGTCAGCAACTGATACTGCGTGTGTCTACTAGCCATCATCCTGGCGTAGCAAGACAGGCGCACCCTAGGCTTTGATGTCCTAGTTTTGTCTCTGGCGCGCCGGACTGGGTGAGCAGCTCCGCCTTTGCGCGAGCTCGTGTAGTTTGCGTCGCCAGCGCCAGCTCGACGCCCGCTACTGCCCACGCTGCCTTTGGCCATCAAGCTGAGGCAGCACCAGCGAGTTGGTGCGCCGACGCTGCAGAGGCAGAGCAGCAAGCAGGCAAGCAAGCAAAGTTGTCGTCCCGAAAAATCCAAGAGACCGATGCAAAGTTCCGATGAACAAGAACGGGAGCAAGAGGCAGCTCAACTGTGACACCCTGGATATGCGTGCTACCCATGCCCTTTGTCCTCTTAGAATTGTTTGTCTCACGATTACCTTAACCTATGCAGCACGTGAGGTAAAAGCTTGTGTATGGTACACCGACGATGAGGGATGGATCAGTCACAGTTGTGTATCCCTCTCATTGCAGACTCCGTAGCCCTGAACCCTATGCTCGATCTGCCATAGACAAACTGCTGGTCCAGTTCGCCAGGGCGTGTTCAGACACCACTCTTAGCACCAGCTTCAGGCAGATTATCTGTGATATATCCCCCTTTGAGTGTTGCGACGTAGCAGCTATCTTCCAACAAGGTACCTGTCTCCTGCTCGATTCAGGACTCCGACCTTTTTGCCTCTGAAGTCTGGGTTGCATGGTGCAGGGGGAGTAAGAGCAGAGGCCACATTAGCAAAGAAGCTTGCGAAAACGGTGATGCTGATCAGGCTGAGCGGGAGCGTGGTGATGGACATTAGGCAGGTATGAGTGCAGGAGAGAAAGTATAGCGAGAGAATGAGAGTAGCCAATATGTGTTCTTACGGGTGCTTCAGTTGACATGCATGAACACATCGCCTGTCTTGGCAGGCCGGGTTGACATGCTGTGCGCTGTAGGTCTCCAAGGCCATCGATCTAGATCCAGGACGAAAAGCGGAGAAGCTGCGACTTCTGTAAAACGTAGCGTGAAAGGTTCAGAGGTCTACTGCGTTGCTCCATGGCCTACATAGAATAGGCTGTCAGCTTGCGACGCTCAGCTCGCCGATGGTGTCCTCCAGAGCAGCCTCGAATACCCGGAGGTCCTGTTACTGCATTGAACGGCCATCGAAGACGTGTAGAGATCAGTCGCAGATGTCTGCTTGAACCTCAAGAAAAGGTAGCCATCATGGAACTTCCGGGCTTTGCTTGCGCTTGACTTTCTGGCATCATGGACAATGTCTCGTTGCTGACGCAGGGACCGGACGAAGAGCATGCAGAAGATGTCGCTGTATCTCCTGAGCTCTGGCAGCTGCTGTTACAAGAGCAGCAAACTCCTCCCAATGATTCAGCATCTCAGACCGGCAATTCAGCGACGAGCCGGCTCGCGGTATGTTTGAGCTTGAATGGCGAGTCCGGACGAAGAAGATCACCGTCAAAGGAACTACAGTCTGTCGTATGCTGGGCTTGTTGCGACCAGAGCAGGCATCGTTCGAAAGAAGGGGTAGGCAACTTCTGCAAAAGCAGACTTCAATAACTTTGGCATCATCTGAATTTACTGCTACAGGTATACGTATCACTCAATGATGCTATCAGAACTTCGTATCCATCCTTGCTGAGCCGTACGAGAACGCACATCTCGATATGCCCGACTTTGCCGGTCCAGCTTTCCCATGTATTCCTTGTCGCATTGGATGAACCCGCGTATGAATGGTCAATCTCAAATGAAGAGGCTATACAAGACTACTTGCCAAGCGACATGAGAATATTGCGACAAGGGCAAACAATCAACGTGCCAATGCAGAAGAAAATGGTCAATGGACACACTCAAAATGGCTGGCATACTCCCTCAAATAGCTCTGCAGACTTTCGTATAGCGATGGTGGAGCCCGTCTTACAAGGCTACGCGAGCAGCACACAGACGGAGGTAGTTATCGTTCCGCCAAGCGCAACTGTGGGCAGTAGCGAAGATCAACAGTTAGCCAAGGATGTACAGGAGATACATCAATATGATATAGACGAGGACTTTCTGGCAGCCTCCTGCATGGGTGACCTCCCATCAATCTCCTTTCCAAAGCTACCGAACGGAAGCAGTACACCGCTTGTCTCGCCCTCAGCAGTATCAGAAGCAGAAGCATCCATGTCTTTAAACAGCTTAGCCCGACGTGGAGAGTTGTTGGGCCGAGTCGTTCAAGTCGAGCCCTTGCGCGCGAGGCCTAATGCTGCAAACCTATCACCAAAACCAAGTGATACGGAGGATGAGCATCTGCAAATATTCGTGAGAGCAGCTGATCTGGGAAAATATGGTCTGTTCAGCGGAGATTTGGTGAGTGTCTGCCGTTACAGTTTAGCAAGTCGTGACAAGCTGATTCCCTAGGCGTCAGGTTGTCCTTCACAATTCATCGGACAAAGATGAAAGACTGGTGCGAATATATGCAGATGATTCACTATCTCTGCAACTACCTTTCCCATCAATAGCTATTTACCCTCTACTATACTTTAATATGGCCTCTCCGCAAAGTCTCAATCTTCTTCCTGCGAGTCAATATCAACAAAAAAGCTTCCCTGTAGCAAAGTCCGTGACTGTGGCACGTGTCGCGTCAGCACATTCGATGCATAAGAGATACCAGCCTGCTCTGCTTTTGGCATTAAAGGCATATTTCCAGGACAAAGATCGTATCGTCAAGCAAGGCGATGTAATAGCTGTACCTTTGAGCGAGTCGTTAGTCAGGTTCTCAGCGGAGGAAGATGAGAATGATGCAGCAGAGTCAGTCACCGAAAACGATGATGAAGATGCACAGAAGTAAGTCGAAGAGATCACAAGAACTGATGGCGATATTTGACATCTTTAATACAGTGGAGATGATGAAAGGCCTTCGGCCGTCGCGTTCTTCAAGATTACTGAGCTGGTAGCAAACAATAATCAATCCACAGACATGCTTGCTTCTGGGCAGCTTGGAATGTGTATCGACCCGTCTTCCACCACTATGGTACAAACTGGTCTAGTCAATTCTCTGGCACCCCAAGTAGCCTCCTACCTCGACATAGGTAAAGTCGCCTTATCTTACGGCATAAAGCTAAAGCTAATGATCACACAACACAAGAATCGCCTACTGCAGACCTAGCTATCCCATCGAGCACACCTGGTTCCTCGATGCTAGGTCATCTTATCGAACTCCTGCAGATGACCCTTCGCAGTACCAGCGGTTCCCTCCATCTCAGCCTATCTATCCTGCTAAAAGGCGCCAAAGGTAGTGGCAAAGCTACATTAGCTAGAAGTGCAGCTGCGCACGCAGGCTTCCATGTGTTCGAACTCGACTGCTTCGACTTGATTGGCGAGACGGATACAAAGACGGAAGGTAATCTTGCGGCACGCTTTGAGCGAGCGACACAATGTACACCATGCGTGCTGCTGCTCAGACATATGGAAGCGCTTGCACGGAAAAGTCAGACTGTAGAGACAGGGCAGGGTGAGACCTAGACTATCACAAGTCCATGTGAGCATGTGCTGATAATGCCATTGACAGATCCGACGATTATCAGCGTGCTACAGGACTGCATCAAGACCGCACGAGACGCCTGGACAACAACAGGCTTCCCTCTGGTCATAATCGGAACTGTAGAAGATGCGGACAAACTTCCGCTCGGTCTAGTAGGCCTCTTCAAGGAGGAGCTTCTCATTGAGGTAAGACCCCATCTGCGATGTTACAGCTGACATACTAATTTGTAGAATGGCAGGTCCCGGACGAAGCCGAGCGTCTCAATCTGCTCACAGCACTCACAGACAATGACATCCTATCGCCGGACGTCTCTCTGAAATCTATTGCTGCACAGACTGCTGCTCTAGTAGCGGGTGACCTGGTAGATCTGGTCAATAGAGCCCGGATCGTTGCCAGCGAAGGCCTGCCAAAGTGAGTCATGTTATAGCGACAAACGAAGCTGCGGCTGAATTCAGGTATCAGTATTAGCATCGATGCTATCCGGCACGCAGGGATGGTCTTGACAGCCAACGCCTTTACAAAAGCACTGGACCAGGCTCGCTCCTCGTACTCTGAAAGTATAGGAGCTCCAACCATCCCCAACGTTACCTGGGACGATGTTGGAGGCTTGGCTAGTGTCAAGACGGAAATCCTCGATACCATTCAACTGCCGTTGGAGCATCCGGAATTGTTCGCAGACGGTCTCAAACAGAGATCTGGTGTACTACTCTACGGACCTCCCGGTACGGGCAAGACACTTCTAGCGAAGGCTGTAGCGACATCGTGCTCGCTCAACTTCTTCTCCGTAAAAGGTCCAGAGCTGCTGAACATGTACATCGGAGAGTCGGAAGCGAACGTAAGGCGAGTCTTCCAGCGAGCACGCGATGCAAAGCCATGTGTTATCTTCTTCGACGAGCTGGATTCCGTGGCCCCAAAGAGAGGCAATCAAGGAGATTCGGGCGGTGTGATGGATCGCATAGTATCTCAGCTGTTAGCTGAGCTCGACGGCATGGCGGCAGGACAAGGTGGAGCAGAGGTGTTCGTCATAGGTGCAACAAATAGGCCCGATCTGCTGGATCCAGCCCTGCTACGTCCTGGACGATTCGACCGCATGCTTTACCTTGGTGTCAGCGACACGCATGAAGCACAATACAACATCATAGAAGCGCTCACGCGCAAATTCAAACTGGATCCAAACATAGATCTGCGTGCCGTAGCAGAGGCATGTCCTTTCAACTACACTGGTGCCGACTTTTATGCACTCTGCTCGGATGCCATGTTGAAGGCTATGACGAGAAAGGCAGATGAAGTAGACGCTCGAATAGGTAGGCTGTCTTTCGTTGGTGAGCTAGGCTTGCGTTGAGCCAGTTTTCAGCCGCCCTCAAACACGAGCAGCGCTTTTCGAGTATGCAACTTACGCCTCAATACTACCTCTCTGAAATTGCAACTCCGCAAGAAGTGGAAGTATTGGTCTCACAGAAGGACTTTCAAGCTGCTCTATCCGAGCTCGTACCTAGCGTCAGCGAAGCAGAGATGGCACACTACAGGACGGTTCAGGTGAGACAACGAAGTGTGCAGACCGTTTACCGACCGCTAATGCCACCTTTACAGCAACGCTTCAGCAGCGCGTCCAAGCAGGAATCTCAAACCACAACCACCAGCAAGGGTAAAGGAAGAGCCGTCGAATGAATTCCTACATGAGTCACGGAAGACCGTCAAACGGCTGACGTAAGTGAAACGTCCGGGAGGCCCGTTCGGCGCTCAGCTTTGCCTACCTTCTAGGCCGGATCTCGTAGCTAGACGTGTAGCACAACAAGCGCTCAATGCTCAACCTCGCCTCGACCTGCGAACCTCCATGTCGTCGAGGCGTCCCTCTTCTTGCCTTTCATCGACTTGCCTGAAATCTCTGTGTACACATACTTTCGGCCTGCACCCGCCTAAGAAAAGTTCGGCCTAGCCTTCTCCTGGCACCCTGGGATGGAGAAGGGATCGAAACAGTCTCTACTCAAGCGGGCAGTGGCTGCCTTGTCTTCAAGCAATGGTATACATCACCCAAATGGCATGCCGCTTGGTCCGGCCTCTCAGACAAACGTGTTGGTGGCTTCGTGAACGTCGATTGTCATGACACTGAAGCAAGACTGTAATCGTTAGCGGCATCGAGCGTGCCATGAGCGCTCCGCCGACACAGGCTGCGGTAGCTCGTATTGCTGTATCTCTGCCCGAAGACGAAGCCTCGAAGCTGGATCAGGTGTCTGACAGTTGGCGACAGAGCTTCCGTTGGTCCTTAGAGTCTGGCGAAACGACCCAGTCGCGATCAAGTCTGTCCCAGGCAGTCTCCACTGCGCCAACTTCTATACAAGACCAGCGAGCTCCGGACATTCACAGACCCATCGCGCTTCATCCTAGGATCCCATCCTTCTCCTACCTCCAATCGGAAGCGCAGGACAGTACGCAGGAGAGTGAGGACAACGAGATATACTTGTATCTGCGGGAAGTAGTGGAGGCTAGGAGAGATGGCGACGAGGCCAAGGTAAGATAGGTGGCATGCAGCTCCCGTGCTATGCTGACGTGTAGAGACAGTCATCAGCCGGCTTCAAGGTAATCTCGAAACGTCTGCGAGAGATTCCGAAGATCTGTTCGGAACGAGCAGAGATTCTCGGAGAATCTGGCTTTGCATTTTTCTGGCGAGCCAAAAGGGCTATCGCCGCTGGTATGTTTGAGGAAGGGCATACACTAGCGAAACAAGCTATTGTCTACCTGGACACAGCACTTAAGAGTGGGTGCTGAAGTTCAGCATTTGTGAAAGATGGATGCTGATTCCGCCGTCCTCTCAAAGTTCGAAACACAGCGAGTCCGAGTATTAGCGTTTATGCTATGTAAGCTAACATTCACCTACAGTTATCGGACATCAACCCATATCTATATCTTCGCCTTGGTCAGTGTAACGAGATGCTGGGTCCCGATAAGTATGCAGTTGCGCTGGACACATACACGCAAGGTTTGAGCACAGCAGAGCGAGGTGGGCCTGTGCATAAAAAGCTGTCTATAGCAAGACTTCGGGTGTTGGAGGTCATGGGAGAAAAAGAGAAAGCAACGCACGATTTGCGAAAAATGATCACCATATGGCCGCAAGATGATGCCCTGCACATTCGCTTAGCGAGGATTCTCCTATCCTTTCGGCCTTTAACGATTGCGAGAGTGCGATCAGCTGTCTGCTGTGTGGAGGAAGCGATCCTTCTAGATCCGGAAAATACGCAATATACCAAATTGGCAGAAAGCATACAAGACGTTCTCGAGGACATGAGCCGGACAACCAACCATATCCTGCGAGGGAGAGCACCGGCACGGCGGCAAACACCTTCTGATGTGGATTACGGGGAGATAGTATCGCCAAACAAGACGGTGTTTGAGAGTACCAATGCTGGACCGTCCTTCTGGCAAGCCTTGCGGTCGAAGTCGCCAAGCTTGGTGAGCGGACAGGGTCTCACGAAGGCTTCAGAGACTGATTAGAATTTAAATCCAGAGACCGCGGTCGCGAGCATCGACAGTCAGTTCTGCAGGGGACCACCGGCAGCAAATGAAGGCCGCGTCGCATGAAGTGGCATCTCCTTCCGCGCAGCGTCTACCTGAGCCGCGTTTTCGACCAAGAACAACGTCACCTCTTGCGGGCTTGTCAGGAAACTGGTCATCAAGTCAGCTCAATGCGCGAACTCGGGGAAGCGGTCAGCACGATACAGATCAACAATTCATAAGCATGCAAGAGAATGTCACACAACACACCCAAATCTTAACAGACCAAATGGCCAAGATGAGCGCTACTGAGCATAGCATCGATGGAATCATGACGAGACTGGCCGCTCTCGAGACAGGTGAGATACATTTGTATTGTTTGTCTATCATTATTAACTTGCAGTTCAGGTATGGCTAATCAAGAACACCTCGGATCAGGTTTACCATGGAACGGCGAGCGCCCCATCATGGGTCGCAGGGCCACCCGAACTTCCGCCCCGAGCCTCTCTAGACCTGCGTCAGTCCCACCGAGCTCGCGTCCTTTTCAATTAGAGAATCTGTCCCAGGAGGAGCTATTGGAGCGATCTGTCATGCTTTACGGGGTCTGGGCGATGGAGAGAATGCTTGCAAAATCTCCTGCACCTGAATAACCACTATGACGACGATATATACTCCCGTTATGTAAGACTTAGCCTATCAAACGAGACTGGTAAATCTCGCTGCTTTTCGCTCCGGCAACCCTTGACACTAGATACATATCCACCAACTTCGACTAATGGGAATCGACATGTAGATGCGTGACACCAGTGTCCTATTGAGTTTATGGCATAATGTCCTCTGGGTAGTCATGGTCAGACCCATTTCTGCCTGGTAAAGGAGGCGCCCGTGAGCTGACAGAGAACGATCGTCCGATACTGGAGGGTGTCGCTGGATACGTTGATTCATGTCGCTGTCCGTGCTCTAGGTTCGGCGTAGCTGAGAAGGCTTCCGGGAAAGAAGGCACTGCGGGGGTCTCCATGATCAGAGGACCTGGACCCGAAACGGTAGAGAGATGCTGTGTGGTCACAGACTTCTTGCGGTCTGTCATCGCATAGAATCGGGAAAGACTAAGTCCAACACCGCCTTTGGGGCCGGCCTTCGATACAGTCGGTGGAATATCGACAGGCAAGGGTTGGATCGAAGTAGATTCCTTGTTGTCTATGGTCTCTCGATCAACGGCATCCGTCGAGGCTGAGGGTAGCAACAACGCCTGGCTTGGGCGTCTCTCATGCTTAGGCTTGACGATAGGCTTTGGCTTCCGGGGCACACGGGGCCTAGAAGTAGCTTGTACTATTCGCGGCCTCGATGTGGTAGTCTTTCGATGCTGATTAAGCTTGTCGAGCAGACTACCTTTCGTTTCCTGCAGGACTGGCTTCGATATCACCAGAGTTTGGGCAGCACGTTTCTTCCCGTTCCCACAGGGTAGGTACTCGTGCAGCGCAAAGGAGCCTTTCTGCCGCCGACGCCTCATCAGAACGAAATAGGCTGTCAGACAAGCCAGAGAGAAAGCGAGACCAGCCAGGCACGAGAGGATTATTGTGAGCGCCGTAGCCTTTGGGCTGGGTAGCGGTGTTGGCAATACTGTAGTCCTGGCTACTCTTGCTTTGCTGGTTGATGTGCTGCTCTTAGGCATAGCTCATGGAGCAGATCACCTTAATTGATGACGGTGCGCCTAGAGGACGGGCTCTTATACCGATGTGTCGTTTAGCTTGATTAGTGCCATCCAGAACTGCGCAACGCTGTGAACAGAGGGAGGTACGAGCAGTTACTGTTTGGACGGCATTCAGCCGCAACTTGTCCGGATGTCATCCCCTGTTTTGCATGTACCACGAGTGTATGTACCCCAAGAATTCAGTTCATACATACTAATTACCTCTACTACTTATGATCTACTTTATCGATTCCTTTTGATGTTTTTGTGGCCTAATTGGACACTGAGTTGGTTTGCCGCACGATTCCTTCGGTAGCGACCGTTTAGCTAGTCGGTGGAATGGTATGTTGAGGTACAGTCTCGGTAGTCTGGACTATGCGGTTCTCTAATTGCACATTCAAGGGCGAGTTGGCCTGCGCAATCGAAGCTGTCAGCGTCAGTGGCAATATAGTCTAGAGCTACGCACTACGACCCATTCCTCAAAGACATCTGTCTGGCTGCCAAGGGCTATTACAACCATGCGTCAGTGGGACCTGAGTGCAAAACAAGGTGAAGGAAAGCGCATACTTGGCGGAACAACCGATGCTGGGTTCGGGAAGAATGCGTCTCCTCCTGTTGCTAAGAAATCCAATGTAGTGATGGTATAGGTCCGAGCAAAGTCCACGTCTGCTCCGGTGATGTTGAGGGAGATCAGTCGCGAGCCAACTGGATTTTCTGGATTGTAGCTGAAGGAGCAGTTGCTTGACACCTGAACAAACGATGTCACAGGTCGGCCAGCGGCGTTGACATCGGAGACGATGCCCTCGAAGATGCTCCAGAGCTCTTGACCAGTATAAGTGACATCAACAATCTGGTTACCGAAGGGGAAGGAAGTGAGGATCTCGCCACGAGTGATATCAGGTGCATCCATAGTGGCTCGAATACCGCCGGCATTGCTGAGCGAGGAGAGTCAGTCAGCTAGAACCCACCAAGTATGGAACGTGCTGTGACTTACTGCAGTGCAAAATCGACGTCCGCTCCTACGTTACGTCTATAGAATACCATAGCGTCTGTCATTGCGTTACCGAGCGTACATTCCATCTGCTGGCAAGTCGACTGATCGAGATCCGTTGCTGTCTGACCTACGACCTCACGACTGAAGGCTTCAAAAGGCTTGCGGAACTCCAGAATCTGATCTTGTAGAGTTTGATCTGAGAGGCGGCATTAGCATACCCTTTGGTGTTTAAGAGACGGCAAATGCCTACTTTGGGGCAAATTCTCGGTAATGTTGATAGGCGCTCCTGTATAACTCAAGAACTTGCCTGTGGACTCTTCGAATGCTACATCAATACGGCCTGTAGAACGTGTGAGCTGAATGGTCAGTGCGGAGTACACCACAGCGTGGTCACGGACCTAAGTTTTGTCCCCATCGCCAGCTTGTAACGATAGCCACTTCCTCTCCATCCAGATTGCGAGCGATCGTTGGGTAGGCACCTGCTGCAGCGGTGTCATTGCCAAGACGAGTGTGTGAATGGCCACTACATCGAGGAGTCAGTAGGAACGAGTCTGAAAAGGCGAAGAGCTTACCCAATGATCAAGTGGATGTTTCTAGTATTCTGGGCCAGCTCGATATCGTTTTCGTAGCCTGTTCGGTAGAAGAGATGGTTAAGCGAATACTCTCTACCGTTTGTATGGAAAAAGGCTCACCAATGTGCGTCAAAGCGACAACTCGCTTGACCTGCCCATTGCCCATTCCGAGCCTTGACTGCAGCAGAGCATCGACCGTTGTCTGAACGTCGGTATATGGCGCGAAGGTCGTTTGTGGCCCGGGAGAAGCGATATTTGGCGTGTCTACAGATGTTCAGCGCTTCAGCAAATTTTCAAGCTTGCTTGATATGACTGAGCATACCGGTAGTTGTCAACGCCACGATTGCCAGCTCATGCTCTGGAATAATCAAGAATGGCTGGAGTTGGGCTTTAAGGGCGGGATTCTCGGTGATGATGTTTGTAGAAACAGTCGGGAAGGTCAAGTTGGCCAAGAATTGAGCAAGCACATCAGGGCCACGGTCAAACTCGTGCTATCGAGGGAAGATGAAATGTCAGTTGAGGCTCTTAAAAGATTTGGCTGGCGGAAACGTACATTCCCGATGGTGAATGCAGTGAAGTTGCCCTGGTTCAATACCTCTGCAATGACTTCTCCTCCATAGTAGCTGTTCGACAGTGTATCAGCTATTATGCAACAATTGAGGAAAGGTCGGCCTACCTGAAGAATAGGGTACCCTGAAACTCATCTCCGGCGTTCAGGAAGAGAGCATCAGGCACTTCGGATCTGATTTCGTTTGCTCTCTCCAACACTCTTGCGTATCCGCCAAAGCATGGTACTTTCGTCACATTCATGTTTTCGGTGGTATTTCTGGGGCTAGGGTGTACTTATCAGCAACGAGCGGAACCAGCTTTGTGCACCGTCTATCTTGCTCACCAGTCAACTCCTGCAAATCGAAATGTACTTTTAGCATCATCGCATGCTGCTACGGGCATTTGGGCAGACGAACCTGATGATCTGTATTCGTCCAGATGAGCATGAACATCATTGATATGAAGGAACGTAATGTTTTTCGTTGCTGTTTGCTGTCGCTTATAGAGGGAAAGTCTTTCAGAGACGAGATGGTCGTCGGCAGCTGCAGACCCGGAAAGCCATAGCAAGCACGCCGAAGCTGCAGCAGCTTTCAGGGCTGAAGTGTACATATCGATGAGCTGTATGTTAGGAAAGAAAGCAGCATCTCTTTCATCTTTCAGGTGGTCACCGTCTCAGGCAATTAACGCGGCCCAGATTTCTTAGCGAACGTGATAAGCTTCGGCGGACCAGCCGATAGCAGAGACCATGAGGTCTGTAGACCAACGAGGAGATAGCATAGTACGTCTGATTGTGGAGAACGCCCGCTAAGCACAATGCCAAGATTTTTTGAGACCACCTTCGGATAAAGCCAATCGAAGAGAGGATAGGGGAAGAACGTTGAAGAGCTTCACTTGGCTAGCTTCTTGCGGTACCACAGCCAGAACATATGACATGAAGGTCTGCACCGTGCATGCGCGAAGCGAATCACTTTCCGCCTACCTCCAACAAAGTCCGCACTCCAAGACAACTGGGTTACTTCGAGTTTTATCGCTGCACGTTGCAGTATCTTGATAATACCATAAACACTACCGGTATTCGATTCTACCTGCCTACATATAGCAATCTGCTTCAGCTTTGCGAAATCCTGCAACCATAGTTCATCGTGTGCGGAAACGAGACTCACGTTCACCAAAACCACGATAACATCTGTTCACTGTACCATCTGCAAACATGCACCAAGCCCTACTGGGAGGATGCTTGGACTTCCAGACTCTCGGCTCGGGATCGGTCAGAGTTAGGCGTACTGTACAAGGTTGTTTGACTGGTTGCTTGCCTTGATACTAAGCAGGCAGTCATACACAAAGCGCATCTCCCTACCGTTTCGATAGTCGCTATGACAATATGGGCGAACTTACACCATCACCGGCAGCAAACTCGAGCCTCGATGGTATAGAGATAAATGATCAAATGGACTGATCGCCAATCTGTACTAAGGCTGGTCAATTTCTTCCAAAGATTGTCATTTGTTGAATTTGGCTCATTGCGCCAGAGTCAATCATGTCGGATATCTTGCATAGTTGGCAGAACTGGTCCTCAGTACGCAAGATCCGAGGTTTCGCATGACCTTCACGAGCAGATGTCTTGGGAGATACTCTCGGCTACTCTTAACAGACCATGCATAGTAGGGCGGCGCAGCAGCGCGAGCAGCAGACAGCAGGAAATGCTCAGAGATGGGTATTGAGGTAATTAGCTGCGAAGGCACATGAGAGGCTTCAGAATGGTGAGGTGTCAGTCGGACGAAAGGACAGCGCAACCACGACTGCAAGCATGTCGTTGTCGAGCTGTCGAGCACGGGCCCTCAATGAGAAGAGGCCGTAGCGAACGCTACCGGCCAGATGATTTTGCTTGTACATCCTACAGTCGCAATTCCTGCTTCTGACTGTCTGTATGCGTTGTGACATGGGATTCTTTAAGTCGAAGTTACGCGCTTCGAGCGGCGACGCGGTTGCATCAACACGCCCAACCGAATCTGCGGAAAACAAGGCTGGACCATCCAAGAAGCTATGGCAGACTGGATCCATACGAAACAAAGCAGCCAGAACTGAGCCTGCTGTCGTGCAACCGTCGCCCATCAAAAACCACGATGCAGGAGCGCCGCAACTCAGCTTGAACCTGGGTGACAGCTCGCCAGCGCTGGTGAATCTAGGCGATACATCGACTTCGCCGTGGGTGGATCTGGGAGATGATGGCAGTACCAGCGTCAAGGGATTGCTGGGCTTCAGCGATAGCCGAGAACGAGCAGTCAACAGTCGCTTGAAGGCCTTGCTGGACGATGCAAAGCTGACGGTCGAACAAACGACTACTCTGTTGCAAGACTGCTCTGCAGTTCTCAAGCAGCAAGGTGCGAAAAGCTTTGTTGCATATCAAAGAACGGCGCGACACCAGGCTCACGTGTTTCCGCAGGTCTCGATACTCTTTTGGTCTGTTCAGGCCATGGCGGCTGGCAGAAGATCCATATCTCATTGCTGGAGCGCTTGGCTTCTTTCTGCACACCTCGAGTCCCGATGGTCCTGCTATCCCGCTTCCAGAAGCAGACTTTCTGCAATTCGGGCAAGCTACCTTTCAAGATGTCTTAGCAGATGTCGGTCCGCATAATGTAGCGGCGTGCTTGAAATGGGTGCGCAAATGCGTCTGCATCCTCTGCAGGCTTCAAAGCTGACTCTTCACGTCTCTGCAGGGCCTCCGGCATCTACGATACGGACCTGGAGGCTTCTCAGATGCAGCGAACTCTGCTGCACCATGGCAATTCTACATCAACTTTGTCGAGAAGGAAGAAGCGGCAGATCTGCCCAAAGACGCGTACAACAAGCTACTTCTACCTAGCTTGCCTGAAAGCCATGCCAGGCTTCTTACAGTGGTGCTAGAACTCATAAGCATGATAGCTGCACATTCAGATGAGACTGCTATGACAGGTCAGGCAATCTCAAGTTCTCTGTTATCGGTAGCTTTGGCTCACTCTGCTCCATTTCTAGGTTCGCATCTTTGCGGACTGCTCTCTTTCTGGTTGTTTGGTCGTCAGCAGATATCCTGGGGTGGCGTCGAAGGTCTGTATACAGACTTCCTGACTGCCTCTACCGTTCTGGAGCACTTCTTCCTGTGCTATCTCCGCAGCCAGGACAAGCTTCCCTATAGGCTGTCTGTATTGCTGCATTCATATCCGCCAGACCGGCAAACGAACGCTAATGCGCTCGGAGTACGAACTTTCCTTTACGGTACGGACGAATGGCCATCCCTTTTTGCCATCGTAGCTTTCAGCGAAGAGTTTCCCTCGAGAACAGCAAGCACGGGAAAGAAGCGCAAGTTGCCCGGTCATATTGTCAGCGACGCTATGCTCTCCAAGCTATCTCCCGGTGCGGACGAGAATCTGCGGCAGGAATGGCAGAGTCTAACCAATAGGTGTCAGAGGGGAGATAGGGTCACACTGCACGAGATACTTTCAGAAGAGACGCACCGCATCTTCGATGTCGTTGCCGCGAAAGCAGCTTCGAAAGCACGATTGAGACAGATCAAATGGCAAAATGAGAGCGGATCATGGGGCCGTCGCCGTTCAACTTCACTAGATGCAGGCTTTGGCATGCATTCGGCAAGCGACTCCGGCCATGGCAAAATGGCGACAACCTCGTCTATGTAAGGTTAGCCCAGTCAATCTGTCAACTCAGGCTGACCAGATCCTCGATTCGACAGGGCAACACCTGCAAATAGATCTGTCACGCATCTCCCTCGGCCCAGTCAGACAACGTCAGCGAATGCACCATCGTGGAGCGAATTCGAGAAAAATGGCTTTCTGGCAGATGATGACGAAACAGATACTTTCTCGCTCATCACAGACTTCGGTCCAGCATCACCAACTAAGGATTTCTCGAGCCAGGAGCGCCCCAACAAGCTCAAAAAGATGCAGCATTCGGCAGCCAAGTTAGCGAAAACGGAACGCTTGCTCGCTTCTGCAAGCCAGGAGCATGAATACGATACTGAAGCGAAAGATCACTACCGTGATGCTGAGATTCAACAATTGCGTCTCTTGCCTCTGAACCAGGCTTTCGTTGAGATGTATCAGGATAGTCTAGACGATATCAAAATGACGACGACCTGGCCAGCTTTCGCTGTGGCAGAACTCAAGGCATTCGGCCCGCCTTACAGAGCACTGCTTATCGAAGAACGCAGCACATCATCCGACAAAAGACCAGATCAGACATTCCAACCGGCGAATAGCGTCTCGAAGGCCGACGCGAACGAGTCGCCGGCGGAACCTCCCAAGAAGGAGAAGAAGGGATTCTTGAGCCTCAAAAGCAGGCGCAAACGAGCATCGGACATCTTCGCTAGGAAGGGGAGCAACGACAGCACGTCTAACTTGAGCGCAACGTCTGAAACGCCATCTGAAGCTGCACCGCTTCTCGACGAGTTTGGCATGCAGCGAGTCAAGCCGATGCGAGCTGTTACGGATTCGATAGTGCACAGGCAGCCTCCGGATCCAAGTTCACTTCCTCAACCAACCCAAAGAACGATACCCATCATTATCAAAACTTCTCCTCTAACTCCCCCTCGCTACTTCCCTACCCGCTCGCAGACAATGCCCGCGAGTCCAACCTCCGTAACTCCGGCTACTACAAAGCGAGTACCAGTGCCTGTCACTCATGATGACGCGCACGGTGCTGCTACCTCAGCCGGCGAGCTTCAGCAGCAATCCATAGGCGTACCAGAAGAACCTGATACTTTCGAAATCGCCGAGGCCAGTCATGCTATACCCGAAGTAAAACAAAGAGACTCGGAACATCCACAAGAGGTCCTTGAAGGAAATTCCGAGACAGACAATGTCGCGCGAAAGCCAGAACCCGCGATCGGAGGGCCTCCTGCTGTGGATCCAGCGTCCGATCCACTGGCCGAGCCTTCTGGCTACAAATCCAGCCTGAGCCCACAAGGCATGTCATTTGCGGCTATCGACTCTAGCCAGCTTGCTATACTTGGGGACTCTCGGGAAACACTCGATGAATTACCGGAAAAAGTACAAAACGAGACTCCCGAACATATCACTCAGGAAGACCAATTCAAGCACGAAAGATCATTAAGTCCTACATTGCAGGCAGAACAGTCAGGAAAAGCTACTTCACAAGTCACGGCCGACAAGCTGGATTTTGATACCGACGCCGCGTCTGAGGTACCTAATCAAGCTGTTCCACACGAGGCTATGGTCAGAGATAATGCTCAGGTGGTAGACGAACCAAAGATACTAGATTTTGTCCCTCCGCAGGAGGCTGACATGAGCGATCAGTCTGCAGAAAAGAGGGAGGTAAAGACACCCGCATTGCCGCCGCCTGCCAGGATCGAGACTGAAGGTGAACAGCTTAGTAGCCCTGAAGCTGCGTCTCTAAGCGGGTCTGTGACTCCGTTTGTCGCCGTCGCAGAGGGAGCCTCCGATATGGCATTGCGGAAGGATCGCTCAGAAAGGGCACATGAGTCACCCAAGGAAGTAGAAAGAGAACAGCTTGACCGAGATATTGAGAGAGCGTTGAACGCCCGCAGGAAGTCAATTAGCTCTACCTCGCGACCGAAACTTCGGTCCGTAAGCTCCGCCTCTCTGGCATCTGACCGTTCGCAACAAGGACAAGCTACCCCTACAAGACCTTTACAAACTCGACCGAGCTCGATACTGACTGGCCCAGACTCACCATCTTCGCCCGGCTTTGAGTCTGGCGAGAATGGTACGAAGAAGATCGGTGCCTCTTTTAACAGAGTCAGCCCGACCTTGAGAGCTCGATTAGCTGGCACTTTCGGCAACGACACGCCCGTTGGTTCTCCAAGCCCGTCTCTCAAATCCGAGAAACTGGTGCCAAATGCAGATCTGCCTTCGCCCTCAAAGCGGTCTAAGCTTTTATCTGGAGCCAAACGTATATTGAATAGGAAGAAGTCTATGCCCGAAAGCCCTGGCAAGACAGGCTTGGCTCAGGGCGACCCAGCCAAGCCCGAGGAGGAGGTTCCAGACATAGCAATGGACAAGGACGAAGTGATTTCGGGCCTGATTTCGCCTGTCGTAACAACCAAGGTCGAGCCCACAGTACTCACACCAGTGTCGGAGGTGAACAGTGAAGCTACCGTCGGACCAGAAAGAAGCGATGCCTTAGAGAGTAACGCACAGGTGACCGAAGACGCAGTGGCTACTACGACAGAGTCTCTTTCTAAGAAAGAGGCAAGTCAAGAAGAATCGCTAGAGCTGTCTAAGACAGCCAGAAGCGACAGTGAGCATGAGCCAGCAACGGGCGCGCCAGTGAGCTTCAGTGCCCTTCAAGAGCCTACAAAGGACCCCGATGAGGGAACTACAGACATCACTGAGCACGACGGAGGTCATTTGCCACTCTCAGTACACGTGACCACTTCTCATTTCATCTTCAACATCCCAGCTTCAGCACCTGAAGTGGCGACCGAGGATCTCGCTACTCAAAGTCTTAGTCACGAAACTCCAGGTGACTCCAGAACGGGACACTCAGACATCTCCGAGCCGTCAGCCTTCGATGGTAATGCAATCGAAGCGGGGTCTCACCCTGTCGAAGAAGACGCACTGCAGGAGCCAAGCGATCTACTCGAGTCTTTGGCTTCTGTTGCGTCTACAGTCACAAACTCTGTCACGCAAGCTGCTCAGAGTGTCCTTCCAGAAAGTCTAGGCGGGCATCACGTGCGACAGAATACGGAAGCGAATGCTACAGACGAAGGCTTTGATGAAGAGAAGCCATCAGGGATAAGACACGTGGTGGACGAGCCTGAATCAGGACGGACTGCGCTTGAACCTCTTACGCGACCGCCTCACCCGGCAAAGGAGCAGCTTCCAAGTGAAGAGACCCCAGCCGGCGAAGCTTCACTAGCTGGACCGTTTTCGGACGACCTTGATCAGAACCATAATACAAGCGTGACCTCGAACAATACGGCACCTGCAGTAGAACTGGAGAACTCTGAGATTCGTCCGGAAGACACTCTTGAGACAAAGACAGAAGAAGCACTGGCCTCGCAGGACCTACATGAGAATGACGACGAGAAGCCCATCTATATCAAGCCTATCACGCGAGTCCAGGAATCGACTAATGCGGCACTGGCGCGTGCGCGAGCAATCCTAGAGAAGCGGCGCAACACAAGTGGTGGCAGTACTCCGTCCGTGTCCACCGAAGCTGGGCGGGATAGTCCGCTTCCAGAAGACAAAGAAGGAATGGAAGATGAAAGCACTGACCAAGTATCCCATAATGACTAGTAATTTACGAAGCAGTTTGCGAATGATAGACTGAAGCCACAGATACGACTCTTGTAGTGGATAAGCAGGTAGATTTGTTATGAAAGATTGCAATATGATCGCGAGTAATGGTGTTACAAACAACGAGCGGGCTATCAACCACAATATACCGGTGGACCTTCATTTATTCATCCTCTTCCATCTCTTCATCCTCAGCCTCAGCCTCGGGCTCACCGTCGTCTTCGTCATCTGCCAAACTCTTTTCAAGCAGCTCTCTCTTTTGTTCTCTGACCTTCTTCTGCAGCTTGAGGTATGTTCTGAGCGGGCTTCCTTCCTCACCAAGCAGGAAAGCATCGACCTGCTCCCTGTCCTGCGGCGAGAACTCGACCTTGCTCCGCTTCTCTTCGATCCATCGTGAGTTTGTCTCGATTCTTTCGACAAAAGCCTTCATTGTGCTGGAAAGCTTTGGGTTCTTGCTCTTCTTGATGTGTTTGCGGATAGTGACAAGGATCGGGACAGAAAGTTCAGGGAAGGCTATCGAGGTACTTTGAGTAGCTAGGAACTCCAACAGGAGATAGGCGACCTCGTCGATCAAGCCATCCACATAAACTCGTGTGTGAGTGTATGCAGCTGGAGCGCGGAGATAGTATGTCCAGTCAAGAGGTTTAAGAGAGCTGCCTTTGGGCTTTCTCGTCATTTCGGATGAGTCGAGGATCTCTAGCAGGAAAGGAGCAATCGGTATATAGGTACCTGTTCGCTGCATAACACGCAGCAGGGAAGTGACCAGCTGGAATCGCAAAGGGTAGAATCGGGATGTCGGTACAAGTCTGTTAAGCGAAGTTAGCTGACAATATGGCATAGAAAGCGGGTAAGCCTACTTGATGACTCCCAGCGTAATTTGCACCAGAGGATAGATCAAAGGCCGCAGCTCGCTCTCCTTGCCATTCTCAGCTTCCTTGCCTCTGTCACAGGCAGTCGCAAGCACGCTCGCCCAAAAGTCGATCGAATGGATGAACGTCCAGCTATATACCTGTCTATGTCTATCCTGGTTCTTGCCTCCTTGACCCCCTGATGCCGTATTCTTGCCCTTGGGCTGCAACTTCATACTATTTCGCAGGGTGATAGCTAATTGGCGAATATACCTAAATGCGATCTGATATGCTTGGCTTTGGTTCGTTTCGAGGTGATATAGAGTAGATGCGGTGTTCTTCATCAAGTTGATGGAAGGTAGGGAGTATGCGTTGGTAGTCTTCGCTACCTGCTGGAAAGCTAGGTAGGTACCCTTCAGAACTAGCTCTGAGAAGGCTGCATCGCTGCAAACAGCAAGCTTGCGGAGAGCAAGGAAGGATGCCAGTCGAACAGAGTCATCTCTGGCTGTTGTCCAGTTCTCCAGCAATGCTCGCAGGTAGTCTTTCGATGCTTTACGGTTGCCGACAAGGTAAGGGATAAGGCGGGAAGAATCGGTGATTGCAAGATGTACAAGCTCGGTGTTGCCAGATAGCGAGCCGAAGAGAGCATCAAGCGAGCTGTAGTAGGATTTGACAATCCGTTGCGCAGAAGCATACTTTTTCGACTGAGTGGCCACTTTGCTGAAGTCGCGTCACGAATATCAGCTACTAGAGTAGAGATGTACAAGCGTGTGAAACACTCACAATTTGCCATTCGCCATTTCTTTCGCCGGAACATGATGGGCGAGCACCAAGGGTGTATACTTGAGCGCGGCGACTATGATCTTGTTGAAAATTGTTGCATTAGGGATGGTATACTGCTCTGTCTGTTGTGTAGCCTTGCTATCGCCATTGTCTTTCTGCGAACGAGCTGCAGTCCGGAAGCAGAGCAGGATTTTCCGTAGAGCTTTCAATGAGCGTTGCTGCAAGGTCACTGGTCATCAGTTCCTACGCACTAGGAAGTGCTGTGAACATGTTGCTCACCTGCAGCATCTGCTTCTGCCACGACTTGAGCAGCTCTTTGGTCACTACAGTTGCTTTTGGCTCTGGCGCCTTGTTCTTGCCCTTCTTGCTTTTCTTTGTGGTAGATACCTCCTCATCGTCTCCATCTTCACTGACATCGTCTGCATCGTCTCCGAAGTCTAAAAGCGCCTGGTCATTCTCCTGCAGGTATTTGTAGAATTCTGGGTCTTTCTCCTTCAGAGCCGCGATGTCGAGTTTGTGTCGTTCTTCTTCGCCTGTATATACTCTATCAGACCACATTACTGCGGATATAATGCGAAACTGCCTACCTTCGAGATTGTCCAGCGAATCTTCTTCATCGTCAGACTCAGCTCCAGCCAGACCAGCATCATCATCATCGTCGTTCAGTAATGCTTGTAGAGTCTCGTCGTCCAGCCTGTATTCATTGATACTTTGCTCAGACAATTTCTTGGAAATTTCCTCGGCCTTTTCGGTCAGTGCCAATTCTGCAGCCTCACATTTCGTCGTTGTCTGCATCATCAGCTCCATTCAAGGGTCCAGCGTCGTCTTCGTCGTCGTCGTCTGATCCTGCTGCATTCTGCTGCTGAAATCCGGGTTTTCTGGCCGTCTTGTCTCGAAGTGCTCGACGATTGTCAATCTTCTTCTTTACATCCTGCTTGCGCTTCCTGTCCTTGATGGTACGCGAAAGATGCCCGCCTTGCACAAACTTCTTGGTCTGCTTCCCGCTAGACTTGGCCATGCTGGATCAAGATACTACTGAAAGGTCAAGAGCAAGAAGCGATTTCCGCAACGAAACTTTCCATCGCATTCATCTATACTTTCTCTCGCGACTCTGGTGTCTCTATAACAGGCTCCACAATCGTCGGTGTCCTCGAAGTAAAGTCCTCTTTCTCCTTGACATCTCTTTCCCCAAGACCCACTGGCCTGCTCACCAAGCACAGAATGTAGTACACGAGCATAGATAGGATGAAACATGCCGGCCAGGCCGACTGATATAGATGCTTCCAGCCGCTTCCGACTTCGATGGAATCATTCGAGACATATGCGACCAGGCCGGCTATAGGAAGCAGTCAGAAACGCCTGAAGATCAGTCTTAAGAGATCATGGACGTACGAAACGCTGGCCACACACCAAGCAGCAAAGCAGTGACCGCTCTCCAGTTCCAGCCTTTCCAATAGCTGTAGATCGAAGATGGGTCTTTCGAGTACAGGTCCGATACCTTCAAGACCTGCTTTCGCACGAAGTAGTAGTCGCAGATGTATACCCCATCTATGCCAGCTACGATTGTAGCGGATGCGTTAAGAAAGCGAGTGAAGGTGTCCGCCGAGCGGACGATGGTCCAAGGATTGATGGCCAGTCCTGGTAAAGGCATGTTACAGCTTAATTTGGCAGGTATGCAATCAGTCGAAAGCGGCTTACCTATGATGCATGTGATGTATCCTCCCCTTCTGACAGTCATGAAGCGGGGGAGAATGCCAGTCCACCTCACACCGCACATCCAGGTATTGCTATACGCAGAATCAACATCAGCGATATCTTCACCTCATGCTGAACCTTGACTCCAACGGACCCCATGATATTAATGCCGAGCTGTGCGCCCACTAATGCGAGTCCTCCAAAGAAAGCACCAGCCCTAGCACCACTTCCTCCATCTTCCATAAAGTTCATAAGGAGGTCAAAAGGTCCCCATAAAAGTCCCTTTTCAGGCCAGAATTCCACAGCTGCACTGGTTGCGAGAATGCCGAACAGAATTGTGACTGTTGCGAACACTAATTGATTGACGAGACACGCAGGTACTATGGAAAATCGCTTTTTCGAGAGGCGTGCGTATGCTGAATGTAAGTATGGTCAATGCTTGACCTGTAACGCGGGCTTGTACAAGTGGAACCTCACTCGGAAAAGACATCGCTCCATTCGAAGCCATCACGATGGATATCGCGTACACCATCTGCCATATTACTTGACTGCCCCTAGGTATTTCTCTGACCTGAACAAGGTCGTAAGGATTCCTGAGTAGTCTGCAAACGACTCCTATCAATATTCAGCCGGAACATGTGCAGCAGCGGACATACGGTCCTGCACCTCCAGCCCTAGCACAGCATACTGATACAATGCTTATAAACGTAATGAGCACAGCAACACTGGCGACTTTCGCGGCGTGCTTGAACGTAGCTGGCGGAAACCAGACCATGACAAGACAGATAGACCAGAATATAAAGACACATATCAGTTCGCTCGGGGTGATATCGCTGCCTTGGCTGAACGTATTCGGTATTCTTGGGAACGATGGAATCAAGGCGGTAATGACGACTTCGACAGACTGAAAGTGACTGAAGTCAGCGCTCTTGAAGATTACCAAATACTTTCTATACTGACTTTTGCACCAAACCATAGCTGAATGCCGAACCAGATCGTAGTTAGAGCTCCGAAAAGCACAACTGTGACTCTGTAGCCTGTAGTACCCCATGATAATTTGCTGAATGAAGCCGAAACAGTCAGTAACGAATCTAAACCACCAGTGCACGAGATTCGCACGCACGCTGCTTGTGGTTCAGCTATGCGCCAATCGGCGCCTGGCATTCCACCTATGATTTGGAGAGCCTAGCATGTGCGAAAATCAGAGAAGCTGCCCAAGAATTGACAAGGGGTATGAAGCTCACCACAATCAAGACCTGCGCTATCACGACGCTAATCAATGCCTGGGTGACTGTTAGGCCCAGGGCTAGCAGAGAAGACCCGACTGTCCAGTTCGATATACAGAACGCAAACCACGGGAAGACTGCGAAGAAGTCTAGGGAGCCCCTAAAATATCAAGATTAGTACCAAACAATCGTCATAAAGCACGTATGGCCCACCAGGTTGCTTCGGACTCCGGTAAAGGACCAGTATCATCGTTGGGCTGGCACAAAATTTGGATAGTAAGTAATGAAGGCCATCAGATCAGTGTTTGTGCCATACAAGGGAACCATCAGCTCTGTATTGAGGAGCTTCCAGCCGGCGAAGGATCGCGGACATGACGCCGAGCTACCAGCTCGCAAAAGCAGCAGTCAGAAAGGAAGAGAAGAGAAGATAGGAAGAATCGCATAGCGATGAAGGCAGCCGGATCAGCCAGAATTTGCACGCGTTTGGGCGTTGGACGGTTCTGCAGCCCAAGCGAGCTCGACTTTGCGGACTTTTTCGTCATTCTCTCAGATTTGTTGAGGCGTGTCTATCGAAACATACAAGGTGCAGAGGGTTGGAGGCTGGTACGCTGTAGCTAGGATTCCTAAACTTTGCATTGCGAGATTAGGGGTAAGAGACTCAATCAAAAAAGCATGAACGAGGCGCATTTGTGAGCTGTGCTGTCAGTTACGTGTATATCGTGAAGTATCAATGCTGTATTGCTGTTCAGCTTTCCGCGTTGACCGGGTTTTGTCTCCCCAAAAATTGAGATAGCAGGCCTGTCTCAACCCGGTCGACGGATCTTCAACGAATAGACAAGACAGACCTTTGCTTCTGCCCAAGTCGCATTTTCTGGCTGAAAAGTCCAGCAAATACTGCAACAAGTACTCAGTGCTGCATCAAACCATGGCGACAAACGGGTCGTTGAATGGCAATGGCAGCCTCAATGGCCATGGACACGACTCCAGCGACGCTGGCTCAGCTTCTGGCTCTGGCTCTGGATCCAGCGAGAGATCTCTGCTTTTGATTCACAGCGAGAGCAACACTCGTTTGGCCGTTACTGGAATCCCAGAGACTGTCTATGGATTGGCCTCTGACTTGCGCGACGAGTTCTTTGAAGGCCTTAAAGAGTCTGGCAGATACGCCCAGCTGATTCCAGAAGCGTCAAGCTCAGAAGACGATGAAGAAGAAGGTGCTGCTAAACCAGCAAACAACACTCCTTTACTGCTCGCAAGCTACTGGCTGCAGTTCCTGGCCCCTCAACACCCTGCAGCAAAGCCTATTCTCGGAGCTTCGAAAAACTTCTTTGCAAAGCAGTTCCTAGCAGACAATACTGTCGATATACACTCCATTGCAAGCAAGCTGGATGTAGAAGAGAGAAAAACAGTCATTGGAGGGTGGGTCTCCGTGTGTGCGAAGCTAGGACAGGAGGATTTCGGACCGCAAGGAAAGATCTGGCAAGGAGATGGCAGTGTTAATCTGTATGCTGTATTTGGAGGGCAAGGCAGCAATGAGTACTACTGGGACGAGATGGAGGTGAGAAAAGGCAGAAAATCTTGCCTGTCCGCCTGACCTTTATCTCGCTTGTGCTGACAAATTACTCTTACCGCCATAGTACCTCTACGATGTCTATTCTGCACTCTTCAAACCTCTTCTAGTAGCTTCGCAAGAAGTCCTCACCGCTCTGGCTGCAAAACACTCCTCAACCCTTCTATACGCCAACAACCTTCTTCCTCTTACATGGCTCACATCTCGCTCAACTCGACCTTCAGTACCCTATCTTGCATCATGCGCAGTATCACTTCCTCTCATTGGCTTGGTGCAGATGTGTCAGTATATGGTTACGGCGCGCCTTCAAGGTCTATCGCCGGATCAGATGACAAAGATCATCAGAGGCGCTACTGGACACTCGCAAGGTGTCGTGACAGCTACTGTCATTGCGTTGGGTGGAAGTACGTGGGAGGAGTACATCAAGAACGCACAAGAAGGTCTGAAGGTCCTCTTCGCCATCGGACTCAGAGGGTAATTATGCACAAGCACCGACACTTGCGCGTGACACTGACGTAGATTGTGTTGCAGAACGGAAGCTTTCCCTCCTCTGTCAATGGCGCCAGCTGTCGTAGCTCAATCCATCGAATCTGGCGAAGGTGTTCCGTATCCGATGTTGGCAGTCACTGGTCTTCTTCAACCAGCTCTGGATGCCAAGATTGCAGAAACGAACAGCTTCTTGTCCGCGCATGGCAAAGGAACTGTGCACATCTCCCTCTTCAACGGCTTGAAAGCATTTGTGGTTACTGGTCCTCCCGCATCTCTCGTAGGACTCGTCAACAACTTGAAGAAAGGCAAAGCAGAATCAGGAAAAGATCAGTCGAAGATCCCACATTCGAAACGTCTGCCCGTCTTTTCTATGCGTTTCTTACCTATTGGAGTGCCATATCACTCTCCCCACTTGCATGAATGCACGAAAGCTGCTATGGAGAACGACGTAGACGAGATTGTCTCAGCGTCATTCTGGGACAGAAGCAAGCTCCACATTCCAGTCTACAACACCGAGAGCGGCCGGGACTTGCGTTCTACATCAGAACAGCATGGTCAAGGGGAACTCGTCAAAGAACTCTTTGATCAGATCTTTACGTCACCTATTCACTGGGCCGCAGCTACCAAATTTAACAACGATGCAACGCATGTCGTTGATTTCGGTACAGGAGGGCAGAGTGGTATCGGATCCTTGACAGCTAGAGAGTCAGAAGGCAAAGGTCTGCGAGTCGTAGTAGCGAGCACAGGCACGAACGGCCGAAACATCGAGGAAGTCTACAGCTCTACTAAGCTCAAGTCAGAAAACAAATGGATGGACAAGTTCGGGCCAAGATTGGTGAAGACAAGCCATGATGGAAAAATCCACCTAGATACAGCTATGTCGAGATTGCTATCGAAACCTCCTCTCATGGTTGCTGGTATGACGCCGTGCACTGTCGGTGCTGGATTCAATGCAGCTGTCGCCAACGCAGGTAAGCTGGAATCTGCGTGAGTAAGGACGAGAAGGCAACACTGACTTTGGGATGACAGGCTACCACATCGAGCTTGCAGGAGGTGGTCACTACAACGCCAAAGCTCTCCGAAGCAAGGTGGCAGATATCATCTCCCGCTTGGACACTCCCGGTATCGGTCTCACCTTGAACGCGCTGTATATCAACCAGAGGCAATTCACCTTCCAGCTTCCCGAATGGATCAAGATGAAGTCTGAGGGTATTCCAGTCGAAGGTCTTTGTGTCGCAGCTGGTATCCCCTCAACCGAAAACGCCTCGAAAATCCTTTCAGACCTGAAAGCTGCTGGTCTCAAACACGTTTCGTTCAAGCCTGGTTCAGTAGAGGGTATACGTCAAGTCATCAATATCGCAGCTGCCAACCCTTCTTTCCCTATCATCATGCAATGGACAGGAGGTCGTGCAGGAGGACATCACTCCTGTGAAGATTTCCACCAGCCTGTCCTGTCAAGTTATGCCAGTATCAGACAGCACGAGAACATCATCCTTGTAGGAGGATCAGGATTCGGAGGCGCAGATGATGTTTGGCCATACCTCGATGGAAGCTGGTCAGAAGCATACGGAGTCCAGAGAATGCCCTTCGATGGATTCTTGTACGCTTCAAGAGTCATGGTCGCTAAGGAGTCGCATACCTCGCTGTCGGTTAAAAAGCTCATCGTGGCTGCTCCTGGTGTAGGCGATGCACAGTGGGAAGGCACCTATACAAAGGAAACTGGTGGTATTCTTACTGTCAAGTCTGAGCTGTAAGTGTTAATCGTTTAGCGTCTGCTTGCAGAGATATATACTGACGCGATTCTCGCTTGTACAGTGGAGAGCCTATTCACAAGGTCGCTACTCGTGGTGTCAAGCTATGGAAGGAGTTCGAAGACACTGTCTTTGCCCTTCCAAGGGAGAAAAGAGCAGCTTGGCTCGCAGACAAGAAGGACTATGTCATCAAGCGCTTGAATGCCGATTTCCAGAAACCTTGGGTGCGCACTTTTGGTACACTGAACATGGTAACACAGCTAATCACCAGTCTTTGATCGCCAGTTCGCTGCCAAGGCAGATGGAACCGTCTGCGACGTTGGCGACATGACATACGCAGAAGTAGCATCTCGGATGCTGCGTCTCATGTATGTCTCGCACGAGAAAAGATGGATTGACCCGACCCTCAAGAAGCTGCTTGGTGACTGGTTGAGACGAGTGCGTAGCTTCTGTCCTGGAAGGGCGGCTTAAGATGATCTGACAAAGTGTATCCCTGCAGGTCGAAGATCGTCTGTCCTCCGTCAACGACTCTACTCCTAAACCCTCTGCTCTCCAATCTTACGAATCGCTTAACGACCCTCAACCATTCTTGACCTCTTTCCTCGAGAAGTACCCTTCCGCAAAGTCACAAATCCTTGCATCCGAGGACATTGCCTACTTCTTAGCTATCTGCCAGCGACCAGGTCAAAAACCGTGCCCATTCATCGCTGTCCTCGACAACAACTTCGAAGTCTGGTTCAAGAAGGATTCCCTCTGGTTCGCAGAGGACGTGGAAGCTGTCTTTGACCAGGATCCTCAGAGAGTATGTATCCTTATGGGACCTGTGGCTGTTAAACACTGTACAAAGGTGGATGAGCCCATTGGCGAGATGTTCGGAAACATCAAGGATAAACTCATCAAGAATGTGCTCGAGGAGTTTTATGGCGGCGACGAGAGCAAAGTGCCGGAAGTGGAATACTTGGCACAGAGGCCCATCACCAACTCTGTCATTCCAGAGCAGAAGCTGCAAGCGACATACAACATCAAGCACAGCAGCCGGGAGAACAGCGCGGACGACTCTACAACGCACATCTACCAGATCGATGGAGTACTACCACCAAATGCAGAATGGCTCGAACACCTTGCTGGACCTAAACTAGACTGGCTGCGAGCCTTCTTGCTAAGCGTTAACGTGTCGCAAGGGACATCTGGACTTGTTGCAAATAGCGCGCAGAGTCTATTCAAGCCTCGAAAGGGACAACGTGTCGAAGTAACAATGAGTAACAAGGATCAGAGGCCGCTCAAGGTCGCCGTCTTTGGCGCGATCAGGAATGCATAGCTTGCAACTGAGCTGGCTATTGCGCAAGACAGAAGAAGATGAGTTTGTTGGCAGTTGTGTGTATGTATCGATAGTTGGGCGGCAATGCGTTTTCCGTTCTAGACAGGTTCCTCGTTTCATCTTTTCCTCCTATCTTTCTCCTCGTTCCTGCACCGACACGTACTTCATTCTATATTATCCTTCATTTCTTAATAACAAAGCACAGAGTGCGACAGGCTGGACTAAATTCCTTCTAGGCTAGCTATGATAAAAGCAAGAAAAGGCAGTAGGCCAGCGTTGTTACGGATTGACTAGCTACGATAAGCAATACAAGCAAGCAACGATTTCTATACACTGATACTCAGTCTTACCTTGCACCTCGCTACTACTTCCTTATTACGTCTGATCGAGGTTGTTCGTGCACGAACGTGCGCTTGAGTACCGACGGTGTCGCGGGCTTTTTTGTGGGAAAGCTCCTACCGAAGAAGCAGCAAGCTTCTGTCTTTTGGTACATCAAAACAACGAGATAACGCTGCTTCTTGGATCTGAAGAGTCTCAACTTCTGGCATCATATTTGACACCTCCTCCCGGCGTTCGCAGCATTACAAACGAGAATGAAGTTTGGCGTGCAAATCAAGCAGGGTTTATACCAGGAATGGAGCGAGTACTACATATCGTATGTAGTAATGCGTAGCAACTGCTGCGGAACAAGTCCCAGGCTGATGCGACCGGGTTTCTGAACCCTCGACATCATCCAACAGCTATAGCGGGCTCAAGAAGTTCATCAAGAAACGCCAGGCAGCGCATGAGCAAGCAAGGGATGGCGGCGAATCCAACTGGGACGACGCTGACGAGGCTGAATTCCTCAAGAAACTCCAGGAGGAACTGGCCAAAGTGAGCAAGTTCCAGGAGGATAAAGTCGCAGAACTCCATGGACAGATCGCACTGTACTCTGGAGAAGTACAGCGACTCGTGGATAAGAAGCACAAACGCTCACCTTCAGGAGGGAACAGCAATGCTGATAGCGACGGAACTGCGAGGCTTGGAGATGGACATGATGAGGAAAACTTGGGAAGGCCACACAATGCGGAAGGATACTCGTCAGATGAGGATGAAGATGATGACGATGATGATATCGAGAGACGTTTCGTCGAGCTCGAAGAAGACCTCGAGGTCTTGATAGCCGATGTCTATGACCTCGGTCGCTTCACGCACCTCAACTATACCGGCTTCATTAAGATTGTCAAGGTATGTTCAGGACACCCTGCCACTGTCCAAGCTGACTGCGAACCCATCCGCAGAAACACGATGTACGCTTTTCCTAATCTTCTTCACCCCAACTTAGCTTATGCTTTCTATCTACCACAGAAACGTACAGGCTGGGAGCTACGAGGCGACTTTGTCCGCTCTTATCTCGAAAAGAGGCCTTTCTACAAGGAGAATTGTAAGTCAAGCCCCGATTCTAAACTAGGAAAGCTTCTGACCCCATCCCGTCTACGTATGCAGACGATGCGCTCATCGTGCAGCTGTCAAAGCTGTATAACCTGGTCCGGACACGCGGTAATCCCGTACAAGGAGATTCGTCCGCTGGAGGAGCACAGAGTGCCTTCGTTCGGCAGACTACGAAATACTGGGTATGTTTGGGATACTTTTGTATATTATAAGAGGACGACTTTAGCTGACCAGACTGGTGTAGGTTCACCCTGATAACTACGTCAATCTGAAGCTGGCCATCCTCAAACATCTGCCTGTACTTGGTATGTGCCGCTCTGCAACCGAACTGTTCAATCCTGATGCATCCGTACATCGCCAGTCTTCAACCCTGACAAGGACTTTGAGGCTGCCGATGCTGCCATCTCTTCCATCTACTACGACAACGAAGACCTCGAGCTATATCTCGGGCGTCTCGAAAAGTCCGAAGGAGCCGAAGCTATCCGTCTTCGGTGGTACGGTGGCATGGGCGTCAAGCAGATTTTCGTTGAGCGAAAAACACATAGAGAAGACTGGACAGGCGAGAAGTCCGTCAAAGCACGTTTCCCCATCAAGGAAGAAATGGTCAATGGATATCTCGATGGGAGGATTACGGTTGATGAGGTATTTGCGGAGACGAGGAAGAAGGGTAAGAAGAGTGAGAAAGAGCTGGAAAGTATGGTCAAGCTTGCAAAGGAAGTCCAGCAGCGAGTAAAGGAGAAGAAGCTTTGCCCAGGTAAGTAATGCGCCACGTGTAGTCGACTAAGTGCAATGCTGATTGAGACGTCGTCACGAAGTCGTGCGAACATTCTACAACCGAACAGCCTTCCAGCTGCCCGGCGACGCTCGTGTCCGTATATCTTTCGATACCAACCTCACCCTGGTCCGAGAAGACAACTGGGATGACCGGAATCGATCTGGTCCCAACTGGAGAAGAATGGACATTGGCATTGACTGGCCTTTTGACCAACTACCGAAGGCAGATAGAGAGCTCTTCCCATATGGTGTTCTGGAAGTCAAGCTTCAAACACAGATGGGTCAGGAGCCGCCTGAGTGGGTTCGAGAGCTTGTTTCCAGTCATTTGGTAGAGGCGGTACCCAAGTTCTCAAAGTTCATTCATGGTTGCGCAACTCTGTTGCCCAACAGGGTGGACCTAGTGCCATTCTGGCTGCCTCAGATGGAGTAGGCGCCATTCACCTTCATACGTCGTGAACAAATGCTGAATGCTTGTTATTTCAGCACGGACATCCGCAAGCCTGTCACTGCTAAGAAGACAGCTCTTATCGAACGTCCGGCTCATGCGTCACATACGCCAACAACGACTTCAGACAGCCTGCCAGAGCCACCCACATACACCGAACCTCTGTCTGAGGACGAAGACGAAGGAGATGATCCTGTATCTGACGATGAAGAGCACGCAGGCAAGGGCGACCCCATGCGTCGAGCTGCAAATGACGAGTTGGGTGTTGCTGGATTGCCTGCCGATGCTCGTGCACAAGCCGAGGATGCAAAAGCTTACAGAGAGAAGAATCAGAGTGCAAGCAGCTATCTGCAGCCTTCTGACGTGACCGTCAACCCTTCGTCTTCATCGTCAAAGAATGCAGAAAACGAGCTCAACAAGCTTACACCCAAAAACTTGAAGAAGCTTCTCGCGCAGAAATACGAGCAAGAGGAAATTCAAAGGCAAGAAGAGGAAGGCAAGAATAATGGCCAGAATGGAACGGGTCCAGGGAGCGTACCGAAACAAGATCAAGGACCTGGTGCTGCGCTTGACGAGAATCAGACGGAGTATGTGCAAAACTTCACTTACTCTGGCAAGCGGATCGCTGTGCCGGTGAGAGTGGAGCCGAAGGTCAACTTCGCATTGGAAAGGACTTTGCTGGTGGGTCCACCTGGATTAATGAAATACCAGAAGCTTCATGCTAAGTCTCTCCCGATTCTAGGCATGGGTCGAGTTTTCTGTGCTCATCAGCGCCATCGGAGTCGGGCTACTCAACTTTACCGGCATACACGATACCATCGGCTTTGCAAGCGCGATATCGTTCACGATCATTGCTCTGATAGCTATAGCATGGTCATGCGGCATGTTCCTGTACAGAGCCATGGCGATCAGGTAAGCTTGTGCGACGATTGGAGAGCGGCACTCGAGGCTGATACGTCTATAAAGAAACCGTCGGGCTATTCATTACGATGATCGCATTGGCTCATATGTTATTGTCATTGCTCTCGTCGCTGCGACGGGAGTCAACTTTGGTTTACGCATAGCCGAGGCGTTCTAGACATGAGGGTAATCTTGGTAAAGCTTTGGTGCATACACTATACCTCAGCATCTGTATTATTTGCTTTGCATGTGCATTGTATAGAAGTATTAGCCCCTCATAATACATGGTAATATGTAAGCTGCGCAATGTACACAATGTAAGGATGCAGGAGGAATGTCTATGACTGCTTTGTCTCGTTTGATGCGCCCTTGAGTGCTTTCAGAATGGAATCTTTTATTTGACTATCTGTCCTCTGCGAAGATGACTTCGAAGGTGCGGGTGTAGTACCGGCACCATCATGCTTGCCCCTCTTGACCGTATTGAAGAGCTCATCAATCTCATCGACCTTCTCCTTCTTACGCTTCTTGTCTTTCCGCTTCTTCTTATCGGCCTCATTATTGGTCGTCTCGCTAGTTACAGCTGGCACAGCTTGCGACTCTTGCTTTTCAGCCTGCTGGGCTTGTAGTTGCTTTTGCAGCGCTTCTTGCTTGGCTGCTTGGGCATGCAGCTCCGCCGGCGTACCTCCCACATCTCTAGCTTGCCTATCTCGCCATTCCCGCTTGTCGCGCTTATATAGCGGCAAATTGACTTTCCGAAGGAAGTAATGACCAAAATGAGAGCTCTGAAGCGTATACTCATGTGGTATTAGGGACTCGGCGATCTTGTCTTTCATGAAAGCGTCCGCGGTCTGCCAACATCGATCTGCGACCCTGGAGCCGATACGATCATCTGCAAGGCGATGATAATAGCCTATCAAGCTTTTGAGGAATACTCGCCTATCTTTGTATGCCACTGCTGGATTGGCCTCGTCCAAGAAGACATCGATAACTCGAGCAGCTATCGGTTCTGACGTAAATGACAGAAGACGTTCTATGGGTGTAAGAAGGATGGACTTTGAGACTGGAGAGCCTTTGAGTCGCAACCAAGATTGTAGAAGTAGGGCACCCTGAACAAAGTGCTCAGGCTTGACAGTCGGGTCCGCATATGCTGGATTTCTGCGGTATAGCTGTAAACATCCCCAGTCAGCGTCGCACTGTATTGAGGAGATTTTATCGCCTACAGAAAGTGACATAAGAGCAAGTCCACAGGGCAGCAGATGCTGGATCTCGTTTTCGGCTCTTGTCTGGAAAGCATTGCAGAGCAGCTGGAACTAGGATGTCAGCTATATAAGATTTAGCTTCTTTTGAACTCAGCTGACCTTGGAGATCTCTGCTTGTTTTGTGTTGTACTTTCGGCAACTCTCCAAGAGTGCCTGCACCACGCCCGTTCTGCTGTTCTCGATACAGCCAGGCAGTGCATCGCCAACTTCGTCAACGAATATCTCGATCTGCTCCTTGCTAGCCCGCTCAACGACGCGTGTGCAAACAAAGTTTGCGACAGGATGTCCAGCAAGACGCGATACACGTCCTTGGAAGTAGACCTTGAAAAGGATGTCGTAGATGGTCTGAGGCGCAAGGGTAATAATCTTCTCGAGGACGTGAGAAGAAACGGTTGAGCGAAGTAGGGTCTCGATGTAGTCCGAGCGAGCAGGTTGGGAAAGTGACGGATCTTGCTCTACGTGCACAGAAGCGTTAGCACGAAAGAGTAAGCCGAAGTCAGCAGGCTTACTGTGTTGAGAGATCAGTCCTTCCAGTAGCCTGTCCATCATACTATTCGACTCCTCGGACCGTCCTGTATCGGATTCCAGCTCAAGCAGTATCTGGACCAGCCCGGTTGTGACAGCGTCGTCTGATTTCAGTCTGCAGGACTGCGCGGCCTGCTTGAAATCCCGGGGATGTCCATCTGATAGTGTGGCATCGACAGCCTCTACCAGGCTCTGCAAGGCGCCGCCGAAGGATAGCGGCACGATTCGCTGTTCTGGAGCTTTGCCTTTGGGATCGAAAGCACTCGTATTGCCGGGAATAATGCTCTTCATATTTCCAGCTCGTCTCGCCTTCCATTTAGCGGATTTCTTGCTTCGCCCGGCTGCTCCTGTATTGGCGCTGACACCAGTCTGGCTGTTGAACGGCAGCGCTTTTCCAGAAAGGACCAGTAACAGCGTGCGAAGGATGTAGGATCCATGCTGTGATGTCACCACGCTCTCGACGCTTTCGACAAGTTCCTGGCGTTTCGCGTTAGTATGCATCTAAGTATCGCCTTCTTGTCACGGCTCACTTGGGTGAGGTTGATGATTGCTTCTGTCAAAGTCGGTAGCTCATCTGTGTCTGCATTTGCATTGCTAGACGTCCCTAAAGAAGGGGCAGATGCCACATTGCCTCGTCTCTGCAATAGACTTTTTAGTATATCTGCAACGGATGACCTGGTAGCATAAGTTACTTCTCTTTCTACAGTCTCCCCTCCACCGAGGACGAGTAGAGTCTGCAGAACATGACTGGCAAACCGATCTTTTGCGAGCTCGTGGTATCTGGTCGATTACCGGAAATCAGAGGCTGATTTGGAGTACATTAAATATGATAACGCACTGTCCCATGAAGCGGTCTGCTAAGACACGCCTTGCGAAGTCATCCATCGAGTACAGAAGCCTTTCCAGAATAACGGATGTCTCTGCATCTGTTGCGAGTGCCGTTTCTTTGCCAGATAGTTCTGTAAGCGCAGCTCGCAGTAGAAGTACCCGGTCTAGACATCATTGCCATGTTAGTGAAAATCTTGCTCCAGCCGGCGGAACATGTGCAAATCACCATCCAAATCTTCATCGACTTCTTCGCCATTCTCATCGATAGTCTTGTTCTGACCATTGCCTATGCCTAGTTCTTCAAGCTCGATGATCCTTTCTTCGAGCTGCCTGAAGTAGGCTTTTGTATCTGGATCCACAGCTGGCCAAATGCTCTCTGGCTGCTGCGAGACTTGGGCATTCTGCGCTGATTCTGCGCCATGTTGGACATCTTCGTGGCCTTGCAGCAGCTTCAGCCTGTCTGGATGATACCCAGCACCTCCAGCAGCCGGCGCAGGATCAGCTTTTGGTTCTTTCGGCTCGACGTATTCTTTTCCAGCCAAAGCAGCAGCTCGTCGTCCTTTGTCGTCGTCTTCCGGCTTTGCATACACAATGAACGCGCTCTCGTCGTCCTCCTTGTTCTTCTTGCTGCGCTTTCCACGCTTTCGAAATTCTTTGGGCATCTTGGGTGATGTTCTGTGGTCGAAAGGCAAGCCAGACTGTACACTTCACACTTAAAGGTCTTCTATATCTCTATGCTACAAGCGCTACTCACAGCCGGGTATCATTCAGGCGGGCGAAACTACTCGCCCAGCTGCGGCAGGTTGCGCAGTCTCCACTTCTTCTTGCTGTTGCCCGTCAAGATGTTGATGACTACGCCAGCGTGTACCTCTGCAATCACCAGCTTACCATGCCGGCTCTTACAGGCCTTTCGAACTTCTGCGCTCGGCAGCCATGGTTGTGGTTTCTCCCACATCATTTTCGTACTATGATCCTCTGCACTTAGAAACCAACCATGGAACAAGACGGTGGATGTACCTTTATGCTCAAGGACCTGCACGTATACTTCCTGTGCAGCCCACAAAACGCGAAGGATCAGCGCTTGCCTGCATCGCGAAGCCACGTCCGTCAACGCACCATGAATGGCGGTTTGGTATTTGGAATTCGCCTCTTCTTGCCAGCAACTCTCACAATCGTAAATTTATCTGTCGCTCCCTTGCTGATCTTTGGCTGCAGCGGGACGACTTGATAAGACAATCGTCTCGGCTTACGCTGCACCCCTGTCTTAACATCAATCTGATCATTCTGCTCATTCTGCTTATCTTCCTTCTCTTCCTGATAGTGTGGCAGATCGCGCAGCTTGCTAGGCAACGAGGATGCCGGATCCCCGAGGCGGAATGCTCCGTCTTGTAGGTATGGCGTCGGGACAGATGCCATTATTTGTTTGGAGCTGTCCGTAAAGGTTCATAGACGCTAAGCGGCACTTCCAATCATGCCGTCACCTGGCCAACCGGTCACTGGATGCGATCCGTCCCTTCATCGAGCCACGATGCCGTTCAATAGGGCAAATGGCTCTTAGCATTACGCAAGTCGCTAATGTATATTACGTGTATAAGATAGAAGCTGACAATCCTGCGATGACAACAGCCATGTTCGCAGTCAGAAAGTAGAATATCCGGCTTTCGGACAGAAATTTGAAGATGAAAGTATAATGCTAACGGGGTTTGCTAGGATATTCACATGTGCTGTGACATGGTGGCTATGTGATAGTATGTTGAAAGTCTGAGGCTCAGAAATGCTAACGATGTATGAAAGTACGTTAAAAACTCGTGAAAAGATGCTGTGCGGAAGCTATACAATAATGAAACTGATCGACTGAGAAGACGTGTTTGAATTAAGGATGTGTGCTAAATCTGCTATAATGTGATTGTAAGGGACCGAACCCGTTAGAAGTCTGCGAGATAGTTGCTGAGATAGGAATAGTGATGTGTTCAGGCCGATCTCTCCCTTCCAGCAGGCAGACCTCTTGGGTGTGCTGGGAAGTAGTGGCGATTAGGATGGGCTGGTTGACGGTGTGCGTCCCTGTAGTAAGCGGGCGTTGCGTCCTGAGCTGTCTTTCGGCGCTTGTTTTGGGCGTTTCTTGATGATTCCGCAGCTGCATATGTATATACTAGTCTGGACGTGCCTTCTTCCTGAGAGTCATCGTCTTCGGCATTGTTTTCATCCTCGTCTTCTAGCTCTTCCTCTTCCTCGCGCTCTTGACTAGTGTCTACCCTTCTCTGCTCGTTGTCGGATAGTCTTTCCTCTTTGACGGCATTCTTCGAAGCGGGTTCAGCTTCGCGAGTCCTCTTCTTGGCAGACCGGACAGGCGGAGCTGCTGCTTCTTGCGCAGCTAGAGTCTGACGATGGCTTGCTGCCCTTGTACGTTCGCGTCGATGTGCGGGTACTCGAGTGCGCTCTTCCAATCCATCTCTTGCCTGATCAGCCAGCTCTTGCGGGAAGACGGGCCCCACTGCGCCTTTGCAGAGGTAGACTGGTAAAAGATAAGATGTCAGCTCGGGACAGTCCTCTTAAGCATGTAGATCCAGTGGCATACGAATGGCTCCATCTCGAACATTGGAGAATGCAAGGGCACTGATTTCGACCATGATCGCCAAGTCGGAGTGTGGGAATCCAAAATGAGCAGCTGTAGTGCGGTCCAATCCAAGGCAATCGAGAGCGTCCAAAAGCGTTTGCTGCGGGCATCATCACCTGTCAGTCCAGGTTTCCCATCGTTTCGGAACCGGTTGGAAGCAGGACACACCTGTAATGTGCTAGCTTTGGGTACATAGACTGCCCGTCCTGTTGCGTTAAGATACCAAGTCAGATTCTTTGAACACCGGAAAAGGAGGTGTTCGGCCTCGAAGCTTACCGCCATAGAGGCAGATGATATGGCCGCGGTGTGTAGGTGCAGCAGCCATATTGTACGAGTATTGTCTTTTGTTAATGTTGATTCGGTATAGAGGAAAAGGAAAGGCTCAAGTCTTCTTGACTTGTGAGATTGCTGAGGGAAAGAGAGGGGTCTCGACAGGCAGGACAGGATCTTCGGCGCAACAGATAAAGCGGCTAGAGTGTTCAGGTAACGCTGGCAATGAGTCTGAGAAGGATGCCGGGACGCAAAGATCCAAACCGAGTAGTCAAGAAGGAACTCTGGAATCAAGAGCGTTCCGTTTGTTGGCTGTGTTCTGATAGCCTTTGTGCGCTATTCGCCCATGCTACATTGCTGCGCTTTTACGTATTGTCTGAATAGACACTAATAGGAGTCGTATTGACAGCAATGGGAGGTGTCGACAAAGAGAGACGGAATCACAAAAGAGATATGGCATTCCTACGCTTCGGACGCCAGCTCGCAATAGCGACACTTGTAGAGGGACAGTACCGTATAGTGTCCAGCACGCCTCGCGTGTCTGTATGCCTGGAAGGTGGAAAGCTGAAGAGGCCCGCTACCTTGATGCTTGATTTGGGATTTTCCGATGCTCGAACCTTGAGATCAAGCGTCTCGAAGATGGGAGAGTTAGCAGGAAGACGCAGAAGGTTGCGTCTCATGCGCGATGCCATTCGTTGAGCGAGGAAATCTCGCGCACAATCAGAATTTCGCGATGATCCGGCCTCTACCCATGCAGTCTCGAAAGCAGAAATCGTAGTATGGATGCGCGCTTGACAGACAGTCCTCTTCATTCCCCATAGCAGAAAAATGTTCAATGTCGAGAGCGATGCACCAGTGAGAAGCCAAGAAGTCCGAGCGGAACCCTACGAGCTCGAGACACTTTTCTTATCTGAAATCAGGGTCCGGACTCCATACCGTGGATTCATCCAGAAGATTGCGGAGCAGGAGACACGCGAGCGAGAGCTCGAAGAAGGCGTAAACGAGAGATCCGGAAGGCCTTGCTTTCAGGAGCCGCTCAGACCATGCACTCCCCTTCCTTTAGAGTCGACATCCTTGAAGGATTGACATCTTGATGAAGAGAGGTACGACCTGGCTCTCTACCAAGACATGAGGGCTGGCATTTGGACATGCAGACTGCCTTTTTCTTCTCGACTGGCGGAACACCATTCCAGCTTCCAGCTTGAGAGCTGTCTGATCACAGTATATCTGATCCATCTCATCTCATCCATCCATGGAGATAGTTGTCGCACATATCGGATAGACGAGCATATACGTATGAGGTCGGTGTGAAGCTAATAATAGCTGAGATATGCATACTGCCTTGCGTATGCTTGAAGCGTCTTTGCAATGCGATGTGTACCTCAGCCTCTGCACATTCAAGTGAGTAAGTACTCTGGTTGTCTCCCTCTGCCTCTCCCACCTTCCATCCTGATCATAATAGACTCGGAGCATGCACGCTCTAATCATTGGAGCTGGCCTTGCTGGGCCGTGTCTGGCATTATCGCTGGCCAAACATGGTATTAAATCTACCTTATTCGAGCTACGCCCAGCTCGCGGTGATGCTGGCGGATCGATCAGTCTTGGACCCCACGGCTTGCGAGTTCTCGACAAATATGCTGGCGTGTATGACCGCATCAAGGCATCCGGATATTCTTATAGACGGTTCGGTGCATACTCCGAAGCAGGAGAAGGACTTGGCGAAATCTATGTCGGGGAGAGAGGCAAGGATGAAGATCAATGCTATCCTGCGATCCGAATTATGAGGCCTTCCTTGCATAAAGCTCTTATAGAAGCAGTAGAGGATACCAAGGAGCTGATAGATATCAAGTGGTGTATGACTTTGACGCGATTAGAGCAGGACGAAAAGGGCGTGACGGCTTACTTTGAAGACGGCACACAGGCTTCCGGTGAGCAGTCAAGCACATGAAACGAATTGTCAAATATACTGACTGGAGTGTGTAAGGTGATCTGCTCATCGGGGCCGATGGGATCCATTCCAAGGTCAGAAGCCTCATATTTGGAGAATCAAGCCCCACTCCATTGTTCAGCAATAGGATCGTAGTCAATGGCTTTGTGGCTGCCTCCGATGTCCTCAAGCCAGATTCGGCGCCCGACTTCCAGCTCCCAGCCTTCATGTTCACATCAGCCGGGATGTTCATGGCTATTCCCATCGACCCAAAAGGCGAAACAATCGCCTGGGGCATTAACAAAGCTGTGGCCGAGGACAGGACGAGACAGGGCTGGCAGGAATTCGAGAGATCTGGCGAAGCAGCTCGATTTGCCAAAGGCGATTTCGCATCCATCCAGACTGAACCCGTTAGATCGATCTTGGACAAGTCTTCAAATGAAAAAGCGAAGCTTTGGGCTCCTTCCTATCTTCCTGACCAGCCGAGCTGGCATAGCGGAAGAGTCTGCTTGATAGGCGATGCAGCTCATGCTCTTCCACCCAACGGCTTGGGCAGTGGGCTTGCTTTCGAAGATGCAGCTATCGTGACCCGTCTTCTGTTAGCCGCCAAAGAACGTGCAGGCATCAATGACGATGCGATCGATTTCGAGGCAACCTTTGAAGCTTTGGAAAAGATTCGCCGTCCGCGCGTCGAGGCGGTCAGAAAGGGTAGCCCTGTGGCAGGCATGGGAAAACAGACCGGGCCATGGGTTTGGTACTTCAAGAAGCTGGCTATGCGAGCCTACTTCTGGTGGAAGGGCGGTTTACTGTCGCATACGGCAGAGTATAATGTAGATGAGGTTAATATCAGTGTTTGAGTGAGTAAAAATATGTCTAGATGCTTGTAGTCTGGAAAGGCCCGGCAACGTAATGCACCCAAGTACGTATCTTGCGTTGCCTAAACTACAAGTCCAAGACGTAGGAGGCGGACAGCTGAATGAAGACGCGCAGCTTCAGGCCTTTAGCCCGGGAGCAAGAAAAGGGGCGCGAGCACTCAATTAATACCGTAGCTCGGCAGGGACCCGGTCTGTGCCTGATGAAGGTCTGATACGAGACGCTGTACGAAGTCGAAGCTGTAGTATGCAGGAAGATTTTCATGCACTTCGCTCTCCTTGATTAACCACAGAATCGCCAATGGCACATCCAGTATCAAAGAGCACTGCAGCTGTCAGGAGACAAGGGCTGACGAGCGGATTGAAAGTATTGTAGGAGCTGGATATCGGGACAGTCTGCTTCTTCATTGAACGCAGTTGACAAAGTATGGCAATTTGAAGATGGCAGCGCGGTCTGGGTCTTAACCATGACGGCTGGTTCTGCCGTTCGCAGACTGCTCTTCCTTGCACCTCCTGCTACTGGCGAGCTCCAACCGATATATGCGATCGTCGAAAGACTGCTTGCGCGCGAGCCAGATGTCGAAGTGCACATAGGATCTGGGTCCACTTTCGCTGGTCGTTTCAAAGCTTTTCGAGCATCGCTGCCTTCTACCTCGTCTGGAAGACTCTTCCGTGCAGATATAGGGACGTCTGATGATGTTGAAGACTATTCGAGAGGCATGCTCGCGCCAGATTCTGGAAATCAATCCCATCTCTTCGGTTCTCATCGACATCGCAGGGGAGATCCTAGACCATTCTTGGACTACTGGGGAACATTTGCAGCTGGCTCTGAAGCAGAAAGACTCGAAACATGTCAAAAAGTCAAGTCGCTAATTGCCGATCTCCGACCAAGCATGGTCATCGTCGACCAAATATATGGCACACCATTTGATGGTAGATGATTTACGTCTCGACGTGTAATCGTCTGTTGACTCCGATCCGCTTTCCTCCACCTAGCCGTCAGAAGCACTGGACTGCCATTTATCGTCATCGCGCCTAGTCATCCCAGCTTTTCAGCAGGTAAGACTTGTTCCTGTCCTTTCCTGTCATGAATACTTCTAATATTCTCTGTTACAGCTGATCCGAATCCTCTGATGGCGCCTATATCTATGTCTGGCATTCTTTGGAGAGGATCTTTAGCGAACATTCTCTCGAATTTCTATACCATCCTCTGGCTCGCAACGTGGACTATGCTCTCAGACTGGTCGAAGACTACTCTGCGTATACGGCGCAAGGTACGACAGGCCGATATCTTGCTTGCGAAAGTTACTGAGGGCGGAGCGGTCTCTTCGATAGCATTTCGGCTTCAAGCGACTGAGTCTGCCAGCAGATGCTTCCATCACACCACCTCCTGGCCTAGTCGACGAAGTCTGCGCTGTTATTTCATGCAATATACCAGGCTTGCACTTCTACAACAAGTATGTACTGCAAGCTAGCCCAGTCACATAGCATTGCTGACAACTTTCTAGCTTCCATCCAAAGATCAGATTCACCGGACCATGCTGCCGTGCGAAAGGTCGGCTAGCGAGAGAGTCAGGGCCGTCTGAAGTGGGATCATGGCTGGACGAGGCTGCTGCGCGGAAGGACACGGTCGTGTAGGTCTCTTTCACTGCAGTGCATGTTTTGTTTCTGACATATGTTCAGGTTCATTACATTCGGCTCGATGTTCCCTTTCGTAAGCTTAACAGATCAGCTCATTCGGAAGGCGGCTGAAGCAGTCAGCAGGATGCCTCCGATTATAAGAGCATGATACAGGCACTGAAGGCTGTGCACAAGCGGAACCCACATATCAAGGCACTGTGGAAAATCGTTCGCACACCTGACAATCACGCAAAGGAGGACTTGCCGTTCGTCAAAGAAACAGGATGGCTTCCGTCGGTCGAGGAGGTGTACGAGCATCCTGCGGTGCGAGTCGTTGTGCACCATGGAGGTGGTAAGCTCGATGTCTCTACGAAGTATCGCTGATCTAACGTGAGCGATCAGGTAATACCGTCAACGAGGTAATCTACCACGGGCTCCGACATTTGGCTATCCCGCAATGGTCAGATACGTACGACTGGGCAGCGTGAGTGAATAACATGAAGTGAATGATCAGCTTGCTGACATAGCTGAGCAGAACGCTACAAGGGTTCGGCTTGGGCAGACAGACCAACAATGCTGGCCCACGTCTCGACGCTGGAGAAATTGCCAAGCAGCTTTTGCATCTCGTGGAGCATGGTGACGAATACAAGGAATCCATCGGGTACTGGCAGAGGCGGAGTCGAGCAAGCGGCGGAACAGAAGAAGCTGTGGATCTGATATTGCACCAGGCTTCGCTGCATGAAAATGCATATACACGAAAGGTGTGACGACTGCAGCGCCCATGTATGATATTGCTTGACGAGTGTATTGAACGACGTGAGGTATTGTAGCGAAAAAAGTACTTATTGCGGTCTTGGTATCTTGGTCTTACCGCGACCAGCGATCGCTTGTGCACCGGCAGCAGGCAGTAAAACTGCAGTGTCAAGTAAGCTTGCAAGCCCAATGATCAAGCTAAAACTGGTGACCTACACAATCCCTTGATAGTTTCCGATTCTTTGGCTTCTTGAGGGTGCAGAAACTTGTAGATGTTTTCGTTGGCCCGCTGTCGCCCACCCTTGATTTTGCGGATGACTGTGGCACTACGTCAATGACTATATAGCGGGTGGACACTACTTGTTGCTCACAGGTAAATGGCTTGCTAGCTTCGTTTCCGACAGATCTAGTTCTTGGGAGGGTGTCGAGGTTTGGCAGAAGTCCCAGCCTGATCATGAGCTGTCCAAGCTGTGAATCTGGTAACAAGCGGGCCAAAAAGCCGATGATCAAGCTGCCTGCACCAAGTGCTATGCTAAGAGCCCAGTATACGACTGGAATAGGTTCCGTTCCGAAAGCTGGACCTCCAAAGAAGACGATCAGGACTTGGCCACCAATCACTAACATGCCAGCGTTAGCTTAGGATCTTGTCAAAAAGTCGTCCCTACGTACTGATAGCTAGTATACCCAACAACCATAAGTTTCGATGTAGGCCAGCGAAGATATTGAAGCTATTGCCAAGCTGTCGGCAATTTATCATATTGAAGATCTGGCACCAAACGAAGACATTGAAGACGAGGGTGCTATTCAGACAAGTCAGCTTTAAGAAACCAGAAGAATGAAACAAACGAACTCGAATTGGGTAGAAGACGGTTGCCCGCCTTTAGTGATGGGTCTGAGTATTCTTGGCCCAACGAAGTGTAGTGTCAGGGTTATGGTTATTTGGTATATAGCTTGTAAGATAATCATCTTGGTCACTGCAGGTTATGTTATTAGTACATTGACAGAATAATCAGCATAGCTTGCTTACTTGACACGGTGATGATAGGCGTTTCTCTAGGCTCGGGTTTGCGTTTCAGCAGAGAGTCGTCCGCAGGATCAGTAGCCAGAGCAAGGGCAGCGAATGTGTCCATGATCAAGTTGACCCAGAGGAGCTGTACAGCGTTCATGATACTGTTCTCATCGCCTCCCGTAACTGAAGATACGAAGGTGATGACGATAGCAGTCGTGTTGACAGCCAGTTGGAACTGGTGCAGATGTCAGCTGAAAGGTCTCCCAAACACAAGCCTACCAATCATTGCTCACCTGAAGGAACTTTCGTACTGCATCGCTGACGCATCTGCCCCAAGTTATAGCACCAACCAAGCTTGCAAACTGTCGGTGGCAGAGTGTCAGTCTGTACAGAAGCTGAAAAACCTAAATACTTACGTTATCGTCCATGATGATCACATCACTGGCTTCCTTGGCGACTTCTGTACCAGCCATACCCATCGAAAATCCAACATCTGCTTTCTTCAACGCCAAAGCATCGTTTGTGCCATCGCCAGTAACACCGACAATTTTTCCACTATCTTCTAACGCCTGAACAAGCGTCTCTTTGTCTTGAGGTAACGAGCGCGCCATAACTTCTATCTTTGGTGCCTTTTCACGCTTTTCTTCGTCGCTTAGATTGCGCCAGTCGCTGCCTGAGATGACTTCGCCTCCGTTGTAGATTCCACATTGTTTCGCGATGGCTCTGAAGATTCGAAGCGATTAGCTAGCATATGCTCGTAGTGAGAAGCTTAACCTACTTCGCAGTCAAGATATTGTCGCCTGTACACATCTTCACGCTGACTCCAGCAACATGGCAGTTTTCGACTGCCTTACTGACTCCCTCCCTCAGCGGATCCTCTATTGCCGGAATAGCCAACAGCGTTAAGTCTTTCGCGATATCATCATAGCTGACTTTGCCATCGTTGTCTTTTCCTGCATCTTTCGGAGGCCACTCGTCCAGATCTTTATAAGCCATAGCGATAGCTCTCAAGGCTCGTTTTGCGTATTTATCGACAAGTTTCTGGATATCTTCTTGGTTTATATCGTCTTTCTCGTCATCTCCCCCACTTTCTAACTTTGCGCGTTTCGTGCATAGCCCAGCTACTACTTCTGCTGCTCCTTTCACGTAAACACGGTACTTGTTGCTGTCTCCGGGAAGCTTGACGACCGTTGCCATTGCTTTCCTATCACTTGAGAAAGGTAGAAGAAGAACAGTTTCTGCACTTTCGCGAATCTCATCGAAAAGCTGTTTCTTAACATCTGCAAGATCGACTTCAAGCATGCGTAGTAAAGCACATTCTGTCTTGTTTCCGACGAACTTGGGACTTTCATCGTGATCTTCATCTCCTGATTGATCGGCGTGACCGTTTCCATTATTGCTTTGTTTCTTCTTGTCCTGCTTCTGCTTTTGATCACCCTTTTTGTCCTTCTTGCCCTTATCTGAACCCTTCTTGTCATCCTCCTGACCTTCTTCAAAAGCGGTAGAGTTGATAGCAACCGATTCCGCAAAGATATCCCTGATTTTCTCATTTTTCTTGAACAGTTCGACGAGCTCTTCGGTGTCCTTGGTGTCTCCATCGTCGACCAATTGACCAGCATCTGTATCCTCACTATTCTCTTCATCGTCGGCTTTGTTGTTGTTATCCTGTTGACTGTCTTTCGAACGGAGATTGAATGCGACTCCGGCAATTGTGCCTTCTACAACTCGCATCTCGTTTGCCGTGACTGCGAGCGTGAGGAGATCAGTAGGTGTCCACGCAAAGTCTATAGGAAAAGACAGACTAACGCGTTCCTGTCTTGTCGGTGACCACTACATTTGCATTCGACATAGTTTCGCACGCCTCGAATACCCGGACAAGAAGATTATGCGACGTCATTCGATTAGTCGCGAAAGCCAATGCGAGTGTCACAGCCAGCGGGAGTCCTGCGGTTGGCACACTAGCTGTTCATCCTTCCAATTATCAATTGTCGGAGAATTCACTTACCTTCCGGAACCGCTACGACTATAAGCGTAACGGCAATCACGAAGCTCTGTATGAAGCCCTGTCCTTTCTCCGCAGGCGTTCTATCGGGCTTCGTCTTCAACTCAATAAAATTCCTTAAGAACAAATAAAACAGCAATAACCCTCCAGCGATACTAGCCAATTTAGCTATTTGTTCAGCTAGTGCTGCTAGTTGTTTTTGCATCCTTGTTTGATCGGGTTGCGAAGAGCGTAAGGACATGAAGATCTTGCCTTGGAAAGAAGATCGCCCGACTGCCACGACTATGAAATGACCTTCGCCTTCGAGAATCTTGCTGCCGGAAAGTAGGATCGGATCGGAGTCGTCGCTGTCATCATCGCTGTCGCCGTTCTTGTGCGACCTTGAACCACCGTTCTGTTGGCCTTCTTCTTGCTGGTCTTGCGAAGAAGACTTGCCCTGTTTGGAGGAAGTGAACTGGTCCAGGGCCGTCTTACTGATTGCATCGCTTTCTCCAGTCGCATCGCTCTCATCGACTTTGAGCTCCTTTTGCATGTTGAGAACGATACCATCGCACGTAAGGATGTCGCCAGCAGTGGCATGTACGATATCTCCGACTAGCACGTCAGTAGATTTGATACTGCAGCACGCAAAGCATAAATTAGCTCTCTGTAACAACACATTCATGTTCTGGAATTGCTCACGTCTTGTATTTTTTGCCATCACGAAGAACATTGACGTTGGGGATCTCTTTCGTCTCGCTCAACGCTTTGAACTGCCTTTCTTTAGAGTAGTCATTGACGGAAGAAGTCACAGTCACGATCACGATTGCCGTCACTGCCGGAGACCCTTTCAGTATTAGGTAGGACTATAGATGAAGAAGATTACTCACTGATAGCAACACCTTCAACCCAGTTGACACGCGGTTCTTTAGGATCATGATGTGGGCCGAAGTCTTGGTACATCCCAAGGGCAAAGCTCACCGCAGCGGCGACTATACATTCAATATTCAGCGTTTCATATTATATTCCTCAATGTAGAAGCTCGTACTAGACAGAATGATCAAGACCTTGTCCTTGAAAGCATCCCACAGAAAAGCAAAGAAGCTCTGCAGTTCCTTCTCTGGCAGTTTGTTTCTTCCATATATTCGGATACGTTGTTCCGAACCTTCTTCGCTCGTCTGATCTTGTGCTAGACCTTTCTTGTAATCGCTCTGCAATGCCTGACAAAGTGCTTCTTGAGGTTTATCATTACTGCTTCCTTCTCCTTCCAGCTCTTTCAGGATAATCTGTACGTCTTTCTCTTCTATTGCTTTTGCAAGTGTTGAAGGCTGGATCTGAAAGTCTCCCAAATTGCTGACCGAGTGAACACTCTGCGACTCGCTTCCTCCGTCCCTATTACTGCCATTGCTCGATCGGGACGAGGAGCTGCGCTGGGATCGGCAATCATTGTCTTTCTTGTTGTTCAGTAAGGGTGTCCTCTCGTCTGCCTGCTGCTCCTGTTCCTGCCCATCCTTTGAGCCTGCCATGACGCAGAGGCCGCGCCAGGATTGTCGAGTGAGGCAGTTTCCAGGAGAAAGAGAGCAGTGCCTGCAATTCAAGAAGATCAAGGACTTCCAGTCAATTCAATCGAACAAGTTGAAGCAAAGCCAACCTTGAGAGTCTGTGGTTTGTCTTGAATTGCGATTGTTTGGCTTGGGGCAGTTACGCGCATGACAAATCACGCGTCATCGTCAGCTTGGCCTCTGAATAGCCGGAATTAGCCGGACATAAAGGCCGACAGAGACAGAGAAGAAGCCGGGTCAGGCAGAGTCCAACACTGGGAAGATCAGCTTGATCTTATCAGATAAGAGTAGATCAGAATTAGATCTGATTACATAAGATAGAGAGGCTATGTCCAGCAGCAGCGACAGTAGCAGGGCTGCCTACTCTGAGGCATCACACGCCTTCTTACTCAAAGACTGGGACACAGCAAGGCGAATAGTCGATGATTTACTGCAAAAGACAGAAAACAACACACTCCACGACGAGGAACTGGCGCGCAAAGTATGGATCCTGCAACTGACATTGCTGGCATCAGCGGATCAAGCAAGGGCAGCCGAACAGCCGCTCGCACAAACATATGCGAGAATACAGCGATACTATGCTGCTTCATCATCGTCATCATCTTCGCAGGTACTACATCCATCACTGCTCGTAGCGACCTCGCTGGCGGGGATCAAGCTGCAGCAACCTCACTTTGTCCGAAGAACGCTCGAAGACTACTTTGATGCACTACTCTGCGAGGACGTAGATTCGGAAGCGATACTCGATGAATCAGTAGTAGGAATGGATACATCGAATGCAGATCTATCTCTGTCGGGTATGGCTATCAATGGGAACGGGCATCATGCACCGGCAACGACAGGCAATAGACAAGGCTGGCGCAAGTCGCTAGATCGTCTAACTAGGATATATACTGTTCATTTGTTGGGGAAAAGCTTGGAAGAATGGCAAGAAGCGAAGAACTGGGTTGCACAGCAGAGGTGCCTCGAAGATGCAGGAGTGGCTGTCATCACGGAACAGAATGCGCAGGTACGTCCGTCTATTCTATTCACATTTACTATATCGTCTAAGTGAGTCTGTATCCACAGAGCATTCTCAATGAGATCGAAGATGCAAAGCAGGCTCAAGAGAAAGAGCGGGAAGCACAGCTAGCAGCAGAAAAGGACCGAGACGCAAAAGCAAAAGCTGATGCTGAGAGACAGCGAACTGCGATAGCCGAATCGAAGAAACGGAAGTCAACATCACCTTCCTCGTCACAAGGCAGTACAAGTCGGCCGCAGCCATCCTCATCAGCTGGATCCCAACAACAATCTAGTCGTTCTACATCTAGGCAGCACAAGCCAAATCTAAGTATTTCTACGCCTTCTCATCCCCAAGAAACAGGCTTCGCGGCTCTTCGAACCCATCTCTCCTCTTTTCTTTCCGTACAAAACAACAATAACTCCTCTTCCTCCTCATCAGTACCTACACTCCGACATCCTTCATCTTCTCTACAAATATTAACGCTATTCTTGAAGCGATTAGCTTTCTCGAAAATGTTCAATACGATCTTGGTCTTCTTCCTGATTATCAGTGCGTGGAGGAGGAGGCTGGGAAGGAAGGGAAGTACAAGTACGAGTAGGAGTGAAGTTGGCAGGTATTGGAAGAAAGCTAAAGATAAGATATTGGAGACTGTGAAGATGGGAGGCAGTTTGGGGTATTTGTAGCGTCTTGTAAGTTTGTGAGCATGTATCTAGGCGTGTGAGACCTTAAGCATACAGTTATCTTTTCGCTATGTTCTTTACATTCGACAGTCGATAAGTTTATCTTGCTTTGACTCCGAATATTCATGAACCATCTCCCATTTACAGATCTGCACGTACACGATGAAGCGTCGAGAAGCACAGACACATCAGTAGCACGTACGCGCATTAGCAAAGGCGAAAAACGAGAGCAGAAGCGTGCGGCCCAAGCAGCGGCGAGGTAGGCCCTTTCTTATGCGACGCGCAATGCTCACGCTCTGTTCAGAATGAGTAATGATTGTCTTCTGTCTCATTCCAATTTGTGTTCAAGCAGGGCCCGAATCCCTCAGCTTCCTGACGATATACTCGGTCTCATCTTCGAGCACTTCGTCCAACCTGTACCCAAGCCCAACCTCAACAGTCAGATACATTCCGGTGCAGTTCTTGGAGACTCGCGACTCTCAAAAACTCTGCGCTCTCTATGTCTTGTCTCGAAGCGGTTTGATGGGCAAGCTAGACCAAGACTCTATCGACATATTGGTGTTCCGAACAATTCGTTTCTCGACACCTCGAATGCCAGCGACAGTCAGGCTAAACGATTCATTACCCTTGACCTTCTGTGTCACACTTTGGTGGAAAGCCCAGGAACCCTCCCATCGATGGTGAGAACCCTGCATGTCTGGCCTGAAGCCGACAATGTGCATCATGTCCTATCTGTTCTCAACCTGTGTAAAGGACTCCACATGGTGTCCTTTCACTTTCCCGAGACAATACCTTCTGTACCTTGGCAACCTGAATTGCTAGCCAATGTATGCGCGCATCTCGAATATCTGGACGAAATCAAGCTTTTATCCTGGGATTTACCCGAACAGGGGACACACCTGCACGTACTTTTGGCACCTCTGCTGTCCATCTCGCTTCCACATCTAGAATCTCTCAACATTATATCGCTCTCGTTACAGCCGGACCTAAGGCAGCTTGCAGGATTGGCCAATCTTCGATCCCGCGCTGCCCTTCCTAGCTTACGCTTTCTCGAGGTCCTGTATTCGCAATGGGAGGATCGTGATTCTTCGGATGCCGGGTCTTTCGTGACGAGGGAAGAAGTTGTACACTGTCTGCGCGGAATATTGGGTACCTTACTCGACAAATCACCAGGAATAGCATCTCTCAGATTCACATCGAATCTTCTCGGCGATCAGATCAGCTATGCTATCCCTCCTTCAATCTCCAGCAAGCTCCAGCGTCTACATATCAGAGGGCTACAGAGATCGGCGAGCGGTAGCGCATATATAGATGTCAGGCCACTGGCGGTGATGTCGCAGCTTTCCAGGTTAACCGCCGACAATGCTATACCGGAACAAGGCTGGTACAGCTTACCTAACAGTCTTACGAAGCTCAGCCTCAAATTTGAGTCTACCCAGTTATTAAGTCACTTTACAAGCTTCCTTAATCATACATCCAATCTGCCCATACTGCGGGAACTTCATGTGGAATTCGTCTTACGCTGGCTGGAATATTCAGTCGACCCGGTACATGTTGAGGAATTGAACGAGGAGTGGGAGAAGCTCCTCAAGGTCGCTCACAAGCGAGGAATTCTAGCTATGCTCGATTCAGAGGTACATTATCCTGCCTGAGCGACTGTGAAGATGGGAGGCAGTTCAAGGTATGTGTAGAGTAGGTCTGGAGGGCCATCAGAGTGTTAGGCATGATACATCAATGAATACGGCTATGCCCGATCTTCTTTGCATGACTATTGTTCGAAAGCCCTTTGCCGTTCCTCCAGTCAGTCTATGGACGACCTGCTACGGACCGACCTCCCTGTTGACGATGAGACGACTATACGAAATCCGACGTCGAAAGTACGACCGCTCACCAGCAGAGGCGAGAAGCGCGAGCAGAAGCGTGCGCTTGAAGCTGCCGGAAGGTACGGTGACTTGTCAGAGAGCAGGAACGCTCGCAAGCTTTCCAAATCCGAATGATGTTGATCTTCTTCTCTGTTCTGGTTCATCAGTCCACGCAGAGCCAGGATACCTCACCTTCCAGATGATATCTTAGGTGACATCTTTGACCACTTCGCTCAGCCAATCCCCAAAGTCAGTCTGAAGCAACAGCTGCATCCTGGCGCCATCCTTGGAGACTCTCGGCGCCTACGAACCCTGCGCTCTCTATGTCTCGTCTCGAAACGGGTTTTTGGTCTTGCCAGACCAAGACTTTATCGACATATTGGCATTCCAAACGATTCATTTCACCATACTTCGCATGCGCGCAAGAGACGTGCTGGATTGGCAATCACTCTGAATCTTCTACGTCGGACTTTACTGGAAGGCCCGGAAGATATGCCGTTGATGGTCAGGACACTGCATCTCTGGCTGGACGACAGTACAGCGTATCACATTCTCCCTCTTTTCAATTTGTGCAAGCAACTCCAGATGGCGTCCATCACTTTCCCCGAACCAACCTCTTCCGCGTCTTGGCGACGTGCGATGTCAGTCGATTTGTGCGGACATCTGGAGCGTTTGGATCAATTGAAAATCTTGTTGTGGGAGACGTGCGACCACGGCATGGATCAGCACATGCTCCTCGTACCTCTTCTGTCCATCAATTTACCACACCTCGAGTCGCTTCGCATATCGTCGATATCGGAAAAAGATACTCGCAGACCGACTGAGCGATCGCTTGATGTACCATTCCGTGCAACTCTGCCAAGCTTACGATATCTCGACTTGTGCTATTCCGAATGCAAGGAAGTTGATACTGCGGAGCCGCCAGACTTGGAAAGCAGAGAAAAGGCGGTCCGTTACATGCACAGAATCTTGGCTAGCTTACTGGATGATTCCCCGCATATAGCATCTCTCGGCTTTTCTACCAACGTCCTCAATGATCAGATGTGCCATGCGCTCCCTCTTGCGGTGTCCGGCAAACTCGAGCACCTGTGGATTCGGGATTTGGATGGATCGCTGGATGGAAGGAATGCTCTCGATATCACTCCACTATCTTTAATGTCGCGACTGTCCACCTTTAGCTCAGACAGACCAATAGATCAGCGCGCCTGGATCCCAGATACTTCTATATACCAACTAGCCTGGAATAGCCTGCCTATGGGCCTTACAGATCTCGAGCTTGCGTTTGACTCTACGCAGGAGCTGGATCAGCTCACACAATTCCTCAACAATCCTTCAAATCTGCCAATACTGCGAAAGCTATCCGTACAGTTCTACCTGCGCCGATTCGAGGGCGTACCGAATCCCATGCAGGCTACGGAACTCGACGAGCAGTGGGAGAGAACCCTCTCTGTTGCTCATGCGAGAGGTTTACGAGCTAGCCTCGCTTCAGCTGTGCACAATGCGGGGTGAGGGCAGAAAATGGACCGCAACCACGATACGAGTCCGCTGTGATCTAGCGATTTGTTCACGCATGTGGGGCAGTAATGGCTTCAAGCCAGGACACTGCAAGCTCGGCCTGGCTTGCGAGTTAGAACCTGCCCGGGCGCACGTTACTGGGGCAGGGTACCAGCTAGGACGGCTTAGGCTTCTTTAGCATCTGTTCTGCCAGGTCCTTCATCCGCTTACCAGCATTTGCGAACATCTTTGCGACGCCAGACGAGCCGAGCTCTCCAAGACGATACTGTTTCTCTTACCTATCGTGGTTGGGGGAGGAAGTCGGGAATTGAGGCGAAGAGAGATCGAGTGGCAGCGAGACGGGCAAGGACCAACCGTAATTCAAGATTGTCAAAAGAAGAGAGAAGTATGCTGTGCGCATAAGGACGACTTGGCTCCTCCGCTGAAGGAAGTCGCTACTGTTCAGCTAGATATTACGATAAGCGCTACACTGTGTAATGATCTCCGCACAGGTCCTTACGACCGAGTCTAATTGTCCCATCCTTCCGTACCAATTGTTGCTCCGGGGGCATATCGCTTCATACATCCAGCAGTGTCAAGCTTTGTCCGCATTCAATAGACTATTCCCGCAAGATACATACACTGTTGCCTCATCCTCCTTCGCGCTCAAAATGCAAGATGCGAACGAAGCTCCACAGTCAATGCCGAATGGAGCGGACTTGCCACGAGAAGTTCAGGAGATGCTAGAGCGTCTATCCTCAGCAGAATCATCTGTTGCTCACCTTTCGTAAGCTGTGCGAGCCTTTGCGAAAGGCAGGCGGTCATCCTGAATGCCTTGCCTGTACAATACAGTTTACCGCGCAAATCCCTGGCTGGTGTTCTTGTCCTTCTATGCCTAAACGATGATGATTCGCTAGCTGTCATTCTCACGACCCGTGCTTTGACAATGCGTTCATTCCCTGGCGAGACGGCTTTACCTGGTGGTCGGATGGAAGATACCGATTCAGACATTTCAGCAACTGCACTACGTGAAGCACAAGAGGAGATTGGGCTCTCATTACCTGACGGCGAAGTCAGGATCATAAACACGCTCTCACCGTTCCTATCCAAAAACCTCTTATTCGTTATTCCCGTCATTGCTTTCACGAACAGAAAAGCCAAAGACTTGTTAAGCACATTCAAAGCGAATGAAGCGGAAGTCGGCGCGATTTGGAGTTGGCCTCTTCGAGATTTCCTAGGTTCAGCGCAGCCGGATCAATCTACGCCTGATATCGTCAGATATGCATATCTAGATGTCAAGTGGCTCATGGGCGCTAAGTATCGTCTTCATGAGTTCCATCATGAGAGAATGGGATCACCCGTCACGGGCCTGACAGCGGACATACTGGTAGCAACTGCCTTGACAGCATATGGAGTCGAAAAACCTGAGTTCGAGCGATATGCTAGCGATCAATTGGGCAGTGAGCAGATGGTAAAAGCTGTGTTGGACGGAAAAGCTGGATTACTTGGGGACACGAGGAGCAGTATCAGGAAGGGTAGAGTCACGGAAGATACATCGGCCAATGCAACACGATAGAACTCAACAAGATAATTATACGAAGCTTCTATGATGCAGGTCTGCTTGTGGAGAATGACATCCTGAGAACCTTCTCCTCCTACAATACCGAGGAAGAGCCGCTGGAATTACTTCCGCCCGATTCTGTCCTTTGCCTGGCAGATACCTTCTTCGCCTTTTCTTCCCATTCCTCTCGCAATATTGGCTTCTGCTTGGGACACTTGAAGGCGATATAAGGGCATCGATGCACAGCGACTACGAAAGGCTGGTCCGCCTCTAAATGGCATGCCTTACATCTGTATTCACACTTCGGTCAGCACCTCGTCTTACAAACCTCTGGAGGAGATAACGTACCTGTAGCGGTAGCTCGCTTTCGACTTTGAAGGGACAACTTCGTATGCCGGCTGGCCAGCAACCGATCCTTCATGTTCTTCAATCCTTAATGGATCACTATGGCCTTTCTTGCATCCGAAGCTGCACCTGAACACGCATAACGCTCAGATTGGAAGACCGAGAAAGTGATGCTACCTTTATCCTACCAGTAGACTGGGATATGCTTTTCGCCCAATGACACAGTATGATGATCCGTGAACGGCATGTTGGACAGTAGAATGTAAAAAGAGACGGTAGACTGCTTGTCTGGTAGTGCTGGACCAGCCAGATGGGGCGGGGAAAATGGCAGATAGGGTGAATGAGGGTGCAGCAGAGAACAGAGGAGTGAATTGAAGACAAGAGACAGGCTCTCGTGGTCTCCTTCTTCGGGAGATATCGAAACGGGCTGGCTGGCCGGACACCGTCACTCCAACATATAGTCAAGCCATGCTTTCGAACCGTTGTAGTAGGCAATAGAGAACCATCGGACAGCGACATGACAGAATCCCGTATATGTTGAGCTTGTTCCTGTACCTTTCGCATGTGATCTATCCCGGCTTTGCTTCCAGTAACACACACCATGTCGCTTTACGTTGACAAATGGCGTCCGAAGACGCTGGACGATTTGCACTACCACGATGACCTCTCACAGCGCATCCGCACACTCGTAGGCCTTGCGACTTCGTCGAAGAACGCGTAGATTGGACGGCTGACATTGGCGCGCGTTTTCGTCGACCTTTTAAATCGATGTATGTGATATTGGAACATAGGCTACTACTGCTGGCGGTCAAGACTTTCCCCATCTTCTGTTCTATGGACCCTCCGGCGCTGGCAAAAAGACGAGAATCAACTGCACTTTGAGGGAGCTCTACGGCGCAGGCGCAGAGAAGGTACACAACATGGTAGCATCTGCATAGTATCGAGCTCAAGGATGTTTCTCCTGGCTTTACAGCTCCGAATTGACCAGCGCGTTTTCAAGACACCTTCAAACAGAAAGCTCGACGTCAATGTTGTGCAAAGTAACTATCATATCGAGCTCACACCGAGGTGAGACTGTTCTTTATGGTGTAGAACGGTACAAGCTGATGACTTGAACAGCGACGTCGGTAATTGGGATCGTTCGGTCATACAAGACATCCTGAAAGAGATAGCTCAGACGCAGCAGATCGATCTGAATGCAAAGAAGAGATTCAAGGGTGCGTGATCTACAAAGTCTATCTCGCACTCGCTAAACACGCGATGTCCAGTCGTGGTGATCAACGAGGCCGACGGGCTGTCAAGAGATGCGCAATCTGCTCTTAGAAGAACAATGGAGAAATACTCGAACAATCTACGTCTAATACTGTGTGCCAACTCTACAAGCAAGATCATCGGCCCTATTCGAAGTCGATGTCTTCTGCTACGCGTAGGAGCACCATCGGAAGAGCAGGTAGGCCTAACCTTTTTCTGCTATTATAACATGACTCATCACATCGGTCTTACAGATCTGCTCCGTCATCGCTCACGTCGCCAAGAAAGAACGACTAACCGTGCCGACCCATGTTTCTCTATTACTCGCTCGCTTATCAGGAGGAAATCTTCGCCGTGCCTTATTATCTATGGAAGCACTTATGGTACAAGATCACACCTTCAGCAAGATCAAGAAAGATGCCGCGGAACCTGAAAACATTAACAAGATGGAAAATCTAGATGTAGTCCCAAGACCGGATTGGGAGAAATACTGCAGTAAAGTCGCAGAGAGAATCATTGGTGAACAGAGTCCTGAGAGACTATATGAGGTCCGAGGCATGCTTTATGAACTGCTGGTGCACTGTTTGCCGCCGAATGTGGTGCTGTCGGTAAGTTCCTCTACTTTGTATATGTCTATACTATGCTAATGGTAATAATAGACCGTGACGAAGAGGCTCGTTGATCGAGTTGATGAAACACTGAAGCCGGAAGTCGTCAAATGGGCAGCGTTCTACGAGCACCGTTTGAAACTCGGTAACAAGCCTATCTACCATTTGGAGGGTGTGTTTACAGTCCCTTATGAGATAAGAAGCGACCTAATACTTTTTCTCTGCAGCCTTTGTCGCCAAGGTTATGTACTGCCAGGCAAGTTGACACAACTTTTCGTTGAGCATTGCTGATTTACCCTTTGCGCATCTACAGAAAGCTTTCATTGAGGGATATATGGATTAGCAGGCTGTGTACCGGGCAGCTGTCGTGCTCGCATGTTGTAAACCTCGCCAGTCGGCCGGCCACTGCAACCTAGATTCGCTCTATATATTTGATATCCCAAACTATGCATACAAATGTCCCTAATGTCTAAGCGTCCTTATCCACCATCATACCGAATCTAACTCGAAGCCTAAAGGGCCTGGCCTGCTGAGGAGCTTGCAAATGACCTATAAAATGGACACTGCTCATTTGTACGAGACCTACACCACTGCACACCCTTTAATAGAAACGCCTCTCAGCTTCTGATAGGGATTCGGGTTCGCATCCCAATTCAGGTTCTGAAGACGCGAGAACCCAAACTCAGCCTATATTCAGCAAAGCAAGTAAAATCACAGACTCCGGCCCATCCAGTAGTAGCAGCCCAGTTGCCGTAACGTATGTGAAGTGCTTCGTCCACCCACCACTGGGCATTGCTTCTTTTCTTGAATTGAACAAGCTGTCTCGACCCAGACGACCAGGTGATGTTCGAGCTGGTCCAGGTAACACTCCAATCGTGCCATTGTCCAGGTTGCAACGCATTGTCTTGATATACCCAGTCGTTCTGCTTGTTTGTGCTGGACGCGTGGGTGACTGGGGAAGAGCGTTGGCTTTCGGACGGAGGGTATACAAGCTTTCAAATACTTACTGTCTACATCTCGGCCAACGACTGTCAACAGAAGGCTCGGTTAGACCAGTCGACCCCGAAGCGAATGCGCATCCTCACCGAAGCGCTGGGCATCCTTCCATAGCGGGATCTGATATGTGTTCCTGTCAATACAATGTTATATAAGTATAGGTTGCCTTGTGGAGCTGAGAAGAGGCTTACTGGACGAGTTCCAGATCGATCTCATCGCTGGCATCGGCATTCTTGAAAATGACGGTACTGACAATACCAGGAGCCGGGTCGCTCATCGTGGAGAAGCTCAAGGTTGTAGGAGGTGCCCATTGTTGTGCGCTTTGAAAGACGATGTTGTACTGGTTGTTGTCTCGTTAGCCAAATTCCCCTTAGGCCGTCTGCACTGATCAGGCTTACTCTTTCGCGGTCAAGTACCATGTTCAGGCCTTCTTCGTTGAAAGTCACTTGATCATCGGCTCCTACTTCGAGACTCCACTTCGAGTGGTCAAAACTCGTCTATGTAGTATACTGAATTAGGCAAGTATCGGGTGCAACAGGATGAGAACATACCATATCATCAAATACTTCCATGTAGGTTGTTCCTTCGGGACACTGTCCATTGCTGGTAGGTTGCGGAGCTGAGCTGCTTGTAGTAGTGGTACCGGGTACAGCATTGCTGGATCCTGGATTGGATGTGACGGGTCTACTGGTCGCAGTGGGTCTAGTAGATATAGCTGTAGACTTTGTCGAGGTGGTCTTTGGTGGAGTCGGCCTAGGAGGGTTTGGCTTGGGAGGATCAGGTCTAGGATGGCCATGATTCCAGCCTTGACCTGGTCTAGGCCACGGTCTGGGACGCTGACGACCTCGGTGTCTGTGAGTCCAGTCTCGCCATCGTGGGTCTCTGGGCTTTATTCCGTGTTCCAGGTCGCCAGAACCTGATTCCGCAAGCGATTCTGCCCAGACCGCCGAAGCAAGCAGGGATGGCAGCAAGATAGCCTTTAGTAGATGCATGGCAGGGAAGAATGTAACTGATGGTGTAAGAAGGATGAGGGAGAAAGAAGGCAGAATGCAATTAGCGAGTCAGAGGAAAGCATGAGGTTTGGCTAATGTGAGACAAGGGGAGTCTGTCTGGCTTAAGAAGATGCGCATACAGTACGAATCCGGCTTGAGAAGAATAGTGTCAAACTTGATCGGTCCTTCGTCTGCCCCATTGATCACAAAGGAAGGACGGCCTCCGTCCGAAGACTTTGGTAACAGCCTATGTTATACATCTCTCAGAACTCGAGGTGAGCGTAGTTTGGATAAGGTATCGTTTGACAGCGTGGATAGTAGCCGCATATTTCCCGTATGGAGAGGTAGATCAGGGTTCGGCAAAGCTTGCGAAGTTGCCATTTTTGACGATCTTTCCGTCTTCAGGACCTTTACTAACAGACGATCGTAAAAAGCTTGTGTCAGGAGACGCAGCTGTCTTTGCGTATCTTGGATGTCCATGACGCATTTCTAGCTTCATTTGCTTGAGCCAACGTTCCCGCATATGTTCTTTTGATCTGCGAGCGACTGAGATCAGTCGTAACGACCGACCAAGTCTTTGATAGGCGTACTCGCTACCCCAATGCCGATTTGCACCCTTGTGGACCATGAGCGTGCCTAAAGAGAGGTATCCTTCCCAACTATGCAACGATGCTTGATTAGCAAGCAAGGTAAGGTCCTAGCAGCCCGCCCTTACCATATGCGCTTCGTGCCCTGCTGATCCGTATAGCTGTGCATACATCGATGCAGCGAGTGCGTGTCCGGACTAGCCATACTGTGCGGCCCAGCCCATTGCGCACTTTTCTGTTCCATGACTTCGTTTTCAGTACAGGAGAGGCTGATGGAGCGCATTGAACATGAAGTATGCTACAAAGGCTGTGCACTGCAAATTTGAGAAAGGGTGAAGCCAAGAGCTTGTTTGATGCAGTGGAGGTGTCTGGGTGCCTATCTCGAGGACTTTGACGATATATTATGTTGTGAAGAGTTGATCTGCCGCAGTATATCTTCAGAGCTCATTGTGTAGCCTCGGGGAAGTCCGTAGATCAGGGTGTCTTGTTGCAGTTTATACCAGCGCCGTTCGAGTTGATCAGCGGTCCTGCTTCTCATCTCAATATGTAGAAAAGAAGATCGCCAAGCTGTATGCTCACTCTGTGCCGAAGTGCCGTTTGCAGGTCTTGTGGAAATCGAGCTCTGCTAGTGACTTGCAGGCCTTCCAGCTACGCAGAGTGAGCGAATCAAGAATTATCAGCAGCTGTATAAGTTCTCCCTTGAAATCCGCGCTTCTAGCGTCAGCACGCACCAAACAATCTGTCGACCGCTCTCATCTTTCGTAGAGTGCATACATCGGTGCAACGAATGAACGTTATCGTGAGATTCTGGTTTAGCGGTGACTGTACGCCCTTTGCCTGTGAAGTTTGACATCTACTTTGCGGTTGCTGTATCGAAGCTCAAGAACGAGAGCGGGTATCATCAGCAAGCACCGCCATGCCTCCCTTGTAGAAGGGGAAGGTATGGTCGTAGACTAAGCTGCCACTGGATGATGCTGGCTACCGGTAGTGATATGGAATGTGTGGGAGAGATCCGCTAGCCAAGAGCGGAGGATCAGGTCAGCGAATCCATCCATTTCTGCAAGCGGCTGCGGCAAGACATCTTTGACATGTCGACTGTTGTGCATGTAGTGCATTGTGGATATTGTAGACTCAGGAAAGTTTCGAGATCAGAGACGGTCAACGAGCGTGGCTGCATCGCTTCCCTCGACCAACTTGTAGCATATACCGCAGCAATGGGTGGTGACGGTAGGTCAAATGCATATGGTACTGTCTGTTCTTGCGCTGACATCGCGGCTTTTCCCAGGTGGTTCGTTCACGCACAGAACCGAAGTCGTCCGGACAAAAGCCAGAGCGGCCGTCGCAGACAGGAGGAATCAGCTGCTGGCGGCATGGTTCACTTGTGCGCTGTCAAAGGTACGTTGTGTGATGCTGAAGGTATCGTTCGCCTTGCTGACTCGTTCATATAGGAAGAACTGCAAGAACCTCTGGTCGCTGATGCGCTGGGCAAGATGTACAACAAGGCCGCTTTGCTGGAATTCCTCCTCGCACCTCCTCCATCTCCTGATATTCCAGTATCAACTCGACCTTTTGGCGGCGATGGGCTGCTGGCTGCCGGTCACTTGCGCTCGCTGAAAGACGTACAAACACTCAAGCTGACTCCAGCTACCTCAAATGGACATCAGAGTATAGCGTCAGCAAGCAATGCAGAGAGCGGAGGACAGGTCGAGTTTGGCAAGGCCAGATGGGAATGTCCTATAACCATGCGAGGCATGAACGGGGCTATCAAGTTCGTCTACATTAAAGGATGCGGATGCGTAGCTAGTGAAGTAGGCTTGAAGGAAGTAGCTGGGACAGGGTCACCCTCCTCAGATGCCGACAAAGCGGATTCCACCAAGAAGGCAGTCTGCCCAATCTGTGCTGCCGAACTACCTGCTTCAAGCGTAGAAATGGTTACGCTCAATCCTGTTGGCGAAGAGAAGGCAAAGATGGCCGCTGCGTGGGCAGAGAAAGTCGCTAGAGAAGAGAAGGAAAAAGCAGACAAGAAGGCGGCAAAGAAGAAGAAGCGAAAAGGTCCAGCAGGTGATGAAGACTTAGAGAATGAGGCAAAGAAAGCAAAGACGGCACAGGCTCAACCAGCACCGAGTATCAACAGAAATCTGCCCAGCATGCCCGAAGCCAAGAAACCCGTCTCGAAGGCTATTGCAAGTCTATACTCGCGGCCTGACGGCAAAGATAAGCTGTCTCCTCTCTTCTCATCAGGATATTCCCGCTTCGCATGAGCGATCGCTAGAATAGTGCAGTTCTTGTTGTTGCTAGTTATAGCGTTATGCACTCGTTATCTTCTGAGTATTAGGCAATGGTATTCGATATGTACAGGTTTCGACTAACGATGAGGGTATATAAGATGCTAACTATGCAGGGTTGTTTCACAGCTTGGCAGCGGGAACGGCGGAGTCATTACGATCTTGCATGCTTGCCCATCTAGCAGCAGCTGTCACAAGGCCGTGTACTTCTGCCTTCGTATTGTTTGCATGCAAACACAGGCGCACACGCTCCTGGCCTTTCGGTACCCTATTATACCAGCTTCAGTCCGCATTACCGCCGCTGAAGTAAGTATGAAAAAGCCTACGTTGGGTGTCCGATCGGTCGTACAAGGTAGCCTTGCTGGATGAGATATGCTGAAAGCGCTCGCGGCTTATCCGTCAATATCGGTATAATCGGAGTCGTCGTGGGTATTGTAAAATTTGACGTTTCGTCTTCCTTGTTATATACTGCATGCTTTGAACCTTTCAGAGCAGTTTCTAGTGAATGCTGACAGTATGCTGCAACTGCGTGAAGATTTCGAATGGCCTGCGATCAGAGAGACTCTTCAGCATCCGCAACAGATGTAGCTTTTCCGTTGTACGCGAACCTCGTCTGCATCTCCGGCTTCGAGATAGCAAATAGCACAATCGATCGCAGTCACCATCAAGTGCGGCATAACTGTAGAATAGATGAGAGGCCGTGCATAATTGATGAGGAAGTTGCGCAGCATCGGACTACAAAGTATGACGCCTGTAAAAGAGTGCAATCAGCCAAGATGATTTCCGCTGAAGACTTTAGCTCACCGCCTGAGCAGGACAAGGCTTTGCCGAATGTATGTAGGCGGACAAGGACGCGATCCTCAAGGCCAAGCGCACATACTAGCCCCCTTCCTTGTTGTCCGTACAGGCCTGTGGAATGCGCCTCGTCTACTATGAGACGACCATTGCCTCCTGGTAAAAGCTCTTCTATCGCATTGACAAAGTCGGTGAGAGGGGCCAGGTCGCCATCCATCGAGTACAGAGACTCCACCGCTACGAAGATCTGGCTTGATCCATCACGAAGAGCGTGCCCTCTTTCGCTTGCTAGTAATTTCTCGATTGTCTTTCGGAGATCGACAGGGCTGTTGTGCTTGAACGAGAGCCTCGTCTTACAGCGAGATGCACGCATTCCATCGTGGGCAGAAGCGTGTATGAGTTCATCGTATATCACGATATCGTTTTCGGCTGGAAGGCAGGCGAATACTCCTGCGTTCGCATCAAAGCCACTATTGAATAGAAGAGCTGACTCTCCGTGGAAGAAGCTAGCCAGTCTCTTCTCAAGCTTCAGGTGTGCAGGAGAATTGCCATCTAGAAGTCGCGAAGACGCCGGGCCATAAGGTGCATGTTGGCTCTTCTCCAACGCTTGCTGAAACGCTGCCCGCAGCTTGGGCGCCTTTGATAGAGCCAGATAATCATTTGAACTAAAGTCGACGAGGCCAGATGGGTCGTATCCTGGTGGATCCAGCGAGCGCAGATTTCCATTGAGGGCTCTCTTCCGCAAGGCAGCTGCCATCCGAGCTTCCAGCGATTCAGAAGGCATGTCGAAGAGATGCAAGCTATCTCTACAAGATGACCAAGTGGAATAACGAAGCTGGCGGCATCAGACAAGAACAAAGTCGCATACAAATGCAGCCGCGAAACTCGGGATGAGGTCGCAATTACTGACTACTGATAGCTCTGCTACCAAATCTACGCAGCTGTAAAGAGGATCTTATGCCGGAGCTCGCAAGTGCTGCTGCACTGCAATACCTCGGCTGTGCTATGGGTTTCGAAAGTGTCGCCAAATCCCCTACAGGCTCATTGCAGGCGAACCTTGCAACAATGCGTCACTGCGCGACACACTCCTCCCTGGAAGCTCGCGGCTTCACACCCTATGCGACCGTACTTGAGACGGAGATCAAGTTCAACACGGCGTGGTGGCTCATCCGTCCAGAGTCTGAGATTGCAGGAACCGCAGCCAAGACTCTTATGGATATGTATGCGTCCTCCAGCCAGAAATCTCAAGGGCGTTGGATCAGATGCAAAGATGTGGTCGGTTCAGCAAGTAGTGAAGTCAAAACAGACGACATGCTTTGGCTCCGGAAGGCAACAGGCAAGGTGTACACACAGCAGTGAGTTCACTCTGTGCATGTACGTGCTAGGCTGTGAGCGCTGAATCACGTTCAGATCGGCCTCCAGCTCTGCCGGGTCATCTCCCTACCTACCTACGATACTTGAGAACCAGACCATCAGAAGAGCCTCCACCATGTCCAACATGATTTCGGCGTCATGTGCCGCACCTGCATCCCAGCCTCGGGATGCCCGCTCGGCCCTGAAACCCTCGCCGAACATCCAGAAGCCATCGAAGTCCGTACAGTCAACGCAAGTCGCATCGAGGACGGCATCATCATCTTCACATACCCTAGACGTCCCGCTGCGAGCTACGCCGATACAGCTTCGCGAGCGTCAAAGCAGAGAGAGACCGCCTGCAATCGCCAATACTGTTCAAACTCGGGGTGTGCCGTCCATACGCCCGATAAAGTCTACACCTCATATAAAACTGCAACATCGACACAGTCAACAAGCCAAAGCGCAAAGGCCTGTCGTGGGACCGAATCGTCGCCGAGTTGTCAAACGCAAGAAGAAGTCCAGCTGGAATTGCTTCAGCTCGTAATGAGAGGTCATCGCAGTGTCTCCCGAGGTTTACTCTTCCCCTCTTCCGCCTTGGCGCGGTCTTATCGTACCAGAGGATCGCGCCTGCTGCATATCGCGGGAGAACAAGCTCCCTCAGATTGGCATGCGGGCTGCGCTGATTCATTGGCTAGTACATAGAAAGGCTGCAATCGTGCTGAAACTTGGGACTTCGAAATTTGTCATTCTATTCGCTCTTATGCGGGAGATATACGAAGGTTTGGGAGCCTTCGTTGAAAGGAAGAGTAAAAATTCTCCAATCTCATAAAGGGTAGATAGGAGGGTAGTATCTGTCAAAGGTCAATGGACTGTCCTTTTCACTCGTCAAAGGAGCACCTTGACAAAGTACCGCTGCTACCAACGGCCTGCTTGCGGGTCCGCGTACGGGGTCTAGCTGTTGCTCTGCTCCACTCCTATGCCTCAAGCATCAACTACACGTAGCATGCCAGCCAAATTGAACCAAGCTAACCTGGCAAGACTCACGACACCTGCGTCTGAATACTCAGCCGACAAGGTCCATACCGAAAAGAGAAGAACAATGGCCGCTTCCGATGCCTTGTCGCAGACTAGTACGAGATCCTCCTTCTCAAATGCCAGCCAGAGGCCGGCATCATCTATACTTTCCTACTCGTCACACGAAGATCATGTGCGCTTTCGGTACCGCAACCGTAGCAGACTTGTTCAACGACCTTCCATATCTAGCAACTTTTCGTTTGCGTCGGTACCAACGACTTCATCACCACCACTCACTAGCAATGTGAACATTCAATCACAGTCCGACATCGTCCCTTCGCTCGGCCTGAAGAATCGTACAGGCCCAGTTCTCGTATTCATCAGGCACTGTCAATCTGAGAGGTGAGCAAGGGCCAAGTCTGTAGTATCCGAGCCGGCAGTGACGATTTACCTATTGCAGTAACCCTGGAGCCACTCGCAATGGTATACCGATCCCCGAGAAAGGTGCATGGGACATCAGAGATCCGCCTCTGTCGGATCAAGGCAAAGTACAAGCCAGCAGACTCACTGCTGAGTATCCGCGCCTCATACACAACGTCAAGCGATCAGGTGGCAAGGTTCTCGTATCTCACCCTATTGCGAGCCAAGCAAACGGGCTTCTTCGGCTTTCCTGAGCTACTAGGTAATGAGAAGGGGCTTGTCGAGATCCGACCAGAGCTGTATGCTGCTACCTATGAAGTTAAGGCTACAGCTGACCTGCTGCTCTTTCAGGCAGGAGGTCTACCCGTCGTTGTGTGATACCGGCAAAACACCAGAAGATCAAGAAAAGGAAATTCCAGGCTTCGATTATTCGCGCTGTACTCCCGATGTCAACATCAAGAAGGGAATCTATGCACACAAGTAGGTACATCTGTGCAGAGCACCAAATTTGCCTTCGATTGACCTGAATCAACGCAGAGCGGGTAGCATTCGCGCCAATGCTGTTCTCAAGATGCTGAAGCAACGTCCTGAACCCATTTTAGTCCTGATCACACATGCTCTCACCATCATTGAGCTTGTCGACAACAGACATTGGAAGGACGAGTCTCGAGTCGATTATGTAGGTTGCGCCTAAGAGCAACCTCTACAGAATGCTGACATTCACGTTCTCCTTTCAGCAACGCAATGGCGAGGCTACTGTATATGCCTTCCACGACAAAACGACGAAATTACGCCCAGTCTCACAAAAGTATGCTGCGAGGATCCTGGGCCAGCCGGCGTAGACCCTAAAGGATGGTCTCTCCTGCAATACATGGACATGTATATTGCTCCATAAACACTTTGCTCCTAATACACTGAAGCTAGACACCGAAGCATACGGAAAGCTGCCTCTCCAAACCTCCCTTACTGATGCATGTCGAGGCGCTGTTTTGCGTATGTCGCTCAGCGGAGTAACGTTGCATGCAGAGCAGGAGCTGCAGGAGGGCCCTGTCTCGCTCTCCCCTTGGCTTTCTGATCAGACGTAACTCAAAACAAGCAACCTGCCAATGTTAGTACCCGGAACACCAGCACAACTGACTGAAGGCAATCTAGCTAAGCTAAGCTAGCAAGGCCTGCCTCCAGGCAGAACCTCAGGACTCCTACGTCGCCATCAACATCAGCGTCAAAACGTTCTCCCGGCAAAAGCCATGGTCCTCTCGCAAGCACTGCCCGGAGAAAGCCACCAGGCCGCAGACAGCCTCCTGAGCTACCGCCTTCATCGAGCTCCAGTAACGCTAGTGATCGGAACTCCACCTCCTCTGCACCTTCGCAAGCTTCTTATACTGCCAGCGATGCGTCATTTTTCTGGGGTCGGCTTCCCAAGCACAGACGCGTGTCTATCGAGTCTCACTCTTCGTACGAGGACGAGATTTACCTTCATCATCGTGGTCGGCCGAGCACGCGCGTGCCACGCCCTTCTGTGTCTAGTACCTTCTCCTTCCCTTCACCTCCACCAAAACTGCCTTCACCCGCGACTAGTAGTGAAGATGCTTCGCAAGCTGCATTTCTTCGGTCACTCGGCTTAGCCAATCGAAATGGGCCAGTGATTGTACTGATGAGACACTGTCAATCTGAAAGGTGAGCGCACGGTGTCTTTCATGCCTTCGGTACTAAGTCTCCACTCTGTACAGCAACGGCGGAGCCACTCGTGGTGGCGTGCCCATTCCTGAAGAGCAAGCCTATCAGCTTAGAGATCCACCACTATCAGACCAAGGCAAGATCCAAGCTAGCAAGCTGAAGTATAGGTACCCTCAAATCATAGAGAACGTCAAGCGAGCAGGTGGTAAAGTGCTCATTTCGCATCTGTTGCGAGCCAAGCAGACAGCCTTCTTTGGCTTTCCAGAGTTTTTAAACAGTCACAGAAATCTAGTGGAAATCAGACCCGAATTGTAAGCAGGCCTCTTCATCGAAGACGGTTTAGCTGACCGGCGTAACTGACTGCTCCTAGGCAAGAGATGTTTGAAACTCTCTGCGACACTGGCAAGGCAGCAGAAGATCAGGAGGCTGAGTTTCCTGGCTTTGATTACTCGCGATGTACTCCGGATGTTAATGCAAAGAAGGGTATCTATGCTCCCAAGTAAGGTTCCGTACGATATGACAGCATTCGACTTTCTCGCTGACAGTGTACTGTGCAGGGCACGCAGCATCTGTGCTAATGCAATTTTAAAAGAGCTGAGGTCTCGGCCCGAGCCCATCCTGTTCCTCGTTACACACGGTCATACCATTATCGAGCTCCTACAAAACAGGCATTGGAAGGAGGGCGAAAGGTACATTGAATATGTGAGTCCGCTGCCTAGATCAGTATCTGGAGCAAGCTGACTTGCCCGCCTTCTGCAGCAAGGCAATGGCAAGGCTACTGTGTTTGCATTCCATGATCATACTACCAAGCTCCGCCCAGTCTCGAAGAAGTATGCTGCCAAAATTCTGGGCAGGCCAGCAATCGACTCCAAGTGACAGGCATATTCATGATCATGTACTCCACTGCGGTGTACGGCTCGTCACCTCCTCCTCTCCTCAGACTTTACAGCGAGATCCGGAAGCCGTTGCTGGTGTACAAGGTTATGCAAATTCGATATACACACACGAGCGATACTCGCAGGACTGGCACTCGGGTCTGCGGCACCGTACTGACTTGTCGAGTCCCAGCGCTACCCTAGATCACAATCATGCCAAACTTTGTAATCGCCTGGAGCGCCGTACTGAGTGTTGCAGCAGATGAGTGCGGAAAGTTTTGAACTCCCGTCATTTCCCCATGCACAGGAGGTCAAGTCAGGGCGCTGAATTGTTAAAATTTGCAGCGCTCTACGGATCAGCTGGATTTTCTTGACTCCTCACATCTTTAAACCGAGGCATCCCCTACTGTACTCCTCACGGCAAGCATCACCTCAAGCCTCCGCCCCAGACATTACGATATGTCAAACTCTTCACAAACCCCAGCTAAGCTGAGTGAAGCCAATCTAAGAAATCTGTCAAGGTCCGCGTCGAGAAAGTCTGTTGGCACTTCGACGGTGGCCAGCTCTCAAACCTCCAGATCATCAGCATCCTCAAAGGCTTCGTCGGCCACCAGTCAAGGTTCTTCGTTTTGGGTGCCTACCTCAAGGCGGAATTCAAGGTCTATAGACTCGTACTCATCAAAAGAAGACGAGGTCCGCATTCGTTACGGTCATTTCACCAGACGTATAGCACGTCCGTCCATTTCTAGCGAGTTCTCCTTTCCTCCTACACCCAAAAGATCGCCATCGCCTGCGGTCAGTGCGAATGATGCCTCAAAGAGTGTCTTCGCTCAATCATTGGGTCTGAGTAACCGCAATGGTCCTGTGATTGTGCTTATGAGGCATTGTCACTCTGAAAGGTAAGAAAGCGGCGGCCTTTCAGGGTTGTGTGCTGAAATTGAAACATGGTCATACCAGCAATTATGGTGCGACTCGCAATGGCGTGCGAATTCCCGATGAAGACGCCCCAAACATCAGAGACCCACCTTTATCAGACCAAGGCAAGATCCAAGCTAGCAAGCTCAGTAACGAATACTCCAAGATCATAGAGAACGTCAGGCAAACAGGCGGCAAAGTGCTCGTTTCGCATTTGTTGCGAGCCAAACAAACAGCATTCTTCGGCTTTCCAGAACTCCTGAGTAGTCATCGAGACTTAGTCGAAATCCGACCCGAGCTGTACGTATTTGCCTCGTTCCTGGCGAGGTCAACGCCTGACCGACTTTCTTCCGCTTCTACAGCCAGGAAACTTTTAGCTCCCTATGCGATACAGGCAAGGCACCACAAGATCAGGAAGCCGAGTTTCCGGGCTTCGATTACTCACGATGTACCCCCGAGGTCAACATCAAGAAGGGCATTCACGCCAGAAAGTAAGTTCTTCACTGCCAAATGAAAGCTAAGTCGCCCTGACCATCCTCTCTATAGAGCGGGAAGCATCTGTGCCAATGCTATCTTGAAAAAGCTTAAGCACCGCCCCGAACCGATCCTCTTCCTGATAACTCACGGTCATACAATCGTCGAGCTTGTCGACAATAGGCACTGGAAAGAGCGAACGAAGACTGATTACGTCAGTTGCAAGACTGCACTCTTTCAAGTGAGCTGATTGCTGATGTTTTCACCTTAGCAACGCAATGGCGAAGCCACCGTATATGCCTTCCAGGATCACACGACCAAGCTTCATCCGGTTTCTGCGAAGTATGCGGCTGAGATTCTGGGCAAGCCAACCTAGGGCCTTAGTTATAGGACGTTCATCATGCTCCTCGTAGTGTAGCTTGCACAAACACGCAGGGCATGTGCTACACTTCTCCTTTTCTGCAAACATCATCGTCACCCTCCCTCATTTGCCTAGGTACGGTGACGTATTCAGGTTGCCTGTGAAGAACGTCTGCCTATGAGATAACCTCCGCAATGTGGAGCACTCAGCTGGTCGTTGACCTCAACCCGGGCACTAGCCCCTAAACAGACAAGCGCAGAGTCGAGTACAATATGGGCTAGTTGAAATAAGGTATGCTTGCGATTCTAGAGTCCTGCTGCCTTAGCTGACGGCGACCACACGACTATGGGATCTCTGCCCAGATAAAGTCCTTCTAATTTCCTTTCTTCCCTGTCAAGGCACTGCTTTTGGTGGTGATGCAACCCAGACTGCAAATTCTGCATTCACACCTTGCTCACGCACACAGTCCTTGTGCCCGACTCCGACTTTAAGCCAGCCGCACCAAACGAGCACAAGACATCTTGCCAGCCCTTTACTACCCACAACACAACATGGCGCCGTCTGCTCAACGTCCAGATAAGCTGAACGAGAGCAACTTGAAAAGGCTGTCGAAGAGCCTCTCCAAGCAGAGTCTGCGCTCTGTCAAGGACTTCACGTCGTCGTCGTCGTCGTCACCAGCAGCTTCAAAAGCCTCGTTGGCAAACCGCAAAGGCGCTTGCCCAGTTTCCCCTGCAAGGTCGCGTAATGCATCATCTTCTAGTGATACATCTTCATTCTGGGGTCCATCTCTTGTGCGCAAGACCGTATCTGTCGAATCATACTCTTCGCATGAAGACGAGGTTCGCATGCGCTTCGGCGATCGTGTCCGCCGCGTGAAACGACCCATCGTATCAAGTAACTTCTCCTTTCCGTCCAGTCCAGAGCGCTCCCCACCACCGTCTCGCGGTGTTGGCACTCCTTCGCAGACTGCATGGTTCCACTCATTAGGGTTGAACTATGGTAAAGGACCGGTGATTGTGTTGCTCAGACATTGTGAATCTGAAGGGTAAGCGTACTCGGTCTTCATCGTACCATATCTCACTAAGACAGCTTGCTGCAGTAACTACGGGGCTACACGCAACGGTGTACTTATCACCGTTGACGAGCTTGTCAACACTCCCGATGTTACGCTATCGCAGCGCGGTATAGTGCAAGCCAGCGAGCTGAAGCGTCGCTATCACGAGCTTATAGGGAATGTCAGGCGAGCAGGCGGGAAAATTCTCATGTCCCACCTACTTCGAGCTAAGCAGACAGGCTTCTTCGGGTTCCCGGAGCTTTTAGACAGCCACAGAGATCTCGTCGAAATTAGACCAGAATTGTAAGCAGGTCCTCCTTCACCCTGAGGCCCCTGCGCGCCGACCCTAATTGATCTGCTCTTACCAGGCAGGAGATTCCTGCCTATCGCTCCGACATGGGCAAAGCACCTCAAGATCAAGCATTGGAGTTTCCCGGCTTTGACTACTCGCGATGCACTCCCGAATCCAATGCCAAGACGGGTATCTACGCTCCGAAGTGGGTTCGGGTGTTACAGCAAAAACTTACAGGCTGATCGTACGCTTCGCAGAGCAAGTCCCATTCGTGCAAATGCCATTCTGAAGCAACTCAGAAAGCGCCCTGAGCGAATCCTGGTTCTTATCACACATGCCAATTTCGCTCAACAGCTCCTCCTCAATGACCATTGGAGGGATATATCCCAAACTGTGACGACAAACGTCAGTCGCGTTGAGCAACCCATGCGCGCTGAGCTGACTTTTCATTGATTTCAGTTACAAAATGGCGAGGCTAGAGTATATGCATTCGAGGACCATACGACCAAGCTCCGCCCAGTCTTGGAAAAGTATGCTACTAAGATCTTAGGCAAGCCAACATAGTCTCGAGCGACAGAACCGTCGTCTAGCTCGCCCTACTGTCATGAGCGCATACGCGACAAGCCCCCACTACCTCGTCCAATTTCTATCTACACCATCCTTGTCTCCTTTCCCGCTTGCCTCTACACGGTGGCGTATTTAGCTGACTGAGGAACACCTACTCACAGGATCAGCTCCTCAACCTTGAGCACTCTTCAGGACTCCATGGCCAGAAAGTTCTATCTGGACAAAGCCCCTCCAAGCAAATCAGCGCAGATCTGCGTAAAGTAAGCTAGCCGGTCTGCAGCAAGAATTACAGTAAGCTTGGAACCTATAGAGTCCTGCAGCGGTTGCTGACGTCGACCTCACGGGTAAAGAGTCGTTGCCTAGACAACAACCCTCTAGTTCCCCTTGAGCCTTGTCATCAAGGCACTGCTTTATGTCATGCGAGGACGGGGGTGCATCCGACCCACTTGCAGAATTTGCAGTGCTTGACTCTTCACTCGTGCTTCCGTATTCAGCACACTTCACTGCTTCACACTTCCACCATGCCCACTCCGACTCGAAAGCCAGCTGCATTGAACGAGGCCAACTTGCGAAAGTTATGGAAGCAATCACCGAGACGCGCCTCCACTACTGCTAGCGCTCGAGGCTCCATATCATCAGCATCATCCAGGGCTTCGTCCTTTTGGAGACCGGTGCGAATGCGAACGTTACCGTCTATAGATTCATACTCCTCGCACGAAGGCGAAATCCGCATACGCGAGGGTCCGATAACCAGACATCTGCAGCGCCCTTCGGTTTCTACCAACTTTTCCCTCCCTGCCACACCAGAGCGGCGCCCATCGCCTGCCGGCAGTGACGAATACAGTTCACAGAAAGCGTTTGCAAAGTCGCTCAGTATCGACAATCGCAACGGACCGGTCATCATTCTGATGAGGCATTGTCAGGCTGAATGGTGAGTGTGGGATGGGTGTCTTTGCCTGGCGTGCGGCTGACTCGGTAGCAGCAATGCTGACTCACAGCGTAATGGTGTTGATATCTCCACGGAAGACAAACGCAGTCAAAGAGACTCGCCGTTGTCCGACTTAGGCAAAGTCCAGGCTAGCAAGCTCAAGTTCGAGTACAGCGGACTCATAGAGAACATCCGGCGAGCAGGTGGCAAAGTGCTCATATCACACCTGTTGCGAGCCAAGCAATCGGCCTTCTTTGGCTTTCCAGAGCTTCTGGACAGCCATAAAGATCTGGTAGAAATCCAACGTGAGCTGTAAGTACTGTGCTTAAAGCGAGATGCATGCACACATCGATTGACTGCACGTACCTTCAGGCAGGAACTTAACCTTGGAACCCCTCATATCGGCAAGGCGCCTGAAGAGCAAGAGATCGAGTTTCCTGGCTTCGACTATTCAAGATGCACACCAGACGTAAATGTCAAAACAGGTATCTACGCGCGAAAGTGCCTACACTGTTACGCAAAGCTCCTTATGACCTGCTTGCTGAGCATGTCTGAAGCAGAGCTGGAACAATCCGTGCTAATGCTATCCTCAAGAAGCTCAAGCAACGCTCAGAACCTGTCCTTCTTTTGATTACCCATTATCACCTCATGGATGAGCTTCTCGACAACACGCACTGGACGAGACAATACGGAAGCTCTCCCTTCTGGGTAGGTTGTGGTATGGTTGACGGTGGCATCTGAGATGTACTGATATTCAAGTTTAGCATCCGAACGGTATAGCAAGCGTATATGCCTTTTGTGACGATACGACCAAGCTTCATCCGGTTTCGGAGAAGTATGCTGACAAGATCTTGGGCAAGCCGGCGCCAGCTTCCAAGTAGGATCAGGTATATGTACTGTTCTGCGATGGTATGGACTCATGGCATCCAAGCCTTGTTGCTTCTGATCGTCCCCGCAATGTCTCTTGAAATCCGTCAACGCAGCCATTTACTTGATGCCTATGCCTCAGTGAAGCTCATCAGTAGAACTGTCTGATTGTCGATCCTTGCACTTTGCAGTTCTCAGAAAGACGAGAGTGTCATTCGCCAGCTATGCTTGCTTGCCCCTCTCTTCCCGCCAATACACTACTTTGTGAATATACAACGTCCATCGTCTCGAGACAGCACATCTTATCCAACATCAAACACAGCGCAATGTCAGGCTTCGTTCCCGACTACAACAGACAGGTCGAATCGTCAGGGCCTCTCGCTCCCAGCGCAGCGGATCCCAACAGAAACCCGGACTATGTGAGGGTCAAAACGAGCAGCGACGTCGCACGTATGTAAAACTATTAGCTGACATCGATGCTCGCCAGAACAAGCAAGGCGACGTGATTCAGTCGCCCACGGCTGACGACTTTGCCGAGACTCGCGGTCGGGTCAGTCGTTCCCAAAGCTCAGGGCTGCGAAGGCAAAACTGATCCGTTGCACGATGATGTGCAGATTCCTCGAGAGCAGTCTGGTGCTACTGGCGCTCGTTCTGGCAGCGTCTCGCGCTCACGTGACAGGAGAAACCCCAGCGTGGTCAGCGTCGAAAGGCGCACTGGAAGCACCGAAGGAAGAGTGTCGCAAAGCCCTGCAAGAGCCATGGGAGCCCGCTCCGTTTCCATCGAGCGTTCCCCATCTGATGCCGCCAGACGCCGTACCGGTCTAAACACCATCGAGGGCATGGGCACATCAGTAGGACCAGAGGTTAACCCCGACGCTCTCGACTCAAGACGCGGTCGGCAAGGCTACCAAGATGTGACTGCTTCTTCTCAGCGAGTGCTCTCTCCTAATCGCGCAATGGGTGCAAGAAGCGTAATCAAGGAGGAAGTCACCGAGGAGCAGGCTCAGCAGACCAACGCTCCTCAATCCTGAACATTCGGATATCGATAAGGGCAGGGTCCAAAGCAGGTGCAGGAAGTGGGAAAATTGCGGACAGCCGATAACATGTTATGTAACAACAACAACAGAAGTCTCGAAGGAATATGCACAAAGTGGAAAAATTGGATAATAGCTTTGCTCTATTTCTCTCCGCGTACTTTGACAAATAGCTTGCTAAAGTCATCTAAGACCAGTCCACTGATGTCCACGACAGACTTGGAACCTATCGCAGGCGCCGCAATGGTCGCTGGACGTGTCATCGTTGCGGGTACTCCTAGCTCTGAGATGAAGACTGAGGTAAGCCTTGAAGCCGATTGAGGATTAAGCTTGCTTTCTCCGACGACAGCCGTAAGACCGCCTAGGAGCAGATCCGCAGCGAAAGGATCGGACGATGGATCCGCTCTGACCTGCAGTAGTTTCTGTTGAATGAGAAAGAGCTTCCAGAATGTTCTCGCTCGACGCTCGGACCGTGTCCTCCCTCTACCTATCCGGTCAATTTGGGATATCATCGCCTTGATCTCTTGCGTAGAGAAGCGCGGCTTCCGATCTTTGATCAAGGTGCTCTTGAGCTGCCAGTGGACGACCATATCGCTGAAGCGTCGCAGCGGGCTAGTTGCCCTTACATAACCTCCGCTTTCGGCAGTGATACCCATAGGCCAATGACCGATAGGCTCCGTTGACAGATATGCGTTCTGAAAGAGTACATGTCTTTTAGACATTTCGGCAGGGCTTACTGCGCCAGTGTCTGGGTCCCGTAAAGCTAGAATTTCCTGAATGCTTTTGCTGCTACCGAAAGGCACCAACTGGCCACGATAGGGGACAGACACGTTTCGCTGAGACAGATGCGAAGCTGCCGTTCTGCCAGCTTGAATCATGAACTCGGCGACTAAGTTCTGAGCAGGAGTTAAGCCGGAAGACATCTGCGTTCTGCGCGATGGTAGGAACATTTCAATATGAGGGACGTGAGAAGGAACGACTGGAGAGGAGGGTGTAGAGAAGTCTGGAAGAAGAGGCTTCGAGTGTACCACAAGACTCGATTGGAGGGTTGTAGCAGCCCAGACGATAGCGGTCCCTTCGATTCGCTTTCGCATAAGCTTCTTGCTAAGCATATTCAGGTTCTTTAGGTCTTCGAGAAAGCGCGGATTCATACCTGGCAAGGACAACTGCTTCCGTGCAGGAGATTGACTCTTCAGAGGGGCTTCTGCCCTGAACGGCCAGACTAAGCTAGGTCTCTCCTCTGGAACCGCAGCGTTATGTGTGGATGTTTTACCTTCCTCTGATATAGCTGTATCGACTGTGTCGTAGGTGCATTGCTTGATGTTGCGGACAATACCAGCGCGAACCGTTTGCTCCAAGACATTGCCATCTGCATCCAAGCGGAAACTGAAGCTCATCACTCGCTGCTCTGGCAGATCTCCCAAACTCCATCCCTGAGCCTTGATGATCTCGAATGGAATCATCGGCAAAGTCGTCTCTGGCAAGTAGAATGAAGATTGTGTCCGCTCCGCCTCCCGAGAAAGGTCATCACCGGGCTCTAGTATGGCAGTAGGGTCTGCGATGTGGACATGTGCCCAGAAGGTCGGTCTCCTTCGACTATCGAGCTTTAAAGAAGCCTCTATCGAGATGCCGTCGTCGAGCTCTGAAGCTGTAGCGTCATCAATGACATAGACAGGTAGATCACCGAAGTCATGCCTGACGGAGTCCAGTCCATCGATTGTCGGGTGAGGATCCTTGGTGTACTTCGGGTTGGGCGTGGCGGTTTGCTTGCTCCAGGCTTCCAAGCCAAGTTCTTCATCCCTACAGACTAGATTCTCCCAATCCCGGTATATGCCAATATCTTTCAGTAACTGGATGACTGCAACTCTGGCAGCAAAATCGCTGGGCACTTCTCCTGAACTCCTGTACAGACCCTTCTCTGGCGTAGCGTCATTATCTAAAATCTTCGCTATCACTGCCGAATAGGCTTCAAATGGGTTCTCTTGCAGTCGACGACGCATGACGAGGAAGTACTCGAGGAACTCGATAATCAAGAGGTCTGAAGCGGACCAGCTCGGAAGCCCTTGAACAGGTATATTCTGTAGATCTGAAGCATCTTTGGCAGGTGAGAGTCCTTTCGAACGATCTGCAGGAAGTGTGCATTGTATGTTGCGTACTTTGTCCATGAAGTCGGTAAACTGAGGCTTGTCTTCCCGGATCCAGCCTCTGACAGTGCGAAGGCAGTGAAGCTCTTTCTCGCTGCGGATCCGATAGGTCTGCGTTGATAGCAAATTGACGGGGTCCGCCACGAAATTATCGGCATTCTCAAGCAGAATATTGTGGCATGCCAGTAACCTTTGCATCTTCAGGTCTAGACCCTCACTGGTACGGAGAGCTGGATTGCTTGCACCGTCAGGCCAGATAAAGTCGTATACATCGTGTATAGATACCGATTTGCTGTTGCTTTGATCAGAAGTACCGAAATGTCGATGCAGATTCCGCCCTCCCTTGCTCAACACTTCCTTCTTGAGCCTCTCTTGCTCTGCAACGAGGCTTCGCAGAGTCGCGGAGCATTGCAATTTGGCTTCATAGGCTTCTTTCCATGTAGAACTGCCAAAATCCAAACCTAGCTCTTCGACGAACCTGTCATACTCCTCTTCCGACATCCCAGACAGACCCTCGACACTCGTCTCCGTCAATGTGACGCCCAAATTTGCGAGGTTCTCTGTGTATTCCGGTGGGGAGAGCTTGAGAACGAATGAAGCTTTTTCAGCCACGTCTCGGGGAACGACCGAAGGGATACGAAAGATTATATCATTGTAGCGAGCAACTAGCAAGGTGTTGCCAGGCCCATGGAGCAACGCTCTTCTGCCGAAAATGGTATGTGGATCTAGCCACTCCCGCAGGTAGATGAAGGAACTAGACTCTTCGAAGCTGTGGGCGTATAAAGGCTCTGTATGAGTCACAGTATCTATGGACCACTAGACGGCAGGGAGCACTTACGCTCGAAGTTGTAGCCAGTCGCCAGGTTGCAATTCGATCCGAGTTGCAGAAGCCTCCGCCCCGTCCTCATCGCTTGCGTGCGACTCTGGATCTGCATCTTCCGCAGCTGCATCCTCGTTGTATTCACTCGGAGAATCCGGTGCAGACGTCGATGCCTGCTGTGCAGCTGTTTCCGGAGCAGAAGACAGGGTTGCATATTGTCTACGAGGTGGTCCGTTCCTCAGCAACGGGTTTATTCGAGATCTGCCAGCGATTGGACTCCTTATGCGTGAAGCTTTCGGTGCTATGCGATGTGTGCTTGAAGCCCGAGGAACATTCAATAGATCTCTATGCAGATACCGCGCAGGAGAGACTCTTGATCCAGCAAATCGGGGGCCATTGTAAGGGCTTTTCCAGCCTAGTTTCTGCCATGACGGCGCATGACCATGCAACGCGATCCGAAGAAGCCTGTTTGCCAGCGCAGTCTGAGAAGGTGTATATGGTCTTGCTACGGCCTTTGAGACGATGTCAGCAGAAGCAGCATGGCGAGCTGGCATCAACAATGTCGCAGAAAAGTCAGCTTGAAATCAAGAGGTGAAAATACTGATTTCAAGGTTTGTTCTCGACAACAATCTGGAAAATGTTCAAACATGTTAGTCGCAAGAAGGGCGAAGCTGGCTCAGATAACTCAGACTCTGGATCAGATCATGAGCAAGATGTAAAGCTCGACGCGGCAGACGACTTCGACGACGACGAGTTCGCAGGATTTGGATCAGACGATGAAGAAGACGATGATGATGAGGATGCTGAGGATGACGAAGAAGACGATGAAGATGGACAAGAACAATCTGCATTGGCAAACGAGCAGGAGGACGAGACTGAACGTCCTGAAAATTTACCCTCCTTGCAAGATGCTGTCACTTCTCCCGTATTCGAGCTCAGCAAAGACGCAGCAGGTCGCAAGACGGTACATAACCCTACCTGACAATCGGCTTGCAAAGTCCTAGCTGAATTTTCTGTATCACGACCTAGCTAATCTGCATAGCTTGCCCGGACAAGGTTCTTCGCGCTGGTACAATGCAAGATACACATTTGAAGAGCAAGGTGAGGGTACACGCGCATCTACTGTTATCAGCTCAGTACTGACAAAGAAGTTATCGTTTTAGTCACACTTGCGTCGAATGGAGCGATACGCAGCGTATATTAAGCAGAACCCTGGGATCGAAGAAGAGACACAAGATCCTCGCGAGATTACTGCCTTCTTAGATAAGCAGCTTCGTTTGAAGAAGAGTGGAGGTGCAGGTTTCACTTTGGAGCCCAGCGGGAAAAGGAGGAAGCGTCGCAGAAACAAGAAGGTCGGCTACACTCACATTCGCACTTGTCCGGCACTGCTAATCGCATGTCTTTATGTCCTTAGCCTGAGAAGTCTGCCGCTGCGACCGAGCCTGAAGATCCAAATAAGCCTATCAGTAAAGGTCCCCCAGCAGGAGATGGCGTGGCAGAGATTGGAGGAATGACAGCGATGAACGCAAAACAGAAGCGCAAAGCCAAGCAGATGGAGAAGGGTGAAAGTGCCGAAGACTCCATATCGGCTGCAGTAAAGGGCGCACCTTCAGACGACAAGCAAGCGAAGGCGCAGACAGCGAATGGTAAAACAAAGAAGCCTTTCGCCGGGAAACAGCAGCAGCAGCAGAAGAGTGGAGGCAAGCCGGGTGCCCAGAAACAGAACAAACGACCAAAAGTTACCTGAAGTCACACGAATATGTCATATTGTTGTGTTACACTCCTTCCTGTGGCCACCCATACCCAACGATTGGACTTGCGGACCCTAGCAATATCATGTGGAACATTTCTTCCCATTTCGTAGCCGACAGGAGTACGATCTGACGCGTTCCAGAAAATCGTAATCGGGTCCAGGCATACTTCCATAGAGAAGCGGTGCGGCGAATAAGCTACTGACATACTTCGATACAGCGCGTCAACCTGCATAAGAGGTCGCGTCATTTGCAATGCAGGTCCCCGTACCGTAAAGAATAATATATCATTACAGCAGACATGAAGACGTAATAGCACTAGACTATGACGCAGCAAGCGCCATCTCTGAGCGTCAGTCCCTAATGCCAGGCTGTCAGTATCAGCTACCCTCTTGCGCGAACGTCTCTGAGGACGTGAAGAGACACTCACATCATCACATTCCAGCGCTATGCACTGACTATCGACGCAGGAGCCTCTCTTGACGCCTTTGATCTGAGAATGCATTACATCGCTAAATCAGTCAGTCGACCATCAGCCGTCTTATTGAGAAATACGTACGGCATTACATTCATCGTCGATGATACAAGAGTTGCTATCAAAGGCTTGAGCACTGACTGCTAAGAGTACGGCACTGGCGATGATCATTGGTGTACGCATATTATCGGAGCTTTGAGTGGTAGCGAGCGAAGCGAGAATAAGTCGTGAGGAGGCGATTGGGTTGCTGAATGATACGACCTGTCAAAAGTCTTGTGTGAGTGTGTGCGAATTAGAAAGCAAACAGTCGATCCGGTTTCCCAGCAAGACCGGCTGCAAAATCATCGGATCGATAGAGTAGCTCCATTCACTTCAGATCCGCCTGTTATGCGAATCGCCTGGCGTGCAGGAGCGCAGACAAAGGACATATGGCAGATATACGAGTAAAATGTGCAGATCGCGGAGGGGCTCAGGCATCGAAGGTTCTATCTTGAAAGGCTTTCTTCCCTGGTCTGGAGGTTGATGGCGTCGTCCCAGGCTCCGATTCGTTGGCTAAATGAGCGTAGCTGACAGCCATTTGGGGACGAGACGTCAGCTGGGAAGTTTAGCCACGGAGAGCTGCTGGTGGTTAAAGTAGGAGTGGAGGCATTATGTTGTGGACCAGGTGAGCTCCTGGCTCTAACGAGACTCGAAGGGACCGCAAGGATGCGACCGCAGAGCCTTGAAGCAGAAGAGCGATTATGAGAAGTGTAGCACGTAGTTTGACAATGATCCAGTGTGCAAGCTCTCCAAAGCTTTGGGTTCCAGCGGCTCCGTTTGCCGGCCGGGCTAAGAGCGGTCTTGAGCTCACTTGGCTACGTCGAGCAGTTGAATACGCCTTGTCTTCACTCTAATTCTTCGACTCTATAACATCCATGTCCTCTGGTTTGCATGCGAGACTGACGGCCGAGCAGGAGAAGTTTGGCAAGCAGTGAGTCAACGAGCCGGATTGACGCGCAGAGGTTAACAGCTAATGTGAGGTGATTGATTCTGGCCCAGTCTTACGAAGGAGGAGCTAGATACGCAGTTGGAAGAGGCAGCTGAGCGAAAGGTCCTTAACGAACGATGATTCATGCGAGGCCGACGACGTGTCTGACGTCCTTCTTCGATGATGTTACAGGCCGCTATAGACCAGCACAAGAGTGATCTTTCAGGCCAAGAAGTGACTTTTGCAAAAGCTATTGCGGCAGAAATCAAGCAACGCGAAGTCGACGGTGTCGCAGCTCAGGACGGTCTGACACGAGAGGATATTGAACAAGATCTGAGGCTGGCTGCTGAGAGGAAACAAGCTATTGATGATGACAAGGCGAGGAACGCTGGTGCGGATTACAAGCATGTAGGTCGGATACTATGTCTAAAAGTTTTGGCAGACGCGTTGCTGAACATCTTCACTCTGACAGGTTAGGGAAGTAGTAGAGCAGAAGTGGGTGTGATATATCCACTGACATTCCGTACTTGTGTCTGATCCCTCTATCTCCGTTTCTTCACGCTCGACTATGTCGATACCGAACGAATGCAGGAAGCGCTCAGTCGAAGCGTTACAGAGTGAGAAAGATCAGCTAGATGCACACTTGAAGGAGATGGAAGCCAAGCAGCGCGAGCTGGAAGCCAAGATGAAAGGACAGAACAGTGCTCAGGCTTGATAGAATCGAGATGTCTTTCAGCTGCTCAGTCGGTGGCTCTTCGCGAACTTTAGGTCGTTAGCTTTCGCGCGTTTATTGCCAAGCCTTTTGGATGAAATGTATCGCTTTCAATGCAGTCTGTCTATTTTCTAGCCGATGGATGCCGGTATGAGATATTCGCCCATAGCAATTTCAAGCCTAAAGACTTTTCTCTATGCCTTGAATGGCTGGAACTTGCTGTCGAGCAGCATGACGTTTCCGTCCTTGTGGAGCAGGCTTGGTTCGGCGTAGTCCGAGTAGATCTCCATAGCGAGCTGCGTGAAGAAAGGTTACAGAATAAGTCTAAGCTAATGGATTGTGTGTATGTGCGCTTGCATACCTTGACTCGGGACTTGTCCACAAGGGTTCCTGGCTTGAAGTAGGAGACTCCAGGCTGAGAATCGGGGCTTTTCAGGCGACGGAAGTCAGCCAGATGTGATAAGCTGCGTGATGACCTGTGACTTACTTGCTCCATAGAGGAGAGCCGCAATCTCCGCAGAACCTGTGAATATCAAATACAGATACGGAGTCAGGAACAAGAATATCGTGAGCACGAGCAAGAAACTGCGCCTTACATCCGGTGAACGTTCTGACCAGAGTTTCCGCCTACATAGACATGCTCCTTGGGCTGCGTTGGCAGAAGAATTGCCTGGCGTCAGCACCCTGTAGGATGGCTTCAGGCTGAGAGAACGGAAGAACAACGCACCTCGCCCTTTGTGACTTTGATAGCACTTGTGTCTAGCTTCAAGTTGAAGGATGGACCGCTATGAGATTGGTAGCATGTATTGCAATGGCAGAGTGCTCCGTTCGAAAGGTCGGCCTCAGACGCATCAATCTCGAACTGGATCTTGTCTGAAGGTGAATCATATTAGCCTGCGTATCCCTCTGCCAGATGACTGGGTATTACGCACTACACGCGCAATGTCCGGCAGCAACCATGATTGAAGTGTTGAATGACTTATGGAAGGTTAGTGCAAGATGGTATGGGATGCAGAATGAGGAAGTAGAGAAGAGAGAAGAAGAGAAGCAAGATTCCGGCAACTGCAAGTGGTCGGGCGAACTGGCAGTCGTATTCAACCGCTCGCCTTTATGTGCGAGCCTAATCCCGCAGTCTGAGTAAGCAGATACAGTAGCCAAGGCGATAGACGTGTAAGCAAGATGTAGTATCGTAATAAGCCAGGCAGCTGCGATGCCGCGCCATGACGATGACGAGTACAACGAGGGTTGACAGCTCCTCCCTTCTCCTACGACCAGGTTTGCCGATGAGTTGAGTTGTCAGTAGTAGCTATCTACCACTGCATTGTATTGTATTGTATTGTATCCTGTTAATGTTACAGTCCAAAGTCTAGTAAAAGTAGAAATGCTACCTTGTTGCTACGAGTCCTAGCCAGCTTCGACTTCATCTTGCTCCTTCAGCGACACCATCCCCATCCTTATTCGACATGACCACCATCCCTTCCCGCTTAGCAGTCATGACTACATCGTCGGGTGGGTGATGCATACAGGATCAGCAAGATTAAGGGACTGACCAAGGACCTACCTTGTCCCAGGCTCCTGGCCCGTCGCTCAGGCTCGCTCAAGAGCCCTCTACAGGACGTGGTACAGGTAATACTATGGCCTACATGGATTCAAAAGCTATTCCAGCCTGCTGATTCCAGCTCCTTGTGCGATGCCAGAGCCGCTCCCGAGATTGTGACCCTCTACGCTGCAAACTTCCCAGCAACAGCCATTAGAGCAAAGATCCGCCAAGAGTTTGAGAAGAACAAGTATGTAGACGACTTGGAAGCAGTAGATATCCTCCTCTTGAAAGGGTATCAAGAGTTTCAAGAGACGATAAACGCTTGGAAGATGGATAGCCATCTCTACCGCATGTTTGCAAAGGAGGAGGTGGGTGCTATCACACAGACTCAATATAGTATGAAGAGAATTGCATGCTGACCGCTGTCGCGCTTCCTTACAGCTCCCGGCGAGACCAGGTAAGATTCCTACCTATCGCAAAGCTTCAAATACACTGGCTGATATCATAGTCTCTCAACAGTCTCTTTCATGGACAAATTCTACCACGGAAGGGACGAAGGCGACACGGTGCAAGCGCAGGCATGACCTACCCAACCTCTTCTTTCTTCGGACCTTGTACTTTTCATGTACAATAGATGTCAGCCTCTCAATGCATACTTTCGGGTTATCGAGTCCGTATTGATATAGCAATACAATTCCTCGCTGAAGCGGGCGTTACCCTTCCCTTCTGTTTTGCAACAGTGGCTGCCTCGCTCCTGATACGTTGTTTCCCGTATCCTCTTCCTCTTCTGCACTACTCGCTTCTTCCTCGCTGTCTTCAAGCTCACTGTCCGTTGTTTCTTCCTCTGCCTCTTGAACAGCTGCCACTTCCTCGGTCGACTCATCGGACTCCTCTTCATCGCTTGCCTCTTCCTCGTCCTCTTCCTCTGAGCCAGAAGCCAAGAAATCGTTCAGGTCCCTCTGTCTCGGTTCTTGTCGAACATATGCAGAGGGTTCGCTTTCTGTCGGCACAAGGACTACAGGCTCCCTCCTCGCCCTAGCCGCATTCGAAGTTGATCCTAACCCCGTTCTTCTACTCGCCGCTGATGCTGCTGATTTACTTTTGGAATGTGTAGAGGAAGAAGACCCGAATGCTGTTGGATAACCACGGCCGCTTTGTTGCTGATTATCTGATTCGTCGGCAGGCGGTTCTCGAAGACCGTGATTTGGAGCCGAAGTAGGCCAGTCTGGAAGTGGTTTCCAGCCCGCTAAGTGCTGCATTGCGCTCGTCGTTGACGTATCAATGATAGAGCTCTGTGCAGCTGAAACTAGCCGAAAAGTGCCTAGCAGATTTCCTGCCTTTCCAGCAGCAGTCGGCTTCTGGACAGTCTTGTCTTTCACAGGAAGCTGTGCTCCAGTACTTAAGAGAAGCTGTCGCATATCCTTCTGCCATATTCTGCTTTCCGTATCCTGCTGACTCGTATGCACAGCTATGTCCAAGTTTACACTCTCGCCCTTGGCAAATGCCTCCTGAGCAGCATTCTGCGCTACCTCGTCTTCTTCTTGTAAGATTATCCCGGCTTCTGATAAGACAGACGTATAGAATCTGGCTGTATCGCGCAATGACCATGAAGCATCATAGCGCGCGAGAGTTGTGATGTAGGAATGGAGGAGATGGAGAGTACGTGTAAAAGGGTCATTTGAGGAAGTGCTGTTATTGGATGAATGTAGAACGAGCTTCGTTGACAGAAGGAGAAGGGATGATTTGGTTTTGTAGGTCTGCAGTGAAAGCAGTTTCAGGAAGGCGTATCTATATGCGACAGGAAAAAGAACTCACCTGTTTTTGGAGTGTCCTCGAGGCCACACGCAATACATCCACAACTTGCGGCAAGCTGGACTTGAGCAAGGGCAAATATTCAGCAAGAAGAGCATAGAATTTCGCTCTTGCATCGGCAGAGGTTATGCGGTTGTTGTGGAAGGCTATGATGAGCTGGCTGAGCGCCTTCGTCGCTGTTAGGGAGGATGATGTGGATGTGCTGTTGAGGCGGAAGAGAGAGTGAAGTTCTTGCATAGCCTGGATGGCCACTTGTTCTAGAATACAGCCACACGTGGAGTCAGCGGACGTTTCTGACGAGAATATGCAAAAAGGCTGAACAACTTACGACCGCTTTGCCCTTGCGTAATCAAGCGCAGAAGGACTTTTGTGCATTCTTCTCGCACAGACGGAACACGCGCTGCACATCTTCCTATACTTCTCACGACTTCGCTGATAAAATCAAGATCGTCTGAGCGGATATAGACCTGCATGAGGAATGTAAAGTCAACAGAGGAATTGCAGTTAGGACGTGAATCAAGCTTACTAAGAGCTCGGAGAGTATAGTCCGGATATTGTCTTTGTTGGCTAGTAACACGAGGATTTGCAGTTTCGAAGAACGGACGGAGGGCAGATCGCTGGACTGGTATACGTAGAAGCGGTGCAATTGATTCGAGAAGAGGTTCTGTACCGCGCCGCAGCGTCAGCAGAGATCAAACCTTGCAAATCAGCGGCAGGCGTACTGGCTGAGTCATTGCTATTATCGCTATGTTTGCAAGCACGATTGCTTGTAATTCGGCCGGAGCTTGTAGTAGCCGCATTAGAGGCGCTACGTACTTTGATGCGTATGATTCAGGCGCTAAATGGTAGTATAGGCGAGTTGCTGCCAAAACGACCTTGTAACGCTATGATCAGCTGACAAAGTAAAGTATCTCGCCTTAATCACCTACAGCTGCATTCCTGTTGAAGAAGAGAGGCTCTATGCACTTGAGTAAGAGGTCAAGGTCTTTGTCGAGCTTATTGTTATCCGGGTCCAAGAATTGTGTTCGTGCGTATCCCTCCAAGACTCGTAGCATGACTACTTGAGACCACTCGTCGGCATCAATGAGAGACTTGCATATTCTTCTGTATTCAGGATGAAGCAAGTCGATGCGATCTGGACAGATGGTCTCGAAGGCTGCTAGAGCAGAACCAAGGACAAGCGCATTGCGATCGCTCAGCAGAGTTTGCAGGATGGGTAAGAGAGAAGTGATGTGTGAAGGGTCGAGACTGTATCGCAAGCATCTCAGCCAAAGCTGTGCGCACCGGAAACCTGTACGTACGCATGTATCTTGTCTAACGCTTCAGCAGCCGTCCGGCGCACGAACCAGTTACTGTCCCTCGAAGCCGTCTTGAGACTCATAAGAACCAAAGCAGCTATGCTTTCCAGTCCCATCCCAGCAAGCGTCCGCAAAGCTAGAGCCCGTATAATAGGATTCGGATCACGCAAGTCTTTCTGGTACATGTTGACGGGCAGAAGGGCCAAGTCTGGTTCTAGTCTTGCTTGACGAAGGATGTATAACGAGACCAGGGACCGTATCTGTATACTGCTTGAATGCGATGACGAGAGGCATTGAACGACTTGGGGAAAGAAGGTGAGAACAGGGCGACCTTTAAGCATCATCTGCATGTATACATATCATCAGTAAACCATGCTCTTGCTTCGCCGGGAAAGCAACACACAGCCAACACTCTTCGTAGTCCTTCAGCCATGCTGGCCTCTCTTCTTGTTTCGAGCAGTTTCTTGGTTTCTCGAACGCCTTGCTCAGTGACAACGGCGCCATCTTCGAGGTATTTCCCAGCAGAACCGACGCCTGCGCCAGCGATACTGGCGGCATCGAGGCCTTGAAGTCCTAAATCACGGGCTGTCTCGCTCAAATTCTCGCTCAGCCTGGCAGACAGGCGCAGCGCCGTCGTTTGCAGCGAGTTGAGATCCATCGTCGAATCCTCGTATCAATCACTGTCGTTTTACCGCATACTTGGGCTTTCGGTTAATGCAAGATCAGAGCTCGTTTACACCCTCCTTTTGGCCTGAAAGCTCTACACATATACCATGCTTTTCAAGAATCTACGCGTGCATCAAGTATTCGGTGCGAACACCGAAGTCGGCAAGACTGTCTTTACCGCTGCTTTGTGTCGAGCTTCTGCTGCTTTGGGACACAAGTCTTTCTACCTAAAGCCTGTTGGGACTGGAGGACAAGGAGATGACTGGTGAGAATTAATGTGTATTGCGTAATGCAAGCTGAGCTGACAGCTTCTTTCTGCAGGCACGTCGCGACTTTCGCCAAAACCACAGATACGGCCTGCTTGCATTACTTTCATGAGCCAGTCAGTCCGCATCTGGCAGCTCAAAGAGCTATAGACACGAATAAGGCCGTATGTCGGCCATCAGAGATCCTAGGACCGAGAAATTTAGCTTATTCTTCTTCTGACTTTTAGTATAGCCCACCTTCAGACGAGACTGTGTCGCAAGGTATAAAGAAGCACGCTGAACGCATTGCGAAAGGTCTCTTCCCAAGCGAGCTCGCAAGTTTGTATGTTGAGACAGCTGGCGGTGAGCTTGAAACGCGATCGTGGTATGCTGCTTTATAGCTTATGTGTATCGCAGGCCCACATAGTCCTACCTTATCAGGTAGAAGTCAAGCAGACGCCTACCGGCCACTGCGTCTCCCAACCGTCTTGATAGGCTCGCATCACCTGGGTGGCATCTCGACTACTTTGTCGGCATACGAGTCTCTGCTGCTGCGCGGCTATGATATCGACGCTCTCTTATGCTTCGAGGAAACATATTACGAGAACTACAAGTATCTCTCGCAGTGGTGCAAGGAAAGAGATTTGGCTCTTGGTACCCTGCCACAGCCGCCGATACCTGTGGAAGACAAGCATGCTGATATACAGCGCATGCATGCATACTATGACTCTATCACACAATCTGGATCTGCACTAGACGCTGTCACCAAGCATCTGGTAGCGAAGCACGACAGCCGATTAAGAGATCTAGACACAGCAGCCAATTGCACGCTCAAGACTGCGTGGTGGCCTTTCGTCCAGCACTCACTTGTGAAAGAGGAGAAAGATGTAATGGTCATCGACTCAGCACTCAAGGATTCTTTCAGTGTATATTCGGCGTCAAGTGAAGAAAGTGGACAGAGTCGATTAATCGATACCTTCGATGGTTCGGCTTCTTGGTGGACACAATGTCTGGGTCATGCGAATGTAGAGCTCACATTAGCTGCTGCGCAAGCTGCGGGACGATACGGACATGTCATCTTCCCCAATGCCACCCACGCTCCTGCTCTAGAACTCTCCGAACGCCTCGTCAATACTGTCGGCGCAGGATGGGCGGACCGTGCATTCTTCTCAGACAACGGCTCAACGGGTATGGAAGTCGCCTTGAAGATGGCTTTGCGATACAAAGCAAAGCAGCTCAGTCAGGATTCGGGAAGCGCAGAGAAAGTCGAATTAGGCGTTCTTGGCTTGAATGGAAGCTATCATGGAGATACGATAGGAGCCATGGACGCTTGCGAGGGTGGTGTCTACAGTCGCAGCGTCGAATGGTACAGAGGCAGAGGATTCTGGCTCGATGCTCCTACCGTCAGGATAGAAGATGGCAAGGCCACTATCCGTTTTGAGGGTCCTCAGTGGACAGAAAATCACAAGCCTCTCAAATTCGATAGCCTTCACGACATATACAATATCGAGCAGCGATTAGAGGCAAACGAGCCAACGCGATTAGCCGATACCTACAGAGCTCACATCAAGCGCTGGGTGAAGCATGCACAAGAAGAGCTTGGTATCAAATTCGGCACGCTGGTTCTGGAACCCGTGGTAATGGGTGCAGGCGGCCAGCTGTTCGTGGACCCGCTCTTCCAGCGCATTCTGGTCGACACCGTCAGAGCAGAGTCCTCGCTAGAGTTACCTGTCATCTTTGACGAAGTATACATCGGCCTGTACCGACTGGGCAGGATCTCTGGGTCCTCTTTCCTGGGAGTGAAGCCAGATATTGCATGCTACGCTAAGATCCTAACGGGCGGTCTACTGCCTCTCTCCGTCACTCTGGCGAATAACAGGATCTTTGAAGTATTCCTGGGGCCGCAAAAACAGGAAGCCCTGCTGCATGGTCACTCCTACACAGCTCACCCGATTGGATGTGCGGTCGCGAACAAGACTCTCGATATCATAGCGAAGCACGATGCAGGCGATGAGATATGGAACGATGCAAAGGCTGCCTGGTCTACTAAGGGACTTCGCGAGACCAGCGCGAAGAGCGCAGTCTTCAGTCTTTGGGATGAGAAATTCGTAGATCGCGTATCGCGACTGCCAGGAGTAGATGGAGCTATGACACTGGGTACAGTGCTGGTCATTTACCTCCGAGACACTCAGAATGCCGGTAAGCTAGTTTAGCACTCGCTGAGAGCGATCCTAGGCTCATCCAACCTTTGATCAGGCTATCAATCTATCGCTTCTGTCGACTTTCTCAAGCGCTTGCGCTACCCGAAAGAAGACAGCGGCTCTTTACCCATTCATGCTCGGCCTTTAGGAAACACGGTCTACTGGATGAGTAGCCTGAATACATCGTCCGAAACCTTGCGGAAGGTCGAAAGCAGCATATGGGAGACTCTGAATCCATGACACTGGTTCATGAAGCCTCGGAGCGATCCTTTCGCAGTACATACAGGAAATAGGAGAAGCCTTCCGTTTTGAGCTCTGCAAGCAGAACCGTCAAATGCGATAACCAACAGACACAAAATCTTGCCTTACCTGTGACAGACAGAGACGTGTTGGGCCTGGTCATGTACCGCCGCCGGAAGTGTGGCTCTGTTCAAGGGTGTCAGCCAGTGAATAACGACTGGGCTAGCGACTTACGGCCAAAGGTAATGTAGATGAACAGTCCATCAGGTTTCAACACCCTTAGAGCCTCGTCTACTTCCTTATTACAGTTGTCTACATCTGTTTGCGGCGGGTTCTTGAAAGGACTCCTCAGCGTAAAGATCGGCCAGTGCGGGGAATATAACGCACCCATACGTCTCCTTTGCTAGTCATCATTGCATCCATTGTTCCCTTGTCTAGTGCAATATCGAAAGAACCATCCTCGAAGGGTAATTCCCGCACATCGCCTTCGAGCCAGGTCATTTCTGGTCTCGCCGTCGAGTGCAGGTCGCTCATCTTCTCTATGCAGATCCGAGAGTAGTCGAGATTTACTATATTCCGATAGCCGTCGTCATACATATCTTGGGAAAGAGCTACAGCATAAATTAGCGTTGCTCGGATTAATTGAGCAAAGACTCTGCTCACTGGAGTTGCCCTTCGAATCGTCAAGAGCGTCAGTCCAAGAGATTCCATTGCGCACATTAGATGGCTACATACACAGCCAAGCATGAGGATTCTGGACTGCTTGTTTGGGATAAGTTGATGGAGCTCGTTTGCGACATGAGCGAAGCTGCGGAACCAGTCAAATGATTTCGTCACGTCTTCTCTATAGCAAAGTGTCAGCTTCGGGCCATCCATGAGCTTGTTAGCGACTCGCTTTGCATATCTTTCGTCCCTTGATCAAGCAAAACATTCGACGAGGATTACTTCAGGATTAAGCATAATGAGTTGTCTCGAGGTCTTGTTTCGTACCAGTAGTCTCTTCTGCCATATCCGGTATTGTCCTAGGGTTTTCAAGACGTTTCTTAAGCTCATGACCAGGATTCGTTGCAGCGTGGATTCTATAAGAAAATTATGATGTACCTCTGGCAAGATGTCCATTGCCGATATTCGATGGAAGATAGACAATGCGAACGCAGATGATAGACTCGGCGAAGACCGATTGCAAATGAAGAGAACCAAAGACGGTGGACTTACTATCGAAGTGCTACAGATGTTATTTTCCTATACCACAACCCTGTAATATACACGTTCAGACTATGAACCCGGCTATACGACATACAATTCGCCTTCTATTTTACCTCTCACGCATTACGGCTGACCTGTCTTGATAGATCTGCGTAGATCGGTGGGCCAGAAGAAGGGAGACGAGCCATGTCTGGACGTCGGAGAGCCTCGACGCCTGCAGGCATAGGGGCGAGCGGATTCCGCGGCATGTCCTGCGTGCCCAGATCATCTTGCCTCTCTTGCTCATCAGCAGGCGCAGCGATAGGTACTGCTGATGCAGATGATGGAAGTGCTGGTCTTGTTGGTGCATCTGCATCGCCTCGTATACGGGCCTCATACTCTGCCACGCTTAACATCCTGTCATTGTCATCGGGAGCGTCTGTAGAAATCATGATAACGTCTCCATTCCTGCGGATAGCATCTGCAGTCTCTTCGTCTATCTCTGGAACAATGCCATCTTGAGCAGCGTTCTCTCTCCATTCTTCAAGGTAGACTGGGGCCGAAGTATCTGCTTTGTAGCCGGGCAAAGACTCCCTGTCTGCACGGTCGTCTGTTGGCTCTCCATCGCTATCGTAGTTTGCGTCTGTTCGTTGACCACCTTCACCTATAGCATCGCCTCTGGTCCTACGGCGCTGGAAGCGTTCTTCAGCTCGGCGCTGTCGCCTAGTTGCTTCCAGCTCGAGAGCGGTGGGAGGAGGAGTAGGACGAGGAGGGGGTTTGATATCGATACCGAGCCATTTGATTCGTAGTCCTCGAGGCAGGAAGAAGCCTTTCAGAGTTCTTTGTCGCATGGTCGTGAAACGCCAGCCGGCGATAGCGACTAACAGTCCGACCACCACAGCAATGGCAGCCCAGTTAAGTATCTATTGGTTGATAGCCATGATACATCAAGATCAGCTATTGTCCCTCGATTTTCCTCGACTTTCCCGCCAGCCAAGGCAGCCCGCGATGGTCGAGCTGAAGAAGCTTGCTAACCTGGCCTTTCCCTCCGAAGCCCCATGGATCGTTAGGATTTGCACCGCTTTGTGTAGGCGAACCTGTCGAAGCTGTCGTCGTGCTGGCCTGCTGCCGGCCTTGCAGTACCGGAGTGGGCGCCATCTTTCTGGCCTTCTGGTCGCTCAACGAAGATAAGAAGCTAGAAGAGCAGGCAAGCTATCGGCGGATAGCACAGAAGAGTGTCAAGTATAAGTATGAGGAAAGTCAAGAAAAGATGTCAGCAACGACAATGTTGATTGACAGCGCAGCATCGGACCACGCTACTCGTATTCGCGCGGCAAGATGGATAGCCGGCAGTCGAACTCTGAGAGACAAGACATGCGAACGAACAGTGGATTGATTGTGCTCTACAAAGAATGGTACAACGACATCATTCATCAACAAATTCTTGAGCGAAAGAAACGAGGGTTGCATGAAGAAGATCTGTTACAACAAGACACTGATTAGCTCGCGGATCCAGTCGATGAGCTCGGAACTCACAGTCGACTTGATGTTTGGCGTCACCTATCGCTCACCGGACTGCTAGCCTCCTTGTCGAAGATAAGCCCAGCAAATCCTACTCCGGGAGGCAGACTCTCCCGTACTCTAGCATTGCGAGCTGCCGCTTTAGCATCTTTGACGCTTTTACTGCTCGCTTGATCTGCTGTCAGGTTCATGGCGGTATTTGCGATGAGACTTAGATGCCGGACGATAGTAGGACGCCCTGTGATGGAGGTGGGAGCATTCGCTTCAGAAGCAGAGGAGGGTGCGTCGCCATTTTCCGCGGGATCATTCGTAGACACCGAGGAAGCTGAGCTGTTCGAAGCAGCGGACAGGGTCTTGCTGTGAGTCCGGAAGAAGCCGTTGCGGGGATTGTGCCCTTGTTCGTTTGAGGGTGTAGCACCGCTTCCAAGGACACCTTGAGACCTGGAGCCCAGCTCGCTTTCCTCAAATCGCATAAGCTCTGCCACAAAGCCGATGTTGGGAGAAACACCTTTCCGCCTTTCGGTAACATGGGCGTAAGCCTTCTTCAGTGACCAATGATTCCTGCAAGACATATAAGCACTACTCAAACGCGTTTTGAGATCCGTACTCACCGGTGTATCAGATATGCGAGAACGATGGTAACGCTGCGTGACTTGCCGGCCTTGCAGTGCACATAGGTCGGCTTGGAGTGCAGGTCGGCATCGTCCAAAAGGATGCATGCCTCCCTAATGCGGTCCTGAACGTTGACTTCCGCAAGACTATCGCGCATGGGTATCGTTGCAATCTTCTCAAACCGGCCCTTCCACCTTTCCTGCGTATCACATTCCACTGCCATATTGAGGATCCGCTTGATACCTACAGACTCCAACTCCTGTACATCGGTGAGCTTGACGGGCTCTGGACCCAAATACAGGAAACCAGGAATAATGACTGACGCGTCGAACGGCACGACAGCCTTTTGTGCGGTAGCTGGAATATTGTTGAAGGCGGGAAAAGTATCGCGTGGCAGTCCTGCCGCTCCGAAACTGTTGGGCTGGAAGGCAGGGTATTGCGAAGTCGAGGAGGTCGAGGCGGTCGATGCATTGCTGTCCGATCGAGCGTGACCAAAGCCACCGTAGCCTGGTGTCGGCGGTGGAGCGTTCTGATAATCGTCGGATCCGTAAGCGACGTTCGAAATGTCTATAGGCCCAGCTCCTGCGGCACTTGCGAAGGACGCCTTTGTAGGAGTCGCAGCCTGCGCCATGGCCAATTCTTGAAATGACTTGGGAGGTGCAAGAGACGCTGGCGGAGGTGCTCTGTTGGATGTTTGACGTACGCCTAAAGGCTGCTTGACTGAGGTATCTAGCTTTTGCAAGTGGACCGGCCGTGCCTTTGCTTTGGATACTTCTTGAGGAGCGTGACTTTCCGAAACCGATCTAAATAGCCCGGGAGAGGCTGGCGGCTTGACAACTATGGACTGAAGCAGTCGCGGAACAGACGATGAGAAGGGTAAGGACAGGTGAGGTAGAGAGCGAGCCTTCTGCTTGAACGAAGAAACTTTGACTAAGCTGTCATCCGATGTGGAGTGTGGGAATTTGGGTAGAGTGGCCTTGGGAGTTAATGTCCGATCTGTCGGTGAGACAGCTTGTGCGCTAGGCGAAACCCCGTCTGAACCGTCCTGACCATGTGCAAGAATGGGGCTTTCACCGCCAGCTGCCTGCATGAACGTGGCCAGATTGCCTTGCAGATACCATAGCTGCCCCGAGAAGGGCAGATCATCTGCCTTACGGATCTTCTCCAATACCGAAACTAGCACAGATCCAACACTTCCAGTGGACGCAAGGTTTGTAAAGTCTTTGTCCGTGATATGTTCATCGATGATGCAGACGTCAAAGTCTCGGAAACGACTCAGAAAGTCACCCTTGGGACAGAAGAGATCGTATACTTGCCGGCCATTTTGTGTGGTGATGAAGCTTTCCAGAGCGAAAGAAGCCGTGTTACCCTTTCGAAATCTCTTGAGTAGCAGAGAGGGAAAGTTGACATTGACAGAACAGCGTATCCGGCCGGATGTCTCTGCCGCAAAAGTATGCAGAGGTCGCACGTCAAGCACGAAAAGCTTCTCTGCCAGCCCATTGTGTATATCGTTCAGACGATCGATAAGCACATGCGGGTCAATCGCCTTGGCTTTCGCATAATCTGGGATCTTGTTTGCGTCGATACTTTCCGTCAATGGGAAGCCCGACTTGGAGGTGCGCCGTGACGACCGACGCAAAGAACCAGAGCGACTGTGCCTATTTGCTGCAAGCCTGCGGCTTTGCGGTTGTATTGCTCCTGACATTGGAGTCAGTGGGGTGATAGCCGCCTTGGAAGTTTGGCCGGAAGGTATTCCCCCAGTCAAGTACAGAGTTGCTATATGCGGACTGCTATCTGCTGCGGTATTCCAAGCTGTCGAGGCGGGATTTTGTACAGACTGAACAAGTGACATCGGTGGAGCCGAAGCTGGTGTGAGAGCACGAAGGAGTGGATCTAGTGAGAAGATATGGGACTGAGAGTTGTAGTCGATGTGTTCGGGTCTGTGGTCGGAATTGGGAGTTACCCGTTCTCGCGAGTCTGAAGCTAAAGCAGAACTCGCAGCATCGTGCAGACTATTGCGCTTGCCGACTGCCGAAAAGTCTGCTCCGTGTATATGGCTGCTGGACGCATCGGACGACGAGACTGATTTTGCCATATGGGCAGACGTGGGCGGTGTCTTCAGTTCAGCGCCGCCTTCCAAATTCCGCGAGGTGCGTCTCGATTTCGACGCCCTTTGGCTATTCTTGCGCGACAAATCAGAGCTGACTGCGTACTGCTGTTGCTGCTGCTTCTGCCATAAAGGTACAGTCTCGTTGTCGTTATACAGCAAAGGTGCAGTAGAGGGCGGTGTCGAAAAGTTTCCGGACAAGCGGTTTTGTGAGTGTCGCTTGCTCGCATTATTTGCATGTACGGAACTTCTCTTCTGTATACCGCCAGACGAAGCAGAGGAGGAAGAGCTGCTCGACCAAGATATCGAAGCAGAGCTGCGATGTTCCCCCAGTCGAGGTCGCCTACGGTCTCGGTCACTAGCCGGAGACGCAGTATGCGGCACCACACCATAGTCGTGGACACTTCGTTCCGGAGAAGGTGGTTGCGAATATATTGGATTGTCCCAGGGACTTGCAAGGACAGCGTGAGGGTCGAGGTCTGCCGAAAGCGCGTCAGGCCAAGCCATTGAACACCGAACGTTTGCGGGCAGTGAGGCGCACCTGATTCTGCATATTGTATGTTTATAGGCGATGTCATGTCATTGAGAACGGATGTCGGCGTCGCTGTATCCAGACTGGAGACAGGGCTGGTCTGAGCGATCTTAAAGTGCCGTGCAGTCGGTGTCTTCTCGCTGGCGGCATACGCCTGCATACTGGTACTAGGAGACAGTTCGTTATCATTCTGACTGGTGTTCCCTGCTTGATGCTTGGTACTGGCGTTGATTGCTCGAGCCAGAGGCCGGTAATTCGGAGCAAACAGCGACGATAGCTGAAGCGGCTCGATGCTGTTCTTCGCGTATTTGCTGTTCATCCCAGTTCTGGTATTGCTGCTGCTCCCGCTGCTGTCGCCTTCCAACGCATCCAAAACATCCGCGGTCACACTATCGGTACTGGAATTCGAGTTGGATAGCTCGTCTTCCTTCGCTTCTTGTTCTTCTTTACTCCAAGACGATGTATCGCTGGGGACATCGCGCCCAGCTCTTCTCAGGCCGGGCACCATGGGTCGCGCAGCAAGAAGAGAAAGGGATACCCAAACTCCGATTATGAGGATGTCTAGAGATGATATCGTGCCTAAGGCATGCTTGAAGTTATGCAGCAAGACCCATGCTGTTTGCTCTAAGCAAAGCCTCTGCATAAGGCTACCGAATTCTAAATGTAGGGATATAGACACGCTCGAGAACAGCTTACTGAAGCGTATCTAGGGCAGTGAGTACTTTGTCGGTGCTCAGCCGAGGGAGGACTAATTACCACGCCTGCATGCTTGTTTGGGTTGCAATTACTGCTGATAAGTCGTACTTCATCGCGAATTGACAATTCAGCTTACCATCAATCTACTTAGAAGTCGTCTGCACGATCGTATCACATGTCAGTAAGGTAGCCTCATGGTTTAGACTGAGGCAGGGTACATTATGTTATGTCTGAGGTGGAAAAGGCAGCTGAAGAAACGCAATACGAGCATGGAAAGGGGGCATGTTGTTAATGATAGTGATGGACGATACCCGGTCTATACTGTACGCTTCATTGGTGAACTTTCAATTACTCTCGGCTGTTGCGCAGATAGTTAATCGAGTCCTCCGCAATCCCAAATTATCGCTTTCGCTAGCGAAAAGGGTATTTAAGGAGCACAAGAGGTGCTGTATATGGAGATGTGAGTAAGCGTGGTAGTTGTAACTTAAAGGAGTCTCTCAGCTGTTGATATTCCGGGAAGAAGAGGTAATATAGCATTCAAGCCCACTAGGGACGACTACCTATAATGTCTCCATGGATGGAGTGACATGAGAGGCAGACCTTGAGAATGATGATATAATCTGTGTACCGCAGCGATCTTCGCATTGCCGATTTGCACCCATCATAGGGTAACAGAACGCAAGCAGCCGGGAGCATCCTGAGCAACCTTTATGGTGCACATGGTCGTCTCTGAGGGAGAGAAGAGGAGGTGAATCGAAAGCTCAACGGACTTCGACTTCGATATGGCCGTTCTCTGCAGAATCAGCTCCTCTCCTTCCGACCCATCATCTTGACGAAACAATGTCAGTTAGGTTGAATGTGAACGTCAAACAGAGGTATTGATGGCCTAGGACTGGACTGCGCAGGAGCTCTCGAAGAACCACCCTTTTCGTCGCTGGATTCGGACACGACCTTCGAGCCAGAGATCTCGCCTACGAGGTGGGAGCAGCCAGCCAGGCAGAATTGGCGGGCCAGTTGGCTGACATTGGGCGACACATCTACAGTTCGAGAGATACGGAAGACTCGTCAGGTGTGACATCCCTGCTCCAAAATCGCAGTCCGCAAAAGTGTAAGTCGGGTCGACCAAGAAATCCCAGAGAAAACCGCTCTTCGAGGTTCCCAATCCCACACATACGCTGTGCTCTGAGCTTCCGGCATGTCTGTCACGTCTGTGTGCTGTTGGGCGTCTTTATGGCGCCTCTCCCTGACTTTGTCGAGTAGAGCGAGGCGAGCCAGAACGAGCGAGCGACCGAGCGAAACAAGACGAGCAGGAAGCACGCACAGAGCTTCGTACGACTCTAGAATGGCTTCTCGAACGAACGAGTAGACGAGCGAGGCATTTCCCGCGATGTAGACGGGTCACTTCTGCGAAACCCATCCTTCTTCCACCTTCGCGAAACGACCGAAAGACACAAGAACCATGGCTGACTCTACGATTCTCGTTGTTCCGATTCCTTGTGACTCTACCTTGGCTCCACCTGTACGTCGCTGTTCTCTCTCTACTTCTATAGTGGCTATGCTTTCGTAGAATTCGAAGACGACCGCGATGCCGAAGAGTGAGGGAACAGTTCGTCTGGATTACATAAATGAACAAGCTGACAGTCCATCTATGCAGTGCTTACTACGACATGCACGGCCGCAAAGTCGATGGCTATCAACTCACCGTTCAGGTATGTTTTCAGCAGAAATCGTCTCCTGACATTCTCTGACTTACTTGCTTTCTACAGTGGGCTAAGAATGCTCCCTCGTCAAATTGGCGCTATGAGGCAGGAAGGGATGGTGGCCGTCCTCCCCGAGATGGTGGTCGAGGTGGTGACCGCAGACGTTCTCCCTCGCCTGTACGTGGCGGCCGAGGCGGTGACAGAGGTGACTTCCGAGGCAGAGACGAGAGAGACTCTAGACGCAGTGCTTCTCCTCGCAGAGATGGTGACAGCGGTGCTCGTGGTCGATCTCCATCTCCTCCTCCCCCTGCTGCTGCCGAAGACAGCTCATCCCGATACAGAGAGGAAGGCAGTCCTTCAGCTGCTAACGGAGCCGGTCGAGAGGACAGATCACCCAGTCCCCGTTCCTAATTAGTTGTTCAATCTGTTTGTAAAAGCCGGTCTATCTCGATCCGCTTGGGAAGTTGTACCTGTAGACTTGCAGTACAATCAAATCTGCTGCTACTGAACTGTGGATGGGCTACATGTGATTTCTACCTATTTCTACATATTTCTACCTTGTGCACTTACGGCCACCCCCGCCCACAAGCGCAATTGAGGCAGAGCGTTCTCGTTGGCGTAATAGTTACCTATCTCCTCCTTCATGCTCATTACGATATCCCGACAGAAGCGTCCGTACTTTTCGTACTCCGCGATTTTCTGTCTTTGCTTACTCAGATCAAGATGATCTCGCATCGAAGTGAGTAAGCCGCCCAGTAGCTTGTACACCAATACTTTATCCAGCTTCTGCGCCTTCGCTATAATAGAAAGGTTGCCCAAGCCAGCTTCAAGCGCTTCCGCCGGTCGATGGAATCGTTGGGCCAGGATATCTCGACAGTTGCGGAACACGACTGATCAGATTGTATGAGTCAGCATTCAATCAACCATGGAATATATATGCAGACCAGTCACCTCGTAGGAAGGCCTGTCGCATGTTGGCCAGCTTTTTAGCGTCGACATCGTAGTTTCCGGTTAAGTCATCTCGTTGTAGCCGGTGCTTTCGCCAGAGATATAAGTCTGGAGATGCGTTCAAGAGACTGGTAAGTATTGATGCTGTCGGACCACTCGGTTCCGGTAGAGCGATACATCGAAATAGAATGTCGAGTAGCTGATCTCGACAGATCTACGTAGGCAGAATTTTAGCGGTGCCTATTGCCACTGATGAGTGATGTCTCACCTCGTAGGACTTGTGATCATGCTCTAACATGCCAGCAGCAAAGTGCATACCGACCTCGTATCGCGCCACGACATCGCTGATTCTCTGCCAAGATTCCTTGCCGAACTCGCTCATGTAGTATGACCAATCCTACGGGAGTGTTCTGATCAGTTTGCGCCTGTGAGAATTGCAAGCGGGATAATCGTACTCTTTGGTTATTTTCCACTAGGACGGCTCCACATCCAGTCCATACCTCTACGAGATCGGCAATGTATGTCTCCCGATCAGGTATATCTGGTACTCCCAAATCTTGCGCTCCGCCCAGCTTCGAGACAGTAATGCTGGACAGCAGCCGGTAGATGGCGGGCGATACATCGGACTTGATGAGCTGTAGAGCATAATCCATCAGCACTAAGTCCTCTCTGTATGCCGAAGACGTACTTCAGCAAAGTCGGTGTCTTTCCTGTTGAACACGCTTTCGCTATCTTCTGTCGTAGCCTCGAATGCGGGCTCGGTAGCTGCGACTCCCAGGAGGTCGTTCAATGCAGGGTCTTCGTAATCAAAATCTAGGTCGCCAAATTCGTCCTGACTCTCGCCGCCGATCGCAACGACTTTCTTTGGTTTTGGCCGGGCTTTCTTGCGTAGTTCGAGGAAGACACGCAAGCATTCGAGCGTTTGACTGCCAGCGACGGGATCATAGGCCATCGGAGAAGTCAGGACTCCCTTAATCCAGGCTGTGGGGACAAATCAGCATATAGATTGCATTTCCCAACGAAGGTCGACCAACAATGTGAAAGCAAGTCCAACGGAGGATAATCGCCTGGTACATCTTGAGCGTTGCGTAGAGGCACGCTCTCCATAAGTTGCTGTACGGCGCCAAGCAATAGGCCCATCTGCACGGCTGTCTCGCTCATCTCTCGGTTGATCTTGGCAAGAACTTGCTGCCTCTCCATTAGGCTCTGTTGCTTCGCAAGTATCACGTCTTGGTTTGACTTGCGATTCTGAACAATGTTGGTCTTTTCTGTTAGCGGAGAGATTGCCTTGAGCCGTTGCTTTGCCAGGGCACCGTACTGTTCTTTGAGATAGTCGGAGATTTCGACCATCCAATGAAGAAGGCTGTTCAGATCGACTGCCTCGACTCGGTACACGATACCCAGATACAGGATAGCTCTCAGGCAATCTTGACGAGCTCGGTTGTCTGCATTGCTGAACTCGAGAATGGCTTTGAAGCGAGGAAAGCGCCTCTCTGCGGCTTGTGCATCCACTGCAGCCAGGAAAACAAAGAGGGCATAGTGATTGACGAGGATCGATCGATCTTTGCGTATCAGACCCGGGGCTGGATTACGTGGATATGGCAGCTTCTGTCGCATTGGCATGGCTCGCATGGTAAGCCGTCCCAGCAGGTCTTTGCTTTTCTGGGTCCCGTCTGCCCTGGCCTCTTCGGCGGCTTGCGCTAGAATGCGCAGATAGATGCCAAAGGCCGTATCGTCACTTGACAGTGCCACCTCGATCTTGCCAGTGTAGTCACTCAGGTAAGGAGGATATTCTGATCCACCATCAATTGCGAAGTTTTGCAGTTCCCTTGCATTTAACACGTCGAAGAGCTTCCCAAGGAAGCGAGTCTGATCGAGTACTGGCCAGTTCCATCTTACTGCAAGGACATGCGTTCTTGCAAATAAGGTCCAGATATATCTGCTTAGACGCGTTCGACTGGAAGTGACCATAGTCGAGTATGTCTTGGCTAAATCTGCCGGCCTGATACGGTCAACAATGGTTGATAGGACCGGCCATTGAGCCGTCAGGCGAACGGCAGCGGTCGTCACGCCATAGACATCGAATTGCGAGAGCATACAAAGGGCCATTGTCGTATAGCACGTAAATTCTCCAGCAAGAATCGGATGTAATTTGCGCTTATCTGCATCCTGCGAGAGCTTCGAGATGATGATCTGCCACAATGAAGCGTGAGTCAAGGCTTCGTGCTGGCTGTCTGTTGTACCAATATCGAAGAGATGTATAAGGCAGATCCAGATCTCGGCTACGGCATCTTCGAAGCTTGCGTTCGCCTGCAGTTCGGATGCCGCAAGCGCCTTTAATGCCTTTACTGGCCTTCCGAGGCCGAGATGGAGCAGGGACTCGACTAATTCATCCAGACGCTCCATGAGCAGCGATTTGCTGGCGCCCTCCTCCAAGAGTTGGGGGCCAATCCTCTGTACGTACTGCCTGTAAGCGATCTCGAACATGTACCACCGGAAGACGACCACAGCGTGCAGCCTGCTACTCGTTTCGGTATCTTGCAGTAGCAACCAGGTATCTAGGCGAGTTTCCAACCCATAGAGAGCTTCAAGGATGACAGCTTCTTGCTTCAGACCAGCTTCGTCGTTTGCAAGACATTCGCTAAGATAGTAGACTAGGAAGCGTAATGCGCTCCCTGCCGAGTTGTGCAAATGCGAGCGCTGCTGTACCTCCACTAGTGCTGAATAGAGGTTTTCCGCAAGTCGAGGAAGGAGATCGAGAAGGTCGTCCGGGCTCATATCTGAGTCGATGTGGATGCCAAAAGACGAGCAAACATGCTTGTATGCCTCCCGAGTGTTCGGCTTTGCAAGCTGTAACAGCTCCGCTAACCCACCTTGCATAATATAGGTATCATCGGCCAGCGTAACACCAATAGGTAGGCGATGAATGTCGAAATCATATGAGAAGCGAGAGAAAGTACTGCCTTTCTCGTCCCAGAGGGTGTGATCTTGATTGAGCGTAACTGCTTGAGGTCGCTGCTTGGCAAGTGGAGTCGCTTCCTTTTTGTCGCCCTGAGGGAAAGAGAAGGGATCCGACCGTTTGCGAGCATGATATCGAGCTCTTATAGTAGGTTGAGGGATTTGTGGAGCGGGCAAGGCCGCCATTAGAGCTTCGCCATCGTCAAGTTGGATGGCAGGTCTATGTATACTGTAGTGGTCCAAACGCTTTTGTCGCTCTTTGCCTTTACTACCTCGAATGGCGGAATTATTGCTAGTATCTCGCCTCGATTTAGTCTTCTTTCTGCGTTTCCGCTTCGGGCCGCTCGCAGCTCCAGCTGATGTCTGCCTCTCTAGCTTATCGCGCATAAGAATGTTTCCGATGACGCCGTTCCAATATTTCTTGCCCTTTCTCGGCTGAACTGGGCTGGTCGCAGTGGAACTACGAGAGATTGGCAGCACGTTCGCCCAAGCAGCTGTAGCCTCCGTCTCCCGCTCGTCCTCCGAATCTTCAATCTGTCTCTCATCGTCGCTTGCCGACTCGTCGGTCGACAAGTCCACTACGAATTGTATCGGCTTGTCGCGGTTCCGAGGATTGATGCGTACGGTAGCCATAGCAGGATTTCTAGCTTGCTCTTCCTCTCCTGATCCTGCATCATCGCTTGAATACCTTAACACTTCTCGCACCTCCTTGCCGGCACGAGTCTCCTCCCTCATAAGACTTAAGTCTGCAGCAGCCTTCTTGAAGAATATGGCTGGCATCATCTTGCGAGCAGCCTGCTTACGGCTGCCTTTCAAACTAAATCTGTCCTCTTTGTAGAAAGGACGGTCTGGGCTATCGCCACCAGCCCTAGCATTATCATCCTCATCACTAGAGTCATCATCCTGCGAGTGGTCTTCCTGACCCAGGATGGAATGAGCCGGAGCCCGTCTTGATTTATCTGACAGCCTTCCAGCAGTAGGCGGCGACGACGAGTCAGTGATATCGATAATTGGCGGGGCCTGCCATCTGTTGACGACACTGTTGTTGTTCTTTTCAGTTCGATCTCGCTTCTTGGCCGGTCTTCTCTCGGCACCTGAGCTCGCGGCTCGAGGTCGCGACTTCGCTGATCTTGCAGGGGACGAGGAAGAAGGCGGCGCGGAGCCAGCTCGTACAGGTGTGGGCAGATCATCTACGCGTGACATCTGCTGTCTTCTCTTGGTACCGGTACTGTCAGATATTCTCCGTCGGGTCTTGTTCTGCATTTCTGCTAAAGCTTCATCCAGAGTAACCTTGGATGTAGATGCTTTGGAATGTACATTAGCGTCTGGCAGGGTTTTCCTCTTTTTCTTCTTGAAACCGTGTCTGTTCTGATCCTCCTTTATTGGTCGGCCAAAAGTGATGGCATTGTCTGGCAGATCTGACTCTGCCTCGCTAGTCTCGTCATTAGCTTCTGTTGCTCGTTCTATAGAAGGCCATCAGCCATTCTTCAAATGTACAGCAGATTTTCAGCATACGTTTTCCTTTCTTGATCCGAGAGGCGCTTAGGCTGCGTCGTCGAGAGTTGCGCGAAGACCCCTCGTCTTCCTCCTCTTCGATTTCGATGGCCCGTGAGAGACTGCGACGTGAACGACTGCCCGTTGAACTCGATGGTACGCCCTCCCCCTCTTCCAGCTCTAGCCATCCTCCCTGCGTATCGATTTTCTGCTTCTTCCGGCGTTCAAGCCGTGCAGCTTTCTCCTCCGGAGTCGTCTTCTCCTTGTGCAGATTCAGACCAGCCGGGATGATTATGCCATCCCACTGGTTTCGCTTTGCTACCGTTACATATTTGGCGAATTCGGCTTGGTATGGGTTGAGCTGCACTGCTGTACGCTTTCGTAGCTGTCTACCGCCTGCAAGAGCTTCGGCTATAGAAGCATCCTCGGAGGTTCCCCGAGCTTGTTGATGCGTTGCTGGGGAAGTAGGTCCAGTAGAGCCGCTTGGGATAGCCACAGAAGTCGAGGCTGATCTCGAAGACGTAATGGGAGATGGTGCTACTAGAGCTGGTGGATGAGGCGGACTTGCAATTGCAGATGTCGCGGAAGGCGTAGCTACTGCTGGCTTTCTTGAAGGATTGGAATCCTTTGCTCGGCCTAGCAGTTCATTCAGGGTTGGTAGATCCTCTTCTGATGATTCAGACTGCGAGCGTTTCCGCGTTGAAGGCGGACTGGTCGAAGACTGAGGAATCGGTAACAGTGCTTCTTGCGGAACTATAGGCGACAAGGCTGGCGATAGAGCATCACCTAATGGTAGTTCTTGATTCTCTTCCAATGCTGACGTGTCGGCTGCATCAAGCAGAGACTGGGAATGTGCTGCATCTTGCCCCAGCAGGTCGAGCGGATCCGGTGAAGACGGTCGTATAACCCGACTCAGCTCTTTAGGCAATAGAAACTCCCCGTCACCTTGCAATGCTTCATGACGATCTAGTACGGGAGCTTCGACGGCATTTTCATCCTTCTGGTAGTTTCGCGAGAACGTCAACAAAGGTCGGAAAGTCGAGTCGCGAAAGTACTCGCCTGAACAGCAGCAGCTATATCAGCAGGCATTGCTTCATCTTGCAGGGATGTATCGACAGTACTCCAATAGCTCGTCTCCTGATGCTCCGCTAGCTCTTGCTGTCGTTCTTCATCGTCGGAATTGGGGATTTCGTCAAGCTCCATGGCAGTTCCAGGGTCATCGTGCACCTGGCTTCGCACATCTACGTCGTCGTTAGTTGTCATCGCATCGTTCGTACTCAAACGTTGTCTTGAGTCAGGGCGTGTTCAAGGTATTTACGCGTCGGTTGTTGTTTTTGTGGCTAAAAGATCAAAAAGCAGATTCTTCGAGATCAAGTAATGCCAGTTATATATGCTAGTTATGTATTGCTGTGATGCCTTGCGTTTGCCTGGAACTAGAGTGGGGAATAAAAGCACAATATTTGAAGGAAACAACAACTAATTGCGAATCATGCATTTGTCGGGACATCATATCTCAAGACCGTCTCTGACGGCTTGACTCTCTATTCTCCTGCTCGCTGCGCGTTTCCTCTCCATGATCTGACGAGCCATTGACCAAGAATCCTTCAAGACGACCAGTAAAGCTCCACCAACTGTACTTCTCCACCAGACTGGGTCAACCCATTCTCTTTGCACTGGTTGGAACTGGGCAAAGTTCCATAGACCAGCAGTGGGTGCAGCGGCAGTCGTGGCGCCCACGCCGAGCATCCAGGCCAACCAGCCTCGGCCGCTGTTATGCCTCTTGGCTAGCCAGAGGAGAAGAGTGCCTGTAAGAGCGGCTGCTCCTGGAAAGACGAGTGATCCAGCTAGAATACGCGCGCCAGACGCAACTGTAACTACCACTCGTCTTGGCTCGCCGTGCTCTGCGTTGTTGAGGAGATCAAAGTTTGCAGCTAGCTCTTCGCGTATTCCATCAGGCTGTCGTTGGACGTTGACAAAGTCCGCTTCTCTCGCTGCATTGACCGCAGGAGGCGTTCCTGCTGCCGTAGTAGCGGGAGATACGCTGGCATCTAATGCTTTGCGGGAACCCAGAACTGAGCGGAAGATGCGCCGGCGAAGCGACATGTATACTGCACGTATCCAGGGGACGAGGCATAGGGTAAGGGCGGGATTAGGAGGGAAGCTTAGGTGTAGTTCCGTGAGAGGGCCTAGTGAGGTGTGTTCGAGTGAATAGTAGGGGTAGTTATCGAGGGAAGAGTTGAGAACTAGTGCGAGAGGGAGGAAGGGGAGGACCTGGTACATCAAGTTAGCCATATTGAATCTGACTATCTCGCTTTTGCCCGACTTACTGAATCCAGGACATTCGTCCGAGAAAGAACGAGCACTGGAAGCACGAGAGGAGCGAGTATCCATTTGGTAGCTTTGCGTCGCATTACTGCAAGCAGTTAGAAGGTCAGCTTGGGCGGGCGTAAAACGAGCTTATCTCCTCACATTGTTGCAGAACGCCGTCTCCAGCAAAGGCTCTGATGGCCCAGATGCCATACCAGCTCAAGAGCGTCCATGCGCCTGCTCCTAATCCTGCCATCAAGACCTTGCTAACGTTTCTTGCCCAGATCGCCTCTATCCGCTCTACCAGATTCAACACCGGGTAGTCTAGTTGTGCTATAGTATACGGCGCATTGCATTGCGGGCATGCAACAGGTACTTTGCTAGATGTGTTTGGCTTGGATACGGTTATCCAAGAAAGCAGGCAATCTTCATGCGCGACAAGCGAGCACTTGCATGGATGGACCCACTTCTTCCCAGAAGGTTGTGATAAGGTTTCTTCTTCGTAGCAGATAAAGCACGTCTTTGAAGCGAGCTGGTCAACTGTCCTTTCGCCGTGGAATTTCGGAGCTGCTGCTGATGCTGGCCCGGCAGATAAAGGACCAGCTCCTGTAGATCCATTGATGTCCAAGCTCTGTACGGGCGATGTCTGCTTGCGTTTTATACGGACAAAGCTGCCTGAATGCGTGGTAGCGTGGGTAAGACCGGGGCGCTGGGGCCGAGCTGATCCATTCAAGCTTGCTGAAGCTGTTGATGCAGAACCTGCTGCTGATGAAGTCTCGATGAGATGCTCGCCATCTGTGTCGGAATGATTGGGCGAGCGCCGTCGCGAAGGCGCATACGAGCTGGGTCCTTGTTGCATTGTGAGCAGTCCGGAGCAAGCCTAGGGATGTCTGCACGTTCGGAAGTGTATGCTATCGGTCTAGCGAGAGGACTGAGGTGTCAAGATGGTCTTAAGACAAAGCGCTCAGATCACAGGCTGACGACCTCAAGCGGCCGAGAGGGTCGGTGCAAACCGCGAGCAAAAGAGATGCAATTGTGCGCAAAGCAAGGTCAGTTACGACGCTGTAACACCATCCGCATTGCTTGATTACGCTGCGGTAGCATTGTCTGATAAAACTGTGCAAAAAGGTCTGCCAGCTCGGCGGCACCCTCAGGCTACTTGAACGCTGGTTGTGATACAGCGACGTCGAGGATAAACCCATGCGATCCTCTTTGGAAAAGCGACATCGCTCTACCGCATCTCCTGCTCTGTTGCCAGCATGGAGAAGCGCCCAATAAATTGGAAACGCATATACAGCAGATTGAACGCTGGAGCTCGGTAATTCTTGCGAAGGAGAGACTCGAAGCGACGATATGCTCAAAGGACACGGATTAAGACGCGAGCTTGAAAGTGTTACCCCGCTGAGGAGAGGCAAGCTGACATTCCCACTTTAGAGCCATCACAGCCCATCCAAGCTGGAAGTGCAACAAATATATATGAACCTCTCAGCATATCACATCAGGGTAAGCATCATTGTTCTATCATCATAAACTTACCAAGTGCACTCTCGACGCATCATTCGACTACCACAATGGCCTCGCTGTACCGGCCAGTTCCTGCTGGCAGCAGCGGCACTTCACCCCAAATACAGATACCTCAAGGGAATGTCAATGCAGAGCTACCACCCATGACTGCTGGCGAACGCTTGGTCGTCGCAGCAACGCCTATCGTCACTCTCGGAGCCCTCGTTGGACTTGGATACCCTCCCTTTGCTGCGTTGACGCGGTACAGAGTCGCACATATTCCTAAAGATTCACCCAAGAAGATTAGCTACTGGCAAGTGCTCAAGGGCGTCAAAGAGAAGGAAGGGAAACGCGGCCTTTACAAAGGTGAGCTATACACCTGAATTCTGCGGACTAGAAGCTCAGAAAAATTCTCAATAGGATTACTACTCAACCTCTCTGTGGGGATAGCGCCATGGTCGACCGTCCTTGTCGGGTATGGCATCTTGCGAGTGTTTCCAAGAGCAGCACCCTACCTACTCACAGGAGGGCTAGCGCAGTTCGGCTGGCAAGCCGCTACCACACTCGCTGTCCTGCCCTTCGAGATTCTGTCCGTTAGATCGCTAGCGACTCCGCATACAACCCCTCTACATTCACCAATCTCCAACCTCCGCTTACTTCTCACTGCCGACGAGCGGGCGAGTCCTCTAAGACTATGGACACCCTCCAGACTCATCGCTTCTTTCCTTCCTACCATCCTTGCGCCTCTTTCAACGGCCTTCATCCTGCCTTTATGCCTGAAACTCGGAGAAAGAGATGGACTGCTAGCCTTCTTGGCAACTCAGATACTTATAGCTGTGGGATTGAGGACACCTTTGGCTGTGATAGCGGCGAGGCTAAACGCCCAAAGATACGGTGGTACCGGCGCAGCTATCGTACATCAGAAGGGAGAAGCATCAGCAGAAATCGAAGGAGTTGTACAAGTCAGGCCTACGCCTTACAGGAATCTGATAGACTGTGCACGTACGATGGTAAGAGAGGAGGGATGGTGGGCACTCTGGCGCGGATGGCCTCTTGAGCTTGTCCTGGCGTTCCGCAATTATTCGTAAATCGTGCAAGCCCTTTCCAACCACATACCCAATCCAACCCGCAAATGTAGTTGCAGCATCTTAGATTAGTCGACTCATCGTAGTCATGTAGCTATCAACCCTACTCTGCAAGACGAAGTTATGCAATCAACGATAGTGACTATATGCTCGGAACGTAGCTCCGCACAAAGTCTCTTTAGGCAAACTTCTGCTTCTGAATTAGCTGCTACAACCTACAGCATGCGACACTCCGCCAAGAGCTTCTGCGATGCACGTGTCCGCAAGATTGTCGCTTTGCCTTGACGTTGTAAGCTGATCTTAGTTTGTAGTAGTGACTGCTTCTTCCTAAAGATCAATGTACATGCAGGCCTGCGGATGCCTAGAGTAATGGGGCAGTGCATTCTCCTAACACCGAGTTGCCTTTCGTCGCATCTTGGCTTCTGACTTTCTCAATCAATCGACCTTTCAGATATGGGCATATTCTCAAAGAAAAAGCAGCAAGGACAGAATGGTCCTAACACTGCTTCGCATGATAACCTGGGCGAGCGGCCCGAGACAGACCCCGATGACGATGCAGGCCCAACTGTGAAGAAAAGCAACAGGACTGGCTTATTCGGCTTGAACAAGAAGAATGCAGATGCTGCTACGCAGTCTATAGGAGATGGTCCAGTTTCAGGCAATCGCGGGCTGCCTTTCAGACTTGGTCGCAAGGAAAGCGATAACGCTCCTAAAGCCCCTCCTGTTCCTATCATGCCCGCACAACGTAGAACTCCTACTGGGCCCTCTGTACGGGACGTAATAGGTAGGCTGACGGTGCTCTCATGCGTGGAAGGCACGTGAGCCTTTGGAGATATTGTACTGATGCTGTTGCTTGTACGATATAGGCCGTTTCTGTGGACTACCAGACGAAGATTGGCATTGGGCACTGGAGCTGGCGGATACCTTGTCAAGAAGCGAGGCCGCATCCAAAGAAGCTGCAGAGTGCGTATACCAAGCCTAGCGATCGAGTCTGTCTTACTTACTGTTTCGCACTACCGTACGTAGAACACTCAGGCAGGAGTTCAAGCATGGCATACCGCAGGCGCAAGAAAGAGCAGCTCGGGTATGGGCTCTCTACGCCGTCTGCTAAAGCTATGCCGGCTGACCGGGCATCGACACCAGCTTATGGTTGTGCTAATGAGGAACACGACGGACCGCTTCAAACGTATGTCGAGACCACCAGCCCGCCTTGATCGGCCACGCTGACATTCGCAACAGTCAAAATCGCAGACAAGAAGTTCCTCAAGACACTGGAAGAGGTCTTCAAGTCTCCAAAGACAGAGCCTCGTGTGAAAGCTATGATATACAAAGCCGTTGCCCTACTAGCGTACGAGAGCAGAGTAAGTTAAGCTTCGCGTTGCTGCTGGTCAGGCAAGTAACGTAAGCTCATTCAGCACGATACCGACCTACAACCTCTAGTGGCGCTCTACATCAATATCAAGCCAGTAGATGCGCCTGTAGACGGTATCCCGATCGAAGAGGACGATCAAACCTTCAATCCAATCACGATGAACCAGAATCCGAGTCGTAGATCACGCAATGTACAAGCGGACTTTGATCCCAAACACCAAATGGAGATGCTCACGCAGCGGATATCGGTTGCGAAAGCGGAAGCAGGGATGCTCAACGAATCTCTCGGGTATACATCTCCAGAAACGTTAGGTAGTAATGAGATTGTGCAGGTGGGCCTGGTCTCATAGAAGAACACTGTCTATTCAGCTGAACGTCTTCACTCCAGGAATTCTACCCAAAAGTCTTGGCATGGCAAGATTTCGTGGTAGAACAGATACCCTGGGCGCAAGCCGAGGCTGACCGCTCGCATCGTGAACGAGACGCGAGCAATGAGGCTGCTCAAGGTCAGACGGCGGAAGAGAAGGTGCTAGATGAGCTGCTTGCTGCGCATGGCGAGATACAAGATGCACTGGCTGTATATCACCGTACGTCTGTCGCACAATTCTGCAGCTTCTTACCCTTACCTTGTCATCGCACTGTAGGTCTCGAACAAGAACTGCAGCGCAGGCAGCAAGAAGAAGCGGATCTAGCGCTAGCGCAAGAACGGTCGAAGGCGGAGACGCATTTCGACAGACAAGCTCACGCCGATGCCGAGTCTACCAATCCAGATAATCTTTCCTTTGATCAAATCTATTTGTCAGCCCCAGCAGATGCAGCTCCTGTAGCTTCTGGCTCTGGGCGCAACTCGCCAGTCCAACAGGAAGTTGAGCCGCAACGGCAGGAAGACTTCTTCGACTCTGTTTTCCAGATCCCTCAACAGTCTTCTGATACCGTGCCTTCTTCTCCTTCGCGGAATCTCGGGTCAAAGAATCCTTATGCTCGCTTGTCTGTTGAAACTTCTCCTCAGCAAGCGAAACCTGTCTTGGCAGGCTACCTTGTAGACGAGCCGGAAGACGAAGCTCCGCCGTCGCCGCTTTATCCATTCAAGTCTTCGCAGAACAAACTGCGACAGCCGAGCGAAGAGATTCCTGTGCCCACGCAGCCATCTGCAAAGGCGTTAGGAAAGATACGACGAGTGTCAGGGTTTGAAAGTCAGTTTCATGGTTCCGCTCTGAAGCAGCCGTAGTGCTAATAGGATTGACTAGCAGCGGATGTCGAGGAAAAGCAGCGGCAGCTTGAGGAACAGCTCCGCTCGAAATATACCCAAGCAAGCCAACCACCGAAGCCGACAGTACACAAGGGAGGGTCAGCGCAAGCAGTGTCACAGGAAGCACAGCAGCACAACTCAATACTGGATGACTATGATCCGTACCGAGCATAACGAGGAATAGCAGAGGTCTTGTGCAATTGGATCTCATCTTTACTTCCGAAGGGTGTCATAGGACGCTCCATTACGCTTTGCAAATTGTCTGCGACACGGAGACACGTATGAGGGGAAAGAGGTTCCTGTACCTTGTCTCAGACCTGGCCGCGGGTGGCAAATGTAGCGTGGTGCGACTTCTCTTGGGACCTACGAGCGAGCGCAGTTACGGCTAGGCAGTCAAAGCAGCGAAGATTGATGTAAGCTTTCGTTATATACGTGTGTAAAGCAAGGGTAAGAGAAGCAGAAGCTTGCACATGCTCGTTACCTGCTTTTAAGGTTCCTGTTCGGCCTTACACGCGATCAGTCTTGTTTTCTAATCTTTCGTCTTGCATCGATTCTGGCGGAAAAGATTGGGGGGGAAAAGCGACGTGAACACACTCGTTTCGTGACGATAGGAGAGCAGTAGATACAGCATACAAGCAAGGCGTTTGACAGGCCTGTCAAGGCACTGATTGCGGGCGGAACAGAAGGCCAAACAAACAGATGGGAGACGTCGGAACACGTCCAACGCCAAACACCCCCGCTGGACAGCAGCTGTTTAGCAGCATACAAGACGGTACAATGCCTGCAGGAGAAGATCTAACGGGCCTACAAGGCCTCTCGCTCGATAGCTCGCCTGTCAAGCCATCTTCAAGCTCTCAGACAAGGTCATCATCGTCTGAGCCGTCATCAGCGGGCGCAAACATGCCCATGTTCGTACAACAAGAAGGTTTAGAAGATGTGGACGATGATGACGATGAGGAAGGCGGCCGCAAGGGTAAAAAAGGCGCGCCAAACCCTGGGCGCAGAAAGATTGAGATTGAGTATATCGAGGACAAGGTGCGATCTTCCACTGCTTTCTTGCTTGTTACATCACTTACACAACTATTACAACATGTAGAGCAAGCGTCACATCACCTTCAGCAAGCGCAAAGCCGGTATTATGAAGAAGGTTAGTGTGATCGGATGTTATGGCTGCTGAAGCTAGCGCGATAGGACGAACGCTGACATTGATCTCTTACAGGCATACGAGCTCTCAACATTAACGGGAACCCAAGTCCTCCTTCTCGTCGTGTCAGAAACCGGTCTTGTTTACACATATACCACCAACAAGCTGCAGCCGCTGGTGACAGCAAAAGAAGGGAAAGCATTGATACAGGTGAGATGAAGTACAATATGTTTAAAAAGAAGAGCGCCACTGATTGACCCCTCCCCCAGGCATGCCTGACAGCAGAAGAAGGAGAGCCGCCGTTTGGCGACAAGACAGATATGCCGCCTCTTACTCCAACTCGTACGCGTGCAGACCATCGTAAAGTCTCTATGCAAGTCCGTCTGGACCCGGACAGGAACAACACCTATAACCCCAACAATCTCAATAACGGCCATATCGATGCGCCGATCCCTTCTCCTTCCTACATGCCGCAATCTATGCAACAGCAACAGCAGCAGCCTCAAGGTCTTATGCAGCAGCAACACAGCATGCCTCAGCTCATGCAGCCACCTTATATGCAGCAAGCCCAGCAGATGCAACAGCCTCAGCAACTCCAACAACAACCACAACAGATGCAATCCTCTTTACTTCCTGCGGCACCTATGGGATACCAGCAAGCGATGCAGAACAGCATGCCCATGACAATGAACGGCATGCCTCCGATGCCTATGCCAGCTGCTGCAGATAGTTCCAATATGAATGCTCGTACGCTGAAGAAGCGCAAGACTGTCGATAATCTTCGTTTAGGGAAAGAGTCTGCAGAACAAACGGAAGCAAGGCGTACTGAGGCTACTCAATTAGCCCAGGGCATGCTAGATCAAGCGAGGCAGAATCCAACCGTTAGCAACTTGTTACGTGCCTATCAGCAGCAAGATATAGCTACACGCACCAAACCGGCCAAGCTCAACAGTGATGGGACAGTCGCGGAAGGATTAGATAGTACCGTACAGCTATTCCAAATGAGTTGCGAAGATTCTGCGAGAGGGCCTGAAGCAGATCAAGCGAGGTTACGCGGTGAACGGTGGATAGACCACGTCGGAGTTGCGCATCTGCAGCAAGCTTTTGATTCCTTTTTGCATGACTTCTTAGGTAGGGTTTTGTGAATGTTTGAGCGATGCTTGATTGCTCTAACAGGCTTTCTTCACAGTGAACAAATGCATACGAACCGCCAAAGACCTTAAAGCAGCCGCAAAAGACCTTCATAACTTCTCAGATTGGCTATTTGCGCATTCTTTCATCAATGGAGACTTCCATACTCAATTGGTGCGAACGTGTGGAGGTACCGGTAAAGCCGTCAAGAAGCGTGGATCAGAGTCGAGTCTGTCAGCGCCTGTAACCCCAATGATGGCTATGGCAATGCCGCCCATGCCAAATGGCCTCGTTAGACCGCCTTCCAACCCTGCTGCAAGAGCGGAGTCTGCTGGCAAAACACTCAGTACGTCCGGCTTGCTTGGCTTACCCGGCGTGGATCTGACCTTTCATTTATAGTTGATTTCTGCGAATATGCGCGAGCACATTATGATGGTTTAGGGCAAGAACAGGGTGTGACAGCCTTAAACGGATACTTCGTAGTTGAGCGAGTCCGCTCTACTTACTGTATCTTGCGCGGTATTCCTATCGGTGCGTGGATGAAGAGCGAGGATGAGGTGCATTACTAATGTCTTGCTTGTCGCAGAGGGTGATCCCCACTCCAATTCAGAGCCGGGTCCATTCAAGGTCCGCATGCCAAGGCAGCTGACTGTCGAGCTGCGACCGCGAGACCAATTCTTACTCTCGTTGAACCGATATGTCAATCTCAACTATTGGGTACCTACTGCTTGCGGAGACGTACACCCAACGAACGAAGAAGAGATGGGAGAAGATCCCCTCAACCCGCAATATCACCATATGGAAGCAGAGAAGGCTCAACAGCTCAATGACCAATTCGCTTTCAACTACCATGCTACAGAGTACCAATACGCTTCCAAGGTCGTGCAGATGCTAGACGAGGGCGATCTGCCGGAAGACGGTTTTGGCGGAGTAAGCGTGCAGCAAGTCTTGCACGGGCACCCAAGTCAAGACACTCTATCGCTAGCTGGTAATGACGCTCAAAGGCCTGTGAGAAGGCAGCCTTCACGAGCTCGCGTGCAGTCTGAGCTAGGCACCACGACAAACTGGACCGACTTCTAGACATCTGTTTTTCCTATCCGTAGGCCTCAGTCTTATACCCATTAACGATGACGACCAATTCTTAATACTTTGTGTTGATGACCCTTTGTGTACGTGTGCTGTCGTATATCTACATTTGGAAGGAGGGTGGTCCTGTCCTTGTTGTTCGTCATGCATGCCCCATACCCCTTGTACTTCTACCAAAACCTGCATCTTTTCCTGACTGTTTTCTTCTTGTTTCTTGTTCCTGCGAACTCATGGCGACCTATACAGGCTATCTTGGACACAAGAGGGTGCCGCTATATCCCCCTAATCTGATGACGGGCCTTCACGTGCTGATCCTCCTAATGTCGTCTGTCCGGCCCTGCAGAAAGCAGAACTCGAGGAAATTGCAGACGCTCTTCGAGTATCTTCAGAGGGTACTAGAGTGAGTAGGATGGTGTGGTGATTATGCCGGGAAGACCGCTCATTCGCATCGACTTTCCAGGCCGATATTGAGCAAGCAATTCGACAGAAGTTGACGGAAGATGGCAAAGCGAGAGCCAGCTCAAAGTTCCAAGGTCTTACTGGTGTAGGCGACCGGCGCTCTGCATCGTAAGCTGGGTCATGACAGGGCTTCTTGAAGGCTTGCTAACGTCAACAATGGAAGATCCGACAGGAGCAGCAAGGCCAGGCGCTCTTCGAGCTCAGATGGTATAGAAGTGGTCATTCCAGCTTCTCCTGAGAAGCCAAGTTCGAGGCGTAAATCTACATCATCCTCTAGCAAGAACCTTACTGCGACATTGGCCGACACCGCTAAAGAGGCTGTCGAAGATGCTCTTGGGCAAGTACAAGAATATCTCCCAGATAGTCTGGAAGATGCGGGAAACCAGTTGGTATCGATCACAAAAGACCAGCTCGCAGTGGCTCGACAAGTAGACACCAACCAGCTCATCAGAACAGCTACCGAATGGGTCCATACCGTTGAGAAGCAGGTCGGACAGACAGCCAGAGCCGCACAGACTGTAGGAAACCTCACGTCAGGAATGCGAGCGCAGCTGAATCAGTATCTTTCGCTAGACCCTCTCGGATAGCTGGACCGTAGTCGCCGTAACTGTACTTGCCGAACTGATCTTTGTACTTGCTGCAAGCGTACCATACACCAAGGAGGTAGGTCCATGTCTCGCATACATTACGATCCCTGTCTGACATTCGATAGATTACATTTGGTCCGATTGAATGGTGGAGTCACCCCTGGACAGCAGACAGACCGCACACTCTCGTATGTCGATGAAGTCTTATCACGTCTGGACATTTGCCTTATCCAGTACTCGCTCAGACTCTGCCGGATCTACTCGTACTCAGACAATACGGTGTCTTGCGACCCATCTTGGTATGGATATCGACATCCATCCTGATTCCCCTCTTGGGTGCGCACCTGGTCGTGTTCGTAAGTGGTAGCAGCGTGCGACTGGGCGGAGGGCAACAAGCTGAACGGCCTTACAGCCAAAACCTCACCACCATAGACGAGGCCGTTCTGCCAGCCATTATTACTTCGGACTAGCTCCACCTTCAGCATTGACATATAGCATTCTGCGACTCGCATCTAGCGTATATCTCAACAAGCTTACGGCTAGTCCGCTTCTCAGCTTCAGTTCCGAGTGAGTCTGTTCCTTGATATCCTGCGTCCTCGGAGACTGACATGCAGTATTGCCTTGCCAGCATCGTACATCGCTTCGGTGACATCCAGATCTTGTGCGCCAGCATCGCCGTGGCTTTCGCGACCTACGAACTTCTGGCTTGAACTTAGATTACTAGCGGCCGGACACGACTATCTGAGATGTCTTGTATCGCCAGACGGCACCATATAGGGTCGGATCTGATTATGTTATATCTCCCATACTTTTGTTACCAAATCTTGCCTCTTGTGACTAGTTGGCATATGCGGCTAATTTGCGAACTAGATATGTAAAGAAAGATTCGAAAGCGTGTCTGTCACTGCCCCACCTCCAGGTACACCTAAGTTCCGCAGCCTGCTCTGTCTGGCCATCGACCTCCGTGACATAAGGCGTACAAGTGAGAGTGCAGACGAGCAAAGGCTCCGTAGGAGTCTTCCCATCCCCAGCGACGCTTTCACCGCGCTGCTTAGCACGTCTAGCAGCACGACTCCAGCTTATGCTAGCGGCCTTGACAGTGATTTCTGATTCTTTGGATTCGATTTCGATATCTAGCTCTTTCAGCAGACTCTCGAGGTGCTTCCCGGCTTGATGTATCTGCAGGCTCTTTGGACACACATAGCTAAGCGTATTTGGGAGAGGAAGTGATTTGGTGAGCGGAGAGGGAGGACTTTGACGTGCGATACTCTGGCACAGGCCTTCAGCATTAGCCTCCTACGCTCTAATGAGACTGCTCACATCGGGGAGCCTGCTAGAGGTCCAAGACCACGCGATAGCCCATCTCTGGGTGTAGCCTTGCTGAAACTCGACCAGAGCATAATTATGGCACTATCGGCTTGTCAGCAGGGATGGGAACTGCAACATATGTGACTAGCTTACTTGTAAAGTTCCTAATTTCTCTACTATTTGCTTGACACTCGTTGCCTTGCCTAAAAGGCTTGAGAACCACCTGAAATTTATAGTCAGTTCTCGAAATGCAGACTCATAAATCGTATGAACCACTGACTTGACCTTTCCACCGCTGGTCTTGCTTTCTTGGACCATCCTGCTAACGAACGCGATCTCTCCGCCTTCTGTAACCATCTCATAGGCCGATCCCGTGCAGACCTGGCCCAAGGAAAAGTTGCATTATAGCAACTGAGATAGAGATAGAGATCACCTACAGCATGAGGCGAGAACTCCTTTTCTGAAGCCAGTTGATCCATTTCAGTTTGAGATGTATAAAAAGGCGGATTGCACATCGTGAAGTCTAGGCTACGAGCAAGGTTTCAGCTTTTCTGACTGTGTCTCGTAAGTAATCGACTAACCTTCCAGCCTTGTCGAGCACATGCGAGAAGAAAGGCCCATCCGGAGTCGATTGAAGGAGCTGTACCCTGTTATCTAGCTGATTGAGGGTGACATTGTCTTTGGCGGCTTGTAATGATGTTTCATCCACGTCTTGAACAGACCCCGTCAGCCTTCGCGATTGTTCAGATGTCGGAGGTACATACCGGTCCCATACATCCGGACATTATCGTCAAGCCTGCAGAATAGCAGAGGGTAGACTGCCGATGCACCGACTCCTACATCTAGACCAGTAAAGCTATCTTGTACAGCTTGTCCAGCTATAAGGCGATTTGCTCCATCTGCCTGTAATAAATCTTGAAGGAAGAGGATGTAGTCGAGTCTGCTGAAGGAGATTATTGAGTATCTTGGTACGTATATCTTCTAGATTGCTCGCACCTGCCAGGGATCTAGATTGTTCATGACGATTAGTACGGTATCTCCTGTTCTAGCTTGAGGGTTCAGCTCACAGCCGGACATAAACGATCTTCAGGTAAGTTGACATAGAGTCTGAAATCTCGTTGCAGGAGTGCGCAAGTCAAGGCTCTAAGGCAGACATAAAGAGTCCAAGGAAATTAGGGGTAGGTCTCGTCTTTTCCAGCATAGACGGCATTTACCGCAGGGCATTGGGATCCTTGAAGTTTATGGTAATAGCTCCTTTCGAGTTCAACGTGATGCTATCGAGGCGCGCGTTCAGATTTGACTGGAACCTTGGTCTTTTGGCTTTGACGCTCGCTCACTGTTGCCTGAAAGCTGGGACGGCATCTGCGAGTTTCGAGAAGTTCGGCTCATTGAGATAAGGGTTTCTAGGATGCATGTTTAAGAACTGCCGCCTCGTTATGCCGCTTCATCTGGGATCTGGAATGACATGGCAAGAAATCAAGATCCATAGACGTGATTCAGGTAAACATGATTGTATTGCGCCAATGAAGGCTATCTAAATTCTTTTCTCTTTTATAAGCAGCCGTACGAAAGGTAGCAACTCAGTTCCTCCATAGCGTAAAGCTTGAAAAGGCGTCGAGCTCTACAACTTCGATAGAAGGCTAGTTCATGCCTGGTCCTTCTTGGCAATGTAGACGAGCAAGTCGACAACACGTCTGCAGATGAGCGAGATTAGCGTTTCATCATCACACATGCGAAGGAAAGTAGGGGTGGTGCTCACCTGCTGTATCCGAACTCGTTGTCGTACCAGGATACGAGCTTGACGAAGTTGTTGTTGAGGGAGATACCAGCCTTGGCATCGAAGGTGGAAGAAGCAGTGTTTCCGATGAAGTCGCTGGAGACAAGCTCGTCCTCTGCGATTTCAGACGAAGATTCAGCAAGTGTTCATGCAGGCTGCTAAAGTACAGGCACAACGCACCGGTGTAAGCTAGGATTCCCTTCATGGGGCCTTCGGCAGCAGCCTTCATGACCTTCTTGATTTCATCGTAAGAAGCGCCCTTCTCGATTCTGGCAGTCAAGTCGACAACGGATACGTTGACGCTGTCATCCACATACACATTAGTACAAGTAGTTTGAGAATAGAAGGATGACTGTCGACCCACGTTGGGACACGGAAAGCCATACCGGTCAGCTTGCCGTTGAGGTCTGGGATGACCTTTCCGACAGCCTTGGCGGCACCGGTGGATGAAGGGATGATGTTTGCAGCAGCAGATCGTCCTCCTCTCCAGTCTTTGCCGGAAGGACCGTCGACGGTCTTCTGGGTAGCACTGCCAAATTGATACCATTTCGTCAGTATTGGCGGCAGCAGCGAATAATGAAAGAAGAGATTGCCGCTCACGTGGTAGCGTGGACGGTGGTCATCAAAGCCTCGACAATTGTGAAGTTGTCGTGGAGGACCTTGGCGAGGGGAGCCAAGCAGTTGGTGGTGCAGGAAGCGTTGGAGACTGTGAAAACAGGTCAGCGCATGGTTTGAAGGCGTAAGATAATAGAGAAGAATGCACTACTACTTACTGACGTCGTCCTTGGGGTCGTACTTGTCAAGGTTGACTCCGCATACGTACATGGGAGCATCTGCTGAAGGAGCAGAGATGACGACCTTCTTGGCACCTCCCTTCAAGTGGAGACCAGCCTTCTCCTTGGTGGTGAAAACACCGGTAGACTCTACTACGTAGTGAGCGTTGACTGAGCCCCAAGGAATGCTTGCTGGGTCCTGCGGGCGTGCGACGTATTTTAAGTTGGAAGGACTTGCAATGTGGAAATATAGCAGAGAATACACACCTTCTCGTTGAATACGGCAATCTCCTTACCGTTGACGACGAGCTTGCCGTTGGCGGTGTGTACGTCTCCCTTGAAGACTCCGTGTACGGTATCATATTTGAACATGTATACCATGTACTCGAGGTCGATGAAACTGTATATGCGCGCATAGTAGAGTGTGCCGAAGCGTTTACGAGCGAGCGTTTTTCGGGATTTCTAGGAACAACGAGATCTGGGTCAGCATCTCGAAAGGGCCTCATGCAGGCGGGGACAACTCACCAAGGAGCATCAAAGAAAGCAGGGACGAAGAACATGTAATGTCAGAGAGTGTATACGTGTAGATTGCCATGTCTTGCGACCCACGGATCGTTGATGGCTACGACCTCAGCCTATGATGAAATTTGGGTGAGCTGGGTTCGCAAGAACATAGGGAAACTGGCAACAAGCGTACATCGCCGTGGAGGAGAGCGTTTCTGAAGACGATACGACCAATACGGCCTGAAGTACTGAAGCATTAGGCGATTTCGCTCGCTGTTTTTGGCGCCAACTTGGGCCTTACCGAATCTGAGTGAGGGGAGACGCAGGTTGAGTCAGCGTTGGTTACATTGTGTATGCTGTATGTATGTTCTGCCTTACCCGTTGATTCCTACTTGAACTTTCGACATGTTTTTGAGGTGGTTGTTGCTGGTTGATGAGCAGTTGTAGGGAGAAGAGAGAAAGACCCTCAACTCAACGTTGGAGCATCAAGCGATAAGACTTGGATTAAGGCAAGGCATAAGACTGTCCTAAAGAGAGTGTTACAGCAATGTAGGAGATCAGTGTACAGAGTGTTAAAAGGTATTCAGAGGTTTCGAGATGTCGGCGGTTGATCCCGCCGTGCCTGGCTTAACCTTCTCCTCAAACACTGAATAAACTGGCCATGGACTACGTTGATCTGAGTAAAGGCTCGCTATGGATCGCAGTAGCGAGCATCACCTTCAATCCATGCTTCTGGAACATCCTCGCACAGTCTGAATACACACACAAGACATTGACCAGGCTCGCCGGTGGAAGACCATACCTCGGATGCTATGCCCTCGCTGTATCGATATTCGGACTAGGAATCCTCAGAGATCACTTGCAAGTCTCATCCTTTGACTGAGTGGTCCAGGTACTAACGTAACGTGTCATGCGTGCTTGGTCTGCAGATACAACCTCGCGCTCGATGAACAGCCAAAAGCATACTTCCTCCACTATGGCGAATGGAGAGTCCTGGCAGCATTGCTGTTCGTAACCGGATCTACGCTGGTAGTCACATCCATGTGGAAGTTGGGTGTCACAGGCACCTATCTAGGCGATTACTTCGGTATCTTGATGAGCGTGAGCACGCTCTACTATATGAGCTGCGTCTTGAGACCTGACCGTGACGCAATTGGGTTCCTAGGACCGGGTCACGTCCTTCCCATTCAACGTATCAAACAATCCAATGTACGATGGATCGACAATGTGCTTCTTAGCAACAGCGCTTTGGAAGCAATCTCCTACGGGAATACTCCTCAGCATCCTCGTATACGTAGAGTATAGGATTGCACTACGATACGAGGAGCCTTTCACAGCTGAGATCGTAAGTTTCTCCCTGGCATACGAAGCAGAAAGTAGTACTAAGCGTATGTGACAGTACGCAAAACGGGACAGGCAGCTGAAGAAGCGAGCTGCAAAAGCTGCAGCATCCCCTTCGGCGGCTAGCAGTAGCAGGCGAAGTCAGTAAAGCAGTCACTGCAATTAAAGATTAAGTGGTCATATGTAAACTGTCTCAACACACTATAGATGGGCTCTTCACTTGTAGCATCTTCAACGGATGTATGCCGGAATTCAGATAGCAAAACATAGAGAACGAATAGACTACCCTGAATGAACTGCGCATCATAATAGCACAACGACAGTTCGGAACATCGTACTACTGTTTGCACAGCTCGCCAATACAATTTACAGCTCCTCCTCGTCGCTCGTCGAAATGAACTCTTGGCTTTTGAAGGCCTGCTTTGCATTGCTATTCGCCTTTATGGTCATAGCCTTGTTCTTGTGTTTCTGTGTTGTGTGATCGCTGGCATGTCTTTTTTCATGGGTCTGCGTAAGGCCGGCCTCGCTTTCTTCACGAGCGTTTTGCCTCTCATTGTCATCTGATTCAGCCTCCTCGTCATTGTTTGTCCGACCATCTTCCGTCTCTTCTCCCACATCAGTCGTTTCGACATCAACTCCCCCTCTTTCGTCATCGTTCTCTGACCCCTCATCATCTTCCAAATCCATTCTTTCCCTTCGGTCCTCCTCGTCTTCATCTTCTTCATCTTGCTCGTCATTGTCATCTCGCTTGTCTCGAGCTTTGAATAGCATCCAAAGTCTTTCTTCGTACAAGTGGTCTTCAAGCTGATCTTTCTCGTCTATTTGCTTATCAAGCTCTAGCTCTAGCTCTTCCTGTTGCTCTTCTGTATCGTCTTCGTCCTCATCTGAATTGAGAGCTTCACTGTCGCTATCCTCCCCGTGAAACTCGATATCGTCGAAATCCGCAGATGGCAGAATGTCCAGGTCGTTTCCGAATGCGTTAAAAGTGCCCTGGCTGTACCAATTTACGGTCGGAGGATCGAAGGGATTGTCAAGGTCGAGACTGTGAGTATTTGCCTTAGGGTTTGTCGGGTTGTTTTGAGTAATAGCGTCTTCCATGCACTTTCGCTTGAGCTTGGTCTGACGGATATTATGTAAGCTGGTGTACGTGGGATTGTGGTGGTCTTGCTTACACCCCATTCTTCGTTGCCATGGCGGACTTCCAGCAGAGTCACGGCTGTCGCAACTATCTTGCGAACGTAGCGGCTAAGGAGATCATACAGTACATGGATGGCTGCCTTCGATATACACCCATCATCGTCGCTCCCAAGACGATGAAGACTGGAAGTAATGCCTCAGTATAATCTGCACCGCTCGAGGAAGTAGAGTACATACTCCAGAAGCAAAGCTAGCTTGCCCAAATCGAACATATCTGCTGTCGGACCCAGCGTCCCCCCTCTTAATCCGGTTAAACGAAGCTGTCTAGCAGCTAAGTGGATGTCATCTTGTATACCCGCTAATTCTGGCTTTTTAGCCCAATGCGTATCGCTGGCATTTGAGATGGATAGATCTTGCCAGCGTAATGCTTTCTTGATATTGATAATGCGATCAGACACTCGAGCTTTGACGTTCTCTGCGCGGTTGTAGCGCTGTAACTCTGCAGAGGTAGGTAGTCCTTTTGTTTCATCCTGTCTCAGATCCCGCTTGACAGCCTTATAGATCTTCTCTTTCCTGTCGCTTGGTAACGATGATAGACCAGCTTCTTGTAATAAGTCTGACAAGACTTTGCGCGATATAGTTCTGCTCTTATTCTTTGCTTGACTTGTAGATTGGAAACCCTCCTCTGACCAAGTGCGCTCCACGTCATTCGGAAGATCGCTATACTCGCTTTGATGATAGCTGAGAGCAGTAAGCTGATGCCAAGATAGACTCTCCATCATGCTATTGTGAAGAATGCTTATGTCGCTTTCGGTTGAAGGAGGAGGCACTTCGCCTAGCGGCTTCAGAGCTGCTTTGATTCTGGATAATCGGCTACATATTCAGTCGTCGATCGCATAGATTCCCTTCGAAGATACGACTTACTGCGCCATATGCTCAGGCAGTGCTTGAGGATGGAAGCCTCGGATCCAACGACACGGTTGGCCCCGCTTCGTACATCTTCCGCATGTTGGCCAAGCAGCGTCGCACGCTCCTCTCGGACACTGTCGGCAATGCGCTCTACCAGACTTCTGCAAGGCTGCCAGTTGAGCGAAGTCTCGCTTCTCCCACGGGGTTATACTAGCTTGGCTAGTGAAGATCTCCCATAGCGCTGCGTCACTTGATAGGGTCTCTTCATGTTCAAGCCATCTGTCAGACATCTCTCTTGCGCTTAAGTGAGGCGAGGGATCTGTGTGGGAAGTGTCTAGAAGTGATAATCCGTCTTCTAGAACACTTAGATAGGCAGACACCTCCCCAACAGTCTTTGTCTTGACATGGTCGGCTATCATATCAGGCCGAAAGCGGGAGTACCGTTCCAGCGCAAAGAAGAACCGTTCTTTCTCTGCTGAAGACCAGTATAGTAGACTAGGCTGTAGACTGCTTCCATCGCATTGGGCAGCCTTTTCAGAATCTTGTTCTTCCTGATATATGAGCTGAAATTCAGAAGAGTGTGCCAAGTGCAGATTGAGCGAAGAAGAGTCTTCTTTCATGCCAAGCTGCCTCTTCTGCATCATCTGGATATCAGTATCAAGAAGCGTCTGATATGTTGCTTGATGTCTAGGCTGCTCCAGCTGACAAGTTCCCGCATTGATGATCTGATGTCTCCTTAATTCGGACTTGCTAATGCAAGCATGGTTGCAATAGCGGCAGATGAGGTCTTTTGCAAAGACACCTGCAGGAGCGGGACGTGATATTGGATGATCTTCCGGAAGGTTTGGTAGATTGTCGGCCAGGAGTGGAGACAGGAAAAGTAGTAGGTTGCATTCGTCGGCTACGGCTCTAACATGCGCCAGTGAAGCAAAGGAGACGGTGGCTATATACTTACAGATTCAGCTTATCGACACCTGAAAGGCTTGCGGCAACCTACGCTTGGAGAGGAGCATGCTAGCTAAACCATCCTCTTCTTCTTGCTCGACCAGCTTCTGAGCGGCTTCACCTTTAATTGCTGGTCCGAATGCCAGTCTTATCAGCTTGAGCAACTGAAATACATGAGGTCTCAATTAGTCAATGAAGTCGTCAACAACAATAGGTAGAAACGAGCTTACGGGTGCCAGAGGGAACTGTGAATCACGCCGCCTTCGTTTGATGACATATGGGCCACATTGCATGCCATAGAAGATACTTCCGTCATGGTTATTGTCTTTGTACTCGAACACGATCGAAGTATCGAAGCTGAAACCATTGGCAGTCGGCTGATCTGGCGGTTCTGCGATATCATCGACTGTCGGTATGTTGACTGGATCTCTAGCTATTGGTGCGATAGGTTCTGCTTTAACTATGCCTGTGTGATCCTCCGCGGCCGATTGGCCAGATTCGGCAGCTGCAGCCTGTTCGTCTTGCTGCTGTACAATTGATGGTTCTGCTTGCGGTGCTGCCACGAGTGCCTCTTTGATCGCAGGAGCAGGAATGCTAAGAGCTAGTATTGAAGGCTTGCTTGCCTTCTTCTGCCTCTTTTTCGGCCGAGCGGCGGCTGGACTATCCAGCTCAGGCGCAGGCGATTGAGTACGCGTGGAAGGACCGGGTGTAACGCTTGAGGAGCCTTGCTTGCGTTTCTGTCCTTGAGTACGCTTGAGACTTGGATCCACTGTAGAGTCGCAAGCATAGTTTGGAACCCTTGATCCTTTCTGAGTATGGCCATTGAAGCAGTAGAAAGTCCGAAGACGCTCTTTGAGAGATTTCTATAGGTCTTAGATTAGCTTAGGAACATACACAGAGAAGGAGTATAGCTGACCTCCCATCTTTCGCCTTTCTTGCAAGCCAACTCGCTATTGGGAGACTGTCAGCCTATTACGGGATCCGCAGCCAGCGCAGTACCTACGAATACTTGTCAGATATAGCTTGAGCTATCTCGTCTGTGGGTACAGACTGATTAGGACCCGGTACTGAAAGCAGGTAGCTTCTCGCCAGTTCGCGTAAGTCGGCCTGGAGCAGCTATGGTCAGCTACCGTAGGATGCAGAATGGTCGTCTTATGTACGGTAGGCTTAGGTGCGGGTGCGTACTCTTCCCAATGCTGATGCGGATATTCGTAGGTTCCCTCCATCTTGGCGTTTTGTTCTGCCGGGCTAGATGGACAGGGAAGACTTTGCTAGGGATGTCTGAGATCAGGAGAAGGTGGGGGTGGAGGTGCTCGGAGGCTCAAGGGAGATCGCTAAGACAGGTCGCCTTCCTATGTGCGCCAAAGACCGTTGCTCCTGAATGAGCTGTAGTTTTGCGTTCGCCATACACTGGGTAGTTCACTACTGGTATCTTCTGCTTCTGCAAGGGAAAGATAGGGAAAACCAAGTATCGTGCTGTTTCATGTCACACAGGTCACGAGAAAATCGCAAGGCCGACTTGTTGACGACGATTGCTGGCTTCGCGTTCTTGATGCATGCAAGCTCATAGCATCGTAAATGTATCTGACTGCTGGAAGCGCATCGCTGTAAGTTGCGAGTAATTAGAAGAAGGCCAAGAAACGCCGGTCGACTTGTGTGCGACTTGTAGCATGACCGAAAAGTTGGACAAGATACACTGCATCCGGTTCATCAAGCTACCTCCTTCTGCTGTCCATCTGAACGTCCCTTTTGAGCTGGCTATATCGATAACCGATGATGTTGGTTCTCCCTTGCCAGACTATGGCTCGCTCGGACGTGCGCAATGCCTTTTCGCAACCTCAAGAAGATTCTGAAGCTAACGGCCTGCTATAGTCCGCCTGCAATGCTTCACGGACGAGTTCTGCCTGCAAGAAAGTGCGGAGTATGAAGTCGCAGAAGACAAGTCAAAGTCATCCAGATTCAGCATAGATTCATACTACACCACCTTCCACTCCTTCAAAGCACTCTTACGGCGTCGGCTTCCCGCTGCGAAAGCGCCTCTACAACCGTTCAGACTATGTATATCGCTTGATCCCGATATGTGCAAAGATATCGAGTCCCTGCAAACAGCGAGTCGTAATCTATGCTTAATTCTCAACGAGAAAGCCTACGTGCGTCTGGAAAGCTATGAGCAGAATTTCCTTCTATTAAGGGCGTGCTCTGAGCCTGTCCAGGTGAAGCCTACTTTTATGGGCTTGAACAAGGACAAAGGTGATTATAGGCCTACATATGTATCTTATATTCACTGATGTGGTCTTAGTCAGGCATACGGAGGTCCTGCTTTATCCGCCGGCAGGCAAGGCTCCCTTGCGAATTATGGAACGACCGTCAATGCACGTAATAGGGGACCATCTATGGCATTCGTCCCTCGTCATGGCCTCATTCATCCTTGACGGCAAGCTGGACACCTTTATACTGCAGGAGATAAGATCGCAAACGCTCTTCCTAGAGCTTGGAGCAGGTTGCGGCTTGATCTCTCTGGCAACTGTTTTAGCTGCCCCGTCAGCATCGAAGATCTTGGCTACAGATATTTCAGAGATAGTTGAGACTACTCTGGCTGAAAGTCTCGCAGCCAACTCACACTTGGCAGTTTATTCGGAGCCGCTGCGATGGGGTGAACCCCTGCCAGAATCAGTGAAGCAGCACGATGGCGATATATTCATATTAGCTTCCGACGTACTTTACAATAAAGAATCCCATCGAGACTTCCTACAAACTCTGCTGGACGTCATCTCGCACAACGCAAACGCGCAAGCTTTTGTGACATACAAACATCGAGTAATTGGCGATGAGGGGTTCTTCGATATGGCGAGAACAGCAGGACTAGAAGTAGCAATGATACATCAGACTGCAGATGTTCAGATATGGCATTGCAAGCCAAGGTAGCTCTACTTCGATGGCAAATTACAACAACATCAACCATACCAAACTATCTATGGACCTATCTACTACTCCAAGTACTGGTGGCATTCCACTCCTTCTCTAGCTGCTCGAAATAGTTCAGCTGCCATCGAGTACCTTCCCTCAAATCGCCATCGTCCCGCACAAAGGGTGTTGCGGAGCGTTCTTCCAGAGTCTCCAACATCTGCTGAGTCAAGGTCATGGAGATGCCTTCCATTCGTGCGATCTCCATGTTGGCCAGACCCGGTACTTCTTCGTCGGTGTTGGCGGTCATGAGCGAGCTTTGCAAGCGCTTCACCAAACTGGCTTCTTCAAAGTAGGGCGTATGAAGGACCGTCAGACCGGACTTGAAGGTTCGCATCCGTATCGGTGGATTGGACACGCTGGGCAGGAAAGCGCATGCTTGCTTGAGGTCTTTAGGAGATACGAGGGCTACATAGTCGAACAGGTTAGGCGCTTGCGTGTATAGTAAGGAGAGATGCGGGCTTACCAACTCCTCTTGCGCGGTTCCACATACACCAGATCTCGTCTAAGCCAACTAGACCTTTCTGCGATTTTCCATCTTGCATCATCGGCTCTGTACCTTTGCCAGGCTTCAGCAGGACAGTTGCAAGTTCCTTCGCCAGCTGTCGATAGTACTCTTGCTCATCGCGCATCATGTCTGGCGTGACGGCGGGTGTGCTCAAGCCTAGCGAGGCGAGCGATCGCTTGACTACGTTACTAGCTTCATCATTAGTATCGCTGTCGTTGGTGGAGTTTTCAATGACTTTTGCGTTCAGCGATTCCGCCAGCGCAACCTGAACACGTATATTAGCTAGGTGGCCAGATAAGCAGATGACAAGCCTACCATCTCTTTCGCTCGAGCCATCAGCGCTTCCAAATCCGACAAGGCATCCTGCATATCATCCTCTCTATCTCTAGCATCCAGATCGATTGTCCGTAAAATACCATCTATACCAGCAGTTGCCGTGCGATGTCCTGAAGAAGGGTCTACTTCACTACCACTGGCAGGCGGTACGCTGCGTCTTCGGCTATCCTTATCGACTACCCACTCTTTCGCTTGTAGAGCTTTCTTCAATGCAGCATAGTAAGCTTGAACTCCGCCCTTCCTGAAGCTCAAGCGGACAAAGGTGGGCGTTGATTGCCCAGGCGGCGCTGGGGTTGCAGGTCGAGATGTCGGCGTAGATGGCCGGGACGGCCGAGTAGTCACAGTGCCTAGTGGAGACTCGCATATCTCGCATCTGACCATAGATGGGTGATTCAAGTAGGTACAGGATGGACACGATATGAGGTTTCCCGTATCGACTGGCGGCAGTGTAGATGTGGCTGTACCATTGCTTCTACTTGAAGTAGGAGGTGTCGTAGAGAGAGGTGTCGTCGGGATACCATCGGCTTTTCGGATACCGCATAGAGAGCATTTGTTACCCTTGCTAGCGAGGTTCTGCATTCCGCAGATATGACATGTCCAAGTCTGAGCAGAAGGATGAAGGCTCTCATCGTCGTATAGAGCTTCTTGCGATCCGTTCGTCTCGTCGGTCGTATCGAGATCAACCAAGACAAGCGTGATTTTGGGCGAGCTCTTCATGAATCCAACCCAGTATTCCGTCTGCTTTACATGTTTGAGATCCAGATATCTTGAGTTGCGCTGCGGCTCTGCTGCATCGAGGTAGACCAGCCTATGCGATGTCAGAAAGAGTCGTCCACTGTCGAAAGCTACCGTCTTCTCCTTGCTGAGGATTGACCATACGTATCAGCGTCAAGACTACTCATCAATTTCAAGCGCCTGTCCGCCCTACCCATCGTACAGCCCGACGCCCGGCGTGTCGAGGATGATGCGTTCATGCTCAAAGAGCTGTGCGTTCAGCGTCTGCGCGGTCGCCGAGATTCGCTGGAAACGATGCATTCAACGCATCTAGCGGGAATACACCTGGCCTTTGAAACTTTCAAGGACTTGGCAGATGAGATGTTGGCTTATATCCGAGAGTGATCTTTACGCCCTGCTTGTCTTCAGGCTGATTATTCGTGCTTCTGGCTGACTTCTGCTGGACTTGTCTCGCTTACTTACATTCGAGGAGACTGTTCTCGCATCCACTGGTCGGTCCTACCTGCATCTACCTATCTGCTGGCGCACTCCGCTTCGCTTAGCCTGATTGCCGAGTTGCGCGATGAATGCTATGTAATTAAACCATGCTTCGACTCAGGCATTCGATCTGATATGATGACTGATCTGCTACTGGTAGACGAACCATACCCTTTCTGCTATGGCATGGTACAGTCTTGATCGCCAAGCTGCCTTACTGGACCATCAAGTATTCCCTCTTTGTGAGATTTTGTTCAGCATGTTAGCATTCATCAAACCTCTAAGCGATGTATTGTTCAGCCCAAGTCCCGAAGTCGCCCTTCTTGGAGTTTCCAACAGCAGATGCTGATCGGAGTTCTCCGCTGGGCCATGGATCTGGTTACGCCATTGAATTTCACCTTCGCTCGGGACATCGATCTGCCATCTGTACCATCAGACAAGCTTGCCTTCTCCCATTCGGTATCCCTTCCACCATTGGATATAGCAGAACTACGAGGCTTCATCAAGGAATCTGCTGACAATGTAGGCGGCTTGGAGCCATCCAACATCAAAGAGCAAGGTGTCAGGCCGCGACCTATTCCAGGTATGCACCTCAATGCCAATTATCAAGTCTCAAAGCTGACCCTCGGCGTTAGCATACTGGTACACTGGCAAGAAGCGAGACAGAAACGAAGAGCTAAAGCCCTTGTCCGAGACTGACGATGACCTTGTCATGCTGTTCTTCGTAAGTGGTGACCAAAATACCAAACTGTATTTATGGGATTTATGCGTGAACGCCTAGCACGGAGGAGCGTACAAGTTTGGATCGAGTCACGAAGATGATGCTACCGCCATCATCGCCAAAGAGATGGTGGACAGAACGCCCATAAAGCGCGTCTTATCTGTAGACTACCGTTTGACGGGCAGAGCGCCATTTCCTGCGGCTCGTGAGATCCTCGTTATTGGGTCGTTTATCCGCCTCACTGAAGTTTCTACCCCAGTCATCGATGCTCTGGCAGGCTACACATACCTCCTCCGAGACTGCAAGATTCCGCCTTCGAGGATAGTCATTGGCGGTGATTCGGCGGGAGGCAACCTCACTCTAGCTCTGACACGCTACTTGCGCGACGAAGGTGTCTTTCCGCTACCTGCTGCTCTGATCTTGCTTAGTCCTTGGGCGGATATGACCAAGTCACACTGGACAAAAGATTCCAGCTCGTTCACAAATAAATCGTCGGACTATGTGAGCATCTCTTTCTCGCACATGTCGTTCAATCGGCTGATGTATTAATAAAGATTACGGGCGCGCTTGCTGATGTTGGGATAGCGCAATTCACGAAAGGACACTCTTCGTCCCGTAGGTCTCTCTATTGCTCGGTGACCTCAAGCAATCTCATCACTGATACTTTGTCACGTAGTTTGTCATTCGCCATACCTCAGTCCAGGCAGCCGTTCCCACACAGACTCGCAATCCTTCACTGGCTTTCCACCAACTTATTGTAATGCAGGAGAGGCCGAGGTGTTGCGAGACGAGATACGGTATCTAGTGAAGCGAATGCAGGAGACTTTAGGCGAATCAGCGGTTGAATACAGCGAAATCGTGAGCCTGAAAGCGATTCCCCCGTAGTGCGAGCGAAGCTGAGCATAGACTTTGTAGCCGGACGCTCCTCATGATGTACTTGTATATAAGAAATGGGGACGTACGCGGGAAGACGCTATCGAGCACTTAGCTGCCTGGCTCGAGAAGCGCTTCCCTGTAGCAGCTGAAGCTAAAAAGAAGTCGCGCATCCAGACGGTAAACGGAAAGCATAAGCAGTCATAGAGTTGAGGGTATTACGAAAGCATTAGAGAGTTCATCAATGGGAAGGTTGAACCAATTCTTGCTTTTTGCCCTTCGTGCGACATGTCATTTCGCAATGCAATAGCAAGCACTTCGCGAGCTCTTCTCACACCTCGCAAAGCGGCAATCAAATGCTGTTGCGGCTACGTACAGACTGCCGCTTTGTCAACGTCAAGCAAGCTGCAAGCTGCAGCGCGGCAGCTGCGAAATGAAGATATCCGACATGCCTGGGTCAAGGTGGTCGCTGAAGGAGGAGGATTGAGCGAGATCAAGTCGAAACAGCAAGTGTTACGTGAAGTGGATACGTCAACCATGTGGCTTCTTCAAGGTAAGCCTTGCTTTTCATCGCATTTTGAACCAAGCTGATTCTGGCGTTGGAAGTCGACGAGCAATTGATGGCAGAAGATGAAGCTGCACAGCTCAAGTTGAAAGCTGGTACTCCTAGAGCTTCGTATGCCGTCTGCAAAGTAGTCAACAAGAAAGAAGCGTATACAAAAGCGAAAGAAAAAGCCAAAGAGCAGAAAGTGCGCAAGAAGATTACAAATGTCGAAGAGAAGGAGATACAAGTGACATGGGGAGTCAGTGTGAATGACTTGACGCATAAACTCAAGCGCGCACAGAACACTATCGATAAAGGTGGAAGATTGGCTCTCGTCATTGTCGCTGCAAAGAAGACGAAACCTCCTGCGATGCCGGAGAGGAAAATGTTTGTGCAGATGTGCAAACAGAGCTTAGGTGAGGAAGAAGGGAAATTAAGGATATGGAAGCCGGAAGAGTGGGAAGGACCAAAGACATCAGTTTATCTGCAGGGTGTAATGCAGAAAGCGGAGCAACAGCAAGGAGATGTAGCATAATGGACGTGATGTATTGCATGGTGACTGCATCAACGCCCAAATACACTCTGGAGGACCTTCTCTACGCACCGCATCGTCAAGCTGACTCTACGCGATCTTTCCCAACGATCCACTTTGTCCGCCTCGTCTCCCATCTCCCACCTACTTCTTCTCGAGCTTACGTCCTCCCAGTTGATGCACTTCTTGAGGTCATCTATCGAATCGGCTGTCCGTTCGGCAATACCATGCAGATGATCTTTGTATAGCTCTTCCTTCAGGATGAACAGAGACCGCCGTGGTAGGAGGATCGAGAAGATGGGTTCAGGGTTGTATGCCCTCGATTGCTGAGTGGCTGAGTCTCCTTCAGCTTTCGGCGCGTCGTCTTCTTCTGAATATGCAAAGATGTCTAGGATGGTATGAGAGCCTAGACTGAGTGTCGCGACCGTCGGAAAGTAGGCTGGTCCATCTTGGTGTGGCTGTAGGTACTTTAGCTGCGCCTGTTCACATTTTCTGTGGAGCTCACGAAGATGCCCTGACCCGGTAGGTATCTACATCCTGCCGTCCATAAGCTTGGCTCCGTTGAACAGTCAAGGATGTATACTCACTCATTGACCAGGATCTAAAGCGAGTCATCAACTTCAGTTATAGCTTGTATAGGTATAGCGCAGTTTCGCTCACATGGTTAGCCTTGCCCTGCTTCGAGCCTGTGAAGGCGCCCGTCTCTGTTACTCTGTTGATGATATTCGGAAACTGGTCTGAGAAGTCGAGAGGATATCAGGAAGGCAGATCAATGGGAGGCTACGGAAAGCGGACCTTGCATGAAGGAGGGCAGAGGTAGGGGGACGAGAGCGTTGCTTCTACTGAGGATAGATCCACCTGTCATATTCATCAGTCCAAGTGTTATGCAGTATACGCAGATGCAGTTCGCACCCCAGTACATCGACCTTCGAGACATGAAATCAGCATGACCTTCTTATTCTCTGGTGATTCTCGCACACCTCCTTCCTTTGACTTCTCTCCATCCCGTAGGTTTGCTCTTGAATTTCCTCGGACTTGCACTACTCCCATTGTCGTTTGACCCATTCAACGCGTCATTGCCATCTTCTTCGACAGGCGTCCCACCGACTTCTTCAATCTTGCCCAGTAAGTAGGCTTCTTCTGATTCTGTTACAAAGACTGGGATCAAAAAGGCTGCGCGAAAGGGCGTCTTGAGAAGATTGGAGTCGTTCATCGTGTCGGGGATTGGCAAAAAGCGAGCGAGCGAGCGAGCAGAAGGAGAAAGGCAGTAAACTCGCAACCTGAGAGGATGCTATGCAGGAATAAGGTTCAACGTGGCATGCGTACGAAATGCGTAAATGAAGAGAAGGCAGAGTACAAGTTCCAACAAAATAATCACTACGATAATTACTACGAAACGATGACAATGCGTATGCGACATGTGCACTACGTGTTGTGGACACCATATAATATGTCTATTATGCGCTGTACCAGAAGAAAAAATGAGGGAAACGGAACAAGAACAAGGATATCTACCAGACGCCCTGTATGCGAGCTTGGACGATAAAGAAATGGCGTGCCCGTTTGTGTAGTCCATGAATGAAAGAGTATTGGTGCGAATGGAGGATGCGATATAATACAGCCGGATGCGTCGAGACAGGAGTATGCGGTGTCATTGATCAACGAGGTTTGGGGAGAGGCTTGTGGATGCGTTCTGGAGTAGCATTTATGCTTGCCAGAGATGCTTCTCTCGAGTTTTCCGAGATGATAGTCGATAATTTCCTGACGAGCCTTTCGTACATGGTCAGATCAGCCATGATCCTGTCATTCGAGCATTGGGTGAGCTCACCTTCCGTCCGACATCCTGACGTAGACGATACTTCCACTACTAGTCCTTTGATGACCATTCCCAGCCATCGCTAATTCTTCGTCCTGTATCTCGAACGACTCTTCCGGATCATATTGTACAATATGATTCGTTCCCGATATGGACCAGCTAGATGTAGACGGGATATTCGCAGGCGCGTTTTCTAGATGTTCTGTAAAGGCCGAGGTTGCGATAGTAGGAAGTGGTTTCGATTGATATGCCGCCGACGAAGAAGAAGCTGAGCTACAGTTATCTGAATCATTACTTTCTGTCCTCTTCCGACTATTCTTAGAAGGAGATGCTATATCGTTGAATAAGCTTTTATAAGTCTGTGTTTCCGCCAGAGCCGAAGGTGCAGATTTCGAATTGCCAATCATCGTCTTACTTGAACTTGAAGAAGCTGAGGAAACAGGTCTCGGAAGAGGAGGAGGTGGGACATAATCTGGATGAAGAGGATTATTCGCGAAAGGTGATTTGTATGTATAGCCTGCTGAATCATAGTATTCCTGGCGGGAGTTTCTTGATTCAGGATCGGAGATGCCTTTCGTGGGAATGGCAGGGGTTGCATCTGCCATGTTTGGTGCAGAAAACCATCTTCTCCCTATCACGAATGGATTCCAGCTGTTTGCATCTGGATCCTCTATCGTCCCTTCCCTATTTAAAGCTCTTAGCGATCTCTCTTCCAGACTTCTGTCATTGACTGTCCAAGCATCATCTTCATCGTCTTCATCTTGAGTATTATGCTGCTGGATATATGGACTTCCACCGCCTTTCTCAAGCGAAATCATACTATTCCTATATGAACTCATAGGGCGCTCTTTGACACCTTCGTACTTATTCGTACCGAACAACCACCCAATAGCACCCATGACTATTCCACCTAAACTTGTCGGAGCTCCTTTTTTCAACCTCTCAAATTCCTCTTCATCTTCCGTCCGCATCAATTGCCGCCTACGTTCTGGCATAGGAGGTAGGTACTCGTGCGTCGGATTGTTGATAGGATCATATGCTGTTCGTGAAACGAGGGTAGAATCGTCTAAAGTGACGATATTTGCAGAGTGCTTTTCGAGCAACGATTGCATGTATTCGTCGGTCGCTTGTGTAGGGTCTACGATACTGCATGTAATGATAGAGCGGTTGAAGAGTCGGATTAAGTGGATCCAGGCGGTCTGCAGAGGGAAGCAGTTTAATTGATGGTCAGAGACTTTAGGCAGGTGGGCGACTTACGCCGACTATGAGTACTATCAACAGCCTAACGCACGCAGCTGAGATCCAAGGAACTTGTGCCCCCGCAGCGTCTGATCCATAAGGCAAAGCCGTGAACTTCGCTGAGTCTCCTAGTAGCCAAAGCAAGTCCACACCCCACTCCAGTCTATCTCTTACACTTCTTCCAGGGACCGCTGACGCTCTCCACAATAGTACCAAGAAGAGATTGATAATCGACAAAGTAAGATGCAGGAACAGACATAATCCAGCTGTGAGAAGTAAAGGTTTTGCGAAACCCGCTGCTTCGGGCCGACGGGCATACCGACACCATATGAGAATTGTGGATTGGCCAAAGAAAATGATGAGCCGCGTCGAGAGGTTTGCAATCAGGAAACCTTCTCGAAGCTTGTCGGGCGGCCTGATATTCGTTTGCCGGATCAACGATATGATATCGCAGACGAGCCTGGAGACATGAGATGTTAGATCCTTTGTGTAAGAGAGGAGAGAGGGTTGCTCACATCCACCCTGTCGCAGCACTGACGACCAGTGTCGCGAATCCGGTCATTGCGGCCAAGCGTTTCCTCCTTGCAGTTGATTTCGCATTGCGTAGTCTGTTCAGCTCATGCACGACTGTATGTCTGTCCTTGCCTGGAATTGACAAATATCAGTGCTGAACAACTCCGACAGCTCTTCGCTAATGATTTCACGCACCAGCGATGCCGGTATTGCTACCGAGTGGAATAACCTCTCGTTCATTCGCACTGAGGCCATTGCCTCGGAGTGTGTATCTGTATCCTGAATTTACAGCTGTTCTCTGTGGATCATACGCCAAAAGTGCGCCAAAGTCGGTTGTCGAGCTGGTCGAAGGTATCACTCCTTGGTGTTGATGATGATCCATTGTTCGTTGGAAGATGTGTCTTCTTGCTGTCCACTGAGCATATACTGGCTCAGGAATATAGCTGGACCATGAAGTGCTGCCGCCCTCATTGCTCATGACTGCCTAATAATTTGGATCGCGACCGTTGTGCTTGCGCCGTTGTTTGCAGACCAGGAACGGGCGTGACGTGGTTAGCCCGACATGGAGGGAGTAGGAGTATTATAGAGAGGTGGTAGTAGTAGTATGAAGTAATGCTGTATCTCTTCCTTCAAGCTAGGCACCGCGTAAGGGAGAGATAGATGTTGAGCATGACAAATTTAGGGGGAAAAGCATGATGGAAATGCAGAAGGGAAGATCTGTTTAGATATGACGAGGTTGTTGATACCTTGTCACTCTATAGTGAACTACTAACTTACTTTAATGTGCAAGTATCATAGCTGATTTGAAAAGCAGAACCTCGACCTGTCGCTTCTCGAAGTCACGCTTTTGCTCGTTCTTGGTTCTCACTCATTCTCAGTGATACCAATATTGCGATGCAACCAGCTACGACGACGACGAAAGCAGTCAAGCTCGACGCAGGACAGCTCATAGCATCATCAAGCAGACCACCAGCAGCTGAAAAGAAGCAGAAGAAACGCAAAGCTTCGAAAACCGACAACGACGACGACGATGAAGACTCTGATTCTGGCTCAGACATTGTGTGCTACACTCATATATCCTCTGTATCATGTTGAAAACTCAGTCGAGTTTCTCGCAGGACTTCGTCAACGTCGACCTCGACTTTTTCGGCTTTATTGAATCAGACTATCAAGCAGTGAAGAATCTGACGACACAGCTACTGTCTCACGACGCAAAAGAGTTAGATGTAGCGGGGATAGCAGACCATCTGATAGAGCAAGAGGAAGAGGTGGGAAGTACAGTCAAATCTGATGGTGAACAAGGCGACCCTTTGGCGTTTATTGGCGTGTTGCCGTGGAGCTTGGTGAGTCTTCATACATATTCTTCTCACTGGATAGTATTGGCTGACTCCTGCGCCAGGACAAACCATACATCGCTTCCCTTCGCTCATATCTGCTTGGCAAGACATCCACCAATTCCACTCTCACAAACTTGTTGAACGACTCTTCAAACCGGATAGCAGTGGTTCTACATGAGCGTCTCGTCAATATGCCCGTACAAGTCGTGCCTGCTCTGTACCGAACGCTAAACCAAGAAATGCAAGCGGCCGTAAGCTCATACCTTTGCTTTCCAGCTGAGTAGGAAGCTAATGCGTGTATGACAGGGCTCTGCATTCTCATTCACTCACCTTTTCTTCATTTCTCGCGTATTCTTAGCTACGCCCGACGATTTCCCTCAAGACGACACCTCCGTCTCCCTTCCCTCGAAAAAGAAGAAGAAGAAGTCCAAGAAGCCATCTTCCACCACCAATCCCAACAGTGACAGCATGGCGATTGACAATGCACCATCATCAGACACGTTCCTATATCATCTAGAAGATGAATTCTTAGCGAAACATGCAGCTGGTGAGCAAGGAGAGAATGCGTGGATGGAGTTTAAATATACGAATGCGCCGGATAGGAATAAAGCGGGCGAGGGAGAGGATTTTGGTGTAGAGACGAGAGGTAGAATCACGTTGATTGAAAGAGGAAAATTATTAGAAGTAGCGGAAGAGGCGGAGAAGATGCTGGCGGCGTAGGATTGTATGAGTCTATTCTCCTACTCTCCTCTATCGTCTAAGAGAGTACTGGTATGCAATTCACTTTCTTCTTTCAAAATGTTTGGGAATTTTCCATCTTTCAAGGAGAGATGTCAGTCGCGTCCTATCCAACAATCTCACCCCTGACCACGTCACAAGGAAGGCTAGGTCTTTCAGCTGATCCTCCCTCTCATGTGTATTCTTGCATTCTTTCTTTCCTCTCTTTCCTCTCTTTCCTCTCTTTCCTCTCTTCTCTCCTTTTCTTCGCGGAGGAAGAGTGGACCCCTACTTACTGTCTGCCAGACCTCGCCTGCGACAGCTTTCCCACACAGGAGAGACACGAGGAGCATACATCACACTCCTACTTGACTCCGTCCTCCTCTATTGAAGCTTATTCCGGCAATTGTCTGCGGGCACAACGTCGGCGTGCAAGCTTCGACCGCGACTAGTCGCGACTTCCTCCATCTGCTTGATGAGTTTGTGGATCTTCAGTAAGTACTAGCAAAGAGTCGTCCTGATCCTGTCGTGCCAAGGACGATGCGACCAGCTCTTTCTCGTACGGGAGAACAATGCTACGATCTCAGGAACGCATTTTTCAGGAGGTTGTCGCAACCTGAAAAATGCGATTCCTGAGATTGCAGCGTCGGGCAACCCGGAAAAGGAACAGCTGCATGCGGTAATTTACGCCAAGACGTCGTTCCTCGTGAGGGCGAAAGAGCGTGAGGTGGGCGACTAGGCATTTCTCCACGCTAGCACAGCTCCTGAAGAGGAAGTACTCCGCACACCGAGAGTTACGTCGAGACCGTCTTCTTCTTCTTCTATCTCCTCCTTCTCCGTATCTTCTCGCTTCCCCACGCAGGGCATCTCGCTTTACGAGATTCCCTACTTCAAGAATAGAATTGCTAGGTCTGACAGAGATTTTCCTCTTTCCCCGAATCCCTTCTTCTCTCATATGATGAAGTTGGATCATCCTGCTTTTGCCGGGAGCGAGCCAATATCTGACATCTTTCCCTCTCCATATTGTTCATGGTACCAAATCCGAAGTCAGAGTGAAAGGGGGAGGTGATGAGAGAGTGTGTGGAACTACCGTGTCTGTTGTAGCAGTGCGCGGGAGGAATGTGATGAAGCACTGAAGCATCGAAGCAGGTTTCAGAGCCGCACAGCTTGATGCAACAAGCCAATGTCTGAAAGCCGCCATATTACTGGGCTATGTCGATGAAGCTAGAGAAGTCTGAAGTCCCCCCTGACTGGCAGCCTGTTTGTCAGGCCTGACGTATTCGAGGAAGCGCTCAGGCCTCTTCGTTCGGCAACTTGCGATGCTTCTTGCTCTCTTCCTTCTGCTCCAATATGGATTCAGATAATTGTGGTTGGCCGGGGCTCTGCTCTCGCCTCTTTGGCTTCTCGCGTTGCGAGCAGCTCTGCCAGAGCCGCTTGCTCGCTCTCAACGCACAGGACTCCGCGGGTTCTTCTTCGGGAGCCTACAAGTAGTCTTGCAGCGCAGCTTGGTCAAATCGCACTGTCTCCATGATGGCTCGTTGTAGTCGAGTTCAGGAAAGTGCGGTTTGTTCAGGTCTTTGAGCGCCTAGACAGCTTCAGAGGATGCTATGTCGTTCTTGGATATCAGTACACCTATGAGTGCTATACGCCTTCTCTAGCTTCGATAATATAGGCAGCCTTTCACGGAAACCACGGTTGATCTTCGCTGACTCGCGATAATTTTTGTACGTAGGTGCAACCTCGCACAGAGGCCACCCTAGCCGGAGGCTTAGGAAACACGTAGGCTCGTCTCAAGATCCCGCAGTAGCGGCGGAGGACGGGTCACTGGCTATCTGCGCAGGCTCTGAAGTTATCGACATTCATTCACAGCTGTATCAAGCGAGGATGTCGAATTTGTCCGTCTTCTGCTTGTCATTCGCAAGCATCTCATCGCCAGCGGAAGGGCCGAGAACAGCATTCGAGACTGGTTGGTCTGGCAGAGACCCTTTATATACTTCTTTCATAATGAAGTCGTTCATCGCGGGATATCGAAAGATGGCCAGCGTATCGACATCTGAGTTCCGGCCTTTCCCACTTCTTCTAGGTTGTAGCAAGTTGAGAGCACATAGAAGGTGTTGTCTTTGAGAAGCGAAGGGAGAGATTGGAGCAGATGCGAGCGAGTCTTAGTTGTCCCAGGAACTCCATTTCATAGCGAACGAGCGGTTCTTGCGCTTGCTAGCGGTGATGACTCTGTTCGGCGAATGTAGTAATGCGCATCCTTTCAGACCAATCTTGTGCCATTAGAAATAGGCTACAGCCCGCGAAACGTTGGAGTCTGACTTGATTTAGGTATTGCTCAAGAGCGAAGAGGCCGGGAGGACAGCAAGGCACGGAAGTATCTTTTCAAAACTCTCCAAGAAGAAGCTTCATTGCACAGAAAGCACATTAGGTTATATCTTGCATAACCGCATCCTACTGTCTTTGCGACATACGCCAGCGTGTCTGAAGCTAAAGGACAGGATGATCTTACGCGTAGTAGCTGATCAGCTGTACTGGCAGAAGCCGGTGGGACTGTTGCAGCTACCATTTGGCTTCGGGACATTTGGAGGTACGGTGCACGTCTCTCCACCGTCAGAACTAGCTACGAGGCCATCCTGGCAGACGCAGCCAGCGTCTGTAGCTTTGGCTCCATTACCACAGTAGTTCTCGGGCGCCTTGTGGAGTGAGGAATCTGGTCCTACGCAACCATACGTCTCGCTGACCCAATTCTAGATAGGAGAAGGTAAGCGACTCTCTTCAGTACGCGACATACACCGTGAACAGTCACGCTACTCACGGTCATACAGCCATCGTCAGGGATGACACATTTCTTGCTCTTGCACTCAGCCTTCTTGACTCCACTCTCAGGAGCCCCAACTCGCTGTCCAACAGAGCGTCAGCCTGCAAGTTCTGCTGAAACGCCCCAACCTAGAGAACTCACAAAGTAGGTAATGCACTCCTGTGTTCCTGCGCTTGTAGGTCCGCTCTCTGAGCATTCCCAAACTTTGACTTGTATGGAGTCAGAGCGTCGGAGTGGTTGGCTGTCAGTGACTCTAGCTAGAGCTTGTGCAGTGAATAGGGAGACAGAAAGGATCTTGAAGACAGTAATTCGCATGTTTCGAGGCGGATAGGTTGTTCAGTACTTTAGTTAATTGGAGAGCCAGACGTATGCCAGATACGTCAAGTGAAAGCAGGTGGGTGTAGCTAAGAGGAGAGTCAAGGTGCTTTGCATCGAAAGGGTCAGGGATATTCGCTATGATGGGCCTATGTTCGTTGTCGCGGCAGCGAGCCACCTACGCGTGACGAGAGTGTGAATGCTTGAAGGGACTCGGTCAGCCGGCGACATCCCTCAGTCTTTGTAGTGAGTAAGGTCATGCGGGCATTGTCAGACGTATTCGAGACGGCCCAAGCGGCGCTTTCCCTGCTTGAAAACTTCGTTAGACCACTCTTGCCTTCTCTCCCATCTGCATCGCTTAAGAAGCCTCTGAAGCTACCTTTGCGGGTGTGCTCGGCCGACCTTAAACCTGCTATTCCTATTCTTCCTTCTTCCTCTGCCAGACACGCTTGCGATGCTCTCCACGCACAGGGCAGCTGCAGGCCCTTTCATCTTCGAGAGCAATCGAGCAGTTCTTGCGGCATACCAATCGACAGCCATGTCGATCTCGTAAAGTTCCATTGAGGATCAGGCGGCTGAGCTGCCGTGAATCTTTGGTGCGCGAGATGCTTCGATCTTTCGCGATAGCGATTGTGTCTACTGTGGTCATTTCTAGGTGATGCAGGGGCTGCGCTCTTCTGCAGGTCTATGCATAGTCTCCATTGGAGCTATGTCCTTGCGGATGAGAGCTAGCAGCTGCTGACCCGCGCCAAGATGTCTGGCGAATCGGATGGAGCGTAGGATATGACCTTTCAAGTACATATGACTCGCGTTTCATCGTCTTTCGAAGCCGCCGGTATAGCGAAGATGTCGACCTTTGGCTGTCTTCTACTTGTCAACTCGCAAGCCTTCTCATCTTCCGAGAAGTGAACTTGCATAGATAAGACTGCTTGTCTGGCAGAGGATCCCTCCCTCTTTCGTCTCCTTCTTCCTTCACTCTTTTCGTACTTCACTTCTTTTCTATCCTTCCTTTACATCATGATGAGCTGAGAGCTTTAAACATCGCAAGATGAAGCGCACTCCAGCATCTGAAAGTATTTTTCCTTTGTTGCATTGTTGACTGTGAGGGTGCTTAGGAGTATCGCGACACATAGCGTTCTTGTTGTAGACGACTATTGTTTGTTGCTGTTTCTCGCTGTTGGAATCCAGAAGAGTGCTTGCGTCATCTTTCATCTTGTTCGACCAATTCTAGGGACGGGAGCTTGTCGAACATCGAGCCGGAGGTCCGTGCATCGATTGCCATTTCGCATCCCAAGTGGTCTTTGCCCTCCTACTCTTTCTCTCCTTCCTACCAACCATTCCGACATTATTGTCTTCTCGCGCCTCCACTGGGGACTCTGCCAGACGCTGCATGCCATGCTCTCACACACAGGGACTCAGGCCTATTCCTCTCCTTTCAAGAGCCACCCAGCAGTCTTGCGGACGCCTATCGATAGCGATATCGTATCCCAATAATAAGTCGTTCCCCGGTGACGGCGAACATCTGACTTTATGGGAGGCTTTGGATGCTACAAGCTGCCAGCCGACAGATCATGTCCTCGGAGTTCAAGCCGATGCGATGGCAACTCTCACAAGAAGAGCTTCAGATAGCCGCGCTGTCGTCGCTCTTCTGTGTAGGCGTTGTGTACGCTGACTCACGCCAAGATCTCGCCTTCAGGCGAAGGAGCGAGAGATAACTACATCGTCGGGATGCATCTGAGACTGGATCTTCACCTTGCCGAAGCTACCGCTCAGCGAAAAGACGTGCCTTCCTATACGCGAAAGCGTTATTGGTCTGTCTTCTTTCGTTCGCTATTATTCGCATGCCTCCCAACATTCACTGTGCCTGGTACGGGTCTGTGGTGGTGAAGTACGAATAAGACTGCTGGTCTGACAGAGAAAACCTCCCCTCCTCCTTCCTCTTTCTTCCTTGGGTAAGGTTGGGAGAAACGGCGCATGATGATGAAGTCGGTTGCTTTCGCGTTGATCTTCAGAATCCGCAAAGACGACGATCTGAGCTGCAGAGCCATTCTTTTGGATTGAACTTCTCCTCCTTGTGTATGTTAACAGACTTCTTGTCCATGTAGATGTGGGTAAGAGCATCACTTTGCAACGTCATCGTTCTGCGACTTCGCATTGTTCTCCTTGCCTTTGTAGAATGTGTCAGACGAGTTCGAGAAGGCCTGAGCTGACTCCTTCTTCCAAAGCGCTGTTCTTGACATTCTGCTCTTGCTTCCCTTCCACCCCATCCAGATGATCTTTTCTGCCTCTTCTGATCTCTGAGCGCTTCCGGACATCTACCATGGCCAGCTCTCCTTCAATATTTCGGACAACCCTCTTCGTCCTCTTTCTCACAGCATTCCAGCAAACATCCTTCAGTACCACACCTAGTAGAGCAAGTTTTCAAAAAGCCAGCAAGTCCACAACTTCGTCGCAATCTTGAAGATCCGAGCTGCCTGCCCAGATTATGTCGTCCGAGGTGATGCGATGACATGACCCTTGTTTCATTGTGCCCCCTTACAGCGCCAATGCAACTAAGGCGATTGTGTACGCTGACTCACGCCAAGATCTTGCTGAAAGGCGAGGGAGCGGGAGATCACGACAATCTGGATTCTTTTGTGATCAGCTTCTGGCTTTCCGGGAACTGCCGCTCAGCGCCAGAGACGTCGATATCGTATATCAAGAGTCTTCAATCAATCTTCGTCCTGTCGCTTTGTTGGCGCAACAGCCTTTTGGGAGGTAAGCGCGGAAGTGACTGCTGACCCGATAGTGATTCTTCCAGATAGAGTTCGACCACTTCCGGCTTGCCTTGTCTTCATTGATCTCTTTCACACCTCTGCCAGACACGCCTGCGATGCTCTTTACGCACAGGACCACTGCAGATCCTTCTTTCGAGAGCACCGAGCAGTTCTTTGCGGTATTTCCTTGATAGCGATGTCGATCTTGGGAAGAGGTGCCCGTCTGACTTACAAAGGATGGAGTCACCTCGCTAGAGCAGTGGCGAGTTACTCCCTCTCGCCTGCCGAGGGTGCAAATTTGCCGTGCTTCGAGGACCAGATTGCCAGCTATAGATACGTCCGTGTCGACCGAGGTGATGTGTTTACGTTGAGCCACCTTACAGCGCCAACGTAAGATCAGTTTGTGGGCTGACTCCCGCCAAGAGCTCGCTGTCAAGCGAAGGAGCGTAAGATATCGACATATCTGGACTTCCTAAAGCTGTGCCCAGTCCCCTCGAAGCTACCGCCCAGCATAAGACGTTGACTCCAATCCGTCTTTCCTGCTGTCGATCGCATGCCACCCATGCTCTGTCCCCAGCGACGGCGCTTTGGTAGTGATTCCATATGCATAAAGAACTGCTAGTCTGACAGAGGCACTCTCCTATCCCCTTATTTTCTTTTTCATTTCTCCTTCCTCCGAATTCGGTGCCATGATGAAGTCGGTCTTTCTGTGCGCACGATCCTTGCAGATTCTGCTAGAGACGACGTCTGAGCTGCATAACCATCTTCTGTTGTTGGGTTTCCTCTTGTGTATGTGTAGAGGTGCTTCGTAAAGATTTTTATGTCTAGAAAGGTGACGCGAAGGTGCGGGAAGTTGTGCCGGCTTGTCAAACGCTTGCGTCTGGGACTTCAAGGACTGGTCGCTTCGTCTCTTGCCTTCTCTCCAGGCCAACCCTCCGAGAGGTTGCAAAGCAGATGCGATGTTCTTTAAGAAGTCGTTGATGCGTTTTCTGGCAGCAAAGAATATGGGCTCTCCGTTGGAGGTTCGTTGATGTTCCAGAGGGCTCGCTCTGTCAAGCTATCGTCCAGCTGTTCCCACACAGAGTACTACAGACTCTTTCCTTCTTCTACAGCAAAAGTGCAGATCCAGCGGTTCAAGTCTGTCTCGCTCAGCGAGCATGGGCTCAGTCCATCCTTTTGTCACATTCCAGCGCTGGTGGAAATGGTATGGGAGCGTCCTCAACATGGTCGATGTGAAGGGAACACGCTCCTTCTGATACCTACGGGCTGGGAGGAGATGGCAGTCCCGAGAGACCAGAGCGAGCTACCTCAAGACATCTACCGGAAGAGAGGGTAGCTTGACGATCCTTCATGTATCACTTCTGCTCCTGGGCTCCACTGGAAGACAAGAGCGACCCTTCAAGCTCAAGCTGAGTCTCCACGATTCGCTTGGTGCTGGAAAGATGGCCGATACTCCCGCCTGAGGGAGTCATCTCATCTCGATTCTAGATCTGCATAGCTTGACAGAGCAGCCTTCACATTTTCTTCATCTTCCTTCTTCTTTTGCTGCTGCCATGATGAAGTCGTTCCGAACATGCAGACTGTCGGAGTCTTGCTGGGCGACGTTCTGAAGCAGCGCGCATCTCTTCCTTCTTCCTTGATAGATCTCAATCCAGACATTCATTCATTGTGTCTTGTTGTACATCTTCTTCCTTGTTTTGTACGAGAAGCAACCCTCGTCATACTCACTGCACGTGAAGGCGACTCTCTTGCTGTCTTGACTATTCAACAAGAAGTCGCAGAAAGAGGACTGACAGTATCGCTGGTTCTGGTTCCGTTCATGTCTGAGCTGCGACAGCGCAAGCTGGCACCCAGTCAGCCGGCAGAGTCAAAAGTAGTCAAGACGGTCACAGTGACTGATGCTTCAGACGACGAAGAAACAAATGCAGACTCGAAGAAATACACTGCCAAAGACAGAAGAACTGGAAGATCCCCATTACTCAGTCCAGCCAAAAGCACATCAGGTCCCGTCGTTCATCCTGCGAGACCTCCTTCTCCTGTCAGATCCCTGCTTGGAACACTCATTCCCATTCTTCTTATCGTCGGTATTGCCGTGACGACGCTCAGCAACCTCTCCTTGACAAAACAAGAGAGATACGCCATTTGCTCACGCGAAGGCCAAGTCTACATTACATCCGAGAAATCGACGGAATGCGTAGTCGTACATAAGGATGTGATAGAGTTCTATGGAACTATAGAAGAGACGAGGACAAAGTTTGGAGATGTCGATACGCTTGGCTCGCTGGCTGTATGGCCTGGCAAAGCTAGTAACAATGCTGGACTGAAGATATACTATACGCGTCCATCTTGGGGAGTGTATCCAGGTGCGTCTATACCATACACTGAGCGCCTACCTAGCTGAAAGAAAGCGTACGATGCTAGGAATGACGGACGCGCATGGCCATATCATGGGCTTCGGGCACAGTCTCTCCATAGCCAATATAGGCGGCGCCAAGTCAAAAGAAGAAGTAGTGCGCCGGCTCGTAAGATACATCAATCGATTGCCCAAGAAAGATAAAACGCACTACGGGAAAGTCATAGAAGGACATGGATTCGATCAGACGAAATGGCCTGGTGGAGCGTTTCCTACCGCTGAAGATCTGAATGTCGGAGCATTGAGGGGAAGGAAGATATTCTTGACGAGGGGTAGGCCGATATTTATTTGCATTTATCTTCCAAAAAGCAGTTCTGATGGACGCCGGAACTTGCAGTTGATCTCCACGCTTGCTGGATATCTACGGCTTTACTCAATACCCTAGACGTGCCCGACCATATACCAGGCGGTGTGATCCTCCGCTATCCCGATGGCCGGCCCACAGGCGTTTTCCTTGATACAGCATTCGAATGGGTCCAATCCCAACTTCCCAAATGGACTCAAGAAGACTGGATCAAATACTATCAGACAGCTATGGACAAACTCCTCCTGGCTGGAATTACGGGTGTGCATGACGCGGCGACTTCGCCTGAGGCTATCAAGTTCTTCAAGGCGTAAGTCGCATTACTTGTTTCTCATTCAATGGGTCCTGACACCAAGTTCTCAGACTGGACCAAAGACGCCAGCTGCCTATCCGGATCTACGGAATGGCAGCTTGTCCGAAGCTGGATGAATACTGCGGTGACGATATCGAAGCGTACGACGGCGATCATTTCACTCTTCGAGCATCGAAGCTCTTCTTGGATGGTGCACTAGGAAGCTGGGGAGCAGCTATGCTTGAGCCCTATTCAGGTCAGTCCAACCATTCTCTTCTGTTGAGCTATCTCGCTGATTTTCAGAGATGAAGACAATCCTACTGAGAAAGGCATTACTCGAATGTCGCCTGAGACGCTAAGGCATCTCGTCCAATCATGGCATGCTAAAGGCTTCCAACCTAATACTCACGCAATTGGCGATGCTGCCAATCGGATAGCTATCGACATCTACGAAGAGATACTTCAAAGGACAGGAAAGACGAATGACGAGCTACGATTCCGGATAGAGCATGCTCAGATCCTGGTGAGGCATCTGTCATCACAGACGTGTTCGACTGACAAAGCTAATGTGGTGATCTGAATAGGCACAAGAAGATATTGAGCGAGCTGGGAAGCTGGGCTTGATATCTTCGGTGCAGCCCACGCACGCTACGAGCGATATGGGCTACGCAGAGAGCCGGCTTGGGCCAGAAAGAGTGAAAGGAGCATATGCGTGGCAGTCCTTAGCGAGGTGAGTCCGCTCAGGCCCACTTAGCATGTCTTGCTGATGTACTCACGTTGCGACCCGTCTATAGAGCCGGCTCTCCTCTAGCATTAGGCTCCGATTTCCCCGTCGAGCGAATCTTGCCTCAAGAAGGTTTCCATGCAGCCATTTCTCGCTTGAACAGCAGCAACGACTCGCCCCACGGTCCAGGAGGGTGGTACGCTTCCGAAACATTGACACGCCAACAAGCGCTCGCAGGCTTTACGTCCGGTGCTGCGTATGCCCGTTTCGCAGAAGATAAATTGGGGAAATTGGAAGTTGGAATGAAGGCTGATATTACGGTTTATGATAAAGATATTATGAAAATACCCTTGGAAGACATTAGGAAGACATGGGCCAGAATTACTATTGTAGATGGTATTGTAAGATATGGAAAACTGAAGTAGTGAAGACTCGAAATGCAATAGTCTAAGGTGCAAGGTGCTACAGTGGAATGAGAAGTGAAAGTACAAATGTCCACGAGAGAGACGAGCTACAAGCGGCGGTCTTCCTCACGTACAGGCTCATTCGTCCTTGTATCAATGGGTACCGGCATCCCGCTATCTGTGCTGATGACGTTTCCAATAAGCCCTCTTCCGGAAGGCTGTTTCCCATTCCCATTCAGCTTGCTCGTGGGCAATTTATCGTAGTTGCGGACGTCCATCGAGAGGAGAATCAGGAAAGCAGCGATTGGGATTTCGATCATTGCGTGCACGCCTCCGTAGACGGCCTTGATGCCCTGCAGATACCGTTTAGTGGAGTCAGATAATGCAATCTGTGTGTGCTCACCTGAGGTGCCCATGTACTGCCTATGTTCCGCGAGCAGTAAATTGGACAGAGGATAGCCACGCTGAGTGACCAAGTAAGGAGGAACAAGAATACCGCAATGAATAGTCCTCTCAATATACTCCTCACCAATCTCTTGACTATCACCTTGAAACCAAGCGGCGGAGCAATTATATCTTCACTCTGCAAGAACAACTGCCAAAACTGTCTTTTCCGTCCTTGTAAGCTCGCAATACGAGATACGAGTCCAAGTGGGGGATTCATGATTCGGCGCCAGGGTACTCGTTTGCCTGAACGTGCATCTGCTTCTATTTGTACGTTTGGAGCAAGGTAGTTGAGTGCGCCTTGGATGAAATTTGTCACTGCCAGATCGCCAGCGATGGTGTCTGTAAGAATTCGTTAGCTACAAACAAGCATCTGAAAAGAGATTATACGTACTAGGGAAAGGGAAGAAGTTGATATTGCTCTGCCTTCGATACATGAAATAGGCTAGCGACAATCGGAGTTTAGCTGGACATTCTTGGATCAAAGAAGGTAGAGAGATGAGTACACACCGACGAGGAAGTTGATTCCTGCTGATATGACTACTGCTGGAGCCATCTGAGCCAGAATCAAGAGAAGGTCTAATGAGAGGGATATGACATGTCAGGGATTGTTTGGGAATGTTTTGGGGGATGATGGATGAAGCCAGGCTTGCCGGTAGAAGTGCGAGTCATGGTATATAACAGGTGCGACAATGCTTGATGTGATCTCTTCAACCAATCTGACAGGACCTCTATTCTGCTCAAATGTCATCAGCCGTCTTTCATACCCTTTCCTTTCACCGCAGTGACTTACTTACCGTAAGACAAGGCTACAAGAGCGAGGAGGTAGTGTAGCAAGGAGAAACGAGAATGCGGTGAAAGTGAATAAGCTGCAAGGTACAAGAAGGACTGGATCGTCAGATTGAGTTGGGAGAGAGACGACATGGCAGCTCCAGCGTCAGCAGCTTCAGCGCAAGATGCAGCAGATCTGCTGGTGGTCATTGTGAGTAGCCATAGTATACTCAGACTATGCTACAAATACTCAATACTGCTCCAGCTCGATACCAATCCCTTCGCCTGGCACGAAAGCGCGACATCAACTGGTAGCAACGATGACCCAGAAGCCTCGGACTCACTCGACTTTGACAGCGCACTCAAGAGTCTCCTCGTACTATGCAATGCTCATATGGCTTTAAGATTCGAGAACCAAGTGGCAGTATACAGCGCCGGACTCGGGACAAGCGACCTGCTTTACTCGTCCATCGATGCGCAACAAGCATCTCAGAAACGTACCGTTGGTGCTGTACAACCTCTGCCCGAGCCTGAAGTCATGGAAGAAGAAGATGCTACTATGGAAGCCTCAGACTCGAACAACTACCAGACCTTCAGGATAGTGGATGAAGCTGTTACGAGGGGTATTCGCAAGCTGCAGAATCAAGAATCAATAGATCCAGGATTACAAGACAAGCCAGTTGCATTCGCAAATGCTCTGTCAAAAGCCCTATGCCGTAAGGCTCCTTCATTCGCTGGGCGATTTAATCATATGTACTGATGCGAAGCATGCAGACATCAACCGGCTGTCGAAAGACGAGACACTGCCACTAATGAAAGCTCGTATACTTGTTCTTAGCGTATCCGGAGAAGCGTCAACACAGTATATCGCCATCATGAACTGTATCTTTGCAGCGCAGAAGGCGGTAAGTAACTCTTGCTCCTGTGATTGTTGATCAGCGCTAAGAGATGTACAGAGCATTCCCATAGACGTATGCAAGATCTACGGCGAAGACACCGTCTTCCTACAACAAGCTTCCCATCTTACCAAGGCTTCCTACTATCGCCTCGAAAGGCGGTCTGGACTTTTACAATACTTGCTCATGGCTTTCTTACCTGGAGTAGTAGTCAGAAAGCTTCTTCATCTACCTGGACAAGAACAAATCGATCTAAGAGCAGCGTGTTTCTGCCATAAGAAAATTGTTGATATCGGCTATGTGTGCTCGATATGCTTGTCAAGTGCGTTCAGAGTCACCGTCGATCTTACATCCGCTGACTCGTTCATTATAGTCTTTTGTTCGCCTATCCCGGTATGCAGGACATGCCGTACGAAGTTCCCGATAGCCAGCTTGAGAAGTCTCATGGGAAGCGGAGGGGCGTCTTTTGGAGCAGCAGGTGGAGCTGCAGGGGCAGGAGCAGCTGCAAAGAAGAGGAAGTTACCGGCTGGGACACAGCCTAATGGTACGCCTGCGAGTCGGCAGAGGGTGGGTTCAGCTACTCCGGCCAGTGCTCCAGGTACACCTTCGGCGTCCTAACCTTCATCGCATCCTATACCATCCGTTCATACCCTCTACTTACAATGTACAAATAGTAGCAGTTCCGCGTGCAATGTTTCCCTTTGACACCACATTATCGACGTGTCATTGTTCCTTTCTTTCTTTCTACTTACGACTTTAAGCTTGCCATAACCTACAGCCATGCGACTTGTCGTTGTGCTGTTTGTGGTGTTTTCCTGCCTCCATCAAGCGCTGGCTGGCGGAGTGCTCGCTATCGACTATGGCACAGAATGGATGAAGGTCTCGCTCGTCAAGGCCGGCGTACCTTTCGATGTCCTGCTCAACACGTAGGCATAGATACACAAGAAATCAAAGTAAAGCAAACATTGTTCTGAAATGTCACGATCTCCTCAGCGACTCAAAGAGAAAGATCCAAAGCGTCGTGGCTCTGCGCGGCGAGGACCGATGGATTGGCGGTGATGCTGCAAACCTGGCAAGCTTGCTCGACATCCATACAGCATCTCGAACAGTTCATCTAACGGTGTGACTGTTTAGGCCTCGCGTTTTCCCGACTCCAGTTTTCCCAGTACAAAACTATTACTTGGGCATTCGAGTTCTGATGTGCAAGCGTCGCAATACGAGACTATCTATCGCGCGAAGATCTATACGAATACTACAACGAATAAAGCGACGCTGTATGACCCTGCGCAAGAACAGCAGAATAACGCGATAATTGTTAGGTCGCCGGAGGAACTGCTGGCTTTGCAGTTCAATCATGCTAAGAAGCTAGCGAAAGACGCGGCTGGTGGAGAGAATATCAAAGATACAGTCGTTACTGTGTGTTTCTCACACCTGACTATGCTTTTGAAGGAGGACGCTGACACGTGTACTGAATTCTACAAAGGTACCGGTCTTCTTCACGCAAGCGGAACGACAATCTATCCTAGATGCATTGGAGATTGCAGGCCTGACTCCGTTGGCTTTGATCGATGATGGCTCAGCTAGTGAGGACCGCCTGCCAATCTGCTAGATAGTATCAATACTGATATCAACGCTACCAGTCGCAATCAACTACGCAATGACACGTACTTTCCCTTCTGAAGAACCCGAACATCATCTATTCTTCGATGCTGGAGCAGGCGCAATCCGAGCTACGATCGTCTCCTTCAAATCCAGCGAAGTAAAAGACAATCCCAACAGCAAGACCGGCAGGAACGTCACACTTGCAGAAGTCGTCGGTGTAGGATGGGATAAGAGTGTTGGAGGACTGCTTATGGACGCTAAGATCAGGGATATGCTGGAAGAGCAGTTTAGCGAGAATCAGGGAAAGAACCTGAAAACGCCTGTACGGGAGAACAAACGTGCTCAAGCTAAGCTCATGAAAGAGGCATCAAGAGTGAAGCAGGTCCTTTCTGCCAATGCAGAAGCTCCCTCGCGAGTGAGTTCGCCTGCACTTCAAAGACGAATCTTGTACTGATGAGCCGTCTTACACGTCCAGATCGAAGGCCTGGCAGAAGATGTAGATTTTCGAGGAACAGTCACCCGTGAAGCTTTCGAAGCAGCCTGCGAGTCCTTCAAGCCTTCATTTGCAAGTCCGATCACAGCGGCTCTCCAATCAGCGCAGCTTTCTATGGAGGATATCAACTCTGTCATTCTTGTCGGAGGAAGTTCGAGAGTGCCGATGATCCAGGCTGCCGTTAGGGCGGTCGTTGGCGAGTGCGTACTATCCGTTGTGAACCGTATGGCGAAGATAGCTGATGCAGATACTAATCAACAGGAACAAGATCGCACAAAATCTCAATGCCGATGAAGCGGCTGTTATGGGAGCAGCCTTGTTCGGCGCAGCCAAGAGTTCGCAATTCAGGACGAAGGATATCCGCTTGACAGGCTTGATTCCGTACGACATTGAGCATTCCTACGATGCTGTCGGTATGTTCCGTCAATGTTGAGCTCTGCCTCGAAGTACGAGCTGACACTTCTTTTGCAGAGGGTACAAGCAGCAAGATATCCGGAGTCATCTTCAACGCTGACAGGCCAGCCGATAGCAAGACAGTCCTTTATTTCAAGAAAACACAAGACTTTGCTATCGATTTCGCATACCGATCTACCAGTCCAGCAGCTAAACCTATAAAGACCATTTCGACAGTCGAGATCGCAGGCATTACATCCGCTTTCGCGAATTTGTCAGAAGCAGATGCTACGAATTCGACTGTTCAAGTCACGGTAGAAGTCAACGAGTCGAACATGCTGCAAGTCACATCTGCGACTGTGGTCCTTCCTTCGCAAAAAGATCAAGCTTCAGTAGCAGATAAGATCAAAGGATTCTTCAGCAGCAGTAAGGACAAAGATCAGAATGGGACCGCCGAGGACATCTCTGCAGAGACGGCGGAAGTGCTCAAAACTCTGAAAAAGGCGACTGGACCGCTTGAGCTGGAAGTTGTAACGCGCCCAGTGGGATATCAGCCTTTGTCGGAAGTCGATAAGAGAGAAGCAAGCAAGAGGTGCTTTTCTGCTACTGTCCTTGTACCGCTGGTACTGATTTCTTCTTCTTCCTAGACTACGCGAGCTCGATCAGAGTGAGGCTAGAAAGCGAAATCGCGAAGAAGCACGCAATGGCCTCGAAGCATATCTGTACCGGCTAAGAGACACGCTGGAGTCACCCAGCTTCGTCGAGGCTTCTACAGATGGCGAAAGGATCAAGATTCGCAAACAGCTTGAAGAGGCGAATGAGTGGCTTTGGGATGCCGGCGAGACTGCGCCAACGAAGGACCTCAGATCGGCCAAGTCAGACCTCGAGTATGTCCACCATATCCATCGCGTGCGAAGGTCTCGCTGATATAAAATCTCTTCAGACGGTCTGCAGCTGGACCTACCATGCGTCTCAAGGAGGCCGCTGGACGGCCAAAAGCTGTCGCTGATCTCGGTGCAGGCATGATGCAAGCCCAAACCTTCCTCACGACCGCGAAGAAACAGCTCGAAGTAGATACAGCGGCTGGCGAGCCATCCAAGTATACCGAAGTAGAGATCACGACACTAGCAAAAAGTATAGACAGTAATGAGAAGTGGTTGGCGGAAGTACAGAAGAGCCAGGAAGCGTTGAAAATGCATGAGGATCCGGTCTTGCGGATAGCGGAGTTGGAAAGGAGGACAAGGGAGTTATCGGCACAAGTCGCGGTCCTGAAAGCCAAGAGACCGCCTCGCAAACCTAAGAAGACAACCACTACAGTACCTAGCAGTAGCGAATCTCCTGCGGCGGCTTCGTCAAGCGATTCGCAGAGTACGAATACAGCATCAGGAGGAGAGCAGGCTCAGCCTTCTGAAACACCAGTAACGCATAGCAGAGACGAGTTGTAATAGACGTCGTTACTAGAGCATCTCAAATTGCAACATCTTCATAATTTCTTTACGGGCAATGCTCGCCGCAATTCTTACCATCGCTCTGTCGAAAGCTACTGAACAGCCGATAGGAGACTAGCTAGTATTACGACACCGATGACTACTTGACTATGCTACAAAAGTGATTCGTGCAATCATGTACGTTCGGAACCGAGGGGATACTAACGATATTGCTGCCATTTCTGTTGGTCTATCGGAGGCGAAGGAACCGGAGGTAAGCGATTGGCTGCACTGAAGCGGTTCCCTCTGCCTCCTGCTCCTCCACCACGATTGCCTCTCGCCCTTCCTCGTATCGACCCGAGCAAGCGCGTTGGCTTCTTTTGCCTGTCTTGCACAAGGCTGAGAGTTCCCATTTGCTGCTGAAGGAAGTCCATCGCCCCAGGTCTGCGCGAACACAGATCGCTAAGCGTGATGTCCATATCCCGAGAGTGCAGTGTGGCAGTTAGCTTACCTCATTCGGAGAATTCGCATAACCATTTCAGCAGCACCGGTGTCCGCATCCTCGTTCTTCTCTTGTTTGCGTTGCCGGATCGTTCCCAGATTGCGTTGCTGATATACAGACTTGCTCCGCACGACACCCTTGGCATTCGTAGGTCCTGCTAATTGTTGATTCGTGAGACGGACACATTCTTCCATAAGTTGATCTGTTCCCCAATCGTAGTATAGACGAATCATCATGATGGCTCGATAGCGCGGGTTGCGTAGATCTTCGATCGGCACACCGTCTCCATCGACGTAGAAGAAGTCGGTTAGGAACTGAAGAAGTGACTGTTTAGCGCGTGAAAGAAATGCCAGTACAGTACCAACGCACCTTGAGCCATTTGAAGACAACGTCAACCTCCTTGTCGGTCAAAGGCTTCAGTTCTGTTGGTTGATCCGAAAGCGCGGGTACGAGCAGGGACTCGACCACCACGAGGACTTCTTTCCAAATTTTCGTCATGACCGTTTGCCAAGCTGTCGCCAATCAAGTCAGCGATAACTCCAGGCTCTGATGACAATCTAGACTCACCACTCTCGCTTAGGTATTTCTTGAAGATGGCCAGTGATTCGTCAAGATAATCAAGCAAAGGTCGTAAAGGTTCTTCGATCTCAGCATCTGTAAGAACAGCTGCTTTCTTCTTATCCTGTGCGGGTGAAGGGTTAGGAAGTGGTTTATTCGTAGATCTACTAAGCTCGTCGAATGAAGGTGGAAGGGGAATGACGGGTGCGTGAGGGTCCCGAGGTCGAATGAGGTTGTTGAGGTTACTGCCTAAATTGCCACCGATATTGCGGACATTCTCCAGGCGGGCTTTGTCGAAGGCTTTGTCTAGATTGAGGTTGTTCAGATTGTTGGTAATGTAGCTCAAGCCGCCCTTCTTGAGCAAGGAATTGAGGGATTGCCGCGAGATACAGGAACGCATGAACGGTGCGATCTGGAGGCACACCATCGTTAGTCCTCACCCCTGTATACCGAATGGGAGTACGTACCTTGTCTACTATGCTTCGCGTCATATCGTTTTCAGCCCTCTTCAGTGATCTAAAGGCTCGCCCAAAGTAGAACTGGATATCGTCCTTTTCGCCCTCCATGCTGACTCGTAGCAACAGTCTACCAGTCGTATCCAAGTCTTGCCAGAGATCGTGCGGAAGATAGTCTTGGAAGATGTTAGGATCCAGAGCGAGGTATGTCCTGCCTAGCAGTTCATGCTCATCGATTAGATTCCTGTCCCAAACTGTAGCTGCTATCCACATCTTCCCTTGTACTGACACATCGAAAGTCTCTGCCCATCTAGGTTCTGTAGTCTCGTAAAGCGTTCTTGTCTTTGCTATCCGTAAGCCTCTTTCATCCGACAGAGTCACGAATGGATCGACACGCGAGACACCGTCTGAGTTGGCTAGACCTTCGCCTAGGATGACTTTGATCGTGAACAGGTTGCGGGTAACGTCGGCTGGCGCTGTGCTGCCTTTGGTAGGTAAGGCTGGAGGTCTTGAGCGAGTGAGAGTGGCTACACGGTCGGCGTCGACTGCTGTATACATCTTGTCTAGAAGCTGACGGGCAGCATGGATATTGTTGAGCTTGATACACGACTGGAAGCAAGCCTGAATATTAGCTTGACCCGTTAGCAGCCTCTTGCTCTAGTTCTTACAGTAGGCTTGAACATGAACGCTTCGAGCTTCTTCTCCTGATACAAGGCTTTCGCACGAGTAAGCCAAGCTGATGTCCTTTCATCCTTTTCGTTCATGCTATCCCTTTTGGACGGAGTCGTCTCTACCATGAAGAGACTTTCGATTGCAGATGCATACTGCTCGATGGCTTTGCTGACGATCTAAGTATTGGCACAGATCAGACCCATCTCTCATTTGTGGAAGAGACACGAGTACATACCGCAGACAGCTTGGTGATAAAGTATGCATTTTGATGCTCATCTGGCCAGTTGAGATCCGTTACGAACTTGACAGCGCTCTTGCATGAGTCGATGAGGTCTTCGATTGAATGACTGTGTCCATCACCCTCGATGGCTTTCTCAGCGTCGAACTACGTTACAAAAGCAATTGATGATCAGGCACGATACAGTAGCTGAAAGACGGTGTCTACTCTTACTTCATCGACGTTGATGGCACTTCGGACCCAGCCTAATGTTTTTGTGTCGGTTTCTGCTATCCAGCGAAGTATGTATGGTTCCAGCAGCGAATTTATAGGGTTTTGTAAAGGTTTACTGCAAGTACGCACGATTCAGCAACACCCTAAACAGAAATAAAAGAACCTCAAGGCCTACTTTGGACAGAAAGCATGATGCATATCGATCAATTCTCGCACACCTTCGTAGACAGCCATGACTTCTCCATCTTTCAGATCACCTTGATGCCCATTCTGAGCTTGTTGTTGTTGTTGTTGTTGTTGTTGTTGTTGTTGATCTGCAGGACTTGTATACAAAGGTTTTGGTACTTGAGCGTTCTTGATACTTTGTAGAGTATCTGCAAGATCATGCAGGAGGATAGGAGGGACGATCTCCAAGAAAAGAGCAGGAACATCGATCGCATCCATCAAGGGGACTTTGTATCGCTTGTCTAAGCGCTTCGTAGTAGTCTTGACCCATTGTAGGAGATCCAAGAAAGGTATTATAGGGCTAGTCTGTTGTTCTTGTGATTGATGGTAGTGAGAAAGAATGATGTCTCTCTCCCGTATATAGAGGTATTCAGAAGCTCTTCTGATCCCATTGCGTAGCTCTTCGAATCGATCATCTAGATCATTCTGATCTATAGCTTCGTCGAAAACCGGTATCCTACTCAGATTCTCCGCAGCTTCTACTATCGATCTGACTTGTTCAGGTGACTGACTCTGTCCCCCTCCATCTTCACTGTTCTGTTCCGAGAACGTCTCATAGAACGCTCTTAATAACGTATCGAATATGCTACTAAATTCGGTTTTTGTATCTTGTAGATCTTGTATCGGCCAATTCTTCCATGACATGATTTCTTCGTCTATTTTATTGAAATCGGATAGTGCTTCGAGTACGCATTCCAGTACTGGCATCTCTCCCGCTGTATATCGCTTATTCATGTCTTTCGAGAAAGTTATAAAGCGGTACGTAGGCATGACTCTCCATCTTGTAATGCATTCTGAGAGGAGCTCGGTGTTCAACCGAGAGAGAATACGCAGAGGAACTTCTTCAGAGGGATCCAGGTCGGCCATAGCTTCCAAGTCGTGAGAAAGCATGAGTTCCAGTAGTCTCTGATATGCATGTCGTACATCAGATGGGATGAACGTGAATCCACCATCCTCAGGCACGTCCTCGGCTGTAGTAGAAGTGGATGGAACGGGAGATATAGCCCCTGCTGTGATGTCTTTGTCGAAGTACAAACTTGTAGCAAATTGTTCTGCGATGGGCGTCTTCGTCGTCCCTGTGGCAGAAGATCGTGTACCGATGTATGCTTCACCCGCTTCGAACGCAGGCGACATAAGCGGTGCCCCTCCTCCTCCATTCGTACTAGCTCCCAGGGACGAAGCTGAGCTATCACTTTGTTGACTCTCATTGCGTACCAATTCAGGTGAAGTCTTGATCATAGCTAGCATCATCTGTTGAAGCTCGGATAGTTCGGAAGACCGCCATTCGCGATACGCTTCTTCTGTCGGGAAATCTTCTCGACACCCTGGGAAAGGCGCGTTTGCGGAGATGAGGTTTATGCATTGTTTGAGATCTGCCATAGCCGCCTGCAGAAAGACATCATTGGGTCAGCTTCTTGCGTACCTCTCACAGACACCGCATGACGCACCCTCTCTGTACATTGCTTCTTCATTGCATGTATATCCCGCTGAACTTGTATTGGGTCGACATTGAAGATTACGCCGACCTGCCGCGCCAGAGGCATCTCTTGGAGATTAAAAGAAGGAGCAGATGCGAATGATGTAGTTGTGGATGCAGAGGACAGAGGTACCGTCGGTGTAGAAGTAGTGGTGCCATAATCGATGCTGGGTCTTGCGCTGCTTGTCTGACCTGAAGAGGGGGGTGGTAATGGTTTCTGATGATCCGTAATCTGTTTCCTATTTCCTATGATCCTTTCCTTGATTGTCTCTAGCTTTGTGAGCAGTTCAGGCGGTACATGTTTCACTTCTTTATTCCTGAGCCCATCCTCGCATATTTTCGCAAAGACCTCCACCTGTTCTTCCAACTTCATCTTCCATTCGTCGCCTGTACATCTCTTCTTGAGTACTTCAGTTGCAGTCGCTATGAACATCATCAATAGATCTTCCAGTTTGCGGTTCTCTCGGATAGTCCTGCTGTTTTTAGGATCTTGAAACTTGCCATAGAAGGCTCCGATGGTGTATCGTAGTAGCATCTCTTGATACTCTCTGTCTGTCCCCCTCGATATGTTTTCCAAGCGTTGTTTCAGGACCTTTATGAACTTTTCGGGATATTTTGGCGATGATGTCGACCCTGAAGTACTGCTGTTGAGGTTCCTGTTGTCTCCTCTGAAGAGATCTCCCCATGACAGCCCTGTAAAGCTGTTGCTCCATCCTGCTCCCGCTGCCTCGGTCAATGTCCTTCTGAGGCTCTCGCGCTTGCCTGTAGCAGGTGGTTGGACATTCGAAGCAGCATTACTGGAATTATAAGTATTTGTAGATGTCGTCGATGTAGTTGTCGCTGTCGCCTGCGCTGGCTTGCTGGCTATGACATGCTGTAGGATGGCGACTCGCAATGTCGAGGTGTATATCGCAGCATCGTCGCATATGCCAGTAGTAGCAGTAGCAGTATTGCTGTTGTTATGCCTTGAATGCGCCGACCTCTGTGAGCGCAGGGACATCTAGAAAACTCATCAGTAGGTCGGTCAGTGACAAGTTACAACGCCAGGCCGCCTCTCTCCCTCTCAGTCTGCAGAGCTAGGTACAACAGAAGTATGAAGAGGGTATGACTGGCTTGATCTCGTATATTCGTCTATCATACGAGTAGTACAATCTAGTCAAAATAGGAGGACTTTCCTTCAAAGCCTTGAAGTCGAGAGTGATGTCTCTTGAACCTCTGAATCCCTGCTGATCCAGTTGGAGCAGAGTCAAGAGATGGAAGCTGCATGATTTCCCATGGCTGTGTGCATTGCATGATTGGACAAGAGACACAGCAATAAGCCTGGATCTTGGCTTGGCTGTGTGTTCTGTCACTGCTGTGCAGCCCCTGCCGGCAATTTGGAATCACGTGCCTGATTGAGTGCACGGGCCGGCTGAGAATAGAATGCCGAAGAATGGAATGGAGTCACTGCGCATCTCTCTCTTCTGCTTCTTCTTCTTCTTCTTCTTTCAACTCATCAGTTTCATTCAACATGTCCTTCAATGGCGATGCCTATGATGGAGCCACAGCTGTCGGCGAGAACAATCCCCAGATGCACCTGAAAGGAAAGCTGTCTTCCTCTCGCTCACCCACCGATGCTCAAGCACGCCTGCCAGTCAAATCGTCTGTCCCCATCGATGCTGCCCATCTGCCCTTTGTCGACTCTAGCGATTTCCTGCATACCAAACGACCTCTGTGCGTGCCCATCAGCGGCAAAGGCGGTGTTCGAGCAGCCTTGGAAGAATTGAATCAAGAACTCATTGCAACTGGTGCACCTGCTTTAATCTCAACAAAGAGACCTCATCAAGTCATTGGAAGAGAAGTCAATCCAGGTAGTTTTGGATTGTACGAGTATGCATCTCAGCCACAGCTGCTTCTTGAACCGGGTAAATACCCTGGTCTACCTTTCTCAAATTGGATAGGATGTGATTGGAGAGGAACATTCAATCTCACAAACAACTTCCCTCCCTTGGAGAATAATGGAAGGCAAGGATTGATGGAACCAAACGAGAAACTGGCAAGATTGGGTTTGACAATCGTACAAGTCAGTCAGAACCAGGCCGCAGTATGCCTCGACCCACAGAATCGAGTATTCGTGATTAGCGATGGAGGTTTCGTAGCCATGGCCACTTCGGGAGCATACAAGCGTGGGTCATTACATCTCTTATTTGATATATCTCCTCTAAGAACACATTGCAGTCCTCGGTCTTGTCGATCAGACCCATCTTTCCACTCCTGTGCAAGATCCATACAGCAAGCAAGTCCTGGGGTACATGCAACAAGTGAAGCTCCCCGGCGGCTACGTAGCAGCCACCTTCCTCGATATTCCAGCAAACAACGTTGTCGTTCTTCAGCGAAAAGACGAGCTATACGAATTGGGTGCTGGTCAACATTATTTGACTACCGCAAGCGTTACGATCAGAGGGTTCTATACGAAGGGAGAAGTACAGCAGGAGATTGAATGTGATAACATCTACACTCGTGATCAGGTCCCAGTGTGTGAGTGCTCTCTTCCCTTCTTGTTGCTAGAAAGGAAGAAGACTGAATCAAATTGCAGGGCTCCGGATGTACCTTAGATACGAGTTGCAGAGACCTCTCGAGCTTGCTAGACATGGTTACAAGACGCCCTTCGATTCTCTACAAGACAAGACGCGAAGTATCCTTACTCAGATCTTGGCGCATCTGGACGTAAGTTCCTCCCGAACGCCCTCCGCTCACCCTACAATACAGTGAGGAGTAAGAGCTTACTCTTCTCTCTTCTCTTTTATGTGTTTACAGTACAGCGCCATGGCCCGATCGCGCAATGCAGCTCCCGACATCCTCGATGCAGGCCAAGAAGGCGACCATGAAGATCTAGGAGGCGTCTTCGTATCGGCTGTCAGGACACAAGCTACTGACGAACTAAAGATCGTCGCAAGCGAATATGGTATTAAATTGGAAGATTTGGCTATCATCGATAGAAAGTTCCAGGGAGAAATCGCCTTGGTGAGTCCACTATTCGTGCACCTCATATGATATTTTCTGTACGTATACTGACATGATACATCCACTCCTCCTCCCTCCTCCCTCTCTTCCCTTATCCATCCCTTCGCAAATCGCAGAAAATGGACGAGCTTACTACCAGAGCCCTCGAAGCTCAAGTCGAGTCTGCCAACCTGGACAGAGAGAATGCGAATCGAAGGCGTAAGACCGAGGGAGAGGCCAGAGTTCTTGAGCTACAGAACGCCATGAAACGGGTACGTTGACTTGGCCGATTTCACCTCCGAGAACAAATCTGAAATGTGTCGGTTTCTCCTCAGGCCACAGCCGAGACAGACGCAACCAACGTTATCGCACAAGCTAGAGCACGAGCCGAAGCCATGACGATCGAAGCTTCTGCTCGGGCAACCGCTACTCGTCTACAAGCAGAAGCCGAAGCCGCCTCTACTCGCATTAAAGCAGAAGCAGATGCTGCTATTCGGGATGAATATGCTCAAGGTATCGCTCAACGAAGAATTGAAGTAGAGAGAACAAAGGCGTTTGGTGATAAGACGGTCTTTGCACCTATCGAGGCGCTCAATAATGGTGGGATTGGTGGATTCACATACACGCAGGGACAGTCGGGAAGGAAGTAGATGACTACATGAGAAAGTTCGAGCTGTCTCTTTCCTGCGTCGGATCTTGGTCTGGCCTTGGCTCTAACTATGCTCTAAAGGTTAGGACAGCACAGCCAAGGCGGGATCTCTTCCCAGTCTATCGTACCTCAAGTATTATTGGCACTTTCTCTATCTACTCCTCTCTCTTAACAGCGCGATACTTCATCCTGGCCTTCCATCTGTCTACTGTAGTCATCCAACCGTCAGCTACCGGCTCAGCAAGCTGCGATCCTTCCCTTTATTTAATCTCTGAAATCACACTAATAGCTTCAATGGTTCGCATCTCTCTCCTCCCACCTCCGCAATTGCTGTCTCTTCTTCGATATCAATGTTGTACTGGTCGGTCTGTTCGGTTTCAGTCCCTGTCGTTGCTGCCTGGTATACTTCTTCTGTAACAGTATGCACTTCTCTATCTCGATTCCATGTTCTACCATTTCAGATTTATTTGTCCGACCTTGATGCATTCCTGGCAGTTTGTCTTCCGACGCTATCCAAACAATGCTTTCTGCTCAAGATTGTGCTCCTTTCAAGTTGTAGAAGCTTCTTATCTGTGCTTCCAGAATCTTATGAATCATAGAGTAATGCGACTGAAAAGAGCATGTCAACAAAAGCAGGTCGGCCGCATGTGACTGGCAGGAGATTGACAGCGGCAGTAGCTTACGAGTAGCTACAACATACATCTTGTACATCTATCTTACCTCGAATCTTTGCATTTCTCGACATCACCTTTTTTGAAATTCCTCGAGGCGGTCCCCTTCTGTCAGTTTCTGCGCAAATACCGCGACGCTTCCATCAAACGAGAGGGCGCCCAAAGGAGCGAGCGAGCGAGCAAGCACAGCCAGATCCAGAACTTCCAGCTGGATTTGACGGGCGCAAAGCCAGCTGCCGTCCATGATGGCCTCCGTTGCTGTTGCTCCGACCAGGCCTCCCTTGCAGACAGCAGCGACAACGACGGGAGCGAGCGGCGCGTTTGGGATGGCATCTGCGCATCAGCTACATGGACATATGCAACGTCCATCGATGGGCGAACGCGCAATGACTGCAATGTCGACCGCGACGACGACGAGCACGCTGGGCGCGAGCAGCAGCAGCATCATCGAGAGCCCTGTGCAGTCCGGGAGCATCGCAAACAGGATCGCACACGCGCAGTATGGACTGTACCAGCAATGCTTGACACTACAGAAGAGACTGCGACGAGTCCCAGGCTTCAGCGAACGATATCTCAACTCTGCAACGACGACCGAAACAAACAATCAAGATTCCAACGAGGCGTCGCAGCAGCAGAGTCCTGTCAGTCCTACAACAGCAAATCCAACAGCAACAACAATAGACAATGATCCAGTCAACGTCGTCTGCGGGTGTCTGCGACTGGGCGCAAGTCTGGCCTACATATTCAACCTCCTAGGTGAAGGGAAACCGCTAGAGGTCGACCCGGATGCGACCCCTACGAACTTGAAAGCATGCAAGAAGAGTGCTGCACACTTCATCATGGCTTGCAACACGCGTCTCGGTTGGCCCTACGAGGAAATGTTTACGGCAACCGAGCTCCTCAGCCAGTCGACCAACGGGACAGTCAAGGTGCGTTGCAGCCCTATGCGCACAGTACATGCAACGTAGTACTTACTATCGCTCTACAGGTGCTGTCGACGGTCTCAAAGCTCCTGAATTTACTCGAGGAACGCGGTCTGCTCGTCCCCGATCAAGAAGAGGATCAGCAGTCACTAGCGTCCACATCGCTCGATACGCGCGGGAAAGTCATAAAAGAGATACTAGAAAGTGAAAGGAAGTATGTTCAAGATATCGAGGTCCTACAGGTGCGTTGATTATCAGCTCTCGACCGTCGTTCAGCCGTTGGGAAATGGAAGAGCTGGGACCGCCTCATATATGGCCTTCCTTTCCAACGGCTGGCGTTACACGAGAGCTAAAGAAGCAGTACGCCGAAGCTGACTTCTGGATTTGTATCTACCAGGAATACAAACGCAAACTGGCAGAAGAAAGCATAATTTCACAGGATACAATCCACTACATCTTTTTAAACCTCGATGAAATCGTAGATTTCGCACGCAAGTTCTTGGTTCTCGTAGAACAGACATGTTCGCAACCTCTCGACCAGCAACGTTTCGGCAATATCTTCCTCGTCACGGTTAGTTGGGCCTTCCTTTAAGGAGTGAGATTGGAAGAAGCATTCGCTAATGTAGGATTAATGGTCCAGGAGGACCAATTCTCTGTATACAACAAATACTGCAGTCATTTCGCATCTGCAAATGACCTGGCAGCGAGCATTGCGAGGCAGGAGAACTCTCCTTTAGCTGTAAGCGGGCTCCATAAGGACGGCCATCCAAGATCAGATTGCTCACTGTGCTTATTTGAATACAACCAGCGCCTCTCGCATATACTCGACCCTATTGTCGAGCTTACCATGTTTCACATCAAGCCTCTACAAAGAGTGACAAAGTACCACCTTCTCTTCAAAGTGAGTAGTTTTCAATCGTAGCTCTATTGAAGTCTCCTGAGTGCGACCTCTCTTTCTTCAGCAACTGGTCAAAGAATCGGATCCGGAAGCCCCTTTTTACGCTGAGCTGTTAGAAGGCACAGCTGCTGCTGAGCGGATAGCAGATAGAATAAACGAAGCCATCCGTAAAGAAGAAAATAGAGCAGCTGTGGAAGACCTTCGGCAGCGGGTTGAAGACTGGAGTAAGCATAATTGCACTTGAAGATCATGGACTTGTCTGACTTGTCTGGAATCGCAGAGGGACACGAACTAGGTCTTTTTGGCGAGCTTGTGCTACACGACAGCTTCCAAGTTCTCAAATCCGATGTCGAACGGGAATATTCAGTCTACTTATTCCAGAAAATCATCCTCTGCTGTAAAGAAGTCGTCCCAAACCCCAAGGCGAAAGTCAATAAGAGCAATTCCATGATCCGCAAGTCTGCAGGGTCAACAGCAAATGGTACTCAACCTAGACGGAAACCGCCGTTACAGCTCAAAGGCAGAATATTCATAAACAACGTGGTTTCTGCAAATGCGAGCAGGTCGAGTGAGTTGCTTACGATACATGAGAAGGATGCGTAGCTTATACGTGCTTTCATCAGATCCTTGCCTCTTGCAAGTAACTTGGCGAGGCGATGCTTCTGAAGAGGCGTTCGGCATCAAATGCCGGACATTGGAACAGCTTGGACAATGGCAGAAAGCAGTTATGAAAGCAGTTGAAGAGATGGCAATGCAACGGCGGTCAAGATCTGCTGGTCAACTTTCCGCTCGTCGCTTGGCATCTCCACATAGTCAATTCCCCAATACACCGCAGTGCGAACTGGGTCCTTTAGCTGCCAGTGGGCATTCAGGAGATGGACATCTCTACCATAACGGCTCTAGCGTCAGCTTGAGTAGCAGCAGCTACAATCCTTATGGCGGAACTTTCGAAGATGGAGAGGATGATGGTTATGTCGGCGATTACGACTCGACTGGTAGATCTACTCCAAGTCTATCGAGTGCGAGTGAGCGTGGTGGAGGTGGATCAAGTAGGAGAGGGCCTGGAACGCAGTCCATGCCAGCTAGTATCCGGCAAGATCGAATGGGCGAGAATGGAAGGCCTCGTGCACAGACAGAAGACTCAAACTCGGCTGTCATACATCAATGGAGGAGTCAGACGCCTAACGGAAGTCATCCAGCTGTGCCGTCGCTGCCTAGGCAATCGTCAGCCACATCAACGCATGACGCCTCTCTTCGGCATTCAGCGAGTCGGAATGCATTACGTCACAAGCACAGCCAAGAATGGTCTGCCAGCTCTTCGTCCTTGCCCCCTTCTTCGAGCTCGTCTACAGTCACGCAGGGCTCTGCCAGCTTACCTCCAGGCATGGGCAGGAATCTGTCTCAGCAGATGGAGGAGATGGCAATGGCAGGAGAACCGCTACGTATGTTGCGGCAGAACTCGCAGGGCAACATGCCTCCGCACACAGCTCCGCCTACCATGAGAAGTCGGTCAGCAAGCAGTCCAAACGTCTACCAACTCACGCCAGCGCAAGTTGCGGCTATGCCGAAGGATGGGCATTGGAGCCCATATCCTGTGGAAGGTGTTCATCCTTCGCACTTCGCCACTCCTTCAGGACAGATGTCACACGGCAATGCAGACCGCCAGCAGGGCAATATACCTCTACGGCGCAACGAGCGTGCGAACATGTCCACTGCGACGATAGCTTCTACGAATGGCTCCGCTACTACTGCTCCTCCGAACCGTTTAAGCTCGTCAAGCACGGGTACAGATCAGTCAAGCGGTGATTCTACTCAGTCGCAAGGTCTGCCATACACATCTCCAACATCACCTACTGGGCCTGTACATTACTCTCGTACAAGTACGCCTCAAGCGCCGATGTCTCCTTCTTCAGCCGTCAAGCTGCGTGTCAACTATGGTGACTTCGCATTCGTCATCGTTGTTCTTTCTACCATCACCTACTTTGAGCTGGTGGAGAAGGTAGTCCGGAAGATCCACCTTACGGGCGCGAGGTCGGGAGTCGATACAACGACTTTGAGGCTAAGATACCAGGATGAAGAAAATGATAAGATCCTCATCTCGGCAGACGAGGATGTCATGATGGCATTCGATTGGTTGAGAAGCGGCAATGCAGGGCCAGGAAATTCTCTGGTCCTCTACGCGGATTGAAGCGGGCTAGTCGACATCATCAAGTGGAGGACGATCAGTATTTGCCCTCCTCCTATAAAACCTCTGTAGCGGTTCTTTTCCTCCTTTCTGGCTTTTCTTCTTTCTGTCTGCTTATGGTTCTTATCTCTTTTTTCTGGTTCTCCCGTTACGAAATCGTCACGAAACACAGCAAATTCACGACGCATTTATGCTAGAGTGGTGGGGCAGGAACAGCATTGATGACAGAGGTATCTGTCGCCGACGCTTCAGGTCCGCAAGAACTGGTATCTCGGTCTCTGCCCCTCCTTTACAGCCTTTCTTTCTTATGTTTTGGTACATGCTGCTTTTTCACGTCTTGTTATATATGTCTACACAGGAAGGATATGCAGTATTATGGATGTTGTAGGCGAATATCAATGATGATTCGGATTATTTCCACCAACCGCGCCTCCTTCGTTTTGTCACCTTGGAATGATTGCAACTCGCTCGCTCAGCTTTGCAATGCTTGAGGACATAGTAATAGACATGCTAGACGACACTTGAATGACTTCCTTCAACATCGATAATCGCTCGTTACAACGAAATGTCACTGTCTGCCTTCTCATGCTGGATCTCCCGACTGCAGATCTGCGTGCGGAATGGCTATGTCATCCTGGCAAATCTAGGCTGCCCCATCATCAAGGTCCTCTTCAGAGATTTCAGAGGTCTCTTCCCTCTTGTTCCTAATTCTCACCGGATGTCACTTGCAAATTTTTGGGTGGTCGACCTCACCGGGCCAGTTCTTCCGCAGGTCATCGATATCTCCTCGCTAAAATTCTCGAACACTGATCATAAAGAAGCACTATTAACGCGCATCCTTCCAACATTCCTGCACATCAGTAACAAGCAATGTCATTAACACGTCTCTTCCCCAAGGTCCGCCACCTATCAAGAGTGACCTCTCCCACTTCTCTTTACCCTCGATGCTGCGTAGATGTATATCCAAGGTTATCATACTTCTGCTAGACAGCTTGAAAACTCTGAAAGTGGAGCGTTGAAGTCACTGAGTGCTAAAACTTCTATCATCGAATGTCCCTACGCAGCATACTATGATATGGTTACAGATCCCTCTGAATATCGTTGAGGACATTCTCTGATAGATCTAACGGTATAAATACGCTCGCTTCTGCTGCTTCTCTCGTTTCTTCTTTCCATCCACATCGTCAGTGTTCATCCAGTTCATTACTCCCACTCCAAACACTTTCGATACACATTTCACAATGGTCTCATTTACTGCCATCGTCTCAGCTCTTGCTGCTGCCACCTTCGTCGCTGCTGCTCCCCTTAACGAGCGAGCTGGCTACTCCGGCCAGGCTACCTGGTACAGTAGGTTTACGCTTCCAAGTCAAACATGATAACCAGCTCATAGCCGCATCCTCACAGCTCAAAATGGCAACCCCGGAAGCTGCGGAAATTACAAGTAAGTTCTCTTCTTCTCTGCCTCGAGATCCGTATGAACGTTGCCTTTCCTCAGCTCCGACAGCGCTCTCATTGTCGCCATGAACGAGCCAATGGGTAACGGACACTGCGGACAGAAGGTCAAGATCACAAACAAGTCCAACGGTAAATCCGTCACCGCTACCGTAGCAGACCTCTGCCCTGGCTGCTCTTACGGCTCCCTCGATTTGAGCACTGGTACATTCAAGAGCATCGGAGACCTCGACACCGGCGTCCTCCCTATCGGTAAGCTTTTTAATACTAATTATCGAGCGGTTCCTGGTTCTGACTTCTCCCTCTTGTAGAATGGTACTTTGTCTAAGCGCGGTCTTACACATCGCCTGCTTTCTGCATCGCACTATCGTTCTTCTCACTCGCAAAAGCTTTCGCTAGAAAGCGCTCCATCAATTCATTCTTCTTAGGCGGCATCATGCATTTCTGGGCAGGTCCTCCCCGGCGGCAGGATGTCTTCTTTTCTTGTGTAGCATCATCACAGCAGGGTTCAATAGGGGTTTCTAGCGGTGCAACACATTCGTTCTCTGTTCCAGCAGATCATCTAGCGGCAGTATCTTCACATGGGGGGTTTTCTAGCCGGCTTTGTATCGTTTAGCAGTAATGTCTCTACCTTCATTCTATATGCTTTATCTTCCAATTAAAGCTATCTCTCCTTATCTCGTATCTCGCCAATGGCAACCACATCTCCTTGCTGCCGGTCCAGAAGCTCTTGCTATCCCAGTACCACACCGTACCGAGCATATGCTAGTCTACCACTTGTCACTGCCCTGCTTTAGGTACATGATGGCCGTAAAGTGCCGTGTAACCCATAAAATTCGTTCCAGTGCGGGGTCTTACCCCTAAAATCTGCTTGCGGGAAGACCCCAACTTTGCCTCCGCTCGACTTGCTGCAGACTGCCTGCCCAACAAACAATTGGTCATGCGAATAAATTACAGGGTACTTACATCTCGTAGATCTATCGTACCGTACAGAATGTCACTGTCTTACGCCTTCCCGAAGGAAGCTGGCACCGGTCCACATGGAAATCCAGTTACATGGCCCTGATCATGGTTGCACAATCCGTTGAATTGTAGTATCAATCCTCCTCTGTATAAATAAGAGACTGTCCATCCTCCTCCTTCTTCTCTTTTCTTTCCTCATCCTCTCAGCTCCCACCGCTCCCAGTCTACTTACTCAGACTCACATCAACCAATACTCCTATATCACCATGGTTTCATTCACTGCCCTCTTCACTGCCATTGTTGCAGTTGCTGCCGTCGCTGCTGCTCCCGTAGAAGTAGCTGAGCGTGACCTTGTTGAACGTGGAAGCTACTCTGGCAAGGCCACCTGGTACCGTCAGAATGGCAATGCTGGCTCATGCGGTTCCAAAGTCGGGTGAGTCGTACATCCTCTTGATCATCGACATTCGCTCATCCTTCATGGTCTTCTTCAAGTGACTATTCCAAGGTCGTCGCTATGAACACCAAGCAATCCCGAAAGTGTGGACAGAGTGTTCGTATCAAGAACAAGAAGAACGGAAAGACCGTCACTGCCAAGGTCATGGAGTAAGCCAGATCCTGACCCTGTCCTTCTAAGGAACTTGACTAAGTACCCTGATTGCTACCAGTACCTGCCCAGGCTGCGGCTACGGCTCTCTAGATCTTTCAATGGGTGCTTTCGAAGCCATCGGAAACAAAGACACCGGTGTCCTCAACATCGAGTGGAGCTACGTCTAAGTTGGCTGCCTTGGGCTGGATGGTCTCCCTCTGAATCAAGCAAAGACTTCCTTCGAAACCAAGACAAGCCATCACAAAATGCTTTCGTACGAGAGCCGTCACGCTTCTTTCTATTTACCACCATCTTCATCTCCTCCACGCCTTTCGTCTTACGATCCGGATACCTATGTAGCAGTTGCAGGGCCAAGCTAGAAGTCGTTTAGCATGATATGTTCTTCTGTGGGAGCAGTTCAGGCAGGGCTTATATGTACTTAATACCAAAATCAGTAGCAGCTTTTTTAGATAGAGTTTTAGGCTTAAGCCAAAGGCTTGTCTGTAACGTCCTTGAGACATTAGCTAGATGGTTGTTATCACTCACAGTGCAATCAGCTATTTACCCATCCTTATCCATACCTACCTGACATATTGAAGGCTGATCTTCTTGAATTGCAGATGCCGCTCGTGTGCAGCCTGGAATGCCATGAGCTCTCGTACTGATAGATGTATACATAAGAAGCCTGCTTTCTACGTTGTTATTGCGATCTGCCTTTTGCCTGATCTGCCTCTCCCCTATTCTCGCTCGTGTAGATTGTCGAGAAATGAGCCGGGCACCTTCAGCAGCAGCAGCAGCAGTAGCGACGACGACGAAACGACGACGCAAGAATCCGTCACAGCGTAAGCTGGTACTTGTACTGGCTAGGCTTTAAGCTGAAAAGTCTCGTTGCAGCCGGCGACTCCAGCAGGTCGCGAGAAGCGTCTGAAGAAAGCAATGCAGAAACGACAGAAGCTGGTGCTGGCGACGATACAGATACAGGATCTATCACAGCACCTACGTCAAGACGAGCTACAGGCAGTATCTTGAGTGCTGCTGGATCCGCAGGGGGAGAATCTTCAGAAACTACAGCGGCTTCTGCTGCAAACCTCGACGCAGCTACACAGAACGTCTTTGCGCATCCGAGTACAAATCCTCATCATGCAGCTACTTCATCCGCTTCTGCTGGCCCTTCGCCTGCTGGAGCTCGAGCCAGACGTCAATCCCCAATGATTGTAGACAGTCCTGCTACGGATGGCAACGAGTCCACAGCAAGCAAGTGTGAGTAGAAACTACACTCATATGAATTTGGCTGATGATTGAAGTCGAAAAGACGACGGCGACGTTAGTTCTGCACCCATTTCCTCAAGAAGAGGGCATGCGCACGCAGCTTCCCACGCACATACAGGCTCTGAAGCTTCCATCACGACACCAAACGCAGGAGGAGATTCGAATGCAGCTGGCACAAGCAACGGAGGAAACAGTCGAGCATACTATGATGGCTTGGCCGCCCGAAGCTCTCGTCTCCAGAACATGCCTTCTTCATCATCCATGTCGATAGATTCGATCAAGTCCTACTCTGGCGATAGTACTCTACAACAGGGGATCCCAGAATCACCAGCACCTCATATTCCTCATGCACCTGAGCACCCTCGACATATCTCACCAAGCTCGATCTCCGGTCATACAGCTACTAGCCCATCCAGGCCTCCCATCAAAGTTCAGCAACCTTCAATGAACTCAGTCAGCAGTGTGAACTCCGAAGCGGTGCATCATCCTGCGCCTAGAGGGTTCTTGGCGAAAATGAGTGCGCTGGATCTGCAAGAAAGCTTCCAGCAAGCTATAGATGGTGCAGGAGCAGATGGAGTGACGAGGAACTATAGGATCAATCCACCGCCGAAGGACCGCCCAGTCAGAATTTACGCAGATGGAGTGTATGATTTGGTGGGTGACAAGCAGATTACTTCACCAGTTATGACTTGGCTGAAAGGTGCTTCATAGTTCCACTATGGACATGCACTCGCGCTGCGGCAAGCCAAGCTAGCTTTCCCTACAGTGCACCTGATAGTCGGAGTGTGTTCGGATGAGCTCGTTCGCAAGCACAAAGCAAATCCAGTCATGACATCGGCGGAACGATACGAGAGTGTACGAAACTGTCGTTGGGTAGACGAGGTTCGTCAATCATTCGATTAAATCTAAAGAAGGGGCTTCCAGACTAACACGTTCTTGCCTTGACACCCAGGTCGTGGAAGATGCGCCTTGGGTAATCGACCAGGAATTTCTCGATCTGCATGCTGTAGACTATGTTGCACACGATGAAGCGCCCTACGAAGGAAGTATAGCTGGGCAAAGTGACATCTATCGCTTCGTGAAAGACCTCGGCAAATTCCTGCCTACAAGGCGCACAGATGGTGTTTCCACCTCGGAACTGCTACAAAGGATAGTAGAGGAATACAGAGAGGGAGCGTAAGTTGAGACTTCCTACAGATCATAGCTTTTTCCTGATGGTTTGGCTCAAAACCCACAGCTACGACAAGAAGCTTCTCAAGATTGGACATCCAGAGCTATGCTCCAACCCGCCAAGCGAGAGGGGCTCAAACCGGTCGAGGGAGAACTGAACCGCTTAATACATAGAATCTTTACTTATACAAGCAGTGTGAGAACAGAAATATAAGGAAAGGGAGGCAGCCAAGCGGCCATTGATATATATACCTTATGTACTGTACTGTCCATCGCAACGTAGAATGCATGCCAAAGACATCCTCGAATCCGCGATTGACCAAAATACCGAATGCCAAGGCGAAGTCTTCATGCGGCGATATCCGAAGTCGACAACAGCTTGGAAGAGCAACAAGACGATACAGTATACCGTAGTGTGAGCTAGCGATGGACAATCCAGGTGAGCAAGCAAGAACGACAGAGTCAGTAGCAAGCAGGCTCGAGCAAGTGGTTTCTGTCTTCAGGCTGGCAGGCTCGTTTTCAGGCAGATCGAGAGTTTAGAGATGCGCAGCGACATCTTCAGCATTATCCCGACACTCAACCTCTGGAAGCTGTAGACGATGACTACGTTCGCCAGACCATCCAAGTCCCACAGCAGCAGGACCAGCTCTCGGGCTACCAAGAACCAGGCTGGAGACCTCCTCCTGCAGTCGCAGATGGCGATAGCCCTGGAAGTATGCAAGAAGGCAGTCAGTTGGGCAACCCCGTTACTGATGCATCCTGGGAAGAATGCGAATCTGACTTGTATCGTATAAAGCTACGGGGTTACAAGGATCGCATGGCAGCGCTGGCCCACCCAAAGGGACTGATGCAGCTAGGTAATATCATTATCACTGATTGAGGTGCTCCAAGCTGAGTCGCCGACTTTCTGCACGATGCAGACAGCTTCGCATGAATCCCCATCTTCAGCTGCAATGCGGCCCGATGCTGCGATACGATACAGTCGAGAATGGCATCTACCACGCTTTTGCGCTCGTCGTGACTGCAGACACAGGAAGCGACTACAGGTGCGTACCTCGTTCCTGTTCTGCTGAGCAATCAGAAACTCTACACCATGCCACGTGACTGATTAGCTATTTTTTGGTCGCAGCACAACTCCCCATCTCTTCCTCCGCTATCAACAGCAGAGGAGCTTGGAGCAGTCCTTCCAGCAAGGTGTCTCACTGTCGAATCAGAGCGGGCAGTATGGGCAAGGCGGACGAGAACAGCGTTTGCGACTGGATGGGCAGAAGATCTGGATCTACCACAGCTTGACGGGAGGAAACTCGTTCTGGCGATTCAAGATCGAGATACCGCTCGGTGAAGCCGAGATGCCAGTCTACTACAGCTTGAACGGTGGAAGAGAGATCTGCTTCTGGGTTCCCGGCGTAAACGAAAATATGCGATGGGTCGGACATAGCTGTAACGGCTTCTCAGCTGGAGTAGATACAGAGAAATTCAACGGTCCTGACCCACTCTGGAATGATGTCCTCAAGAAACATTCGGAAAAGCCAATACATGCCCTCGTAGGCGGAGGTGATCAGATCTACTGCGACGCCATGGCCAAAGAACCAGAACTCATTCCGTGGATGGAAGAAAGCGATGAGAAGGTCAAGATCTCAGCTGCACTTACTCCTGAGATACGATTTGCCATAGACAGGTTCCTGTTCAATCACTATGTACGTTTATCCTCTATATTATACTTCACAAAGCAATCCCTAACGCACGTTTCCTATACCTTTTCCAAGACTAAATGGTTTAGAAACGGAGCGTTCGGTCGCGCTATAGCATGTATACCGATGATCAACATGCTGGATGATCATGAGTAGGTCTTCTTGAGTATCTTGACACGTACTTGTTGCTGATGAGTCACTCCAGTCTAAGTAAGCGAGAATTCATGTCGCATGGGACAAACGCACTGACGATGGCCTGACTGGGTTCTCCGAAGTCGATGTTCGTTCATCCCGCCATTGAATCAAGTCTATGAAGCTGATCATCTCCATCTCCTCGTAGGGATTCGGCTCCTACCCCGATGATCTGCAAACGAGTCCGGTGTTCTCGCATATGTAAGACTGTCAAAAGTCGTGACTGTATTCAACTCTGGCTTAAGAAAGGGTCTTCAAACAGTGGATCAAGAGGTATCTTCTTCTATCAGCTCTTCCAGCTCTTCATCGTCGATGAAGTAGACGGTTCCGGTATCACCAACAATCCGCATTCGAACAAGTCGCTGATTTGGGGTGAGCAGTTTCGCTTCTCGTGATTTGGTAGCAGCCTACTGACGCCTGACGAATACAGGAGGACCAGGACCATACGTGCCATTCGTGAGGCTGTTATGTGGTTTCTTCAAGAAATCGATACTGATACGGTTGCCCTCAGAACGCGCACCACTTCTTGACATGGTAAGTAATAACACGATAGATCTCCGATGTGGTCCGCTGACTACTTTTCGTAGGCTCGGACCAGATGTTCGAATGCTTCTGCTCGACTGCCGTACAGAGCGGAAGAAAACCCAAGTCGTTTCGTCTTTTTCCTATGAGCGAGTCTTCAATGCACTGCGAAACATACCGTCGCATGTCAACCACGTCGTAATACAACTTGGAGTGGTACGTTACCCTGACTCAGCTTAAGCGTTATAAGGCTAAAATGACATGTGTCTAGCCTATCCTGTACCCTCGAATGGTCTGGGCCGAAGAGTTCCTATAAGTTCAGATTATCTAGCGCAAGTTTTGTCACCCAACTGACCTGAGTCTGCGACTGCACAGCGAGCAAACTGAACCCCCTCATCCTGCTTGGCAAGAGCGGTGTAGCCGGCTTCTCCGGCCTCGTCAATCGCTTCAATAAAGACGCTGAACTGCTTGACGATCTAAACGTGAGCTAATATTCCTCTCAAGCTCACCTGCGGAAGACTGATCGGCTCTTCTAGGACCATTGGACAGCGAAGACACATAAAGCAGAACGTAACTGGCTGTTGCTTGAATGCCGAAAGATTGCTATCGAAACTCGGACCCGAATAAGCTTTTTGTCTGGCGATGTGCATTTAGCTGCGGTTGGCCGGATCTTCGATAAAAGAGGCTATCCGCCGGAGAGGGATCCCAGCTACATGCTCAATGTCATCTCGTCTGCTATAGTCAATACCCCGCCTCCCATGGCAGGTAAGCAGGAAGCGAAGATCGACATGGACGAGCAGGACTAATATTTCGGCATTCCAGTTATCGGCTTGCAAGGAAAGCTCAACAAGACTCACAAGACTCTTCATCACGAGAATATCGATGAAAACATGGTTGAGCTATTCCACGAAGATACAGATGGCAAGAAGCTCAAGAATCCGTGTTTCTTGGGTATATTGCGGTTCCTTGCGGGTATGAGCGGCTACTGACAGGAGGTTCCATGTCATACAGGTCGTCGCAACTATTGCATTGCTGAAATGCAGCCTGACACCTCTCTCAAATTCGATATCCGTGTCGAGATCGCCGAAGGTATCGGCGAAACCAAAGGGTAAGCTCTGTCGCTTACATCGTGTTCCCATTGCCGGCTAAGCATTTCACGATCTAGGTATGCTGTCTCGGCGCCGCCTCCTGCTTGGTAGTATCGCTAGTGGACAGCTTGGAGGACCGGAAGCCTGCAGATACCGGATGCGCAGTTGTGGTTACGGCTTGGAGTGTGACCCTCTCTTGTCGGAAGTTTGTTATTGAAGTGCGATTGTAGTGGCCTGCTCAAGGCTGTAACGTTGTAGATAGTCGCCTTGAGTCTGTCCTCATCAGTCAGGCCCGCATATTTCGTCTAGCTCGGCAGCTGCTGTTGCACATGTACAGCACTGGTATCTCCTGCCTTTCGTTTGTCGAGGAAGGTATCGCACCAGTCCATTACAGCTGCATGTGATTGAAGTGAATTGAAGTACGTCCGCTCTGGAGAGAGCTCATCGTCAGCTAGCGCTCACAGCCGGGCAATTATCATGGAGTAACTTGCCTGTCTTGTTGACAAAGTGTTTTTCCAGCATGTAGGCCATGTGACGATGGAATAGAGGGTAAATGAGACCAACGGAGGTTGCAATATCCAGGAAGTTCTGCTCAAAGTAGATGAGATCGAGTCATATGCCTCTTTGTGTATCGCCTACCTCTACGGTATCAAGCGGAGTCTTTTCGAAGCCATCGAACAAGGCCTGGTTTGCATGATCAGCTTATTCGCCGCGCACCGGAATGCTGAATGCATACCGGATTTTCCAGCAAGCCCCTAGCTGCCATCACAGAGTTGACTCCTGTGACTTTCCTCATGTTCTCACTGTCCTCGTAAGTGAAAATATCGCCATTGCCCACGATTGGAACCCTTCCCTTGGCTTCTTCCCTTGCAAATTTGATACCTTCCAGATTGACTGGCTCTGTATCCTTCTGATGACGTGTGCGACCGTGTACTGTGATATAGGAAGCGCCGGCCTGAATGGCAGTGTCGATGAGCTGGGAGGTCAATCTGGAGAGGGATGTCAAGCCGGATAGATCGACTTATACAGAAAGACATACTTCTGGTCCTTGTCCAGTCGGATCTTGACACTGATGCAGTAGTCTGACGATGTTCTTGATCTAGCAGACTTGATCATGTCTTGCACCAGGTGCGGCTGTCTCAGCAGGTACGATCCGATTTCCTCTGAAGCTGCATGTAAGTGTTGTACAATTCTCGAAGGAGATAAGCAGGCAACCTTTGTATGCCCATCCTTGCGGGCTGCGAAACTTTTCAGCCGGTTTGTTCGCGATTTGCTGAGCATGTCGCCTACCATCCACAGTTGAGATCCACACCATCTACATAAGGATAGATGAGCTCTACGGCATCCGCAAATTCCTTTCCGTTTCGTGCAGCAAATTGCGCGACAAGGGATCCTCTTATCCTTCGACCACCAAGATCGAAGAGTCCTCTTTCATGGTCATTCGTACTGAAGTCAGAGTCTCTTGCCATGTGCGAGCGTGCGAATTCTCTCGCCAGCATCATGGGCGTATACGTGATCTGGTTCGGAAAGCTTCTCAGAGAGGTCCGGCAGGACAGAGAAGACCTTGAAAACCAACATGCACAGAATGTCTTGCGAATATGTAGCGAGCTGGAAGCTTAGAATAGCGCACCATGGGCGCAGCAACGTTTATGCCTTCGAATTCTTGAAGAAGTTGATCTGGCCGCACCGTCTCGTACTTCGCCAGATCAGCCCGAGAAAGCGAGTCGCAGGGATCTCCTTGGTAATACTGGTGAGAAGCCATCCTGACCAGTCCAGAAGGTCGTCTGGAATTGCAGGAAGCCAACCCCAGTTCTTCCAGACGATTGGGCTTACTCAACGTCGTAGGAGAGTGTGAACCAGCCATGACATCCTGCTTTGGCGACAGTGACCTGCATCATCACTGCAATGACCTCGAGCTGGCCTCGGTAGCATGGCAAGGCAACGAGAGAGTTCGAGTTCCGAAGGGGCTATAATAATGACTATAGCCTTCCGGTATTCCACGTCTACAACGCACCTAACCGACTGCTGTCCAAAGCATGCGCTCTTCACATCTAGCAGCATACTAAATAAGCGATGCCGCTGTCAATGAGATTATCTGCCGGGAGTGACTGATCAGACAATCTGGCCTAGAACGCGCTGGCATCTAGGCTTACGATTAACACGCCAACTTCTCGTCTGTGATAGATTCTCCAACTTGCTGACCAAGTTTTGGCATCCTGTCCAATATATCTTGCTGTCGCTCCAAGATCGCCTTCTGGCTTGCACGTCTTTTCCAGAAATGAACCAGACGGCCGATATAATGGCACAGAATGCACATCACTCACATGTCTGAGGTAGAGTCAATCATTCCGCCAACAATACTCCCGCAAACTACAAAGAAGAGCATATCCCACGGAATACCTTTAAATGCGGTACGTAACGCGAAGCTCCTGGATTGTCCTCCTTCACGACTCCAGTTCTCCGTGGCTCTTGTCCACCAAGGCTTTGAGTATCCCGTCCACCAGTGCCATTGAGGTGTTGCTGAGCTATCGTGATGCAATCTGTGCAAGTTGGGAGCGAGGCCTCTATGGACTCTCATCTTGTGCGGCTAGGTGCTTTCGAAGCTCGAGTCTTACGAAAAGAGAGAAAGCCAAGAAGGATAGACAAGCTTGAATTTCGGGCATCGTTTCTGTGCGCTTATGCCGCTTCGTCAAGCACAGACCGCGTACTTTACAAAAAGCAAACGTGGATCTCAGACACTCAGCCCAGGCTTCGCAGGTTATCGGCCATATCAATGCTCAAAAGGAGTAACGAGCATACTCCACAGGTCGCGGACAGAAATTGGGCCAAAGCGTGCTGAGGAAGAATCACGATAGCTACAGCTACGCACGTCTTTGCAATAGAACAGCTCGAATATACTGCAGCTACACGTGTTGCACTCAGACTTCTGCAGTCAAGTCCGCAAAAAAACAGTGAATGCGACATACATCAAGGCTGTCGCTGGCGGTATCTATCCATCTGGAGGACCTCTCAGAATTCTCGGAAATGCCATCATGCGAGAGATACATGTACAATCCGAGGTACCATCCTGCGGGTACTACTTTGGTCGACTGGCTGAGGCAGTCTGGATATCTGGTCTAGTATACTCCTCTGCTGATCCAGTATACTTTGCTGCTGATCCAAAACAGTCTTCTGCTTGGCGCACCTGCGTGTCGGAGCAGCACCGTACTCTGCGGTCTCTACGAGTCAGAAGAGGTCTTGGACCTGCACGCTGACCTACTAGGGGCTTTTGTCGGGTTTGCGTGGAAGTCGCTTGCTTGCTGAAAGACCAGGGACTTGAGAGCCTTTTCAGTTGCTCGGGAGAAGTGTGGGGAGCAGAGAGAAGCAAGGAGAAGCTCTGGAGCAGGTTTTATAGGCGAGCCGTAAAGGAAGGCGATACCCTGGAGGACAAGGGCCGGCCGCTAGCCATCTTGCGATGCGGGAAACGAAGAGCATGATAGGGCCATTGACCTTGTGGTGGCAGTGTCGCTGGAATCGCTCTTCCGCTCGCTTCTCCTTGACTCCGCTCCAACTACTGGCGAGCGTCCTGCATTCGACAGGAGGATAGGCGAGACTTGCTGTACATAAGGCACTGATATAGCGCCCACGACCTCGTACGATCCGATCGTCCTCCGCCCGTCGACTGGAGAGGAAACATGTAGGAGCCCTGCGACAGGCTGCTGATTACACCAGCCTGAACCACTCATCCTGGGAGTACTGGACGACGTAGGAGTCTATTGGTGCATACGGTCAGACAAGGCTTTGAGCATAGATGAATGTTCTAGAGACTTACTCGACCTCCCGTTCCGATAGGTACAGCTGTCACGACAAGGCTCTTCTTCTGTACATGTGTTCTCGGTCCTTCTTCTGTACATGTGTTCTCGGTCCAACAAATACAACGCCTACCTATAAGGCGGCATTTCTCGACCAGCGATGCTCACGCATCATATTAATATAGCCATCAGAGTCGACCACTGTACTCTCGGTGACCTCCGCATATGCTGCCGCCGGACAGCACATCTTGTGTACCTTAGATTGATTGTAATACTGCAACCAGCCATCAGCAAGAGTGTAGAGCTCTTCTTTAGCGGAGTCGTCATTCAGCTCTTTATAGGAACAAAGGAGGAGCTTATGTGGGCGGATCTGGCGCAGCCCTTTCTGTGAGGAGAGGAAGTACATTGCAACATACGGGTGAACTTCGTACACTACTAAAGGCGGCATCAGTACCAGTACCCATCTCGGAGCGGGCTCGCATTTCACTCACTAAGGGGAGTCATCTGCTCGAAAGGGGCTTATAGGCTACAAAAAGCTTCTGCATACCCCGATACCACATTTGATGTATACAAGGACACTCACTGATACGATATCATCTTCAGACAACTCCGATCTCTATAGTCTGCTCGTGACATGGTATCCTTCAGGACGACGCAAGCGAGCTCCCGAAGGTAGCACGTCCGGAGCAGTCTGCCAAAGCCTATCGCCAAAAGCAATATCGAGGGCTTGCCAGATGTCTTGAACGTAATCGATCTGGATATCGTCCTTGATTCGTTGGGGCAGATCTGCAAGGATGTCCTTCTTGTTGCGGCTGTGTATACGTACAGAATACCTGTTAACATCCTGACTGAGGGTTAAGTGAATAAGTCACTCACATTGGCAGCATGACACGCTTAATTCCAGCTCGGTGCGCAGCCAGGACTTTCTCCTTGATCCCGCCCACAGGTGTAACTTTGCCTCTCAATGTGATCTCTCCAGTCATAGCAAGCGTATTATCCAAAGCATGGCCAGAGAATAGACTGACCATAGCCATCACGATAGCGACACCTGCAGATGGGCCTTCTTTCTTGATAGATCCAGCTGGCATATGTAAATGCAGATCGATGTCGCGCATGATATCTTCTTTCTTGTCGTTTGTTAAGCCAAGCTCATATGCATTCGTCCTGATCCAGCTCAGTGCAAGTTGACTAGATTCTGAGATGACATCGCCAAGAGATCCGGTCAAGCGCTAGGCATACCAAGTTAGCGCCTGAAGTAATACAAGTAGGGTTCGCTTACGAGATTGCCCTTTCCAGGGAAGCTAGTGATTTCGATACGCATGATATCACCATTTCCAGATCCCGTATAAGCCAGACCATTCGCTACGCCCGGTCTAGCTTCCTCATCATCTTCCACCTTCTCAAACTCATGGTACTCATTACCTAGTATAATCTCCAGATCTTCTTTCTTGACGACTGGATCATATCCTTTGACACCAACAGCATCCAAAGAAGGTCTCTCTGCAGCTTCGAACGAATCTCGCACACGTGCAAATTCTACTGCTTTCCAGCGCACAATGGAGCCCATCTGTCTTTCGAGGGTCCGGACTCCACTTTCTCCTGAACAGTAGCGATTAATGACGTCCAGGATCACTTCATCCGAGATATCGATGTGCCCAGGCTGGAGCTGATTTGCCTTGATCTGTTTAGGTATGAGATAGCGCCGTGCAATCTGGAGCTTCTCGATATCGACGTAGCCGCTCAGATGGATTACCTCCATCCGGTCGAGGAGAGGTGCTGGAATAGTGCTCAAGTTGTTGGCAGTAGCGATGAAGAGGACGGAAGAGAGATCAACGGGCGTGCTAGAAAGTCAAGTATACGTTAGCTGACCCTCTTCGACTCAGAGGCACCGAGAGCTCACTTGATATAGTGATCGTTGAAGCTGAAATTCTGCTCCGGATCAAGCACTTCAAGCTATTTATTAGATCGTCAGCTCAGTCAATATGGACTCGCGCGGCGATAGAGACTACCTCACCATTGCAGCCGAAGGATCCCCATGGAAGCCAGCTCCACTTGTGAGCTTGTCTATCTCATCAAGCAGGAAGACAGGGTTGTTGACCTTGACTTTCCTCAAAGCTTGTACGCTGTACGATGGCGGAAAGTATACATAAGTCAGCAACACAAGACAACTGCATAGCTGTAGTAATTGAGAAGGGACTTACAAGACACCAGGCTGACTGCCTACGTAGGTACGTCTGAAACCTCTGATTTCAGCTTCGTCCCGTACGCCTCCTAAGCTGATACGGTGATAAGGTCTGCCAAGGGCGTTTGCGAGCTATAACGAGTAATACCTTCATTAGATATGCTGCGCCAAGATGAATCAGGATATGAACGTACACTCTTCGCGATGGATGTTTTACCGACTCCAGGAGGTCCACTGTACGAATACCTCAGCATCTAGATCCAAGCGTTCAAGTGAAGGTAAGGCAATGTAGCGACTTACACAAGCAGCAAGATGGGACCTTTGTCCTTTCTCTGAGGCTTTGGGATCTTAGGAACTATATCTTCTTTCTGCTCCTCAGGCTGAGGCTTGATCATCGCCGTCGATGTAGCTGCGGCAGGAGGCAGTTTTTTCTGATTCTGTTGCTGCTGCTGTGATGGCGAAGCTTTCCGCTTGTTGCTGTCATATGGCACGACAGCTTTGCTCTTGCTCTGTTTCTCATCCGCAGACGTAGCGGCGGACGCCTTCGCAGCAGCAGCAGCAGCAGCAGCAGCCTGTTCTTCTTCCTCCTTCCTCTTCTTCTCCTTCTCAGCCTCTTCACCCGCGCGTTTCTCCTCTTCTCTCCACTTCATCTCTTCATTCTCAAACGCTTCATTCCTCAACCTGAGCACGGCCAAATACTGCAACAGACGTTCTTTAACTTTATCTATACCGAAATGATCGTCATCTAGTTGTTTTTTCGCTTTGTTTAGGAAATCATTCGAGATTGTGGAATTGGAAGATACTCCCCAGGGGAGGTCTAGGAGCCAGTCGAGATAGTTCCGAATACCACCGTGCTCGATTGACTGCGGTGGAATAGTCTTCAGTCGCTTGAACTCTCGTAAGGCGATAGTACGCGCATCGGGTGGCATAGTCGAGTCATGGATCTTCTGACCAATGTTGGCGAGCTCGTCTTCTTCTTCGTCTTCTTCGTTGGGATTATGCCCAGAAGAGGAAGCGGTAGGCGAGCCCAGAGGGTTGTTCCCATTTCCATTCCCGACTCTGATGACTCTGACGCCATTGCTGTTGCTGCCTGAAGAGGATGCATCATCGTTGTCATCTCCATCCTGCTGCTGCCTTCTCAGCGCAAGCAATTCCTGTCTGATAGCCTCCAACAAGCCTCTCAGTACCATCTCTTTCGTCTTCCTAGTCATGTTATTCGCATATCTGATCCCTACAGCTTCTCTGGAGTCCAGCTCCGTCTTGAGCGCCTCCAGCTGTGAACAAGCATGTAAGACTCGTTCTGCGCCTTGATGCAGGCTCAAATGATGGAGTTTGGCAGGATAGGACGCTTGTCGATTGATTGGGAGTAGGGAAGATAAGAGAAGATCGGAAATATCGTCTGCGTTCTGGACGGTCATGCCTTTCAAAGCTGATCGAAGACGCTTGATAGCTAGTGCAGGTAAAGAAGGCGTAGGTGATGGAATAGAAGGAGTGCGTGATACTTTGTTAGAAGGACTTGAGGAAACAGCTACTGCAGCTAAGACATCCAGAACATTGTTTGCGATATCAGCCATTCGATCAACCAAATCTCGCGGAATAGCTTCAGCTGAATCTTCAGGTATATTGGATAGCTTGCTACTTGATGCAGGGAATGCAGTGATGAGAGCTTGGAAGAAAGGTGTTCCGACTTGGGTGAATCGATCTATCCGGACTCTGCAGATGCCTTGTAATGTAATGACATAGTCGTGCTGGGATGTGGACACGCCATTGATGACAGTTGTGCTTGAGACACGCTCGATGCGGGAGATGCGGGCGGCTGCGAACGACAGGACACATCAGTCGGTCGCCACTGCCATCTTATCGCAGAGCATTATGCGCACCGCAGGCCCCTACAAACATCACACACAAGTCAGCTTATAAATATCTCTGTCTACATGAGCTTGGGATTAATCCTTACACTCGTGAATGTCGTCGACTGACGGTCTTGCAGCCGCGTCACTGGGCGGTCCATCGTCGTTCTGTGGGATGCGTATGATCTGAACTTCAGGTGGATCGTTGTTCTGTTTGATCCTCAAAGGGGCTGCTGCGATGATGCCAGCGTTGCTGTTGCTATTGCTGTTGCTCGATGTGAGGATGTTCTGGAGGAGTGCGACCGAGTCTTTGCGATGAATTCGGAGGGTCTGCGTAGTATCATGTAAGTACATTGTCTCTACATCGCTGTTTCGATGGTGTTCGCCCACCACTGCTGATCCTGGGAGTATGACAGTTCTTGCAGGCAAAGGCAGGACTGCCAGTGTTCCAGGTATAGCAGCATCGCCGTTGTTGTTGTTATTGCCTCGTCTGAGCATGGTACTTGAACAGTTGATAGGTTGTAGACCTCTCTCAGCTCGAGCTTTGAAATCGAGGTCTTTGTCAATCAAAGGTCAAGTTCAAGTTGACCGGCAGTACAAACACCGGTTGTTCACTCAGGCACGGGGATTTCAGGACTTTGAATGTTCTCTCTAAGTCTTTTTGAGCAGATTCTGACTCTTTATAACATTCTTCATCGAAGCTATACGTCTACTCTGCTTCACTCAGTCTACCTCAGCTCGCTATACAAGACTTAAGTTGATATCGCTTCTGCCTGCGTTATCCTAATAAATTTCCAGCAAGAATCACAAAGCTGGTCAGACAATTCCACAAGTAACGATAATGATGATCAAAATGATGATTTACATGTGTTGCAACAGTTGATTTGTACCCTCGGCTTCCCCTTGTTCACATGACCACTGCTGGACCAAGAATCGCCCAAATCCAAAGTCATCTCACCAACAAACCGACATCAGACATGACCTCCTCTTCCATAAAAGGTGTTGTGCTAGGTGCAGCAGGTGGTATAGGTCAACCGCTGTCGCTCCTCCTCAAGCAATCCCAAGTTCTCACCGAACTCGCCCTCTTCGATGTCGTTCCCGTGGTAAAGGGTGTCGCCGTAGACATCTCGCACGTCAATACACCCTCCGTAGTCACTGGATACACAAAGGACGATGATGGTCTCGCCAAAGCACTCAAGAACGCAGACATTGTCGTGATTCCCGCTGGTGTCCCCCGAAAGGTGGGCGCGCGCATACAAAGACAGTACAAGAGGAGGATATGAACATTGCTAACCTCTGCGATCTGCCTATACAACAGCCTGGAATGACCAGAGACGACTTGTTCAAGGTAAGGCACCCAGTCTCAATCTTCCGGCTTTCTCCACTATCGTCCACCCGGCACCGCCCACCGCCTTTCCAGAGGGTAGATAACTGATTAGAAGTACTCTCGCAGATCAACGCAGGCATCGTCAGAGATCTCGCGACAGCCATCGCTGAAAACTGCCCAAAGGCATTCGTATGCGTGATTTCAAACCCCGTAAACTCGACGGTACCCATCTGCGCAGAGGTATTCAAGAAGGCTGGTACATTCGATCCTAAGCGGTGAGTGTGCCTTCCGCTACTCTGGCCCGCTTTTGCGATCCACGGCAAGCGCCTATCAACCCAGCTATTGGCTGTGTTGACGTGGTCCGCACAACGTCCTGCGAATGGTATAATGCAAGAACATCGCTTACTGTTCTTCATATCGCAGCCTCTTTGGAGTCACCACCCTCGACATTGTCCGAGCCAGCACCTTCGTAACATCCGCCTTGGGCATTCCCACCGAAGCCGCTAAATACGCAGTACCCGTCGTCGGAGGACACTCAGGAGCGACTATCGTACCTCTGTTCAGCCAAGCCGAACCAAAGATTGATTCCAAGCTTTTGAACAACAAAGAAGAGGTCGATAAAGTCATCAACAGAATTCAGTTTGGCGGTGATGAAGTCGTAAAAGCTAAAGATGGTGCTGGTTCAGCTACGGTGCGTCTCTTTCATGCGGAGCGGGCTTCGAGATCACAAAGCTAACGTTGTGCCTGTGCCTGGTCGTAGCTCTCCATGGCTTACGCTGGCTTCCGGTGAGCTGGCAACTCTGCATTTCTTGCATACATATAGCTAAATGTATGATGTTCCAGCTTCGTCGAGTCGCTCATCAAGGCCAAGTACCAAGGCGAGAGCAACGTCGTCGAGGACACCTGTGCGTCTCAGTCTTGTTCACTCTGCTCTAGGAAGCTTGTAGCTAATACATCTATACGTGAACCCAGACATCCATCTTTCCGCCTCACCCAACGCCAAGAAAGCCCTCGAAGGCCTCGTAGGCTCCGACACCGCCGGCATTGAATTCTTTTCTTTGCCCGTCAAGCTCGGCAAAGATGGTGTTGAGGACGTCCTTTCTTTGGGACAAGTTACTGAGCACGAGAAGGAATTGCTCAAAGCTTGTGTTGGTGAACTTCGTGGAAATATCGAGAAGGTGCGTTCAAAAGAAAGAGCGGGCTATGTCTTGATTATGCAATGATGCAATCAATGTATACTGATGCTTATGCCTCTCTCTTCGTCCTCCATCGCTGTCCCCCGAATAACCAGGGCACTGCTTTCATCACTGCTTAGACTTCAATGAACAACAGCTATTTCGCAGCCTCGAATCGAAAGGGAAATCTATGAGTAACAGGCAGGAAATTGATACCAGTAATGCAGTCTCATGCAATGACTGGCTATTACCGAGTCTCGACTAACCGGCTTGCACTTCACTTGAGCGCCCTTATTGACGGTGTCGATGCGTCATGAGCAGACCTGGCCCTCTCTATATGCATCGTTCGCTAACTTCTCTGTGATGTTTCATCGCGAGACGCGTCGCTGTCTCCACGTTCTTCTTCTGGGTTGAAGAGGCCTGTGCATCTTTTGACAAATACGCTGAGACCTCCTCCGCTCGTGCGTGTTCGCGATGCTTCTGAGGTCTGAGCACACCGGCACGGCGCAGCACCACTTTCAGCCGTGTGGTCGGCGGGCTGAAGGCCAGGTCGATATGGAGCGGGAAAAACGCACGACGCCACCCCGAGAGCCATTCTCGCTTATCTTCTTTCTTCTCTCCCACCGCATCTGACCACTGACTTCTGTTCCTCCCTACTTACCATCCCACATTCACTTGACAACCTTCTTCGATATCCATTACTGCGATGATTCATCTCCGCCAGCGATGTGGCCTCGCAGCGCTATTCGCTACCATACTGTCACAACACGTCGCATCTGCAGCAACAGTAGAAGGCAACTGTCTAGCCGGCATTCCGTGGTTCAACGTCAGCGACTATCTTTCTGACGACGCCATCATCTCCTGCCGAGGCCAACCATCCCAACTTGCGAATGCGGGGCGATACTGGGGCAAGAATGATGCAAAGAATGCTTCGATAGTAGCTCTACCTGCAAACGCAAAAGACATCAGCTTGATGACAAAAGCAATCTCGGCTTTCGCGCCAGATTCGTTTGACTGGACTTTCGTTGGTGGTGCGCACTCGCAAGGTAAGGCTCTTTCTACGATATATCCCTACAGTCGGCATAGCTAAGTACCATTGTCCAATCCTATCTATCTTGAACACAGTAAACGCAAGCAGTGCTTCGGACTTCATCATCGACATGAAGAACATGAACGCCGTTGAGTTACTACCTGGCTACACTCTTCCAGACGGATCAAAGAAAGACATTGTCAGCTTCGAAGGTGGTGCGACTTCAGGTCATGTACTCGATGCGCTCCAAGGTACCGGCAAGAGCATTATCACCGCTCGCGTAAGGACAGTTGGCTTAGGAGGCTTCAGCACTGGTACGTCAGCAACATTGGAGATGTATCGCCAAACATTGCTAATATGATTGTCCTTGATTAGGCGGTGGTATCGGTTTCTTGTCTGGTAAGCAGCTAACGCCGCTGTGAGGCAGACCGTGCTGAAACTACATTCCTTCCTCTCATTAGGCAAATATGGGTTCGCAACAGACCGCATTGTCAAGATGGAGGTCGTCCTCCCATCTGGCGACCATGTCGTAGCCACTAAGACCAACCAGTACTCCGATCTCTTTTTCGCTCTACAAGGTGGAAATGGTCAATTCGGAATCGTCACCAAGTTCTATGTTCTCACCCTTCCCACGCCTACCAGCGTCACACTGGGGGCCACTTTCTTAGCTCCTGAAGATTACGATGCTGGACTTGCGAACATTGCAAACTGGTATAACAACAACAAAGATCCTTTCGCAGTAGCCTACTTCTTCGCTACTTTCAGCGCAGGACCAGGTCAAGATAGCACAAACCCTGCCAACTACGCCGTGCGACCTGTCTACCTCTTGGTCAAATTCGATGGATCTCCAGACGACACCATCAACCAAGACTTCAACACTGCCTTCGAACCGCTACTCAGTGGACTCGGTAACGATTCTTACAGTACAAACTCGCAAACAGATTACGCCCACGCGACCGCCATTATGGACAATTCCTTCGTTTATGGCTTCAGACGTGCATTCTACGGTACGTGAATGTCTGGGAGTCTGCTGACGGCACAACCATTGATGTCGTAACCATGTTCAGGCCCCCAAACTCCGTCAATCACGAGTGAATATGTTAAGAAAGGTGTCAACATTCTCACTCAATACGTACAAGAAGCGCTTTCTCGTGGCGAGTTCCCAGCTGGTAGCATATGGGGGTATGTTCACCTCCCTTCCCTTGGACATGAAACATTGCTCAAATCAATTCAGCCTCCAATACATGTTCCCCAACCTATCAGGCCACCTCCCTAAGTCCGCTGCAGATACTGCTTGGCCCCACAACACTGTTGGCCATCAGACCCTCTTCTCTCCTGCTCAGACTCAAGCACAGAATGATGACCTGTTTGTTAAGTACACCGGACTACTCAACAAGCTCACCTACGACCGCCAGAATGCTCTTAAGAAGGTCATCCCCGACTATCCAAACTACATCTCCCTTCGGACAGTTGCTGGAATGTCTAAAACCAAAGCAGGAGCAGGGCCAAAGCAAGTCGGCTGGGATGGCTCAAGAGTCTGGGGCGCTAATGTTGCTCGACTACAAACGATCAAGGAGAAGTATGACCCTAAATGCTTACTCAAGCAAGGTCCAGTCTTCTCGAGTAAGACGTGCACAAAGAAAGGGTTAGCGACTATCTTTTAAGCTCTGCGCTCATACCTTTCGATGCGTCTTGGTTGTACTTGATAGGGGACCGCATAGCATAGCTTAAGACCTGGTAGCCTGACCTGAGGCTAGGCGAATCGTAATGGCAGGCTCTGTTCGCTTCCTCGACACAAATGCCGAAACACATTCGGATAACATTGCAATACATAAGAAAACATTGACACGTAGAGAGCAGCTAATACTATAATCATATAAAATGTACAATCAGATAAATCCCGATCCTTTCTTTCCTCTTTCTCAGCCCGATAGGTGAGCGATTTGCTCGAAGCAGCAGGAGGTGCTCCCTACTCATCAGCCTAGTCTGTAGATTGACTGCGTCAATGGTCAGAAGGGAAGGGGTTCTTCTACGAATAGCCCACTTACTAGACTGCAGTTGTGACCTCGACGCCGCGATAAGCCGAACCAACGCTGTTCTCCTTCCTGTTTTTGGATATGACGTTGAAGGGGACATTCTTCTCCACATCGGAGGCGGAACCATCGGCAAAGCTCTTTTCGTTAACTTCGTCCAGAACTTCAGAGGACTCGCCAGTGACCGGCTTTTCGGTGCTAGCTGTAGGAGATGTCTTTCGAAGAGTGGAGAGCGGATAAGTGGGCACCTTGGCAGAGCCAGAGCCATTAATAGTGTTGAAGCGGGAAGCGCCTCCAGCTCCGGAGTTGCCTGCTTGCAGATTCTTTGGATCTTTGAGGCTGAAGCACAAGCGAGCGCAGGCGACACTCGTCACTACGATGGCCAAAGGAGAGTGAAGAGCTTGATTGTCGGTGGGCGATCTAGTGCGATACCAGATGACGTTCAGCAAGTTGGCACAGAGGACTACAAGGAAGTACAGGCTGCAACGAAAACATGTCAGATGTGTCCGTCAAGACAAAGTATCGCTGCCTACATTCCGTGGCTAAGGAGCATGTTGATGATGGGAAGACGTGAGTCCGATGCTCTGGTGTAATATACGAAGCTTCGGCTGTGGTGAAAGCACCAAAGTCAGCCAGGAACAGTTTGGCATCAAGCTAGGCCTTGCTTACACGATGATAAGGGTGATTGCAATGCAGTCCACGATCAAAGGCGCCAACCAGTAGAGCCAGAAGTACGATAGGTTGCGAGGAGTAGAGTTGGAAATGCATGCATGTTCGCCTGGGGGCATGGGCACAGGGGCGTCATAGGCTATAGCATAAGCCGACATGATGACTTCGCCGCAAATGAGGACACCGAATAGAGCTAGGATCCAGATCTGCCTTTCGTACAGAGCATAGACACGGAGGCCGATGATACAGTTGCAGATAACAAATAGTACGATTGTGAAGCCAGGAAGTAGGAAGTGCACCTTGACTCTCATGTCAGTGATACTGTATGATGGCTGTAGTGTGATAGACTTACGGATTTGCAAGACTCTGCAGAGACGTGCCCCGTGAAGAAGACCATGATCATTGTTACCAATCCAAGAGTCCTATCGTGACAAGCGGTCAACACACTTCACACCCAAGTATAGGAGAGACAGACTCACCAGTATCGACAGGCGAGGAATGCGACCTTCAAAGGGGTCCACTTGGCCTTCCAGAACCTAGCATACTCTAGTGGCCATGTGGTGATGAACTCCCAGACAAGGAGCGTGTAGAGACATGATGTGTAGGTACGGGTTGTGGTCAGGACATTCTTTACAGCTTCGATAGCTTGGGGCGGCCATGCTGCAGAGGAGTCCATCGCTTAAAGACTGATAATAAAGTGAAGGATTGGGCTAAGACGGTTGAGAGGGAAGTTGGGATGAAGAAGAAGAAGAAGAAGAAGAGACAGAGCAGAAACTTCAAGAATTTATACTCGCAGCTCGCGTAGCAGGGGTATCAGGGGGACATTAGAGAGGAAGAAAAGCTACTTTTCAGCATGAATGCAGAATCAGCTAGAAGTGTTAGCTAGTTAGCTAGTCGAAGGTCACTGCATTGCATTAGCTAGACTCAAGAGATGTGCCGTGGTGTAGAGATGGGATTGAGATGGGATTTCAAGTCGAAGCTCCCTCTTCTTCTTGCGACGATAAAACCAAGAGATGGGATCTCATCCATTAGCTGTTCACCTTCGTACATGGCCCGGTGTCTGCATCGCGTACATTCGTGCTTCTTCGCGTATCTTCCTGGCAGCGCTCCTCCCTGGCCCTTCGAGCTTCAAGCTGCGAGCTCAGACTGGCTGAGAATGCTGAATTGCAGGAATGGCTGATACTGACAGCCTACAAAGAGAGCGTTGAAATCGCCTATACACTCTCGCTTCTCTTTCTTCATTCATCCCATCCTCAGTCCTAATCAGACAAAGACCAAAGAACCATGTGGACCGTCACTATTCCCTCTGCTTCTGCTATCTATGACTTTTCATCTACCACCTTCTACACTTATGCATTCATAGCCTTTGTGCTTTACTGGGCAGCTATCATCATCCGAGAGCGCGTCTTCTCACCTCTGGCCAAGATACCAGGCCCGTTCTTATGGAGCATCTCGCCAACGCCTCGCTTGCTGGACGGTCTACTTGGCGGAGGTTGCTATACAATTGTGAGTCTCTTGGCAGGTTTGACAAGCTGCATACTAAAATGTCATTCTCCTGCCAGCACGGCTTTTTCGAGAAGTACGGCCCTGTCGTGCGAGTGGAGCCGAACCTTGTGGTCTTTGCTGATCCTAAATACGTCAAAGAGGTATGCAACACATCTCGTATTCATATACATCGCTTACATTGTTATCGTGCAGGTCTATGGCCATCAAACCCAATGCTTCAAGACCGAGTTCTATACCGCATTCTCCTTCGATCCCTCCGACAGCTCGGCGATGTCTACAATGGACAATCACGAGCATGCACAGCGACGTGCCTTCTATGCTCGTCCCATGGCTCGCCCAAACATTCTGGCTCAGCAGCACATTGTCCATGATCGCTGCGATGCTCTCGTACAAGCAGCGGCGAAGCGCAGTCTGAGTGGACCGGTAGATGTTGCCAGTCATTGGGCCTTCTACACTCATGATGTAGTTGTGCGGGTCATCACGTAGGTCGCCTTGCTGTACAGCCGAAGAATCTGTCGACTGACGCTAGCTGTATCTGCAGAGGACATCCCGCTGCTACTATTGAGGCCGGAGAAGGCGACATCATTATGAAGGATGCCATTGTCGGAGGCCTCAATGGATTTCTTGGCTCTTTCCCGAAGATCTATGCTGTCCTGCGAAGAGTGCCCGTCGAGTCTGTACAATGGGTTGTGCGCTCGTATGAACGTCTGCATCATGTCGGTAACTATATTCAATGCTGCGAGGGTTTCTGCTTACACAACAGTCCTGCAGCATGGCCACAAGCTGATCGCAGACTATCGCAACAAGTCGCAGGAAGACAAGGAAGATGCGCGCGTCATGCATCGAATGTTGGAAGATGCCAAAAGTATGGACATGCGAGATGCAGCGATCATCAACGAAATCTTCAGCATGATCGTCGCAGGCGGGGACACCACGAAGGTAGAATTAGTCTAGCTTTCGGAAATTGGAACCCAGCTAACGGCCTTTCCTTTCTAGTGGGCGCTCAGCTACATCGTATATGAAGTCTTCAGAGATCCGCAGCTCAAAGCACGCGTACAAGCCGAACTCGACTCTGCAATGCCCGATCGCGACTCTACACTTCCTTTCGAAACTGCTTCAGCATTGCCTGTCTTCACAGCCGTTTGCAAAGAGGTTCTTCGATTCTGGTGTCCTATACCAGGAGTTCTTCCACGCTACATCCCTGAAGGCAAAAGCATGGAAGTCGGTCAATTTGTCCTCCCTCCTGGAACTCAGGTTGCTGCTCAGCCATACACCATCAATCGTAACAAGGCGATCTACGGAGAAGATGCTGAAGTGTTCAACGCCGATCGCTGGTTTGTAAGCGCTTCGGTTTAGGTACACAAGTAGCAAGAGACTAAACGTATGCCTACAGGGTGATGCCGCATCAGTTGAGCTCATGTCACGCACCGTAAGTTGGGGCAGCCTCCTCTCCTTACTGACGAAAGCTGAAAATACGCTTCTGCAGCTCTTCACTTTCTCAATCGGTCAGAGGCGATGTGTAGGCTACGAGCTGGCATGGCTCGAGCTGTACTTGGGTGCTGCTGCCTTCTTGCGCAACTTTGATGGCAGAATCCTTACTTCGGAAAAGGGTATGGCCATGCGTGACTTTTACACTGCTTGCGTAGCCGAAGGCAAAATGATGGCCAACCTGGAGAGAAGGACTTAGGCGTACTTTCTTTCTGACGCTCAAGCTGTTTTTGACCTGCTCATCGGTATTCTGTACCTGTCTGTCCCTGTACAATAGAGCTATCAGTATGATTTGTTATCTATTCCCACTTGTAGAATGACACGCTCTCTAAGAACTCTGAAAGCCTCGTCTACTATTCTTGCATGTCATGTCAAGGTGCTCTTCGCCCTCTTCACGACCCGGCTAACAAGTTTCAACATGTCTGCCCAAGCGAAGTTCGACAAAGCAGGCAAGCTATACTCTCATTACCATGGCAGCTCGTTCAAGAAAGTCCTGCTTCGAGCAATTCTCCAATGGAGACCGGCTGCGAACAGGACCGAGCTTGCGATGGTCTTGCGAGATCTGGCAGCAAGCGCGCTGATCCTGCAATTCCTGTTCATAGTATCCATCGTAAACTCCCTGCCCAAGGATGGTCCCGTCAAGCCAGATACTAAGGATCAACTCGAGGTGAAAGCGGGCTTGTCATCCGTTACAAAGACGCTTTTGGGCTGATGCAGCTTGCATGTCCAGTTCTACGCATTCTTCAAGCAGTAACTCACAGTCTGGCAGTTTTACATACGACTGCTACTGATATACTCTGCATCAGAGCGTCAAACGGCGATGTCACCACGTCACGACCAGGCATCATGGACTTCTCAGGTAGAGCCAAGTGGTATGTGATCTAATCACGTAGTCTAACTGCAATGCTGAGTGCGCGTGATTGCAGGGACGCTTGGAACAAGCTGAAGGGAACATCCCAAGAAGAGGCGAAGGCAAAGTACGCCGAGAAGCTCACTGCAGTAGGTACACTATTCACCTGTCTCTACGCGGATCTAATACGGTTTCCTGTGCCTCTGAAATCAGGTCCTACAGAACAGCGATTCTGATGAAGCCAAGAAGTACTTGGAGGAGGTTGGTTTCGCTTCGTCTCAAAAGCTACATCAGGGGTATACTAACGAGTGTATCTTTGACTACAGCTCGAGGCAGCTGGAGCAGACTCGAGCGCAGATGCAGAAGCCGAAGTCCCTACGTCCGCATAGGCCAACCCAACTTCTCCCTGAGCTTAGCGAATCTTTCGATAGCGTTTTGCGATTGCAGATTGATGTAAAGCAGAAAGCTGGCCATACAGACGCAATGAAACATGAATCCTGCATCCGTATCTCTCGTGACTTGACATTTGACACCCATCGATTCTTTGTTATTATGTCTGAACGAGGAGGGCGTGTAAGCTGCAGCTCTACACTTTGCTCATTTGCGCTACATCAAGGCTAGCTCATTGACCATTGATACTTGATGCTTCAAGGGAGGTCGAGGACGGGGCGGCTCTGATTCTGCAAGAGGTCGCGGCGGCCACGCTGGACAAGGCTCTCGAGACGCTGGCAGCGACAGAAAGCGTGAAGCTATACTGGATCTCGCAAAATACGCAGACAAGCGAGTCCGCGTAAAGTTTGGAGGCGGTCGAGAAGGTAGGCTCGTCGAACAGCACAAAGCAAAGCGTGGCCGTGAAGAAGAAGAAGAAGAAGATCTGTAACTGACCTATCCACACCCTATCCTTACTATCTGCTAGTCGAAGGAACGCTCAAAGGCTGGGATCAACTGCTGAATTTGGTCCTCGATGATACCGAAGAGCTCTTACGAGGTACCTTGCTGGTTTAAGCAAATCGACATCTACCTCTTGCTGATACATCCTTCTTTCTCTTCCCCACCTTATTCCTGCCATTCTTGCAGATCCGGATACAATGTTACCTCTAAATCCTGAACAGAGGCGGATGGTCGGTCTGATAGTTGTCAGAGGGACGTCGTTGGTTGTTATCAACCCAGTGGAAGGGTACGTACAAGCTAGCTCTACCTCTCAGTTCCTTCGCTGACTATGTTTTCTATGCAGCTTCGGTGCTATCGAGAATCCGTTTGTGTAGTGCCTCGCTCCTAATCGAAAAAGCAAGATAGCGATTGTTGTAACATCAGCTCTTCGGTGGAGATCTCAAAAGACGCTACGACCGAAACATTCTTGTTTGGCTGTTTCTCTGGCTCCGAGATTACTTACATTTCAAGCAGGCGTATTAAATTTGGGACCTAACCACACTGTCAAGGCTACTCTTCTATGCATATTTCACGATGCCTCTGTCTGGACTGCCAACATCAACCCTTTCATAATGTCGATGCAAGGCCTGCTTTAGAAATGCCAGCTGAAGAGCCTCAAGTGCTCCAAGCGTAATGTCATGCTAAAGAGAAGCCTGCTGCTCATCCGTAACTTCTAATTTTCGCGTGAATCGAAAGACTCCTTATACCATCACAACGAATCGAATGCGGTCTAAGCCTGACAAGTACCGAAGAATTCCAAGACGATTCATCCATCCACAGCAAGATACGGCTACAAAGTACGAGCCTCCTCATGACATACGAAGTATTGCTTACAAAGTGCTTTTCCAGACAAGCTCTTGGTACACTCCCTGTGACCGCCGCTAGATGACTAGATTAGCGGTGTCTATCCAAACCTTACAAAGGACTACTCTGCGCTTGTACTGCTATGATGCGTTGCTCGGTCGCTGTATTGCAGTTTCCCGATGGACCTGCTTTAGACGTACTTGATCAATAATATAAAACAAGGAAACGCCATTACATTCGCATAACGATTGGATCAGTATACTCTGCAGCAGAGCAGACCGGCTTCAGCCTGCGCTGCTTGCGCGACCAACTTGATCAGACAGCGCTGTCAGCAAGCGAGAGGCCCGTCATCCAGGTCTGGTACTGGAAACGCACGGAAAGACGTCCTTGAGCTGCACTGTGACTTCCCATGATGGCCAGCAACAGTGCTGTCGTACCGACTACTGCCAACGACGCCCGCTCTGGACGCCCTTCGTGCTCAGCTGGAGGCGAGGGCGAGCAGACGCAACATCAGCGTTCGCTGTCGCAAGAGCAACCTATAGGAGCCAATGCAACACTACCAGTCAACGCTACTCAGCCTGCGCAAAGGATCCGGGTGAGCGTTCACTTCAAGCCAGCCGGCTGCCTGGACCTTCGAGCTCCCGCGCTGTAACCCAGTCTTCCAAATGAACATACACTGATACATATCTATATATTATGCAGGGCCAGTCTGTCTCGCCCTCGTCGACTGATACCGAAGATGACGGACTCCGAATGCGGCGGGACTCGCAACAACAACCAGCATCTCAGCAGGCTCCGAACCAGCCTTGGGCGCTCACATCTATCAGCGAGACGGAAGACAACGCAGATGAGACCGACGAAGATCTGGCAGACCCGGAGGAGATGAAGCAGATTGGCGGAGGCATGCTCAATCAGATGGTACTAAAGAGCGGTTACCTGTTGAAGAAGGGAGAACGACGCAAGAACTGGAAGAAACGCTTCTTTGTCCTTCGTCCAGACCGGCTGTGCTACTACAAAGACGACAAGGTGGGTTCATGCTCGCAATCAGGTATGGCATACCCTAACGCTTTCGCCGAGCAGGAATATCAAATCTTGCGAAGTATAGCTGTTCATGAAGTACATGCTTGCGCCCGTATCGAAGTCAAGCGACATGAAAACGCATTTGGGATAGTCACGCCAAGAAGAACATATTACGTTCGCGCCCAAGATGAGAGAGAAGTGAATGATTGGGTATACAAGCTAAATGATGCTCGCAATGAAATGAATCTCAAGCGGCAAGCCTCTATTGGCGAATCGGGCGATTCTACTCCGCTTCATACGCAAGCATCGACTCCACTTCCAGGACCGTCTGGAACAGGTGTCACGGCTTCATCTTCTGCCCTTGGTATTCCACCCCCTCCTCCAGCGCAACCGACTGCTACCAAGGCCATCCCGATCAAAGCTGCTCCAATAGCAATCGGCAATCCTGCCGCCGCATCGTACAACACAGCTAGTTCCTATTCTACCACAGGCGACTTCAATAGAGGACCAGACACCTACCTGTCATCATCTTATGCCTCGAATGCTTCTTCGTCAGATGCCTTCGAAGGCTCACCTACCGGAAGGATAGACAACATTCCCTTCCGAACTGTGGGCGGCGACGATACAATAGCTGCCGACGGAAGCCTGCAGCCCCAGCGCACGCGGAAGACATCGATGCCTGCCTCTTCTAGCGATCAAGAACGAGGTTACTTCCCAGCTCTGGATGCGGCTTCTTCTTCCGAAGACGAAGATGATATCAGTATTCCCTTCGCATCGCAGTCATCTCCTCAAATGCCGGACATGCCGGCTGCATCAACATCTGCAGCGAAGCCGCCTATGAAAATGGCAATACAAGCTGCCGATCCGCATCGAATCGTCATGAGCGGCTATCTCATGAAGGCTACGAAACGGAAGAACTGGAGAAAGCGGTGGTTCACCTTGACCAGCAGCCGGCTGATGTACTCGCGCTCGCACATTGTGAGTTGGGCTTCACACATGTCTATCCAGTTTCACTGACCTCGCACTATCGCATCATCCAGGACACTAAGGTGAACCGTGAGGTCTCTCTTGAGCAGATACTAGATGCTATGGAGTATACCCCTCCAGCGCGGACGCGGACGCTGACTGGCCCTTTATCACCTATGCTTGGCCAAGGAGAAGCACCCATGTCTCCTACTGCCGAAGGCAAGCGACCATTAGCAAACTGCTTTAAGATCATCACACCATCTCGAACGTTTTTGGTCTGCGCACCTTCCGAAGAAGACGAAATAAAGTGGCTATCAGCAGTACGGGTGCTGATAGCTGCAAAGCGCAAACCTCTTGGTTCTCCTACCGAGCCAGTACAAGGTGGTTGGCCATCAACATCAGCGCCTCAGAATAAAGAGACTCGCGTCTTGCCTCTGCCAGCTTCTGGCAGCCAGCAAGTATTGGCATCGGCCACACCGAGTACAGGTGCAAATTACCCAAGCATAGAATCCAAGTAAGTGCAGGGCCCAAGACCTAACGACCATAGTTGATATCGTTATCAGACTGGAAGAGAATAGCAATGCTAGCTACTCTCAAGCGGAAGTAAGAGGAGCACCTGGTCATACGCGGACCCGGAGTGCGACTGAAGTCGCATTAGGAGCTATCAGAGATGTTGAGCGATCTTTCAGTAGAATGGCCAAAGCTTGATGTTGTATGCAAATCGAAGCTGGGTGGAAGCCCTTGTATAGCTATATCAGAAGAAACTTGGTAGACTTGCTAAGAAGCTTTCCTCATTGGCAACTTTCAAGCCTCGCGTAACATAGCCTACATGCGGGACGTTGGAATGTGGTCTTAACAACAACTAAGAGAAGGAGTCTTGATTTTGAATCAATGTCTACAGTGGCTTGGCCTCCCCTGCTGACTTTGCAGTTCTGAAGGTGGTCGGGACCTGGGTAGGCACGCCGTATATCTTATGTGTACTGCCTGACCGCGTGCCTATTGCGCTATTTCAATGTCTGTCATGCTCGTAAGCAACCCGGGATGCTATAAGACAGTAAGTGGTCTCAGCGGACGAGTTGAATGAGGGTTCTGAAGTCCTCACGCATCACATCACACATTGCTTGCAGCAGATCCTATCGCTTCTTCCGCGCCTTCTTCTGGGTACTTGTCCCGGCGTTCTGGGCCTTTTCTGGCCCTGCTTCTGATGGATTCCCAGGATCTTCAGGTTGCTGTGTAGCCGTATTGGTAGCTGCTAGCGGTGCAGGCGTTGCTGCGAGCTCCGATGATGTCGCCATAATAGAGGTGAGTTCTCGCTGAAGGGTTTCGACACGGTTGAGAGTAGAAGTCGAGGTACATTTATATTTCAGGGACTGTGCAGTAATATCCAGCCAGATGGGCTTCGTTGTCAGCCATTGATTCACAGGCCTAGTCGATGGATGCCTCTGACATGAGGACCGGCGGTGATTTGCAGCATGCAAGTCCCTCCAGCATGATTCCAATGTATAAGAAAGCGCGTCTGCTATCCTCTATCAGCGAGGCCTTTCCCAGGTATCCCAACGAACGAACAGATTCAGGCGCTTCTTTGGCCAGCAGCTTGGCTTCGCGGGCGAAGGACGTCCAGCTCGTAGTTGTGACCATTCAGGCAACGTATTGGAACAGACCAATACGTATATAGGAGGCGGTCCAAGGCAAATATGGTCGGTGAGAGCGAGACAAGCGTCTTAAGGTTATCACAGCCGAAACGTACAATGGTGGCATTTGTTGAAGACTATACTATCCCTTGTGCATATGGCGTATCAAGAAGCGTAATGCGTTAGCCCTTGGCTGCAAGAAGACAAGGGCTAGTGCTCAGCCGCACCATCGGCCTTCAAATGCCTTCTGCGACCAGACGAAACTTTGGTATGGAGACTGAGGCTGCGTTGACCTCCACAGTTCTCGTAGTATTGGCCGGAACATCTGGTATTGCACTTTGAAATGGCGACAGCAGCTCCGGCGCTGGAGTTTCCACTAGACCTGGATTGAGCTAAGATGACTGGAAGTGTAGACGAAAAAACTCACCAATAACAAGCGGTGCCATCCTTGGTGCCGGCCATCTTGAAGCCTTTGCGCGCACACCATGCCGTGCATCGCTCGCCAGACATGTCTTCGTCGTCTTCGTAGCTAGGACCGTTAAGAGCATTGCCAGACACACATCCAGATCTTACGAAGCCGCTAGCTAACAGACTAGATGGCATGAAGGTTTTTGGGTTTGGCATTGGGCCCCAAGAAGGCGTCGCGGTGCCAGTTAACACAGGATTTATTCCCAACAATTGCGGGATAGCTTCTCCAAAGCCTGCATCTTCGTCTGGAACTGTTGTAGCGTCAGAAAACTGAAGGGCGTTCTCAGGTTATTGGCCCTACTTGGCATAACAGGCCGGCAGGAATCTGCAAGTGCGGCATCTCTCGATGGTTGAAGCGGTGCACAGTCGTCCAGTCCGTTCTTGCACTGCGGAGTTTGTTAGCGGGATGCTTGTATGTCTGGATCGGACTCACCGTATCGATCGCAGCCTGTAAAACTTTGGTGTCCCAACCGTTGATGAAGTCCTATACATATCGTTAGCTATAAGCTATAGAGTGTGCGGCCATTGACCATTCTTACAGCATGAAAGCCCAGCCCAGTCTTGTCTCCGAAGGCCCAGGTGAGAGCGTTCTTGCGATAATCGAACCATTGTGTCTTTATCGCGAAGACAGCTAGTCAGGACGTTTCCAAGTGGTCAAGATATAGCACACACCTCGAAATATGCTTGTACGAAGATGTTGATGAAGCGTACAGGATGACTTGCGGGACACTTCCCGAATTCGGGTCCACCGATCGGATAGGCAATGTGCGACAGGTCTGGTGATTCCAGTCGCTTACCATCCCAACAAGATGGAAGCCACACCTGTGCAACAAGCCCATCTTCGCAAAACTTGTTAGGAAAGACATTTGAGACAGTGTGACCTCTAGAATAGTCGAGGCATTGATACCTGGATGGAAGATCAGGTGGAGTTCCTTGAGCATTTGTAAGTCGCTTACGAAACTGCGAATGTACAACTGTAAGCCTAGTGGCATGCAGACACAAGCTGGAGAACGAAGCTCACCGGCACGGTCCCCTTCATTGGAAGCATTATAAACTCGACGATAGGGTGTTCCTCCGATCATTTTGAGACCCTGATAGAACGAGTTAGCGACATCTACAGCAGGCTGACTCAGACTTACAGGCGGGAAAGCTACGATCTTCTCGTCTTTGTGATTGCGTTGGCGATAGTGAATTTCGGCCCAACCTTCCACAGCATCGAAGTTTCCATCGCTCTTCTGATAGAAGAGAAGAGGTAGCCAGTATAGACTCTTGTTTGCCTGAACCTCGATAGATGTACAAGACGACTTTGCCACTTTCGCGGCATCGTAGGTCGGCCTGTTCAGTACATTAGCAACCATTCATAATGCTTGAGTATACCTCATTCACTCTACTACGTTCGCTCCGAAGAAGCAGTGCGCATGCGTATTATACGTGCCTGGGTTTAGGCACGTCAGATCGCCTAAAGATATTGTGCTTCTCGCCGACGACTAACCTGCTGCCATGATGGGACTATACAACAAATCAGCTATCGTAGTAGCTATCGGGCTTCATACTTACTCGTATCGTGCTACCAACAGTGTCGAGGAACTGAACGACCAGTCTCCGACTACACGGCAGATGGGCAGGAGTGTAAGACCCAAGAGTAGCTTCATCATCGTGGTGTTTGGAAGGCCTGGGCAGCTGCAGGAGGAAGTCTGGGGATTGTCTGAGACAGGCGAAAATGAACGTGTTTTCCAAAGAGTGTGACGGTGGGTAAAGGCAGGATGAGGAGGAGTTGCTTTGGGATGAGTAGAAGGGAAAGAGAGGAAGGATTGAAATGAAACTGGATATCTTGTCCGTCTGTGCCATTAACCGAACGGAAGAAAGGGCCGCTTCTGTTCCGGGCTCTTCTTATGAAGGTTCTTAAATTGCTGCAGGGAGAGACCTCGTGACAGATACCAAACAAGGTGAATAAACTCCAACTTATTAGAAGTGTCCGGCAGACAAGCAGTGTCTTTGGTCTGTTGTTCCGCAGGCACGACCCCTCCAAAGATTTACAGGCAGCAGCACCGATATGTATCATGTTCTCAGTTGCAGCATGCGGATGCTGACGGTAGAAGCTCAGTGTTAAGGTGCCAGAGGTCGCTGCACCTATGTCAGAAAGTGCACAGCAGCTCAAACGCCGTGGAAGCCTGTCTTTGAAGGTTGTAAGATTGTAAATAAGTATCAATTGCAGCTGCTACAGAACAGGGAAGATGTAGAGACTTGGTCATCAAAGCTTGGATTTGGCATTCTGGAAAGCGAATTTCAGACTTGTTCAGCACTTCTATCTGCACACTTACCTTCAGCACAGTGTCGAGCTTGGTAGCAAGCCTGCAATTCATAGTCAGTAAAGGCGGACTTTTGCGTGCTTGTGAATGACGAACATCTGCCGCAAATCGTTGTCAGCAACGACCGATTAGCAGAAGGAATGTAAATTCAACTCACAATATTGCCCTTGACTATAGGCGAAGAAGCGCGTCAGTCTGGAACATGTAGGAGACAGACAACTCATACCCTTCAAGGCCCCGGTCCTAGAAGAGCGCAGAGATTAGCTTCTGTGGTCAAAATAGAATGTACAGCTTGCACCCACATGAATGCCTTCTGGCCATTCAAGCTGCCGTCGGCCTGGCGATTTGGACATATCAGCAGGGATGCAGCGAGTTTTGTGTTCGAACGCACCAGCTTCTGGAAAGTCTCGTCGGTGAGGTTGATAGTAACATCAGGTTTGACCTTTGGTGAATCCTTGGTGATTTCGAAGACTTCTCCCTTTTTCTGTACGTCCGGCATCAGCAGCCCGGACCACCTTGATGCAGGCAGATTCGCTTGCCTTGAAGTCGAGCAGGTACGAAACAGTCTCTCCCTTTGAGTTGGTCAGTCGCATCTCGAATATGCCATTGACCTGTCCTTGTAAATCAGCCAAAGGTATCGCGTGAAAGGGTGGTGACGAATTGACCTTCTTGAGAATGTCCTTGCGCTCAGCTTCGCTGGCCTGTTGTCGTACGACCATCAGATATCTGAGTAGCTCGCTCCTGTAGCTGCACAGGGTTACCGACCTTGCTCAGGCTGCTTGCAATAGTCTCGAAAGTCTGTGACGATGGGAAGCCGTCCTTTGCCAGTGTCCTGCAGCCAGCATGTTAGTACAAGCATGTAGAAGTTCACATTGTGAGCTTGCATCTTGCGAACTGTTGGAGTCGGTGGTCAAGAGAGAACGGGTGTAACATGGCCGGCGCGGTGACATATACGAAAGTACAGGGAGGCCTTCCACGATCTACACGAGACACAACACTGACTTACTGTGCAGAATCACGGTAACCCTCCCAGCCAAACATCGGAGTATTTTTGAGAGGCCTGCTACGTTCTCTAGATTCTCTCGGAGCGCGCGAGCTTGTTAGACCCCGCACTATGGCTTCAGCTATTATCATTGTGATTCCATTATCCCGCTCGTCGTAAAATGAGTTGCGTCGCGATCTCTGCCAAGTCGCATTTAGCGAAAGATTAGACGATTTACATGAAGAGCTTACCCGACGCCGTGAAGGTCTCTGGCCATAGTTGTAGTACTGCTGATCGTCTGAGTAGTCGTCATCGTCTTCGCTATTGTTGTCATATCCCCAGGTGCCTCCGCTTGATTGCTGGTTGTTCTGGCCCCATTGATCGCTATTGTCACGATTGCGCTCCTTCTTTCTCCCTTTATTTCCATTTTGCGGTGCCCATCCCTGAGCTCCCGAATTGTTATCTTGGTTATTATTATTCCAGCCTCCAGATTCATTGTTGTTGTCGTCGCCCCAGCCCTTGCTACCTGAATTACCTCCGCCTGATGCACTTCCCCATGCATTGTCATCTCCCCCTGCCCCCCAGCCGCTAGGATTGCTGGTATTGTTGTTGGTGGTCCAGTTGTTATCGGTGTTATCAGCCCAGGAGCTAGCGTTGTTGTTCGATGCGGCAGAGTCGCCCCAGCCAGTGGTGTTGTTGTTCGAATTGCCGCTCCAGCCTGACCCGCCAGAATCGCCCCAGCCAGAGTTCCTGTTGTTTGAGGAGGAATTATTGTTGCCCCGCGGACCTTGCTCCAGCAGCTGCATGACGGCTCTTATCTGGTTGTATCCAACAAGATCACCGGCTTTCCCGTCTCCCGACTTGTTCTTCTTGTGTCCTTTCTTGGAGCCATCTTCAGCGAGTGCTTTGCGTAGAAGTTCCAGCGGCCCTTCCTGTTAGTATGTCAGCTAGAATCGCTGATGATCTCGCAGAGCGTCAGCCTACTTCAGGCTTGCCTCCACCCTTGTTCTTCCCTTGACCTTCTTGATTGCCGCCTTGCGCCTGCTTGTTCTTTCCATCGTCCTTCTTGATGACTACAGCAGTTCCATAGGCTATCGATTCGACGTGTCCTAAGCCTACTGGGGCGCTTGAGTCAAAGCGGACTCCTAGACACCCATTGGCCCCTCGTGCTATCGAGTTTTGGATGACTGCAATGCGCGTTAGTGATGACTACGGAGCTGCGATTCAAGCTACGCACGCAGTTCTGTCGCTTCCTGCTGGTTCTTCTTTGCTAGTTGTCCAGACCTATCGTCCTCTCCTTCCTCGGAACTGGAAGAAGTCAGCATCAGCACCCAGAAGCCAAGTGGTACGCACCTTCGAATGGCGGTCCCGCTGACAGCTCCTATGCACTTTACAACGACATATGAAGGGACTGGAGGAACTGATCAGTATCGTGTATATATGCTTGTATTCGGGACTCACTATAGTCGGTGGTAACGTAAACAAAGTTTGCTCTTGCTTCTTTCGATAGGGTGGCCTTGTCTACTGGCCCGAATCCCGAGAAGCCATGCTTTGCGACCAGGCCTTCCATGGCTCGCTTTGTCAGAGCATCTTCTCGGTCGCACATTTCAATTTCCCGCTCATAGCGCCTTTGCAGTTGCTCTTGTTCCATTCTGAGCTTGAGGGTATACTGCTGCATGAGTCTCTGTTTTTCCGCTGCTAAAGCTGCTTGTTGCTGCTTGACGGGAGAGATGGGCTTGGAAACAGATGATCCCAATGGACGAAAGAGAGCCATCCTGTTTAAGAACGTCAGGTGCTGTCCACATGTCTCGCGAGGCTCACTGACTGGGACTGAGATTGGGAATCTTTGAGCGATAAAGCTTGAACCTCTGCTCGAAGCTTGAGTAGATCATCAGGCGCATCGGGTGCAGGTGTTAGACCTCCTCTTGACTGTATGCAAAGCGGTTGGTTGACTTCGTCATTTGGAGTTTCGCGAGTTTGTGCTCACAATAGGCGCGGCCATTGTCGATGCGTTGGGTGCTTGCTGGATACGAGCACCCTTATGTTGACGTCGTAACCTCTAGCCGGCTACAGACAGGCCCGTGAATCGCTGTTCAACAGAGAATGCCGCTTTGATAGATGTCGAATTCAGTATACACTATCAGCCTTCCGAAGCAGCAGCAGCAGCGTAATTCAGTCGCTTAGTTGACGAAATGTTGAGAAGAAGCAGAAGCATAACGAGCGAATTGGCACTGCGAACTCGGTCGGACGGTCAGACCTGGACAAACAAGAGGGGCGAAGGCAAGGCTCGCGTCACGCTCAAAAACGACTTGAATAGGAAGATCATGGCAAGAGAGCATTGTATTTCATCCTGGCATTACAGCAAATAAAACGGATGTCGCGAACGCCTCTGCTTCCATTATACTTTGGACCCTTGTGCTGACTGATGCTTCCTGTTTAAAGCAATTGCCTGGGATGGACTGGGACTGTACTGCTGACAGCTTACGTGACACCCTTGTCCATGTTAGGGAACTTACAAGGAAAGAAAGTACTGGCAGGGCCAAGAGCATGCACCCACCTTCCAACCTGCTGGGGGTCGCTGAGCAATCTATACGCTCCAAAGATGGTACTGTCATTATTAAGCGACTTGGTATATAATCGCACTTTTCGCTGGCCTACATCTTGTCCCCCATTCCTTCGCTCGTCTTCCCAGTTTCCCCCTAATCACAAATAAATTCTATCTCGCACAACCATGAGCTCACGCATCCTCGTAACTGGTGCTACTGGAAAGCAAGGTGGTGCTGTTCTCAAAGTAAGATAATCCAGAAATACTGAGTCCTGGCGGCCTGCTGACCCGGTTACGGGATGTCAGGCCCTGCTAGCCCTCAAGAAAGACATCACGATCGTAGCTCTGACTCGAGATCCTAACTCGGACAAAGCCAAGTCCCTCGCATCGCTGTCCAACGTGAAGCTACAGAAAGGCGATCTGGACGATGTGACTGCTATCGAAGCTATCTTTGCGGCAGAGAAGTTCGACGGCGTCTTCTCAGTACAAGATCACTTTGTTGCCGACGAGGTTGCACAAGGTAAGAAGCCAGGCGATACTACATGAACCGAGAGCAAAGCTGATTTAAGGTTAGGCAAACTTCTTGCAGACCTGGTCAAGAAGTACAACGTCGGCCGTTTCGTCTACTCCGCATCTTCTCACGCCCAGGTTGTTCCCAACCCAGTTCCGAAGTGAGTGACCCTACCGCTGCACCTCAAGCTACACGACAACTGACTTCACCTCAAACAAGCTTCGGACACAAGATCGTCATTGAGAAGCACATCACCGAGAACATGTCGGGTCTCAACTATACTATCGTTCGACCAGCAGCCTTCATGGACAATTTCTACTGGCCCTTCTACCCGTCAGCTGTCCTTGCACTCAGCGAAGACTCTGATCTGCTTGATCAGGTTGCCCTGAGCGACATTGGCAGAGCTGTAGCCGAAATCTTCGCAGCCGAAAGCCAGAAGTACAACGAGGCCTTCAAAGGCAAGGTCGTGCCCCTGGTCGGGGACACGCTCACCATCCGAGACATTTTCGAGATCATCAAAGAGGAGAAGGGCAAAGTTTACGAGAAGCAGCAAGGAGAAGTTGGTCCTCTAGGAACTGTCATGAAGGTATGTACATGACGATCATGCTATACCGGCGCTCGCGATAACATGTGCCATAACAGTTCCTCATAGCACACTCCGATGCCGGCAAGCCTGCCGGAACCAAGCAGGCTTTTCCTGCTATTAAATCTTTCCGAGAATGGGTAAAGACAGAATTCTTTCCACAAGCTTGAGGATTTGGCACGATCGCACCGAAGCACTTGTAGTCTGCAGTAGTGCATCTTTGTAGTGCCGTAGTCTGATCGATGTTATCAGAAGTTGCGTTGTAGTGGTACGACAGATGAAGCTGATAGACCAGGTTTAAATTCTATATCAACGAGCTTTTGATTCAAACTTGCAGACTACGCAGTGTTTGATATAACCGTTTCGCATAGTCGACGTCCTATGACAGAACAGGATCTTAGCTTGAACGAAGTTGCACGTGTGAGAATCGCATCTTACATCGCCATTGCTAGCAATCACTTTCTTCAGGTATACCTCGGCAAGCGCCAGATCGCCAATAACACGTCGTTTCCGATTAGTGACGTGGAACTCGCCCATTTCATAGGCTGCCAGATTATTGTAAGCTGCCAGATATTCTGATGGCGGAATGCCATGCGTTTCTCCAACTTCGACCATCTTGCCCCAGTAAAGAGCTGCTTCTTGGAACATGCTCATTGACAGGTATTGCTCTGCTAGCCGTTTCAACATGCTGACATCGTCGGGCTCTACGCAGAATTGAGCTCGCTTGAAGCATTTGAGGACTTCGTGAGGTCTGTTGGACATGTTAGAATAATGCAACATCTCCTGTGGTAGATACTCACTTGGCAGTGCGAGCGTAGCAGTTTCCGACAGCCTGCCACATTCTTGCATCGAATGGCCGTAATGCGGTTGCTCGTTGATAGTAGCGAAGAGCATAGGCGTGCATACCAAGAAGCTCGTAGGCCTGGCCCAAGCCGTACCACGCACGGTAATCCTTGCTATTGGCAGCTGTTCAAGCAATCAGCTTGCATGTCGCGGTAAAGAATGACCTCGCGCGCACCACAGGCCCGTCGATATGCCTCTATAGCCGCATGCGTATTGGACAGCTCCACAAATTCGTGTCCCATCAAGGTCCATGCGGCAAGGTATCCTGGATCTAGCTTGATGGCGCGCCGAAAGTATGCTACGGCTTTCGTGTGCTCGCCTCGTATTGAATATAGATTGCCTGAAGCAGCATTAGCCGTCATTTCTGGATATCAAGTGACTGCATACCTATCAAGCAACAGGTCTCCGGCCTGTCCTTGTCCACTTGCCCGTACCGATGGGCTAATTGGGATAGTTTGGCTCGCTTGCCCATGACATATAGGATGTTGCTGTATGTATCGATCTCGTCCAAGCGATTCGGACATTCTTCAGCGATCTCATCGAACAGCTTCTCTGCGAGATCAAAATCTGAAGCGGGGTCGCGTTAGCTAGGTTCTTGCTGAATACAAATGCTACACACCTCGCATGTGATACTCGAGGAGGGCAATTTGCGACTTCAGATGTATGGAGCCTGGAAACTCTGCCAGTAGCTGATCAATCACAGAGCGCAGGTCGTCTGATGCACGATGAACTTCGATAGTTGCGCTTATATGAAAGAACTTGGTCATCGTATGGTCTTCCGGTAGATGCGGGAGTGTAGCAATCAACTGGGTCAAAGAAAGTTTTGGCTTTCGAACCTATCGACGGGCGAATTCGAAAGCGTACCTCTTCTTCGCCATCAAGCAGCTTGTTTAGGTGTAGCCACGCAGACCAGTTGTACGGGAACAATTTGACAGAATCGACCAGGCTGGCCATGGCTTCTAGCCGTCGACCAAGATCATCGAGAACGAGCGCGCGTCTGCCATCATGTCAGCACATGTAGGAAGATAGTAGCCGCGAGCTTACAAATACAGCAGAAATGGGTCGCTTGTTGTCTTTATTTCGGTCAAGATCTCGCCTAACATCTTGTGACCCAAAGAGACTTCTGTCGAGTGTTCGCGTTCGAAAGGCTCTGCTCCACGTAGGCGTGAAGAGTCCTGCAAGCTGTTAGCTGTCGTAGCTGCCGGGGACCACGCCTATAAGCTTACCAGATATTGCGAATAGAGACGCAGCCATAAGGCTTTCGGATCTGTGCTGTTCTGGAGAACTCTGATACATTGCTTGAACTCATGACAGTCAAAGTGTCGCTTGGCCAGCACGTAGATTGGCTGAAACTGTCTCGGGGGCATAGATTGTATGTCGCCAGCTGCAGGACGCGAGATGAGGAGTTCGGCAAGCCTGTTCTTCTACATTAGGCTATTGTATCCACTCGTAGCGAGTCGCAGAGCTACCATCTTGACGCGCTCTTCAGGCCGCGGTCTGCAAGCTCTTCGACGGTCGACCAGCTGCCGTCCAGCAAAGGATCGCCTTGTTGGACCATTACATGGGCAGAGATGCTGGCGAAGCGAGCGTGAAAGTAATGCCAGACTGAGAGGGGTCAAGTCGGTCCTGAAGAAAAGGTCAAGACCGTTTTGACCGAGAGCGTCTCGTCTGTTTCGACGACTGATCAAATGGTATTCTTTATTACAACAGTCGCACTATGATCCATTCCATCAAGCAGGTCGCTAGCATTCTGCCGATAGGTTAAACAGCTGGATTGTGTTTGTGTCTGGAAAGCGGTGTTAGGTCTTTCCTACGATTCTGTAGAGCTTGCATTCTCATTCCCAATTGCAGTGGGAACACAGCCAAGCTAACCAGGCTAGATGCTTCAATTCGAGCACAATCTCCTTATCTCCTTTGCCTCGAGAGCACTATGCACATCGCCCAGCCAGATAGCATTCTGTAGGTTGGGAAGTGAAGAAGACGATGTCTGATATTCCCAAGCCGTGGATCAACGAAGAAGAGAAAGTAGAGCGGATCCAGCAATTTCGCCAGAGTTTGGCCTCCTGATGGGCCGCACTGCGAGCTGCCGACTGATGCAGGTGATGGACAGCTGTGGACATAAACAGCCTCGCAATGCTATAGAGCTTCAAGGTGAATACAGAGTCGCATTTTGGGACGGCTGTTTGGATGGTAAGCTTTCATTGCGCGACAGAACAGGGTTGGAACTCAGCAGTACCTCATGTCGTGCTTTGCTTCTTCAAGTGTTCCTGCGCTCGAGTTGCGATGTCTTGAACCTCTTTCAGGTCGGTACTGGAGGCTTTCCCGCTTGCAATGAGGTTCGCTGCCACAGTACAGCATTCTTCGTAGTTCTTCTTGCGGTACAGTCTCTGCATAGCTAGTAGGCATATGGCTGGACTGGGATCCTTGACGGCCATGAACCACTCGGCATTCTCGATTTTGGGGGTATACGTTTTCGACCGAGCGAGAGCAGCTTCAACGCGCAGCCTTCGAGCTTCTTTCACTGCATCTTTGTCGATGTCGTCTAGCGCGTCTGCTAACCCGACGAAAGAGTCCATGTTGAAGTAAGGGAGAGCCTTTGCTTCTTGGCTTTGCTCTCTCTCGTTTATTCGCACATCTCCTGACTTCGATGCCTCCATGTCCTTCCTGAATAAGTCCAATTCCAGTGATCCTGCTGCTCAAGACGTCCAGCTTCCTCCTGGTCCAACGGACAGCGTCTCGTCTCTCTGCTTTTCTCCTACGGCCGACTACCTGGCAGTCTCGTCTTGGGACAATAACGTACGCGTCTACGAAGTAGGAGCGAATGTCGCTGGCCGCGCCGCTTTCGACCATGCTGCTCCTATCCTCGATACATGCTGGACGCAAGATGGCCGAGTCCTGATCAGCGCTGGCGTAGACGGTTCAGCAAAAGCACATGATTTAGAGAAACAAGCTACTTCTCAAGTTGCAGCCCACGATGGTGGGATACGCTGCGTTCGCTGGGCGGAATCTGTCAACATGCTTGTGACAGGAAGCTGGGACAAGACCATCAAAGTAAGTCGGGTATTGCGATGTGATGTAGAGGACTTGGCTCATCTGAATCACAGTACTGGGATATGCGGTCAAATACGCCGGCAGCTACGGTTCAACTCGAAGAAAGATGTTATGCCATGGATCTATGTGGCCAACTTCTAGTAGCAGCAACTGCAGAAAGACGGATACAAATCTATAATCTGCAGAACCCGACGCAGCAGTTTGGCAATACAGTCGAAAGTCCGCTCAAATTCCAAACACGCAGTCTTGCATGCTTTCCGGATCAGACAGGGTATGCGATAGGTAGCATAGAAGGACGTGTGGCCATTCAGTACGTCTCCCCTTCCCGAATGTAGACTCGCAGAGCTTACCTCGGCTACCAGGTATATTGACGAAACGCGGGCCAAAAATGAAAACTTCTCGTTCAAATGCCATCGAGCCAATGAACCAAAAGCTGGAACGGGTTTGACAGCAGACGACACCAAGCCGCAGCTTTTCGCAGTCAATGCAATTTCGTTCCATCCAGTTCATGGTACTTTCTCAACCGCAGGCTCTGATGGCACAATCAGCTTTTGGGACAAGCAAAACAAGACTCGCTTGAAATCATTCAATCTCAAAGATAGCAATAGCGGAGCGACTTCGTTGCCTGTCGCGGCGACCGCTTTCAGCCGCATCAACGGCTCCAACATCTTTGCTTATGCCATTTCGTATGACTGGGCCCATGGCTACAGGGGCAACACGCCGGATCATCCTAATATTGTCAAAGTCCACGCATGCAAGGTAAGAACGCGTTTGAGAAGCGTTCTGGGCGATATACTGAGCAGACTCGTGTCATCAGGACGATGAAGTCAAGAAGCGGCCGAAAGTCTAGACGAGCAGGTTCTTTCGTTCTGAAATCCCTGCTACAGCCGTTTGTGGCCTCCTTCGCTTGCGGCAGCCTGGTATGCATTGCATGGCAAGCTTCTACAGGCAGGAGCAAATGAAGGAAGCCAGGCACAAGAAGCTCCAAGAACAGAGCAGTCATAGCTTAGAATGCTCTGAGCAACTGTGAACAGACGCAAGTAATGGATTCGAAGCTGTCTGATACTTTTGTACGCGAGTTGTTGTACCAAAACAAGGGCGAGCAGTGCGCCTATAGTATGCTGTCTTCTTTTGTTTTGCACTGAATGTATAGATACAAGGTGCACAGCAGGAAAAGCTAGCTTGATCACTGAGACCCCCTCAGACCGCTTTCCCGCTTGACTTCCCGCCTTAAACTTGCAGAAGGCCAAGCAGAGAGCACTCGCTCTTGTGCTTGCTGCTGCTTTGCAACAATGCTTCAAGACATCACAACGCTGCAATGGATGCGAGAACCGGGTATGTTTACTTGCTCGACCTCGCCGGCGCTCGTGCTCAAAAACACGCAAAACAGCCTCTTCTGGCCGCATCATCCTCGCTACTATAGCACTGTATGGCTTTTGTGAACTCCTACCTGGCCAGAATCCCTTGACTGGCTATCTGGGCATTTCGTATCCTCTGCCCTTGCAGCCTGGTGATGAAGGCAGGCTGCGCTATGGCAAAGGCTGGCGAGACCTCCAATTCCTTGCCTTCTACATCGTCGTCTTTAGCTTTGTTCGTCAAAGTGCGGTGCGCTACATTGTTCGGCCGCTCGCACTGGCAGGAGGCATCAAGGGCGAGCGCAAGCTTGAGAGATTCACCGAGCAAGGTTATGCATTCATGTACTGGTCAACCTCCAGCTTGATCGGTTTGGTGAGCGGCGTTCCATCCTATTTTGCTTGAAACCTGCTGAATGATCTTTTCAGGCAGTCATGTCGAAGCAACCAACCTGGTGGTACGACACCAAGTATTTCTGGATAGGATACCCTCACTGGCGCATGCTTCCCGAGCTCAAGGTTTACTACCTCCTGCAATTCTCGTACTGGCTCCAGCAGCTTCTTGTCCTGGTCTTGCGCATCGAGAAGCCGCGTAGCGACTTTTTCGAACTCACCTGTCATGTGTGTATCTTGTGTCCATGTATCTGCGCCCATGCTGAAACCCTGCTCCAGCATATTGTCACTTTGTGGCTTGTCGGATGGAGCTACTTCTTGAACCTGACCAGTAAGCGGGTTCAGACTTTTCTATCTTACTGTTCTACTGTTCTAACATGTTACCCAGACATCGGCGTGGCCGTGTTTTTCAGCATGGACATTGCGGACGTCTTTCTGGCGCTGTCAAAAATGCTCAACTACCTACAGCTACAGCGGACATCGGAAATTGCCTTTGCATTCTTCCTCTGTGTCTGGACGTACTTCCGACACTACCAAAATCTCCGGATACTCTGGTCTGTGTGGTTCGAATACGACAAATATGTGCCTATGGAAGCGCGGCATTTCCGACCTTGGGAAGGGATAGCTCTGAGCGGATGGATGAAGTACCAAGTCTTTGCGCCGCTCGTTGCGCTGCAAGCGATCAACCTGTTCTGGTACGTTTTGATGTGGAGGATAGTCTTCAGGTACGCAGGCGTTTCTTTTGGTGACTGGCGCACGCTGATGTCTCGCTGTAGGATCGTCACGGGCTCAAATGGGACGGATACAAGGGAGGAGGACGATGTCGATGAGCCTGAAGCTGTCGATGACAAGGCCAAAACTGAATAGAGCGTTCAGCTGGCAGAGTGCAGTGTAACTCGGCAGGGTCGTTTGAGTAGCAATTACACTGGTTCAAGACGTGATTAGTCGAGAGCAGCATGCGATTGTGTGATATTGCGTGATCTCCAAATCAAGCTGCTCGCTAACAAAACCCAGTGTGCACATGCACCCTTACATGGTGCGGGCAGATAGCCTACTGCAAATACCAAGAATATCCCGAAATAAAGGCTGCGGCACAACGAGGACCGGAGTTGACTTTTGCTATTGATCAACAGCGGATGCACTCTCATGATAACCCTACCTAACCAACAGAGGTGGAGCTGCGCCCGTCGAGCTGCGGACTGACCATTGCACGCGGTGGACTTAGCAGCTCATACGATACCGGGACACTATCATACTGCGGCCGTCTCATGCTTCTTATCGCAGAAGATAGAGCTCGCTAGGACCGGCGAGTTCTGTCAGTACCATCCACCCGTCGCTAATTGAGGCGTCGAGCATGCGTCCCATTCAAGAAACATCATTAGCGCGAATAGTATAATGAGACATCAAGCAATGCGAGTAGAAGAACTCCTTCCTGCTTTGTTCTGTCTGTTACCTTTCCCCTGCTCTCTCGTGAAGGCAAAGCGATGAAGCTCTCGAATTTCCTACTCCTGACAGGCCTTGGACTGGTCCATGCTGCTCCCCGTCACTGGACAAGACAGCACCAAGCTTTTGAAGCCATTCAAGGCTCTCGCCCTGGATGGAAAGTCGTGGACCGAGCGCATCCGGATCAGCTTCTAGATCTGCGTATAGCTCTCAAGGAAAGTGGTGATATTTCGCAACATCTCCTGGAGATTGCAGATCCTCATCACGAGAGATATGGTCAACATGTACGCTCGTCTACTCAAAACGGAAGTCATAGCTGAACAGCATCTCCAGCTCACCAAGGAGGATATAGATGGTCTTACATCTGCAAGCACCGAAACTTACGGTCTAGTGCAAGAATGGCTGCGCTCTCACGGCATAAGTGCCGCCCGCACCGACTCCAACTGGGTCAATGTGCGCGTTCCCGTTAGCGTAGCCGAAGAGATGCTTCAAGCAGAGTACAATATCTACACCGACGGTAAAGCACAGATCGTCAGAACTACTGCTTATTCCCTGCCGGCCCGACTTCATGATCATATCGATCTCGTATCGCCCACAATCTACTTTGGAAGAGCGGGCAAGGCACTTGCTAGCACCCTGGTCGATGATTCAGCATCTGTCTTGGCGGACGAGGATGTGCCTCCGTTCCCGTATGAACAGCCGCAAATTGCTTACAATGGCGTCTGCAACTCGACCAATGTTACTCTCGAATGCTTAGCCCAAAACTACGGGTATGACGGATACGGTATGTCAACTCCGCTCAAGTATAATAAACCCTACTAAGTATGCCCAACTCGCAGTTTCGAAGGCAGCTGACAAGAACAGCTTCGGGATCACCGCTTATCTTGGCGAACGTGAGCTCACATGATCCTCCATCGGGTATCTCTGCTGAAGACACCCAATAGACCTAAATTTCGCCGATCTGAACAAGTTCATCAATACTTTCGCCCCGCAAGCGAATGGCGCAAATTACACAGTTGTTTTGGTCAACAATGGCACCAATCCACAAGACTATGCGTGCGTTTTTACGTCTTGCATGTTGCTCCTAGCCTGACACAGAGATTTGCGATACAGAGACGAAGGAGAAGGAGAAGCGGCTCTGGATGTACAAGGTTAGCGCACGAGACACTCTCATCGGGAATCTCCTTCTGACGACTTGTGCAGAGGCTCTGGGCATTGCCTATCCCGCCAAAGGCACTTTCTGGTCCACCGCCGGAGTTCCTCCTATATGGCCAGATGAGCTTACGACCAGCGCATTAAACTCTGCGATGGCCGTGCGTGACGCTTAGCCGCAGCATGATATTCGCTTATCTGATACTGCCTTTTCTCGCTTCAGGGCAATGAAGACTACCTCGCGTGGGTCCAGTACGTTCTGGCTCAGAAGTCGGTCCCGTATGTCATCTCAACATCCTACGACGACGACGAACAATCAGTCCCTATCGTGAGTTGGCGTACACTCTAGCTACATCTCGGTATATTGAGGGTTTTCTAGTCGTACGCCACGCGCGTCTGCTCCGAGTTTGCTAAACTGGGCGCAAGAGGTGTAACCCTGCTTTTCTCGGCGGGAGACTTTGGACCAGGAGGTGTACAGCCTGTAAGCGTGCTGTTGCGAACTGCTTCATCTGCCAAGCTGATCTCCAATATGCGTTAAGACCAACTGCACGGTCAACGATGGCTCGGGCAGGCATGAATTCCTGCCTGCTTTCCCGTCAACCTGCCCCTGGGTGACTGCCGTAGGTGGTGTCACGGGCTTTGGTGACAATGAATGTGCGTGGCATTTGAGTGAAGCGGTAGAGCCAAGACTGACTTTGCCATAGACGTTACGCTTTTCCCTGGGGATGGGGGAAGCGGAGGTGGTGGATTCAGTAACTACTTCTCCAGACCGTCATATCAGCCCGAGGAGACTATCGCTGGCTATCTCAACAAGGTCGACTTTGAAAAATACAGAATTCTACCATTCAACAAGGAAGGCCGCGCCTATCCGGATATCAGTTTCAACGGCCGTAACTTCTCAATAGTATTCAACAACAGTTACGTACGAATCTCGGGTACAAGCGCTTCCGCTCCTGGACTCGCCGGCTTCCTCACCCTGCTCAACGATGGTCGCCTTGCTGCCAACAAGACTCCAATTGGTTTCTTGAACCCCCTTCTCTACTCGGGCAAGCTCTCTGGAGATGCCCTCCGAGATACCACTATTGGTAGCAACCCGGCTTTCTCGCCAGGCTGCAACTACACTCTAGGGTTCCCCGCCCTCCAAGGTTGGGATGCTGCGACGGGATTCGGATCTCCTGTATTCAAGCCAATGTTGGAGCAGGTTCTGGCGCTGCCGTGAGGGGCCTGGATGCGGCTATACAGCCATAGGACCAGAAAACAAAGGAGAAGAGCAGGAAGCGGATGAAGAACAATCAATAACATGAATAATAACACATAGTCAACAAAGAACGATCAGTGTATCTAGCCAAGGCCAACCGCGAAAAAGTCAGGCTTTCCCTTTCGACAATTCCTTGAATATTTTGCCTGCCCTCATGATCGTGAGCAACTATTTAACAACACAAAGTCGTGACTACAGTCGTAAACGAAGGCAAGGCCGCGAATGGTTCCTGACCCGCTGCCCAACAAGTCCGGCAAGCGCGCTCTGTGATGCCCATGATCTTCCCTGCAGCAAGAGCACAAGGCTAAAACGAGACTCGCTGCTATCTGTGTCTGCTGCGGTACTGCGCAACTGTTGCATGCTCTTTGACGATATCAACTCTACTACTTCGAAAAATCATATGGTGCATGTATAAATGGATAGGCACGGCCTGCTCGACAAAACCGGCTGCCACACTATCGGAGGATTCATTATCGTAATCTGCACCTGTCATAGCCGGCTGCACCTTGTACTGCTGCGAGGACTAAAATTAAGTCTGGCGTCAAATATAGATGCCAGACATAAAATGGCTACCTTATCATAGGATGCTCCTTCTCCCTCTCCCATCTTCCCTCAACCTAGACATCTCCCATGGCAGTCAATCCTGCAAACCTTGCTGGTAGCGAGCCCATTGATCCTATTGGTGCTGTTCGAGGCCAGGAAGCGGAAAACCATAACCGGCAGTTCACTGCTGCTCAGCGTCTCAAGCCGACCTTCTCAGAGTTCCGCTATTGGGCTGACTTGAAGCGTCAAAGCGAGAAGGATGGCACCTCGGGCAATGGTGTGGACGCGACTGGTAACGAGTGTAAGTTCGGTGTGTAGATCGTCTCAGCCTGCACTGACAAGTACGGCAGATGAACGTCCTAACATCTTCAAGCTCATAAAGAACGGAGGAAGAATTGCGCCTATGCCAACGCCTGCGCAGCATCGCGATACGCCGTCCCCTGTCGCTGGAGATGACACAAACCAAGCGCTAGACGGAGAGAAGAAGCGCGAGCCGAATGTAGACATCACCGTAACTACTCTTCGGCGAGGCAACGAGTACGACGGGCTTACTGAAGAGGAAGCCGAACGACTTACGGCTCAAAGAGCATTGAGAATTGCTGGCTGGACTACAATCACATACCTGATCACCACCGATATCCTTGGACCTTTCAATGCACCCTACGCCATTGCCAATATGGGTATGGTGCCGGGAGTTTGCTGTGTAGGCGATCAACCTTGAGCAGAAGATGCAAGCTTACGACTTTTCTTCCAGTACTTCTTCTTCGGTGTCATTGCAAGTATCTCCGCATACTTTATCGGATTCCTCTACAACAGGCTCGACTCCGATCGCTATCCTATCCGTACCTGTGCGTAGACTCTGCCTTCGTCAGACGCCCTAGCTGAGAACGATGCCGCAGATGGCGACATTTGTGAAAGACTCGTTGGCAAACCCCTCAGATACTTTGCTACTATCCTACAGTCCATCCAGCTCATTGTGAATGTCGGAATCATCTGTCTTTCAAACGGTCAATCACTCTACCAAGTCGCCAAGGGCAACCTCTGCTTTTCCGTCTGCGTCTTGATTATGGCCCTTGCTGGGATGCTCATTGGGCAAATCCGCTCTCTACGAAATTTCGGAGTCATCGGACAGATGTCGGTCTTCCTGAACTTCTTGAGTAAGTTCTTGCCTTGTAACCCTGCTGCTTGAGGCTGACTGGACTAATCTGGCAGTCATCTTTATATCTTTGGGTGTGGTCTGCAACACTGGCCCAAATTACGCAGTCGCCAATGCTGCCGACTCCACGCTTGGCACCCGCCCCGTTTTCACTCAGGCTTTCAACTCGGGAAGCATTGAGAACCAGATTAATGGAATGTTCAACATTGTTTTCGCCTACGGTGGTGCCATGATCTTCCCCGAGATGATTGCTGAGAGTGCGTCGAGCCCGATCCTCTGCTTGAGCCGTTCTTGACGATTCTCACAGTGCGCCGTCCGATGGACTTCTGGAAGGGAATGTTCTTAGCCGACACCATTATTACCATCGCGTATATGGTTTATGGCATAGTCTGGTATACTCAGCAAGGCCAGTATACGCAAGCGCAATCCTACCAGGGTCTGAATCCCTACTGGGCACAAACGTTCTGCAACATCCTGGCCATCATTACAGGTCTTATTGCTGCCTGTCTGTATGGAAATATCGGTGTCAAAGGTGCGTAGCTTCTCCGACGTCTGTACTCTAGCTGACAACATTCCTCAGTTATCTATATCAACGTATTTGAGGAGCTGCTCGGCTTCCCTCCTCTAAATACGAAGAAGGGCCGTATCTGCTGGACAATCTTTATCCCGATCTACTGTAGGTTACAGCTCTTAGCGGATTGTTACGACGGCTCAGCTGATCCACAACCTCTTCTGCATTTCCCAGGGGCGATCGCTTTTATCATTGGCAGTTCAGTTCCAGCTTTGGGAGCTATGACGGGACTCGTCGGCGCTGTCTGCATTTTCCAATTCACATACACGCTACCGTAAGCCTATTTTACTGGCGCTGTACTCGAAGCTTATATTGTCGTCCTTATTCAGGCCTCTCCTCATGCTGGCTTATTGTCTTCTCACCGATGCAAGCAAGGAGGACGAGCACTACAGCGGCTACGGTACCGAGTGGACGCCCAAAGACTCGTGGAAATCCATGGCCCGTTGGTCGCGGGCTTGGTTCTCGGGCGGATTGCTATCTTTTGCTTGGAAAGTTGTTCTCTTGATCTTCTTTTTGGCATGTCTGGCATGCTTAGGCATGGGGCTATACGGAACAGGAGAGAGCGTCAAATCGGCTTTCGACGTTGGGCAGGCCACCTCATTTGGCTGCAAGGCGAATGCTTAGCCTTATTGGCGATGACAAGCGCGGCGGCATGGTAGCACGCTGCTCTCAATCGTCGAGGCCGTGGATCACAAGACGATATCAGGATGTGTTGCTGCTACGGTGTACATACATTGAGAGCAAATCCAAAATGAATGTATCTCGCAGACGTGAAAGATGATCCTACAGTGGCGCAGTGCAGCATCGTCCACAGAGTGTCAAGCATCTAATAAGGCCACTCATTCTGCTTATAGTTCCAGGTCATCTCGCAGAGCTATGAAGACATCACCATAAACCTTCAGCGTCAGCGTACGCGGTCAATTCTTTCATCCGCTGTAGTTCATTGTCTTGCACGATGGCCGGGTTCTGTAGTTTGGGTTCTGATGGGCCTGAAATGTTGAATGAACTTGGCTCTAAGAACGGCAGGCTGTGTTGAAACGCTCTTAGATGCACGCAACTACTGAATGAGACGTTGTAGCCTGAGATTACTGCACATCATCCCGCTGAAACCTTGCCTTATTGTCCACGGCTCCCCAATCTCGAGAGTGTATCTTCGCTGCTCTCCTGCTCTTCAATTGAATCGCTCTGCCCGATTGCACGTAGAACGCTCTTTTTACTAGATTCCTGCATCTCTCCTCCCATGATTAGCTCGTCCAGCATCTGGTGTATGATCTCAGCTTTCGAGTGTGAGAATGTTAGATAGAACACGACCCACAGCAAAGGCCTTCTGAAAGTTGAAGATGCTGTTTCATATCAGAAAAAGACGCTCAGCTCGTATTCTGCGATTGCGTGCAAGACGCGAAGCTCACAGATCCAGTTCGCAGACCTAGACCACGACGATTAGCGCCAGGCAGACAGCGCAACACAGCATCCTGACTTACATTGCCAAAGTACTTATCAAGTAGCTCGACGTATCGATGCACTACTTCTAGCGTGACCAGCTCATTATCGGTCGCGCTGATGCCAGTGATAAAGAAGAGGGATGCGTATCGCCTATAAACCACCTTGGTATCTGTATCGACGTGCTGATCAGCACTAGCCGGCAGAAATGGAGGCCAGGTTGCCAGTTGCGTGCGAGCTTTCCAGCAGGCAACGCACTGACCTTTGTATTCCAGGAAGTTGCACATTCTCGTCCTCCTCGCGAGTACCAGTTGAGTAACGTCCTTGACAATCTTGGCCTTGTGCTTTGCAGGCATCGTCGAGAACCATTTCGCCAGGCGCACTTTGCCTTGTCGCGATACGAGCAGCACGTAACTGATCTGGCAGATCGACCTTGATTCAGTCTTTAGGATCCTGGCAAGATACTCTGCATGTCCTGCTGTAGCGGATAGCGCGACTCACTGGCATAGAAACGTGAATGGCCGGAACGCAACCCAATGGTTGATTCCACATCCGCATTTTGTCATCCACACCTCAATAAGGGCTTGTTGTGGTCGCTCCCACCTTCGACCAATCTAGCAGCATCTTTCGGTGCTGTGAGATGCGCTTCGACTGCCATTGCATCGCTTCTCACTAAGGACCCCTTCTGCAGCACCTACGGTACTCCCACGCGCCACTGCAGCGCTTCAAGTAAATGAAAAATGAATGACAATGGCCAGGTTCACAGCATGGACATCTTGTGAAGCGACGAGTCTCAAGCCCATTGCGCGCAGAGCTGCAGTCCCGTGCCCGCAGCGCTTGCTGGTAGCTTGATGAGGCGCAAGTATGATAACATCATCAAGCATGGCCGGGTGACAAAGAGGTGCCGTCAATACCGCTTATTCGAATTTCCGCACGGTCCCTCCAGCCTTTGCTTGGCCCACTCGTCTCCCAACCCTCCTCAATTCCGTCCTTCAGTTCTTGCAAAGCCTTTCATGCATAGCTTTCTTCTGTGCAGGACGGCACGCGGAGGGTGCTTGCTCAGCGAAGTGGTCGAGGCTGCGCTGTCGGGGTCCTATGCAAGGGGCTCATGCTTCAAAAGCATAGCAAAGATTTCCACATTCTCCCGCCTCTCTCCTCTTGGTTTCGTATCATTCAGTATAAGTCTTACAGGACTCTATACTGCCTGCACCTATCTAGAAGCGGTAAGCCCACCTTTGATCTGTGGTGTTCCTAACAGGGAGACCGGCTTATCGCTTTTGCCGCCACCAGCATCCTAGCCATCCAGGCGACCATGACTACGACCATATGGACAAGCTGGTGGATGCGAGCCCTGCGAGCAATTCATCCTCACGGACACCTTCTCAGCTACCAAGGCCCCGAGTTACTGCCACCGACTGTTCATCGGGAGCTCTCTGCCAATAAGAAGAAGGCCCGTACCTCCATCAAGGGCATGCCCCGCGCACCAAGCAAACGAGACATGTGAGTCATGACAGCCTGTTTCGTCAGGAAGGCCTGTCACTCCTGCTGATGATGTCTTCCCAGACGCTTTGCAAAGGCGCTTGAAGCTCTCCTAAAGAGGCAGCTTGACAATCATGGCAAGAGGGAATAGGAAAGCGACAAAGCATGCTTTCCGAGTAGCTTTTGCTCCGTGGTAGATCTGCAGGAACATCGGCAAGAGGGGCACCACACTTTCCATGTTTATGTGTCGCTCCATATGCATCGTAGCGAGCCAAATGCAATCTTTCGAAGGCCAATGCTACTCTACTATCTCCAGTGCTTCTGGGCATTTGCTTCTACTCCTTTTTGAACACGACTTGCGTAATAATTACACCTGTACATTTCCGTTCTGCTGGTAACCATCCCTTATAACTTGGCAGCAACTATACAACCGGCCAATCGTCTTCCGCCAAGCTGCGAAGCCCGTAACTTTCCCAGTATAGTCACGTAGGAATATGCAGTCGACAAGAGAGACGAGGCTGTATTTGTGCGACCCGGTCCTATTTGCGAGTGCGGACAAGGTATCCAGTTACTAGATATCCAGATCTGCGTAAATCCTGCAGACCTTCGAAGGGATTCCTGCGGTACCTAAATGTGGATATGTCATTGTATTATCTTGTAGACCTTGTACGTGCGCTAGACCTAGCGAATGGCAATGACTTTCATGTGTCGATTCTATCGGCGACTAGGAGGATCAAGAGAGTGTACGATGACCAAGAGGGCTGTTGAGGTGTTGAATAATTCGCAGAGCATCAACCGGATGTTTGCAGTGTACACGAGCCTTTTTTTGGTCGTGCTCGATCTGAATGTGCAGGATGTGGCCCAAATTTCTGCAAGCAGAATGTATACGAGGAACGGACATCGATGCTGCTGGTAGACCGTGGATCACTACGACGTAAATACCTTCGTCTGTATCGAGAGAAGCCGAGATTGACAAGCCGGGCTGTACCCTGCATTTCTCCTGTGCGGCCTGAGACTTCGTACTGCTGTAGGCTTGACCGAGTCTGCAAGTACCCTGCCTGACGAATGTCTGACGATGCTTTCTCTGCTCGAGATTCTCACCGCCGAGGTAGCATGCGGCTGTGTGAATTCTTTCGTCTCCACAAGTCGCACTCCATACATGGAACGGGTTTTCGGCTAAGATTAAGACCAAATTAAAATGTGCTTCTGAGTAGGGATGGGAGACATGCGACTTGCCCTGCTCATCTGCAGCTCTTGGTGCTTGATCTCGATGAAGATTTGGAGCTGTCTTGGGAGCTTTGGGATTATCGTCTGATTGATCTTCCCGTCTTCGCTTGACTCCCGCTAGAGCAGGGGCAAGGAGTGTCTGTCTGACTGCCTTCAAGACATGAGAGCTATCCGACGAGCGGGTTGGGGATTGTCGCAGCGTCTGCACTTCTGGTGATTTCAAGCTTGAGCGCGATTCGTAGGAGGTCTCTTTGTGTTGAAGTGGCCTTACTTTCCATGGATGAGTACAGCTTGAGCGGCCTTATCGCTGCGCGAATAGCTTGCTCTGTGCTGACTTCAACGCTGCAGTCTGATTGCAGCATAATGTTCCTTCGGCTGCTGCTGCAGCGCTTTTGCGTGTGATGTGAATGAAATGTTATAGCGGCTGTAGCCTGTAGCTAGAGCGGACTAGAGAAGCTTGGGAGTTTGACTGAATGTGCGCAGAGGAAGCGGAATTGAGAGCAAATGAAGCTGCGATTTGGACGAAGAAGGAGAGATGGCGTTGGAAAGAGAAGGAGAGAGGTAGTAGTTGTTCTGCGTTGCCAGGCCTGTCATACATCATGATCATCGTAGAAACTTGGAAAAGCAGCAAGCCACCTCAGACCGGGCTGTTTGATGATCTATGACAAGTAGTATTCACATAGCTATCTGCACATGCAGAGGAAAGAAAGCTGGCTCCTCGTTCTGCGACTTCGTCAAAAACAACCGCTGCATCAGCAAAATGGATGTCCGATGAGCCACTAGCGAGAAGCAGAAGAACAAGACCCGACGAAGAGATACATAGATGGATGGAATCGCTGCAGCTGGGCCCGCATGCGCATACTGGCTATCCATATCATGTCGGAGATCGCTCAACCTCGCGTCACCCGCCAGCCTCGAAAGGTCGAAGCAAAGCTTAGATTTTTTTACATCGTACTGCAGTACAACACATGCGATACGTAGCAGAGAGTTTCCATCAGCTATGGCGCGAACGATATCGCTACAGTCTACCGATCTGACGTTCGCCGGTCTCACTCTTTTAAGCTGGCTGCACCATGCAGGCCGATCTCGACGGGAAGCTAGTAACGAGTTCCAGCTTTGCTATCTGGGGCGTCCTTCTCAGCAGCATCCTGTGTTTTCGGAAAATCAACTTCAGCATCAAGCGATGTCTTCGAGCAAGGACGTGCATTCACCACGTAAACGTGAGTGGATCTCTCGATAGTAACGCCCTGCAAGTCCTCGGCTCGCGATAGTGCATTCAAATGATAGGTGTTGACTTGATTGTTGGTGCTGCCGCCAGTCTTGCTCATGGTTCCTCCCATCAAGCTGCCGCCCTTTCTGATGTTGAGGTTATAGAGCAAAGTGCATCCATATACACGACCGAGAATGAAAACGAAAAACAGGCAGATGTTTGTCTGGAGCGCTGAGACGGCGGCGACAAGGGTTGCGACTGTAATTCGGGACGAGCAGAAGACAGCGGCGTCACCATTGTCTTCGCAAACGGGTGCAACGGACTTACTTGCGAGCAATGAGGTGAACGAGCCACTTTCGCTGTCACCGGCAAGAGAAGGTCAACCAATATATCGTTACACCCTCGCTAGGGTTTATGCTCACACGGCGACAAGGATCAGCTTGGTCAACATGGACTTCGTATCATCGAAAGCAGTTCGGACTCGGAATTTGACCAGGTAGAAGACGAGAGCGACCTGTGTCATCAAGCATTCAGCCCAGTTCTATAATTCTGCTCGCGGAGGATTTATAGCTCACCGAGATGCCCATGTCGGTTGCTGCTTCACAAGCCAGCCATACTGTAGCACCAGTGATGACAAGATTCCGATCTGACACCTTGCGGTGCGTGACTTCGATAACCCTGGTGGATAAATATTTGAGCACCTAGCTTCAGTCCATAGACGGCAATCTCCTGAGGCGTACGATATATAGATAGCACTGATCTGTGCTGCTGTCGTCAACATCAAAAGTCCAACATAGATGATGAGGTTCTTGGAGATCTTGTAGAATCTGGTCGCAAGGTAGACCTGACAAACGCAGGCAGTAAAGCTGACTAGTATATTGTGGCTAGGAAGTTCCATTCCTTGAACAGCTAGGATAGCCATGTTCTGCATGACCAAGGATCAGGAATCGAAACTGTCGGGCGGCCGCAACCTACACCAAAGTTTGTAATGGCATACTTGTATGACCACTCCATCACTACACACGTCGCGCCTGATAGCCAAAATTAGCTTTGGGAAAGTCCTAGCAGCTTGGGAGACCTCGGAAGGGTCAGATTGAGGCCGGACTAACCAGTATCCGCCAAAGCAACCAGCGCGATGGTGGCCTTCAAGTACCAAGGATCCTGCTTTCCAGAGTTCTTGAAGTAGTGAGCTATCTGAAGCATCTCGATAGTCCAGAGGGGACTGCGGATACGGTCAGATGCAGAACCTTCCGCTATATCAGGCATTCGCTATCCTCACAGCATGACCCATGTTGCCAGTACTGAAAGCAATCTTGAGTTTCAGTGCATGCCCATGTCCTCAATACGTCAACTGGGACCACCTACGGATCATGCCCAAGACGAGGTCAACGACGGTGGTCATATTTTCGATACGGAAATGGGGAGAGGAAGAGGGAAGGGAGCGTGATGGAGAAGAAGAGAGAAGAGATGGAGCCTTCGTCAGAATTTGAAGGCCTACCAAGTCCTTTTCAGCGAGCGAAGTCGTCCATCTCATCACACGTGACCAGCGCGAATGGGCCGTCTGACTGTACTAGAAGAGGACTTTGCGAGCGCTAAGTGGGGAGTACTACGCATGTTGGGCCGCTCTTCTTTAGATCGGACCCCAATTCCCTTGTCAACTGATCCATCTCGGACCAACCGGAGGATCTTGTAGTACAGTCGTCAAGGCAGCTCCATCTCTGGCTTCATGCGGTCTCTGCTATGCAAGGGAAAGCAAGGCTTCCCGCCGCTAGAAGAACAAGATCTTGGGGACAAGAGTGACAATGCGCAGTGACGAGCTGGTGCAAGCTAGGCAATAGTGCACTCCGAGCACGGCAGAGGCCCATGCTTGACCGCATCTTGGATCTCGGCAGGCTCTCTTCACAGTGACTTCAGGATTTCCGAGATGCTTCTCTTCTTTAACTTTCGTCCACAGTCCGCATCTTTCCCCCATCTGAAAGCAGTCCAAGTCCGTCTCACTCCTCACACCCCCACCAAGGATGTCTACAACCCCTGCAATCCCAATCGACAAGGTCGCCAGCCTGCTAGACGGCTTGGCTATCACTCAGCTTGACGAGGATGCCCGCTTCCACTTGAAGGAAGCCGCTCTTAGACTGTTTGTATTGATTGCGCTTGCAGATAGGCGTCGCCTGGAGGCTGAGAGTTCATCATAGTGTAACACGAACGGAGACGCCCTTCGAAAAGGCGTGGAGTCTGGCTTTCGAACATCCGTCAGTCGCAGATGAATCTCGAAAACGACGATGGCGGAGTCTAGAACTGAACCTTCATCACTTTCTCCCGCTGCTGCAATCTAGTGTAACCTTCGCTGCAATCCAGGCGCTCATCGACGCTGGTCTATGGGTAAAATGGGCAAAGGTCGGCGCCAGACAGACGCTTCATCAGCTCGTCGAGTTGGATGGCATGATTTCGGAAAACCTGCTCAGTACGTGCGATGCGGATGCTGCAGTCTGCTTGCGAATGGACACTGCTTATGCATCCCTTGTCACCACAGGAAGATTTCTACGACTCCTCTCCGCCTCAGAAATCGTCAAAGAGGTCGAGAAGGACATATATGTGAGTTCAGCTCCTTCATGCCTGGGCGTGGTGAGACTCTTCGGTGGACTGACTTCAGTACAGGAACTCAACACCTTCTCGGCAGCCTTGGGTGCAGACAGCGACATCATCAGACAAGTCATTCAGATGGGGCAAGTGACCAGTACAGCTTCCTGATTCTCGAGTTACAGCTAACATTCGATCTATCTATCTCCAGCACCGACACTTCCCTCGACTCTGCAAAAAGTCTCGCTTCCTTCCTGGCGAAAACAAAGTATCAAGAACCCTTGGACAACGAACATTCCAATTTTGCGGATCTCAAAGGAGAAGGGTTCTTCGCGTACTGCAAGAACAACCCCGGTGCGGGAAAAAGCTTCATCGACCTCATGCAAGGCTTGGCAACTCACAAGATGGCCTGGACGGATGTCTATGACACCGCTAAGCTATTCTCTCAAGCGATCGACCCCAACAGTCCTGTTCTTGTAGATATCGGAGGCGCTCACGGGCTAGACATCTCGCGGTTCGACCAGAAGCACCCAGGCCTTTCGAAGGGAGCATTGGTCTTGCAGGATCTTCCGGCTGTCTTGCAGATTGCCAAACTTCCGTCAAACATCTTAGCCGAAGCCTATGACTTTTTCGAGCCGCAGCCTTTCAAGGGTGCGATACTCCTGCATAATATAATTTGGAGCAAAGTGACTGATGCTTTCGGGATCCTCTCACTTGACAGGCAGCCGCGCATACTTCATGCACGCAGTTCCGCACGACTGGCCAGATCACGATTGCCTCCGCATCCTTCGCAACCAAGCCGCTGCTATGACAAAAGGTTACAGCAAGCTGTTGATCTACGAAGTCGTACTGCCGTCGCGAGGAGCGACGCGCATGATGACCACGCTCGATGTGCAGCTCATGTCGCTGGTCTCGGCCTTTGAGAGGACCGAAGAGATGTGGGAAAGTCTACTCGGACAAGCTGGGCTGAAGATCGTCAAGATTTGGCGAGATCCGCGAGCTGTAGAGAGCGTTATCGAAACAGAGATAATCTAGTTCAGGACGCGTATGTTGCCGAATTCTGCGTAACACGTTATGATCCCTCTAGGCTACTTTGACATCGCTACTGCTTACCCTATATCTGGGATCATTGCATATGCAAGGTCGGCATGCAGCTGGCTTGTGGCTAGTAGGGGTATTCCGCTGCTTCACGCCTGCTTGCAGCCAGGTCGATGACTCCATTCCAGGCTGTACTGGCAGGGGTCTGGAAGATGGGTCTGTAGCTAACCCCTCTAAGCATTATTAAGGGGATCGGGATCTGGCATCATTGCCAGCGACTTCCACAGTTTTGCACGTAGGCAAGGAGCAGATCTGTCAAGTGCAGAGTATGTAGCGATTGAGCTGCTAGAATATATATAACATCGAAGAGCGTGTGTTTCGGATCAGACTGTGCGCCTCAAAGCTCTTCTGACGTCCTCAAAGCCCAAGCTGCAGAGACAGGGGATATACAGATTGAAACAGAAGCGTATATCCAGACGGCAGTGCAGTATTGAGACGATTGTAGTGCAAGTCCAAATCTGCACAGATCAGGCAGGCTTTGGTACGCGTAGATGGACATGTCCGAGAATGAGGCGTCCTGAGTAGACCACACATAGACTAGGTCATTGCCTGTACTTGCGTCTCTGTTTGCTTGTGATGCTTGCTGCTCTTTCCTCTTTCTCCTCTCTCGCAAGGGAAAAAGATCGATCGCGGAAGAACAAGAGCAAATCTCCAAGCCAGGTCTGGAAGAGACTCCAACCGGCCTACCATCAGCACGAGCCGACATTCAAGCAGCAAGGATGGTGTCGAGGTGAAGATACTCTCAACAAACTCAAGCTCAAGTGTCGCAAGTCAAGCTGACCCGTCGCATCTGCCTGTTCTCGTTTGGTTCTGGTACTTAGCCGCATGCATGAATATCAGGTCGTAGGCCGCAAGCTGCCTTCAGACAAGGATCCCAACCCCAAGCTCTACCGAATGCGTGTCTTCGCACCCAACGACGTTGTTGCCAAATCGCGATTCTGGTACTACCTGCGAAAACTGAGGAAGGTCAAGAGAGCTGCAGGAGAGCTGGTAGCCGTCAATGAGGTACATTACGCTGTCCATAGATAATGCAAGACACTTAGCACGATGCTGAGAACGCATCCTTGCGCCCAGATCTCCGAGAAGAAGCCTCTAAAAGTCAAGAACTTTGGCATCTGGCTTCGATACGACTCGCGATCTGGAACACACAACATGTACAAGGAGTTCAGAGAACTATCCAGAGCAGACGCTGTCCATGCATGCTACCAAGACATGGCAGCCCGTCACCGCGCCAGATTCCGCTCAGTTCAGGCAAGTCTAAAATTACGTAGTAGGTCTTGAAGAGCTTCCCGCTGATGCCACCTTGTCCTTCTACACAGATTCTCAGAGTTGCAGAGATCGCAAAGACAGCAGATATCCGTCGATCCAACATCAAGCAACTTCTCATTCCCAACCTCAGATTCCCGCTACCTCATCGTGTAATCAAAAGCAGGTCCACGTTCACCGCTCACCGACCGTCGACTTTCTACTAAGCTCAGCAAGCGGACTTGTTGTAGTCGCTGGGGTTGCGACTGGCCGCTGCATCGCGAAACTATGGTGAACGCTTGCAGACTGGTGAAAAGCGTGACTAAGTCGCCGCGTCTTATGGAGTTAACGCTCTAGTTGTATACCGTAAGCTTAGTGACTTATCCTGCAATGCGCTTGCACTTGCAGGTTCTTGCCACCTTTGTCGTCTGGGATGTCGGTTGCACCTGCCCGCTCTCCAATCCTTCCACCATATGTATGAGGTGCTCGTCGGTAGCGCCATTGAAGGCCATATGGTACCCCCTTGCAACCAGTCCATGGAGCTGCGAGATATGTAACGGTGGACTCCTAGCGATTTCCGACATTCTCTTCGGTCGTAACGTTTTGTTTATTGCTATAATAACTTACTGTATCATGGATTGCCATGGCCTGGTTGCAGGACTTGCCTTGGGCGGAGAGACAGTCTACATAATATTCTGACAAAAGTACAACAGTCTCAGGAGACCCCGAACTGCTAGAGCTGTCTACAACGCGAAGAACCTGGACTTCGCTCTCAGCAAGCTAATTTCCCTAATCCAGTTTTCCTCGCACATATAAGCAGTAACTTTTACTAACTTATTCGTTCATAACCATTCATTTCACCTACAATCTTGATACAAATGAACAGCTGCCGATCACGGGCAACAAAAGGGAATGCCGTTGAGGCTTCTTTTGACCACGCTTTTGTCCATTGTTGCATTCTTCTGTCTAGAACATGGCTTCTGTAGGCGCTTCTTCCTTATCTCTCCATCCCTCATCTCACGCATCCAGCTCCCCTTCCAGGCGACATGGGCGACCTACCTTTCATCGTGTTCAGCGCATTTGCCGTTATCTTCAACATTGCTCCCTTATGCTGGCAAATCGAACACAACAATTCAGGCCCCGTATGTTTAGGTATCTGGGTGATTATTGCGAACCTCAACCTTTTGGTAAGTACCGTCTCACTGCTTCAAGAACACGAAGGCTAACAACCACCAAGGTCAACGCGATAGTCTGGCGCAAAGATGCCATCAACAGAGCTCCCGTATGGTGCGACATCTCCAGCAAGGTAACTGCGATTAGAGCCATTGGTGGCTGTGTCTCACTTTTATGAACAGATACAACTAGCAGCGCCCCTCGGTATACTGGCATCTGATATCTGCATTCTCCTGCTATTGGCGCGTGTCGTAGCACCCGGCGCGAAAATGGTTTCTCCAAAGGCGCGCAGTCGCAGGGCGCTGTACGATTATCTCTTCTGCTTCGGCTTTCCGATCTTCGTTATGGCCACGCATATACTTTACCAACCCTTTCGCTTCGGCATTGCGAAAACGATTGGCTGTCAGACTCCTGTCACAAATACATGGCCGGCCTGGGTGTGCTACCTTATCTGGGCTCCACTTCTCTCCTTTGTAGGATGTCTGCTTGCATGTAAGCGCCATTGTTCGTACACACAGCCATAACTAATGTATGCCACAAGTTTATGTTGGCTTCAGGCTTGTCAAACACAGGAGAGATTTCAAGAGATTAGTCAACGATTCTAGCTCGTCTCTTACCACATCTCGGTTCGTTCGACTTGGACTATTATCCACCGCCTTCTTCCTCTTCAATCTCCCGCTGTCTATATACAGCCTGTATAGCACTCTGCAAGCTCTGGGTCCCTATGTGAAATACGACTTAGCACTTCTTCGGTATCAGATCCAATGGGTATGCTTCATACGTGTTACTTTGAGGTCCAGCGTCACTGATTTTGGCGTTAGTTATACTATGTTTCGTATAACCCCTGGAAAGACCATGCAACCTTCGGGGAATGGACAAATGCAATAGCTGGCATACTGGTCCTTGTCTTCTTTGGTTTCGGAAATGAAGCGCTATCTTATTACACGCGCCCGTTAGCATTCTTGCAGCGTCGGCTGGCCTTCATCGATACGGGCAGGAGGGGAAAGAAAAGTCCGGGATTATCTGGGCGCGATGTCACGCACGTTGCTCTTCAGGCGTAAGTGCAGAACAGTACCAGTAATCGTGGTCGGCAAGCGTTCTAATGCTCGTCTCCAGTCCATCTTGTCTATCGGCAAATGAAAGTCTTGAGCTAGAAGAAAACAAGGTGGACGTCACGAATATGGCATACAGTGGACCTTTCAATCAAGTTGAGATACTTCCGTTCTCGCCGTTCAAGAATAGCATGCAAGTACATCTCTCACAAGAATCCAAAGTCGTATGAGATTGTCCGCCGTTGACTCTCGAGGGGTTGTAGCAGTAATAATCTTCATCGTTGTAGAGAACTTGAGCGTGGCCGTCCCAGACAAACACAAATCTAAACAATAACCGGTCGTAGGCCCGGGCGGCCATGCATCATTATTGTGCCTAGCTTGATACTTACAATTCCGGCTATTGCAGCAACAACCTATCAGTCACTCTAGATATACGGCGGGCCTAGCTGCTTCCTGAAGATGTCGAGAGTAAACTCCACGACGAGCAGCAGGATACCGCCTCCCGGTGCCAATCTAAGTACTTTCGGCACGAAGCCTTTGTATAGAGCTCCTACACCTTCCTCTCGTGCTACAACAAAGAGGGAAGGAATAGTCCACTGTGCAAGGAGTATGAATGCTCAGCTTTACAAACCTGATCAATCGGTAAGCAAGGTCATACATTGTATTTAGGAGCGACGCCTGGGATCTGCACAAACAGGTCAGTTTCTTCCGCTTAGCAGTCCTAAATCCAACAGACCTTTGGGGAATTCTGCACACGAGACTTGATGACATCGACTGCGAGTATTGAAATGAGCTTATGCTGCTGACCACATAATAAGACTGAGCTTACAGGGGGTGTTTAGGGCGGTACCAACGAAACCTCCAACAGTACCGCTGCTCAACAATCTAAGGATCAGCGAATTATCCAGCTTTAGACGGTCTCACGATATAAGGTTGTTGCGCAGCTCATTCCCTTTGGTCTGCACAGTCGTGTAATCAGTATCTATCACCGAGATCTGCGGCCTTTCCATCTTACCGTTGCTTTCGGGAGCAGCGATCTGACCTGAAAGATGCAGCCAAAATAGCCCCCGTTCCACATAACGTGTCTGGTCAAGCCGTGTCTCAAGAGGTCAGATCTATACCTGCGTCAACCAAACATCCATATCTGACCTCCAGAAGGTGGGCTCTAGGCCATTATACAAGCCAAGAATGCCTTCGTTGCGGACGATCTGTGCGACACAATCCATAGGTCCCTTGTACTTGCCTGCGCTGTTTCTGTCTTGAAGGCGAATCTTGACCAGTTCGAACGGTACCACTACAACGCTCTCGGTCGCTCCCGCAGAACATCCAGTTAGGACGGATAGACCTTGTGTCGCCTTTGATACCCCGAAAGCGTCGCGGTATGTCTTACCCCACCAGTCATTTGCTCTGAAAAGAACGGATCAGGCGCATTCCAGCAGATCCAGAATACGCTGGCGTACGCAAATTTGACAGCACGTTTGGGAGCCTCCAGCATAAGTGGTGGAACTAGCCCTCTGTACAAGCGAGAGAAACTGTGCCATAAATCATTTCAGCAGCCGAGGTATGGGCTGAGATACAGACTACGGACCCTTCCTCTGCAATTATTTTGCGGAAGCAATCGACCATGCCATCATAGTATACGCCGCTTGTCGCGCTCTTGCCAGCCTGCAGTTGTATACGGGTCTTGACCTGAATGCAGAAACGGAGTGAGTCGGACGGGCAGTACGAAGCAATGCAGGGAGCGCACAACATCTGTGGACAAAGGCTCAGTGATAGATCATGCAGTATAAGACTGGGCTGTGCGCTGTCCTCACCCAACGGATACAAGCATAGGAGCTCTGTAACACCACTAGATCAAACGGTGACAGGCTCACAGCTCAGCCTTACGAGCTGAGCTCGTCTTGACTGTCACTCCTACTTACGCTAGCGCGCCAGCTGCAAACTGATCTGTAAAGTGGAGATCAGCCTCGTATGGCCGAACCCGTGGCCAGAGGCAGCCGCAAGCGCCTACAGACGAAAGGCAGCGCTGCAATGGGGGCAACGTCTCAGTCATGATACACCACAGCAAACGGGAAAGTACCCTTTGGGGGGTGAGAATCTGGCATCGCTTGATCGGGAATGGGCTTGGAACTTAACAAACCAGTGAAACCACCACAGTGCCGACCGCCGAGGAAATTTATCCAATACAACGACATCTCAGTCCCTAGCGTGTCTTTGATTCGCTTGCAAAGATGAGGAACAACTTCACAGATATGCCGAAACGCTTCGTTCATTGGTAATTGAAGGCGCCAATGAAATGATCAACCACCTACAGGTAGCTACACCTCGCTCGCACAATTTGCCCATGTGACATTATAGGATGGCTACAAGAAACCACTTGTTATTTCAAACGAAAGTGCTAGAGCTGCAGGTCCCACGCAGCACTCCTCATCCGCTTTTGTTGCCCTCGATCGTTCGACAATAAAGCGATGTCTCATTGTCCAGCGTCGTCCGAAAGACTCTTTGTTGGATACATTCAGTCAGGCGTCAGTCAAGCGCCGTGAGTCGAGTATCCTAAGCATTATACCCACTTTGTCCTCCGACCCGTCGCTGCTTCAAATGTCGAGCATATGGGCCTCAATAGCTTTCTGCACTATTTTCTACGTAGTAACCTCATCCTGGAATCATCGAATCGCTGGAACTCTCTTCTCCTTTCTCGCTTTGCAGGCGTGGTCAACATTGACGGAACGATCAAAACGATCTAGCAGAGCGAAGTACCTGAACAAGAATGGCATCCGATCCTGGCCTTGCGTCCGCGGTCGCTGGCCAGGTAACTTAGATTTGTGCATCAAGATGGCCCGCGAGTTTGAAAGTACTAGACCTGGGCAATCCTTTGCAGATCTGGCCGAAAAGTGAACATGCACCTCAGCATGTGTGAAAGCGCGCACTAAGTAGTGGAATGCTTTTAAGGTATGGCCATACTTTCGATATCAATGCGCTCGGTACCTCTGCAATTTATACACAAGACCCTGAGGTATGTCAATATCTTGAGAACCCCGGGGGTATAAACCTGACACTGCTGCTAGGTCGTAAAACACATTCTGGCAACTCGCCAGAGCAATTATGTGAAAGGTGATTGGACCATCATGACATACAAGTGGTCGCAAGTTCCGCTGAGAATGAACAGGCGCGCATTTGAACGCCATATTCAAGGATGTGTAGGTGACGAGGGGAGAGCATAAATTTAGCTCAACTGACGTCTCATCGCAGCCTGGGTAAGCTCACTCTACGTGAGCAGACGTACCTACATGTTTACAAATGAGCAGGAACGGGAATTTTCAATTCGGACGGCGACGACTGGAGAGTTCATAGACATGCTGCGCGCCCCTTCTTCCACAAGGACAATCTTGCCGATTTCACCATTTTTTCCGTACACTGCAATACTCTGGTGACAGCAATCAAGCACAAGATGCTGACAAATTCCGGAGGCGCCGTGGAGATACACAACCTCCTTGCTAGGTTCACTCTAGATGCAGCAACAGACTTTCTCTTCGGATCTTGCGCTGTACGCCCGGATTCAAACCTGCTCACGACTCACGTTAATCGTCATGTAAGCACACCCTACGGGCCGTAATGTCTTCAAACGATCCGGCATACCTTGCAGCCTTCGAGAGCGTTCAAAGCCGCCTGGCCGACCGCTTACGAGCTGGTGCAGTCGTCGCTTGTTCTTTCTGGCCGCTTGATCTGATATTTGATCTCACTAGGATTCCTCTGGAGAGTAGTCCAACCCTGTTGGCCTATGCGAAAGGACATGGCGGTCAGCTCTCCTCTATTTCTGCCTGGTGATGGCTAATGTCCCTCGATGCAGATTGTAAAGCAAGTTGTGGATGAAGCGATCGCCCGGGTGACCGGGTCTACCGAGGAAGTCCCGTCCACTGGCATCAAGACGCTCCTTACCTTGCTAAACAAACAGGAACCGGAACTCACGTCTGAAGTGGGCAGCAATCATGCCTACAGATGCCGGACGAGAGCTGACCCAATCCTTGCAGTCGAAACGAGACGAATTGTTAAATGTTCTGATGGCAGCTCGGGATACGACAGCATCCCTATTGACGTCTACTGTTTACGAATTGTCGCGTAATTCCTCCATCCAGACGGAAGCTCGGGAAGAAGTCCTAAACCTCCTAGGGAAGGAAGGCGTTTTAGTGTATGATGACGTGAAAAGTCTGAAGTTGGTGAGAGCCATTCTAGATGAGACCCTCCGGTGAGCGCAGCACGTTGGTCTTGAGCGGGATGTATACTGATGTGCTTGGCGACACTACTCAAGCATGTATCCGCCAATATCTGCCAACAGTCGCGTCGCTCTGAGCGATGATATAATCACCACCAAGGGCCTGCGTTACTTCGTGCCGGCCGGGACTCATATCGGGTGGAGTAGCTACCAAATGCAGCAACGCACAGATATATGGGGTCATGATGCTAAGAAATGGAACCCATACCGGTGGCTACAACATTTGTCCGTCCCAGCAACCAATTCTGCTGCGTTCCAAGCCTGGGGCATAGGTCCACGTATTGTGCGTAATGCCAAGCCTGCTTTGAGAGCAATCATAGACTCACTTTGGTACTGCATTTAGTGCATCGGGCAAGACCTTGGTGAGTCATTCATTTGGCGTATGTATTGGAGACTAAGCCAAGTCTGGCTTAGCTTATCTGGAAGCTACCTACGTTATCTGTCGATTATTGCAAGAATTCGACAACATTTGCTTGGAGGAGAACGCTCAACCAAGCCACTCTTGGGTTGACAATCAGGTCGGCGGGGACATTATGCCAGAGGCGCCTGTCGTAACTCTCAGCCTGCGAGGAGGTGTATGGGTGAAGATGGTGTGATCCAGCAGACTTGGAGTCCGTTTCAATCCATCCGTGCCTACAGCGCACTGCGCGTGTGTGCGTACGAGCCGGAATATTCGACTCATTCGCTGCAGAGGCGTTCATTTTGGCAATGAGATGGTTGCTGCGGTGTTAATACAGAAGTTTTACTTTTTCTTGACCTCTTTCCTGACAACCTTTTCCTCCCCAACAAATATGCCTTTGCCATTGTAAGGCTCAGGCTTCCTCCACTGCCGTATTTGGGCGGCGAATTGAGCCAACTGTTGCTTATCTGGGCCCGTCAAGCGAAGTTCTGATGGCGAAGGTACTTCGCACTCGATACTTGAAGGTATCTCGAGTCTGATTGGCCTAGGGTAACCAAGGCGAAGTACTAGTTGCCGCCCGCTTTTTGCATTCTGATCTAGGGAAATATCCAGTTTCCCGTTCTGCGGATCTTGCATGGAAGCAGTAGTCATATTCCCCTCTACTGACGCCCTGTAGCCAACCCCGACGAGTCTTAACGGTAGCAAGAAGCCTTCCGAAAGGCCTTTCACTGCATTTGCGCACATGGCTCTTGTAAGACCCCATTGTCCTCGAGCTACTGGATCATTTTGCGTTTGACAGGTGATGGCTAGCTGGAGTTGGCTATTGCTAGCGGCCGCATGGGACTGGATAGAAGCTGTGATGCCTTGACTTAGATAAACGTCTTGGGAGCCTTTGGGACCTTTGAAGCGGACGACAGATGCAGACTTTCCATGATTTGAGCTATTGCCAATGATGCTTTGATGGATGTCGCATGTGATGGAAGCCGGTAGAAGTATGGGTTGAGAGCCTACGTGCGAGTTTTGGGGAGAAGAGGAGCTGAAACAGCGGGCCGTAGCGTTGCACCAACGTCGATTCAGTAAGCGCATTGTTGTACTGGGTGGCCGATTGTCGAGGAATTGGCATCAGTACCAAACTAAAAAAACGAAACATGGATGCTAGTCACCAAGCAGCGTCGCCTGGGCGAAGCAACAGTATATCTCTCCAATGGGATGACTTCTAATATAATGATTCCAGGTAGAGCCCAGTTGGGATGGATGTTTTCCCTAGCACCCGCGACGTTCTTTCACTGTTACTGATTTAATTGTCACCTGTACGTCCTGACATCAGCCTATTGTAGCAGAAGTTGCAGACACAAGCAAGCATTTTCTCTTACACTACTACGCGTCTGCTCGTCTTGGAACTTGGTGCTTCAAGCGCAATTCAATCGGAAGTTACAGCGAAGGCGAAACAATGTCGACGAGCCGGGAAATTGATGGCAGTCAGCGCAACCTAGGAAAAGCCAAGGACACCTCTCGTCTTGTGGTACTATCACTACCTTCAGATCTGGACACCTCTGGCCTCGCGGCACACTTTTCCACACTCGACCTTCCCATGACCGACATCAAAGTTTTACGCAAGAAGGACGGTACTAGCCGCCGCATGGCTTTCATAGGCTACTCGTCGGCCTCCGATGCAACTAAAGCCAAAGAATGGTTTGATAATACCTGGCTGCGTGGTAGCAGGATCAAGGTGGACTTCGCGCTTCCAGTAAGCGGCAGTCATATCTGTCTTTGAAAATGATTTGTGCTGAGAAGGGATGCATTGCCATTGCAGGTCAATAGTGACAAATTGCACAGTCGAAAACGTAGCCGTAGCCCATCTGCAGCATACAAGCAGGTCGCAGCATTGGGGAAAGATGCTATACCTTCAGACGAGAAGGCTTTTACCGATGCTCCTATTGATATCACTACCACCGTATCAACAGAGCTAGGTCATGACACTCCAGAAATCAGCGATGCAGAATATCTCGCTCGCCGCAAGCGGCGGATCATAGGTGATGAAGTCTCGAAGCATGATACCTCAACGGAACAAGTGCGTATCTTACCTTGGAATCAGCATACATAGCCTCAGGCTGAGTATTGTGGCTTCGCCAGAACACAGACGCAACCCCTTCGCAGTCTGTCAATGAGGCTTCCCCTCGGAGGAATCGTTTGTTCCTGCGTAATCTACCCTTCGATACGACCGAAAGCTCACTTCGAGATATTTTCGTTACCTATGGCCCTATTGAGCAGGCAAGTATAGGATAGCTCAGCTTTCCCGCTTCTTATCTGACATGCACACAGGTACACTTTCCTGCGTCTGGCAAACAATCTCGCGGTCTGGCGTATGTCACATATGCTCATTCTGCAGATGCTCTCACAGCCCTTGAAGCGCTCGATGGTCAAGGCTTCAACGGCCGCCTCCTGCATATCATGGTGGCCCAGGAAGAGCCTGCTTCTACCGGTACGGGAGTCCAAGCGGACTTCCGCGGATCGACTACCAGCTACAAACAGACCAAAGCCGCAAAATTACAGCTTGATGCTGACAAGGACTTCAATTGGGCCTCCCTGTATATGAATGTTTGTGGAACGACAGACTCTCGTACTGTAATAAAAGCTAACATTTTTCTATAGAGCGATGCCGTCTTGAACTCTCTAGCCAAACGTCTGAATCTTCCCAAAGCCGACATTCTCTCACCGGATGCGAGTGGGGCCGCGGCTAAGCTTGCTTTGGCTGAAACGATGCTGATGAAGGAGACGCGCGAGTTCTTTGAGGCGGTGAGTGCATCCTGCGAACGTCGATGCCGCCAGCTGAAGATTCGTTAGCATGGCGTTCGGTTTGGTGCAAAAGACGGCGTGACTGAGCGGTCCTCGACCATTCTGCTGCTTAAGAACTTGCCGTCTGGAACCAATGCCAATACACTTAGAGGCCTCCTCGCACCCTACGGAAAGCTAAAGCATATGCTTATCCCTCCTTCAGGGCTCGTAGCAATAGTCCAATTCGAAGACCCTCAAAATGCAGCCTCGGCGGCCAGAAACATAGCATACTGCAAGATTGGGAGCTCCATCGTATACGTCGAGCGCGCGTCATCTCAGTGTATGATTGCAGAAGGAACAGTAGATATTTCGAAGCAAGAGTCAGCCTCCTTGGGGCCGGAACATACAACAGCAGCAAAGAGTCAACGCCTTTTCGTACAAAACTTCCCACGAAGTATGGACGCAAAGGCCCTGCAAAAGCTGTTCGAAAGCCGACAAGGTTTCCGCACCCTGAAACTCGTACGAAACACGGAGCAAGCAGAATATGCATTCGTCACATTTGACAGTGCAGAATCCGCTAACAAGACATGCGAGGAAATGAATGGCCAACTATGCGCTGGAAGAAGACTCCACGTTGCGTATTCAACAGAACGCGAGCTGACTACTTCGGCTCGTCAATCTTTGGATACTAGAGGAAGTGCAACCTCTAAGCTTGTCATTAAAAATTTACCGTTTGAGGCCTCTCCAGCGGACCTTCGGACGATATTGAGGTCAGCGGTCCTTGTCCCCTTCGCAACATCCGGTTGGTTCAGCTCACCCCTTCATGTGTTTTCACAGTCCATATGGAAAGCTGCTATCTCTTCGAATTCCGCGTAAAGCAGACCAGTCACCCAGAGGATTTGCCTTCGCTCACTTCGCGACTCCCGCTCAAGCTCAAATGGCGCTTCACAACCTCAGGGATACTCATCTACTCGGAAGACATCTCGTCATTGAACCAGCGAAGGAATGTGAAGACTCTTAGTCTTTGTATACAATTCGTCGTCTTATCCCAGCTGCTGGTGCTATGCCACTATTCACTCCGGTCGGATACAATTCTTTCTAATAAAGTTTTGCAGTCGACAGTGCTCCTCAACCGACTACAGAGCAGGAAGCAACCGCTCAATTTCCTGTTTAAGCTGTAAGTTTCTGAAGGAGGTGGCGTTGTTCGATGTTCAAGTATCGTAGGAATAGATGCTCGTATGCGAGATGTGATGTCTTGATCGGCGAAGGAAAAGGTATCTTGTTGGAAAGGCTCGGCCAGTGCCAGCATTGCATCTATATGCGTGTCTATCATGACCTGTATGTTGATCGGTTCCATTACTTATCAGTGAGCATCGCGCAGGATATTGCACATTGCTTGCCTCTGTATCGTTTGATGTGAGATAGCCAATTTCGTGCGATATTTGTAAACAAGTCGCCCTATCGCCTTGAATGGCTGCCAGGAGGAGACTCCTATACAACCCAACGAATGGTTGGCCATAAGCCTGGCTGGCACCGAAATCCACGAGTTCGAGCTACTCTCATCATCAGCTAAGCATCAAGCATGGCCTTTTGAACCTGCCGACCTTTTGCGTGTTCTCATTCCACAGGAAATTGCTCCAGTTAGGATCGGTCTGCATGAAAGCAAAATCAAAGAGCTCGCGCAAGCACAACTCAATAATCAGCGATGCAATCTAACGGGTAGGAATTGATCAGTGCCCATAGAACAATAAGGGAAGCAGACATGTACTGACCTTGTTGCGCAAATGTTGAGGTTCATCAAGAAGTTTCGTAACAGGAACTCCTTGCATCATCTCCATTGTCAGAACCCGGCGAGTAGAAAGACTGTCCACTATCTTTGGCGCCGCGAAACGAGGGAGATTGCCGAGGTGCGCTTTGTATCGACGAGCGCAGCTGGCTTCATATTCGTAGTCACACTCTTGTGCCAATTCGCTCCGCATAGTCTTTAACGTATTTTCCAGATATAAGCCCCGAGGCAGTAGTGCGGAAAAAGATAGTAGAAAGCCAATGTTGCCTATGTCTGCATCGATCGAGTTCGCTATTCCGGGGAACTGTACTTTGACAGCAACTCTGGTACCATCTTGAAGGGTAGCAGCATGAACCTGACCAATAGAGGCGGCTGCGAAGGGTACCAAATCGAAGGTGCTGAAATTCTGTTGCCAGTCGCGTCCCAGTTCTGACGACATGACTTCCTGTAGGGAACGATTGAGCAGATGCGGATACAGGTTGCAGAATCGTGTGTTACTTTAGTCTGCCATTCTGGCATATAATCGGCTGCATTCTGCACCCTTGCAAGGACTTGCTCCAGTTCGGGAGGTAGTATATGGGATTCTAACAAACGATCAGCACATGTTTCAGGTAGGATAAGACAGTCTATTGCAACCTTGAATGCTCAGAAATTGCCCCAGCTTTAGAGCTGCTCCCCGCATTCGAGATAGCGATTTCACCAGCCTGTTGATGTTGCTTTCGGTAAGCATGGCTGAGGGCGATGTAGCGCCGCGTGCGCTTCTGAAGTAGGATCCCGCAGCCCCTATGCTCAATCCTGTAGCTAAGCCTGAGACGATGACTCAGACGATTGAGTATATGTGGAATTTGCGGCATAATCTACCGCCATATTGGAGGACGCGTGCAATGCGAGAGCTTGGCACCCTGCTTGCACGTCCTCGTGAGCGTAAGTTAGGCTGGAAGCAGAGAGATCAGAAGTGGATTTGGCTGAAGGTCAAGCAGTAATGCCAGAGAGCAATACCTTGGTCGTCGGCTTATCAGGTACTTCTATGTAGTCGACACCGTCATCTTTCGCGAATCGATTTTGACTTTGCATATTTGGATGTTGGGACACTTCTCCTCCGTCAGACGACTGAGTCTCTTGCTTCCTAGTCACAGGACCTTCGGGGATGTCTGTATGCAGCGTCCGGATAGAAGAGTCTGGTTTTGGAGCGGCTTTGAAGGCCTCTGTCGAGGGACCAGGGCGAGAAGCAGCGGATCTGCTGGTATCGACACGAAAGCCCCGCCTAAATATGCATGATTTATTCAATGGCAGCGAGGCAGGAGGCAAGCATCTGTTCATTGTGCAGAGCTGGACCAGAGCAAAGCGAAAAACAAGCCTAGTCGCCCAGCAAAACTCTCTTTCGATAGCTAGTGGCAACGAGAACTTCAAGATACCCTATGTTTTCAAATTCTACTCGATTTCCTCCTTACTCCCTGCGAAGCTTGCCTCCTCGAGCTCATCAGGCACCTGGGCGGTGTCTCCTGGTGACTTGTATCTGATGCTGCTAGTAACTGACCGGCTGCACGCCTTGGAACGGTGTCCGAATACTCTACCGCGAAGACGTGCTTGCCGCCAGTGCTTCGCCTGGAGATCCAGGTAGCTCAATATGTGAAGCCGGGCCTGGAGGTGTTCCGGAGACAGTGACACCGACATCCTACTGAGAATTCTGGCTGGGGAACTAAGCCTGGCGGTCCCTGTCAATGCCACATCAATGGTACAAATGCAGTCCTTTCCAGCAGGTGGAACTTCCTGGCCTTGCAAAGGTTGCGCGATTGCCAGCGTAGCGAAGTTGTGGTGCGCTCAGCGGATCAAGTGATGCTCAGATACAGCAGCGGGTGCCTTCGACAGAGTCCCGCCTGACCCAGCTACGCTCGCACATCTCTTCAAGGGTCGACTTCGCGCGGGCATCTGCTTTCAAGATGATTGGAGCTCTTGCGGGCTGGGTCTGATTCATGATAATGCTGCAGCGAGGGGTCCCGCTCCGTGTCAGGCTGCCATCAGATATAGTTGATGACATACACAGCTAGCGATTACCAGTGAGCCTGCTCATCTGTATGCTCAATTCTAGCGTGTGAAAGAAGACAATCACAATGGAGCAAAGAAAGATCTGTTCATGCTGTAGGATGTGCTGCCTAAATCCTGGAAGATATTCCTCAGGAGTTGATTCGATATTGCTCGCCAAGCTTGTATGACAACGGTCCTGAACTGCTGATCAGACGACAAGATAGGCGACTAAAGGATTCTGAGATTTTTACAAAGTAAGATTAAACCGTTGGTATGTATCTATCTTCACACCGGGCTACATCCCGCTTCCTGGTGCTGGCGTGTCGCATAATCCGAGGTTAGCAGTAGGCTTGGCAGTAAGCCTCTCGTCGATGAAAGAAGCATTTTTATGCTACCCGTGTAAGCTGCACCTTTGCTGAAGGGGTCATCGGCAGGCTTTGACGGAAGGCCATTACAGCTCGTATTCATCAGTCGATGTCTCGGAAGTTGAGGTGTCTATACTAATGGCAGGTGGCAGTGCTCAAAACTCTTGAGGTAGTCTTCATTTGGTCTATCAGCTATGCTCTCATTTTTTGGCTCCAAGGGAATGACCTCACGGAGGCGCCGGTGGGCATAGAACTACGGGTGCTGGACGCATGATGGTGCTGCAGTATAGCTGACGACGCTCTGCTTCGTGGTGCTATTGCCAGAGGTCAGCCTTGGTGGAGTTTGAGATCGGACGAGTATCGAATGAGGCATTGTAGCTGTTGCAGGTGATTGTAGCGGAATACGATATGGGGTACCTGAGTGGTGCAGGATTGATGGACAAGTGTTCTAGCTGATTCGATATAAATGCTTATACCTTTTCAATTCACCACTATATTTGACGCCGTGCTGGCCTGCGAGCAAAAGGAGCCAAGGTCACTGCAAATCGCTTGTCGACAGATAGAATCGCTGTCATAGTAGAAGGCGTCAGGACAGTAGCAGGCGCCCAAGTCCGGGTATAGGTGCGTGGACGGATTGCCGCATAATGTTGTTGACGGGCAAGCGAGAGGTAGGGATGGCGGCCGGCTCTGTCGAAGGAATGATGTACAGCGCTAGCAAGCTTCCTGCAAGGGAGGGCCAGGATAGCTTCCCATTTCCACCGACCAACCGCGGTCGATGTCAGTACGACCGGTACCGCCGACTAACCTTCAGAGTGCTGAAAGTACGTCTGTATATTTGAGGACGGCACGAAAAGTCCCTTTCCTTGAAGAATCAGATAGGTCCTGCAACTGCACTGAGGAAGCTCCAAAGCATGGGCACCATACTTGTACCGTCAGCTATCATGAAGGTCAGAACACTCATTTCCCTTTCCTGTGGACACTGTCTCCGTACTGTATGCCAATAGCTGCTCTTCCCCGTCCCACCGCCTGCCGCCAAAATCGATGAAGCAGCCCGAGGCATAACGCCGCCTTGCAGGAAGAAGCTGTGAGTTGGCTTACAATTGCGCATAGATAGTGATGGCTACGCTAGAGACATGGCGCTCGTCTTGTCTCCTGACGCTCAGAGGCGATGCAAGCCATGAACACAGCTTGTTACTGGTCCGATATTAGGCTTCTGGCGTCAACGCACACACAGAGAGACACACACACACACACACATATATATATATATACACAAATCCACTATCCACTAGCTGAAAGATTCGTGTGTATTGTTTAGATGCTTCACAAGGAATTGGACACAAGTCGTACAGAGCACCCTTGCTACATAAAGCAGCATAAAGCAGCACAAGCCTATAAACACTGCTACAGCTATTTAGGACCTACTATTTCCACACTTTCTGAGTTTCCAGCCGCACGTAAGATGCGGTACCACGGTCGCCTTTGTTCCTTTGTTCCTTTTGTTGAGCACGGGACAATACGTGGAACGATGTAAGCGGCTACCAAGGGACTTTTGTGTTCTCTTTACTATTGTCTCGACAACAATGAGACAAAGAAGCGAGTGTTCTATTGTACTAAGGAATCATTGGCGGAAAGGCGAAAGGCATAAATGCGAGCATTTTCACTGTCGTCTTCTCTCTTCTTCACACAGTGCACCCCAGAGTCCTTCCATCACACACTCTCTTAGCCTTCAGCTCACATTTCATATACATAACCATGTCTTCCACCAACTTCGAAGCCGTTCGCCCTCCTTACGCACTCTC